>OY728138.1:1834351331-1835551331 GCA_963277665.1 Viscum album
GATTTAATTTATTATTAAATATTAAAATGGTTATCCAATTAAATTAAATTTGATAATCACTTGGTTCATATACAACTATGAAATTATAAAAGAAGAAGACGATGGTTCAATCCAAAAGGAAAGTTTAGAGGTGAAAGAAATAGATACAGAGTATTCTCTTAGAGCATCATGTTGTAGAAGGTGAGTCTATAACCAAAATAATAAGAGGAAGTTATAGGATCCAAACAAAGGATAAGTCCATAAGTGTTCTATATTATAAAATCCGTAATTATGGAATATTCTTCTTGAGATAGCATGGAAGGTGTTTCAAAATACAACTTTAGTAAGTCTAAATGTTTTTAAGTTGATGCTGGGGAACTAAAAAATAACTAAAAATGAAAAAAAATATAGAGTTTTTATGATCAATTAAACATATTGAAAAATGATTTCATAAGATCTCTGAGATGTGTTAGGTTGACTTAGAATATCTAAAGGTGGTGTTAGAGTAGCCCAAAGTTTTTAGAAGTATGACTTAAAGATGTATAATGATTATTTATTGAGTTAGTGAAATAAATGTAAGAATGTTGAGTTATTCTTCATAGATCAAATATTACAAGTTTTAATCTATGATTCAAGCTATGATTTAATTAATACTGAAAGAGAGTTAAATGAGAAGATCCATTGGTCAAGACATATCTTACAGAAGAATTATGGTTGGATGACCAAATAATTGAGAAATTTAGAAATTCAAAATTAGGTATTCATGGAGTATGCACCACTAAATTTCAAAAAGGATTCGAAATTTAGTAACATTTATAAAATGAGTAGATCTCATTCAATATGTAGTTGATGAGATACAGATAATAAAGAAGTGAAAAGAGTCTAACTTGTATGTTCGGAAAGATCATTTAAAGTTGAGGAAAAAGTGAGTTTGTCCTGCATCAATTGGAAGATCAATTAAGTCAAAGAATAAGAAGAATAAGATTCAAAATTCCATATAGGTAAGTATAAATTATTTTAGTTTTTCATAGTTTGTTGAGGAAGAAAAACATTTATCCATAACCAATACATAATACAAATTTAAAGTAGTCACAGTGATTGTGAATATTTTTAAAAGGCATACATGATTAAAAAATATTTATTTTCATCCAAAGTGTAGAAATATGATAACATCAAAATACCTATTTTTTATTATGTTTATCGTTCAAAGTATTGAGAGAACAAGGTTTAATTTCATTCTATTTAAGGTTTTCATTAACTAGCAGTGAGAGACCTACTATTAAGGAGAAAGATATTCCATTATAATGCCCTAAAATCCTAGAGAATATTGTAGATTTTATTTGTTAGTGAGGATTAGAGATCCATTAGATAGTGTATACTTATCATATAATTTTAATTGGGAGAAAAATATTAAGAGATAACATTGGTACAAAGATGTAACCTTCCTAATGGTTAAGGATGTTACCTTCCCACTTAGTGTAAATGTTTAGTGATGAATGATACCTACTCATTTATTGTAATAATTTTTCTACACTAGTGATAAAATATGTTTCTTGAACTCGAACTGAACACAATAAGTATGTCATTATCCACATTGAAGGAAAATTTTCAAAAACTATTGTGTGTTATTAACTCTTTACTTTAAATTTTTATATATTTTTTAAGGTTTTGATTGATTCGTATGACATCAAATCATCCTAACAGGTGTAGAGGTTTGAATAATTTAAGTTAGAAGAGAGTTTGGAAAAACATATAACTCACTTATTCACCCCCCCCCCCTCTGTGTTACTGCACAAGATCACTAGTCACTTAAATATATATATATATATATGTATATAGGTAGGTGTGGTTCCATGCATGCGTGCATGGATGGATGGATGCATAAAAACGTGGAAAAATTCAATAGTTAATAACTCTTATATATGGTCCAATGATTCATCTGTAGGGTCATCTTGATGGAACATGCAGGGTTTTTATAAGTGATTAATATATATTTGATTTCAGGTAAGATACTTCCACTATGATAGGTATTATTATGGTGTCACCTACTCTCCCTTTTGAATTATTTTATACAGGGGTTTCTCATTCCTTTATTTATGAGAAACTAGTATCTCTCATAGTATTGAGGTTTAATGTATCGCAAAGGCTTATAAATATTTAAAATAAATTAGGAAAGTGACTAGGGAGGAGTAAAAAATGTTCATTTTTTACTATTGTGGTGGGAACATATAGTAATTTATTATATTTTCTACCCTTTATATTAGTATCTTTGATGCTATCTTGGGTATTGGATGGTTTAAATAGTTTTTTATCCCATATCAACTACTATTAGAGATGGATTTATTTCTCTAATATATGTGGTATTAAATATATTTTCATTAGAGATAGGGATTTTCAAATTGTTTTAGATAAAACAAATAAAACGGATATTGGATCTATAACCTATCAAATAGAGAGTTTGATACTTAGAATAGTTGAAGATTAAAAAATAAGAGAATTTCCACCAATAGTAGGTCTCTTTAATTATGTTTTTCCTGAATATTTCTCAAGATTTCCTTATAAATAGTTGGATTCATAAATTGAATTATTACTTGAAACAAAACAAATTTCAAATCCACCTTACCCAATAACTCTAATTGAACTTGGAGGATTGAAGATTCATCTTGAAAATATTTAAGCTAAGGGTTTTATCAGGCCTAAAACTTCACTGTTGGGTGTCTTTTTTCTTTACACCAAGAAAGGTGATGGAAGTCTATGATTAGGTATGTAATATCAAAAATTATATTGGATGAACATCCAAAAAATTATCTATTACCTCAAATTGATGATTTTTTTTATTATATTCAAGAGGATAAATGGTTTATAATGATTTATATGTGGTATGGTTATCATAAACTTTGGGTAAGAATAGAGGATATTATAAATATGTATTTTTTAATCTGATATAATCACTTTAAATACATATTAATACTATTTAAATTTATAAATTAACCTTCTATTTTCACAACCTTTATGAGTAGGATATTTAGTCCATTATTAGAATCTTTCAAGGTTGAATTTGAGGATGATAACAAAATATTATCTATATATAATGAATATCAAGGAAGGCATCATTATATTATATTAGAGAAAATATAAGATCATTGGATTTATGATAAGATTTTAATTATTGTTTTTGAATTAGTGAATTAAAGTTTTTTTGGCATTTAGTATTGGAATTTTGAATTTTTTGTAGATCTATAAAATGTAAAAGTGGTCATGTATTAGTAGTTACCCAAGAATATCTTTAAGATTTTATGTTTCTTAGGGATTTTGTGATACTAATATATCTTCATTCAATATTCTCTTGAATAACTACTCCCATGATTACTTTGATGAATATGGAAGATTTTTTTTAGTATGATCAATGTGATCCTTCCTTTCGTAAATTAAAAAAGGTTATTAATAAATCTCCTATATTTATATCACCAGAATTAGTTAAAGGGTTTTAAGTCTATTATGATTCCTCAAAAATGGGTCTTGTCCATTTTCTTATACAGAAGAATAAGGTAGTAGTATATAGTTCTTAAAAACTTCAATTTCATGAAAATAACTATCCAATTCCTGATTTGGAATCATCAATTATATTTCATGATCAAAAATATTTGAATCATTATCTCTTTAGAGAGAAATTTATGGAATATTTTAATTATAATATCCACATGTAATTATATTTCAAATGGGATTTAAATCATAGGTAGTGATGATGGGTTGAATACCTACAACCTTTTTATTTTGAACTCCTTTATGCACCTAAAAAAGTAATCATGGTTTCATATGACCTTATTAGAAAAGAAAAAACCATGGAAGGTGTAAGAAACAAATTAAATATTTATTTTCTTTCTACCTATGCTTCACCAATATTTATTTGAGTATTGTATTAGGATTAATTTACACCATATTTATCTTCCATCATCAATTATGGAGTGAGTCAAGGATTCATAAATCTCATATGATTAGTGCACTATTATTTGTGAAATAATCGATGGTGGGTAGATCCTAAATGAATGGTATCAAGAACCTAATCCATTATTAGATATTTATGGAAGGTTCATGGTTCCTAATATAATGAATGAATAATTCATTAAATAATTTTACTCTAATGGATAGGTTTTTTGTCTTGGAATATATAATATGTATCATGATATTCCAAGGCAATTCTAGTGCTTGGTTATAAAACAAGAAATAACTAGTTTTGTATTTAGATGTCTCACTTTTCAATAGGTGAGATCTCAAAACCACTGACTTATAGACAAATTATAGACACTCACTCTAACAATACTGATGTTTTATGAAATTAGGACAGATTTTGTGACTAGTATACAAATATCTTTTAAATTTTGGGATATAGTTTGGGCGATTATGGATTTCTTAACCAATATAGCTCATTTTATTCTTATCAGTGAGTCTAAACCTATTGATGATCTGGGTAAATTGTATATGTGAGAGTTAGTGAAAAATTATGGAGTGTGAGTGAGAATTTACTTTAGTAATAACCCAAGGTTTACTTCTTGATTTTATAAAGGGTTACAATAATCTCTTATAACTTAAGTAAAACAAAGTACAACCTGTCACCCTCAAACTAATTTCCAAATAGAATAGACCATTCACATCTTGGAGGATATGATTTGAGTATGTATCCTTGAATTTGGAATCTTATGGGAAGATAATTTATCAGTGTTAGAGCTCTTTTACAACAATAATTATTGTTTATCCATTCTGATGGCTCATTTTGAAGCTCTCTATAGTTGACCTTTCTGTTAACCATTAAGCTAGATATAATTAATGGGTCCTATTTGATGATAACTTGTGTAGTTCAAGAGAAAAATGAGTAGGATAAATTGGTTCAAAATGATTAATTAATAATAACATCCACTAAAAAAATATATTTATCATAGGTGATGATTTCAGGTTTTTAGGTTGGTGTTCATGTGTTTTTAAATGTTTCTACTCAGTTATATCATGGATGAATAATGACACAGGGGAAACTAACCCATCGATTCATTGGATAATTTTAAATTTTAGATTATGATGGGGATATAGAATACATATTATCCATTCCACATCATTTCAAATCTAAGATAAGTATGTCTTATATTTCTCAATTAATAAGATACATACCTAATCCTTATAATTTTAATAGATTCAATAATATATAATTGTAAGTTGATGGTTTCTATATATAGAAACATGTTTATATCATTATCAAGAGAAATAGGTTTTTATATGATATAGTTATTCCATTATCTCGGGTATGGTGGCAGCATAGTTAGATTTAGGATGAAACTTGGGAGCATGAATCTATGGTAAGAGATTAAATACTTGAGTTGTACCCTCTAGAATCTTGATACTGGTTCTCTAGGATAAGAAACTTGATGCTGCGTAGTTTTTTATAACCCATATAATTTTTCTTAGAAATTTATTTTAAATTTTAGTTCTTTATATATTAAATTAATAAATTGTTAGTTTAAAATTGTTTAAGGAATGGAAGGTAGAAAGGGGGAAATGAATTGAGTCTTGGTAGAAATAAAGCATTGGGTACCTCGTGGATTAGTAATGGTTACTTGGTGGTATCTGGTGGGGATTTAAAAACTTATTAGTTTTAACATAATGTCCTTATTGGGTATGTAATAGGTATCGGGTGGCCTCCATGTGGCTAGTGGTCCCTTTCCAAATACCCATAAAGTGCGGGTCTTGTTTTTTTGTTGGGGAAAATAGTCATTTAAATTTATTTTATGTTAATTTAAATCCCTTCTTTGAGGTTTTTTCCCCAGTAGGATTATGGAGATCTTCTCAATTATATCTATTTCTCCCACACTTCTCCCTAACTAATTCCAAAATTATGTTTTTCCTCATCCATTATTAAGTAGTTTTAGGATCATATCTTCAATGATTCTAAGTTAGGGTCTCCCAATTTTCTTCTATATTTATTCTATATTATTTGGAAACAATTATATCCCTAAAAATCATTTAGTCTTATAAAATACATCAATTTGAGGCATCTATTCTTTATTTATCTTATATAATGAGACTTGGAAAATTTATTTATTAGGTCCCCACTCCTCTATTACATATTATTATAGTGATTTTAATAGAACATCATTGAGTCAAGTGAGGAATAAATAAAACAAATTATCCTAAAAACTCTTTCTTAAAGTGTTTATTTTTTAAAATAACATTTAAAAGTTTTTATTTTTACATATTGTTATATATTTTATGTCATGATATACTTATTTGGAGTATCCCATGTAATTTATTATAATGTACTCTATAAATTTATTTTTCTTTATGTGATATTTGGTAGTGGAGAATTAGTATTTGTTAAATATGAATTATGTAGGATATTCGGGTAATGGACATAGTGGATTACTTATTATATATATATTTATTACTTCTTAAGAGAAGAGTGGGTCCTACATTAGGATGGTTGTGTGTGTGTGTGCATGAGTGCATGTGTTTCTGTGTGTGTGCATTCCTTCCTAAGAGAAAAGAGGCCTCCTGGGTGTGGATTGATGTGTTTTTTTTGTGTGTGTGTGTGTGGTTATTCCTTTCTAATAGAGTATCTACAGTTCCAACAAACTTGGATTTTAAGTATGACTCAAGGCTAGTATTGTTGGTTTTTATTGTGCCTTTTAAAATTTGTGGAAACCAATACCCAAGGTAGACTAAGTTATTTAATTTCAATTTTTAATGTTATATTTTCTACTTACCTAAGTTTTTTTTACTATGGCATACATTTGGTCTTATGATAGATAGGTTGAGGTTTATTGGTGACTACCTATAATTTATGTTATACTCACACTATACACATGTCTCATGGTATGTGTATAGATCATATTCTTTGTGATATAGTTATGGGAAAGAAATTTATTATATTGACACACCATTATTGGTGTAATTTTCTTTCTATCTTCTTGAAAATAGAATCAGTAATGGTTAGAGGGTAATTTCATTCCTTGAGTGTTTGAGAGTAATGAGCTTTCATCTTGTGAGGGTTTTAAATTAGTAAGGTTAGTGTGGCTAATCTAAAATTGTAACAAAAGCAATTAGATTAGTGTTTTAGGTTTATAAGAACATTTTCTTGCATACACCTTGGATTATCCTGTGTGGTTGAACCAAGTAAAAATATTTGTGTCTCTTATTTATTATTTTATCCCTATATATAAACTATAAGTAAGAGATAGGTTCTCCTATTAAAAAGGGAACATGATCATTAGGAAGGGTTGAGGGCAAGATTCTATAATACCTTGATTCACCCCCCTCTTAGGGTATTCACTCTTGATTGGAAATGAAAATTGGTATTAAGGCTAAAGATCCATGATATACCATTCTCTATCTCTCTAAGTAGTGATGGTAGTAGTTGTTAATCACAAGTTAATCCCTATTTTGGAAGGAAATAATTACCAACTGTGGAAAAATACAATGCCACACTACTTTCATTAATTAGAGATGGATATATACATGGATTCTATGCATAAAATATCACCCATTATAGTGATTCAAAACTTATTCAATAGGGATCATGAGGATTTTGAAGTTGATTCCAAGGTGATTAATACACTAGGGGGGATTTATCCAATCTCATATTTACAAAGGTGATGTCATGAAATACCTCTGATGATATGTGAAAGAAAATTATCAATATTTATGAAGGTGATTCAAAAGTTTGAGAAGAAAAGTTTCATGTTTTGTGTGATAATTATGAATATTTAAAATTGAGCTTGAATGAGAAGATGTTTTTCTCCTTAATTGGGTGAAAATTCTTATGAAATATATGCTTGGACTTAGAGACATCTTTGACGATATGAAAATTTCTAAAAGATTATTGAGAAGATTACCTGAACATTTTAACATGAACTCTTCAGTGGTTTAAGATAAATATATAAAGGAGGTGATTTTGTGTAATATACCGTGATTTTAAAATAATATTATGATCGATTGGGTATAGGATATTCAATAATGTTCATAAATGAAACGTGAAATATTATTGTAAAAATATAACCATTATAACCTTTCCATTGAATTAGAAGATATGAATAGGATTAAACACATTATAAAAAAATAAAGGTCCTAATCAATAAAAATAATTGATTAATTCTTATAAAATGAACACACAATATTTTGTAAAGTTATTTTATTCTTTAAAAAAAATTCTTTCCACAAAAAAATATTTTTATTTTTTTTGTGAAAAATATTATAATTATTTTATTTTATTTTTAGAAATTATATATGGTAAAAATTATATCATTTTTTTAATTATCATGTTATTATTATCTTATATTCAAATTTTCATGTTTTCTGAAAAGATTTATTTTTTCATTGAATAGTGAAAAAATGCAGTTTTTTGTAAAACTAACATTTCATTTAATTGACAAACCTCGTAATTATTTGAATTTGATAATAAATTAACACAATCCTAATTTGTTTATAGATATTCTAATTAATTACATTTGAATCATCATAATACCTTATTTTTATATAAATTCATTCTCAAATGTAATAACATATTTTTCAAAAAAAAACTATTCTCTGTTTCATTTTATGTTTTTATCTAAAATTAATTTATAAAAATTATTGGAATTTAATTTGATATAAAAAAAATCCATATTTTTAATCAAAATTTTCAAAATTTTGAAATTAGTCCCTTTAATTTTTGATTATTATGAATACTAACCTTGGTGGATATTTTTCAACTCTATAAGGGTAAAATGGGTAAAATAAGGTTAAAAATTTAGGACTAGGATTTAAAATTTCTATGACACTTACCTTTATCCTATTGTATGAATGTATTTCAGAACTATTTATCCATTTATTGAAAATATGGCCACTTTTTACAATTTTTCTTTGATATTTACCTTTATATTACTTTAAGAAAAGAATAAAAACAAAATGTCACAATCTGGACTTTAATAAATATTATATTTTTTCATAAGGATAAAAATAGGTTTTGTTTAGTTTAAAATGTTAATTTTAAATATAAGTTAATTTTTTATCATGTTATTTTATTTTTAATTTTTATTTATTGAATAATTACATTAATTTTTATGCAACGTCAACACCATATTTATTCAATTCATAAAAAACTAAAATAAATGATTTTAAAAATATTAAAATAAAAACGATTTTGAAGAATTATAATGTTCTGTGAATTTTATAAACTAATATATCATATTATGGTTGTGTTAAAGGATTATATTCTAATCCTATATTTTTCTTGATAAATTTGAATTCAAATTTAATTAATAGTTTCAGAAATGACATTAATGATATTTTATGAAAATAATATATTATTAAATTATTTAAAAATAATAAAATGTTGAAATAAATTTTTTTGGATAATATATTATATAAAATTTCATCCCTTTTCCATTTTGATCCAATTTTCACATTTTATGTAGAATTGGATCCCTTTAATATTTAAAAAGTCATCACCATAGTTAAGGTTAAAATCTTTTAACCAAGGAGTTAATCTAAAAATAAGTTCTAAAATGATATCTAAACATGTAAAATTTTAATTTTATGATAATATTAATAAAATAACTTAATTATATTCTATTTTATTCCATTTTGAACAATTGTTTCAGTGTTGGACACATATTATTTAAATATTTCAGGCATTTCCAAAAGTACCCCTCCCATCATTTATAAGAGGACGCCCTTTATCTTTTTTATTCACACCACTTTGAGCTATATATCTCAAAAACCTCTAACCTATAATATTATAAAAATACTTATCCATGTTTTGAAGGTTCTTCTATTCCCAAAACGCCTACCTTATACCCCTTATGAGGAGATCTAAATGATCTCTTTCAAATAAGTGGTACTCATCTTCACCGAGCACTTTCATTTTTATTCTTCTTTTACCACCTTCAATTATATCATAACCATTCAAATATAATAACAACATTATATAAAATATAATTATATTTTATTATGTTTATTTTGTAATATTTATCTATCTCCTTCTCTATCAAATGGGAAACAAAGTCATCGCTTGTGTGTACAGCGGATTACCACCTCGCGAACCGATGTAATTTGTTTTCCATTACTACCTCAACATGGATTTTTATAAATATGAAACTAATTAATATATATTATATTTACTAAATAATTATTCTTATAGAGTTATAATATAATATACACATTCTGACCTTCCAATCCATCGGAAAATGACAACGCCGCTCATGTGTACATGTGAATTACCACCTCCTCGAAGTGATTTGATCCATTTTTCATTTCCTATTTACATGGATGATAATAATGATAGATTTAATGAATATATAAGATATATAAATAATATAATAATTATTATTAAATTTTCATTATTATTTACCTTATTTCATTTCTTCTGTTGAAAAGTGAAAACAACGTTCATGTGTACATACGGTCTACCGTCTCTATGAATGGTGTAATTATTTTTTCTATCTATAATTTTTATGGATGAATCTAAATATATAGATATAAATATAATTAATATATATGATATTTATATCTTTATTAACACTTTGTATATGATGGAACCATAAGCAAAGTACAAGGACCAGAACTACCACGCCAAAATTCTCATAAAAAGAAAAAAAAAGTTAACGCCTGAAACAATGATAATAATAACATATTGTTAAAAAAACAGGTGATAGGATCATACAAACGGATCATATATGATATTATAGATAGGTATATAGTTATTTTAAGTAATTATAAAAAATTAAAATTTATTATACAGCAGGTTAAAAACAATTACGGGGAAAGTCATACTTGAGGTAAGGGGTTTCATAACTCAATTTCCATTCATTGGGTTATAACTGTACATTATTCACTATGTTATGTAATTATTAAGTTTTAAATTAAATTTTATTTTATTATGTTTTATTTATACTTTCATTTTTCTGTGGATTTACATTTTTTATAAAAAACCACTCAATTGATTAATTCCCACTTTAATGATATGATATTTATAAGGGATTTCATATCAATTTCCACTACATTGTAACATATTTGGTATTACACATCTATTTATTTTTATGATGTATATATAATATCCCATTTTTGTATTTAACATGAATATATATTTATTCATGATTATTAAAGTTTCAATTCAATGTTATTCTTTCAATGGGTTTCAATCTTAATGTTACCAAATAGGTAAGAATTAATTTTTTAAATTTTTTTAGGATTACTCTTATTTTCATTAAAGGAATATTATAATCTATCATTCATAAACTCCATATATTTTATTATCTAATGGATATTCAAGGATTTATATATTTTATTCAAAATTTTAATCGCTTTGGTACTTGAATCAATAAAATAAATGTTTATAAGAAAAATCAATCTTATTTTACTTTTGATCAGGTATATTTTTCTTCCATGCCCATATTTTTCAAAATTGTTTTACAAGAGTCCTTTTTATTTACTAAAATGATTTATTAATAACATTTTATGTTATCCTTAACCTTTTAAAATGTTTTAAATGAATCCTTCTAACATGAATATATATTTAAGTTATCTTTAACTTTTTATATATTTAACATGAATATATATTTATTCATTATTATTAAATGTTCAATTCAAAATTATTCCTCCAAGGGGTTTCAATTAACTTTATTGTGATCATATTTCATTGGCCATTAAATTTCTCTTAAATATCCATATTCTTTGTATCATGGATATTATTATTTCTTATATAGTATATAATTTATATATATGGTATTTTATTATGAATGTTATTTGATTGACTGAAGAAATATTCATATTATATATTCTTTACTCAATATGGAATTTTTTTATATGGAATATTGTCTCTAAATTAAATTTATCATTTAATGCATGAGGAATTCATGGGAAATGTAGTGATGGTTGGGGCCCAAATTATATATCCCCTTAATGCATCGACGGGTCTCATGAGAAAAACTATTTGGATAACCTTATTAAATTGGTTTTTGGTGTATGCCTACCCATAGTTTGAATTATATTAGAACAAGGCCTTGGAATTAATGATGTCATGATGTAAAAGATCATGAAATCAAACATTATAAATTTATTTCATTGAGAATTTATTTATTATTATCCATGATATTGTTTCATTTCATATTATCCATGGATGCATTTCATGCTCAAGTTATTGATTAAATGGAATGTGTTTATAGTTATTTACCTTTACATATATATTATACCTTATTTAATCATTATAGCTTATACTATACATAACCCTTACTAAGAATTTGAGCTCACCATTTATTTATTTTCTTTTTTGTAGGATACAAAGAATGAATATTTGAATGAGTTCAAGGACGCATAATATTTACTTTCACTATGTTTTATATTTTATTTCCAATGTAAAATGGGAAGAATGTATGTGTCTACTTTACTAAGACTACTAAATTATTAGGTCCTTTGGGATGAGGTCACTTGTATCTACTTCTATTGTAATAAATAAGACACCAGATATGATCTACTAGATTATGGGTTGTTATATATTTTATAGCCTTCATAGAACACATGTTTCATATGAGGTGAGGGACAATGATAATGAATCAATTTCGAAGGAAAATTATTAGGAGTTTTTGTTCAAAGAATCAAAGAAACTCCCATTATAAGAAGGTCACAATAAAGAATAATTTTACAAATTAATGTAGTTTCTTTCCTTTAACCTAAAAATAGGGAAAGGGAAATTCAATGGAAAGATTCCACTTTCTTGTTTTATGTATAGAAAAGTTTTTCATCTTGATAAAAGGTGTCCCAATAAATTCTAAGATATTAATTAAGATGAATTTACATTGAATAATTCATTGAAGGATGTGAAAGGAAATATAAATTATCACAAAAAATTATTTAAAAAAGGTATTTAATTTCAAAAGAAGATAATATATTTGGGGAAATAAAATAAAAGGAGGTTGAGGACTATAAACACCTTAGTAAAGAAGTTGTAGTGCTATTAGATAAAAGAAACAAGTGGAAGATATTTATTATAAAGGTGTTGATGTAGAGGGAATAGTTGAACTTGAAACTAAACTCGAGTATACTCTTGAATAAATAGAAATGATGAGGGATAAAATCAAGAAATTTAATAGTGTTTAACATGAATCCAAGCTTTATATATGGAAAAATTATGTTGAGATGTCCAAATTAAAATCTTAGATTGAATGAATCAAATAATAAAATCTATAAAAAATAAAAAAAAAGTGATCGATTACAAGATTAGATTTGAAGATCAATACTAGATCATATATAGCATATTTGATTCAGTAAAAGGTCATGTCAAAAGAATTATGAAACTCAAAAATAAATTCATGGAGTTTTGATGAAATCTTGGTGATAAAGAGATACTTATAACTCCTAGAATGTAATCAAGAAATTTCAGTGCATAGGTTGTGAAAGAAGATAAGGAGGGGTAAAAGAAATAAATAGAGAAGTTGGACACCTATCCACTAGAGTAGGGTCTCAAAAACAAAGGGAAATCTGTTGAGGGTGCTGACTGAAATCATAATGAAGTAATTGTTAATGTAAAACCACAAGAAACCACACCCTAGAAGAATTTTTATTTTGGTAACACTCAAAAGACCCAAATGTACATAGGATGAACAATGAATTCACATGATAATGCACCATAAATCTAGTGTTATTATTATGTAAATATGATGATTACACAATATTTTTTTCCATAGATTAAATGAACATTCAAGTTTAGGAGCAACAATAATAGAAGATCATAATTTTGTATACTTGATATAATTTTTATGGATATTGTTTTTTATGTGGAGGTTATGAACACAAGGCATTGAATTTTAAACCAATAGTAAAAAGGAATATAACAACAGATACCCAGTTAAAAAAATTAAAATAGTTTTATCATCATCAAGTAGGCTGGAAATGCATGATAAATTTTTAGTTCTATAATTTGGGGATAATCAAATGGATATAGAGTTTGAATAAGTTTTTTTACCACCAAAGTAATGAAGGCGGTGAATAGGGGTCAGGAAAAGGAAAGTTTAGATGGCCAACACCATTTAAATTTATTTGAGATAAACAGACCAAGACAAAGTATGGATTCTAGATAGAAGTTATACTTACCACATAAAAAGAGATAAAAAAACTTATAAAAATTTTCAAATAAAAAAATAGATTTTTTGGTTTGGTAATGATGTGGGACTGAAGATCATTGACTTTAAGAAGTATACGATATCTAAGAGAGTCTTAACGTGCATGAACAACTTACTATTTGAGGGTATTAGTCAAAATATTATTAGTGTGATTCAACATTGTAACTCAATACATATGGTGAAGTTCATTAATATGACATGTATTATTAAAGAAATATATGGATCAACTATTTTTAAAATTAATTTAACCACGTGAAATATTTTCCTTATTCATGTAGAAGATAGGTGTTTATTGTATAAATAAGAAAAACACCATTTATGACATAAAATACATGTCAATTTGAGCCAAAAATAATTAGAGTGATTGGTGAAGAAGGAAGAGGCTTGAGACATACCTAAGTTCACATGTAACCATATTCACAAATGTGATACTTGTAAAAAGAGGAAGACTATTCGAAAGACATACAATCCAAAGAAAGAGAAATCAATAAGGTTTCTCAAGCCAGTGCAAGTGAATGTGTGTAGGACCATGAAACCCAAATTAATAGATAGAAAAAGGTATTACATCTTGTTTATAGATAATTATAGTAGGATGTCAGGCTATTGGTTATTACCCAAAAATATAAGGTGTTGTAATACATTATCCAGTATCAAAGGTTATCAAAGAATGTGTTTTGTGTGGAAATTCAGATGTTTCAAACTGATAATGGTATGTAATTAACTAATAACAAAGTGAAACAGTAACTTGAAAATAATGGAATTTGGAATTCAGTTTTAGTTGTGACGACTCCTCCATAAAATAGTCTTTGAGATAAGTAACTAGATTATCAACAACATAGTCCTAAAAATTATCATCGAGAAGAATATACCAGAGGTTTATTAGAAGGAAGTGATTATTACATCTATTCATATCTCCAATATAACCTTATTATTTTGGAATGAAAAAAAAATTCTTATTATCTATAATATGGGAATAATTCTACCCTCAAATAATTTTTAGTTTTTGGAAGAAAATTTTTTATTCTCAATAAGGATAAGAATTTATATTTTGATCCTTATAAGGATAAAGATATATTATTTGGATATTCAACCAAAAATTATTAGGATTATTTTAATTCTACTTTAGTTGAATGAATTTAGTTGACCAAAAGTATTATTTTCATATAATCTTCAGTTCACTAGATTAGTGGAAATTGTATTTTCTTCCTTTAGAATTTTTGAAAGGAGGTTGGTTTGGAAGGGTATTCTTCAAATGTTATCAATATTAGGTGGCATTATTTCAGAATTTTGGTTTTTACATTCATAAAATGTAAGTTTTTCAGTTTTTCTATTTCAGAGGTTGTTAATTTTCAGAGGTTATGGCCACACTGAGGATTTATTCAAGAAATCAATAGTGGGAAAAGTGGAATAGATGGAATCCTATATTTCTTGAATTTTGATATAACCAAATGAACGGATGGTACTCTATATACATTAAAAGGTGGGACTACCTTTGTTGTGAACAAATGAATTATGATTACTTGTTGCAGTAATCAGTGTGGCTCCTCAATCACAAGTTGTAATATTTTCTTTTGGTATAATGAAATGTTGTGGTATTCCTCCCATGTATGTAGGACTCTTAGTATGAACCACATGAAGATAAAGTAGTCTTTCTTTCATTCATTTACTTTCATTTTATGAATGTTTGGTTTATTATTATATTGAATAGGGATGATTTTGTTTTGACTTAGTGTAGTGATTTGGGTGAATATATTTCTTCCAAGTTTCCAAACACTAAATTTCAAGGAACTACTTCTGAAATTTATTTCTACCTAAGTGATTATAGATTGACTACCTCCAGTTTATTGATAGTATAATGAGGGTGAATTCTCAATAAGTGATGTAAAAGGGTTGGTTTATAATTGGCTCATCAATTATCTTTTCATATCAAATAACATTTTCTTGCTCATAATTGTTTTTGATTTTCAATGGAATTCATTATTTTTTAGAAATATGGCATCAGAAAATGGAAATGTATGGATTGAAAAATTACATGGAATAGACTTCAGTTACTATAAAATATATATGTAAGGGAATATTATTCAAAAATATCTGGAGCCTCCATTAAATGGTGTTAAACCAAAAGCAATGGATAAAGGTGGATGGGAAATGTTGTATTAGAAGGAACTTGGTTTGATATGAATTTAATTAGTCTGTAATATGACTTTGAATATTTAAGAGAATAATACCATGATATATTTAATGGTATTCCTAGAAGATATGTATGAGAAACCTATAGCACTGAATAAAGTGTTCTTGATATAGAGTTTATTTAGTATCAGTTTATCAAAAAGAAGATCTTCATCAGATATTTTTTAATTATTTCAATTTAATTTAGATCCAATTATATTTTATGAAGGTTACATTAATGGGTGATTTTTTGTTGATTCTGTTGTTATTATACATTCTAGAATAATGGGAATTAATGGTGATAAAAGTGAGTAGTTTAAGAAGAAATAATTATTTAATGTCTACAAATTTTTGGAACTTGATTCTCAATGAGGAGCTCTAAAGGAGAGATATTTTAGATTCTTCTAGTTATATATTGAATGAAGAAGGAAGGTTACTCTCATGTAAAAAAACTAGAAGAAATTCGAGGAAAAATCAAGGGAGAAGAGTATAGGGAAGTCCTTCAAAACTGGTCCTATTTATTAAAATTATAGAAAGAAAGGCCACCTCAAGAAATATTATTATGATTGGAATAAAACCTCTATAAATACTATATATAGAGAACTTTTTGTATTATAATAGAGTGGTATAAATCTACTTTCGAGTGTTTCTACTCAAATAGAATCTTGGATCATAGATTTCTGTGATTTTTTCTATTCTATAGGAGAAAAAAATGAATGTAAAATTATATATCCTAAAATTTTAATATAGTATATCTTGCTCATGATTAATCTATTAAAATTATAGGGAAGTTATAATTGGAAGTTCAGTTGAACAATTAATGTTTCCTTATACTGAAGGATTTGACCTGTATCCCAAGTCTCTGAAAGAACCTGATTTCATTTTTTTTAGTTGGATGAAGTAGGTTTTAGAACCAATTTTGAGGAAGGAGTATGGAAGATTAATCGAGGATCTCTTATTATATCCAGTGATATAAAATATGGGTCATTATGTCTGACTGTAGGGTAGTGGGAGCTACACATTTCATAAAATCATCTTTTGGATGTTAAGAACTTTTGTGTAATCAGTTTGTGTACCTTAATTATAAAAGTATAAAGATTCAATTATATATAGGAATCCTAAAGTTGGATCACTCATACTTTAGAATATGTGAAAGTTATATATTTGGTAAGTATTGGAAGGTGTATTTTAATATATCTAAAAGAATAATAAAATCAAGTAAGATGGAGTCAGTACATATAGATGTTTTGGGACCTACCCTGATTCATTCTCATATAAGAGCAAGGCACTTTGTCACCTTTATTGATGATTCCACAAGAAAAGTATGGGTATACTTTCCAAAACATAAAAGTGAAGTGTTTGGAATAACTATTCAATGGAATGTGTAACACCCCGAGATTTTATGAAAAATAATTTCATTAATGTCTTGTGTTGTACGCTACACCAAAAGGATCTTGCACAACACACATCCTTGACTTTCCTTTCATTACACACAATCGCGACCTTCCTTGATAGCGTGTGTAGTACGCAATACCGAGTTTCACTAAACAACGATATGCTATTAAAATATTATTAAAACTAGCCGTTATGAATAGTAATAACCACTTTTTGAAATTTTGTAAATTTTATTTTTCAAAATGGACTTCTTTTTTGGATTCGGAATATCGAAATTAGCTTAGGGTGAAATTTTGGTGATTTTCGGATACCTTTCATATTTTGATGAATAGTGAAAATTACTAAATTTTAATTAAAAACAACTTTTTCAATCCAAATAATTAATAGTGATAAATTATTAATTTGAGTGGTTTTAAAGTATATTTAGAATATATTTTTACAATTTAATACAATAATGGTCATTGGATGTAATTTCACATTTAAACCAGTTATAAACAAGTGTCAATCTTTTGATAGTTATTATCTCTTAAAAACACGCCTTTTGTTTTGACGACGGGAATTAATTTTTTTAAATTAATTAATGCAACTGATATGTTTTGAATTTAGTAAAATAGAAATCATTTTTGAGTTCATAATATCAAATATAGCTTAGGCCTAATTTTTGGTATTTTTCTGAAAACTTTCAATTTTTGATGAATAGTGAAACCACTAAGTGGTAGTTAAAAAACTGAATTTTTCATAAAACTTAATTTTACCGCTTCTGTGAGTGGAATTTCAAAAATCCGAAAGACACGGTTGATGTCAGTAAGTAAAATGTGGTTCAATGAGATGAAAATAATTTTTGGTGAATAGTAACTTTTTACTTTTATTTACCACGGTTAAAAGTAAATAGGGTAATTAAGGGTAAAAATGATATTATTATTACCCTAACACATGTCCAAATTCTATTGGATAAGTGTAATTCGACCAAAAACAATCTTAGGAATAAAATATGACCATTTAGGCCCACTTGGATTAGATTAGGACATTTATTATTATTTAATTCAAAGAAGAGTTAAAAGAGTTAAAATCAAAGTTTATTTACTAAAACATTTTTAATATAGGGTTATACATAAGATAAATTAGATTTTAAATATTAATTAGAAAGCTAAAAAGATTTCCTACATAATGGTATTTTAATTTTAATTTTTAGACATCAAATAATGTAATTTATTTATGACACAAAGATGATGCAGTAATTATCTTATTAATGAAATATTGACATAATTGATGTTATAAATACCAAAATTAATGTAATTTAAGACTTTTTATGAATTAAACTAATTTTATAGGTTACTATGACATGTTTTTATTGATTTAATTAACTTTTTTCGAACTTATCATTCTGTTATGATTTTTACAAAAATCAATTACTAAATAGTCTCAAAATTGACATAAAATAGTTTTTAAAACAAATATTATATTATTAATTTTTATATTATTTCTAAAAATATAAGGTTCGGCCAAATGACTTAGATAAGGTTATATATATTAATAATAAACAACTTTGGGTTCGTTTGGCTTCTTATGGTAAGTTTATTAACCATATAGTGTAAGAACACAAGAAGACACGGTAAAAGTAAAATTATTTAACTTAATGTTAAATATAAATGATAAGGTAAAAATAGGAACCTAAACTTGTCTAAATTATATTGGATGAGAGGATTTCGACCCATACCCACCTTAGCCTCGAAATAAATCAATTTGGAGCTACTTAAAACCGAACTTGACTTTATAATAAAATAATATTTTTCGTTATTCCAAAGGTGCCCCTCTCCTCCCTTATAAAAGGGCACCTCCTCCCTCTCTTCCTCACACAACTTTGAGCCTTCAAGCTCGGCCAACCCCTGCCAAATTATTTTCTCCACTTCCATAGAAACATCCTAGAGGTTCTGGTCTTCCTCAAAGACCAATTCTAGTTCCCTAAGAGGAGGTCTCAAAGAGGCGCTTCAAAGAAGAGGTAATTTCCGTTACCGATTCTTTCACCTTTATTTCTTCTTCCACTCCTTCTTATTAGGTTTTTTAATTATGAAGTAATAACATCAGTATCACTCATATAATGATATGTTATTATAATCATTAAACAACCCTATTTCACCATATATCCATCCTACGGAAAATGAAATCACCGCGCGTGCGTACGTACGGAATACCGTCTCCACGCCATGGTGTAATCTATTTTCCACCACCACCTTACTTGGATGGGTATAATGGTGTAAATAATGACTATATATGACTATTATAAAGTGATATTTATTCTTAAATAGTATAAATATACTCCAATACAATTCCACGATCATAGGAACGATATCATCACTTGTGCGTACGTACGGAATACCGTCTCCACGATGTGATGCGACTCGTTCTACATGATCTTCATTTCATAATGATTATATAAATGAATTGAATGAATGAATATGATATATATTACACTAATACCATTCTGGAAATGAGGTATCTATAACCTAAAGAGAAGAATAATAATTTATTCGACAAAACACGCATAAGAACAAAAAGTTATAAACACCCGAATAACAAGTAGCAATGAAATATTACTACTAAGAAGCTATGAATATGACCATATATGATATCATAAAAATAAGTATGATTCTGGAATAAGTCAATAACATTATTTAAATCATTATACAGGAGGTTCGGACACTTACAAAGCAAGTCAGACCTAAGGTAAGGGAAATATCACAATCTCACTTTTATCCGAGATTGTTTTTACTTTGGTAATTACATGGGGTGTATTTTATCATCCACATCCATGTTCCCTCAATATGTAATATTATTTCCATCCTTATACAATAGTTTATATCCAATTTTATCCTTCGGTGAGTTTTTAGTAAAAGATATGAAAGGAATATTTTTTCGTTTTTCGTACGAGGTACTTTTTGACTTTTCCGACAAAAGTACGAAGAATGTTTTTTTTAACTTATATGGCAAGAATGGATTTTGAAAACATTATTTCCAAGAATCTTCCTTTATAAGTTTTCATGTTTATTTTTAATCAACTTATTTTAGTTTATAATTGTATGACATGTTAAGAAAAGAAAAGTGTTTTTGAAGTAAAAAGGATATTTTCCTCAAGAATGGAGTTCAAATGTTTTATCAAAATTATTTTCCATCTAAGATAATATAGGGTTATGTTTTTATCCCTATTATTACATTGATTTGATTATGTTGTGAGGGAATTATTTTTATGAAGTCATTTACCTTATATGATTTGTTTTTTGATGTCATGATGTTTCAAGAATCCCATTTTTGTTACATGTGTTATGCGATGATGTATGATTTATGATTATGTGGCACACATAAGAAAGGATTCATTATAAGATGGGTGGGACCTATATCTCCCTCCAATGCATTGGGTAAAGATTTTATATCTCATGAGATAGACATGGCTGGAATGGTATGTTATACCGGTTCAGTGAAACAGGACTGAAACGAGGGTGACTCGGTTCAGAAAGGGACTTTGTCCACTAAGATAGTCTTGGAAATGAGTCTTGACTAACAAGAAATGATTCTCTATGATTATGTGTGTATGCCACAAAGTTTAATGTTTTAAGTTATGATTATTGTGATTACATTTCACTGCCATGAGTTATCCCAGGTTATGAAATTATGATCTCTTTTACAGGTTAAGATTTCCAAAAGTTATGTGCTTATGTATATGATGTGATTGATATTTCTTTTGTTTACCCTTACTGAGCATTTGAGCTCACCCTTTTATGTTTTCTTTTCCCCAGGATATAAAGAAAGGTTTTAGGTATAATAAAAAGGAAGATCTTTATGGGAGATGTTGAAGATCTTTCACCAGGATTAGATGATTATATTCTGAGTTTCCAAAGACACTAAAATATTACGGTCCTTGTGTGTGTGTTTTTGTTATGTACTAAGTATTCCGCAAATGTAATGTAATTTCAATGTACATCAAGCTTCGGGTCTCTACAGTTGGTATCATAGGAAAGGTTTAGTCAACCTTTGGAAACTAGGATGCGAAAGCGTTAGTGAGATCCCTAGAGATATTTCTAAGGTATGTCTAGGGATGTCCCTAACGATAAGTATACGTATAGTATATAGTTCTAGAACTATGGTAACGATATTAGATTAAACCAAAGATGTTAGGTATTGAAGTTACTCCCCCTTTATTATGATTTTTTCCTCTCACACTATTCTTTTTGGGTTTTAGACGATGGCTGGAACCCGAAGGAACCGTGTTGATCAATGCAATGGACAATGCAATGATTGTCCTCCTGAACAAACAAATGTTATGGGAGATGGAGTGAAAAATCTTATTGCTATACTTACACAAGCTATGAATCATTCTGGACTTCCAAATGAGCAGAGAAGGGAACAATATTCTATTGAGTCCTTCATGAGGCAACGTCCACCTTCTTTCAGTGGGACTTCCGATCCACTTGTTGCTGAACAATGGATCAGTACCACTGAAAAGATATTTTCAGTTCTTCAATGTTCTGAACATGATAAAGTCATCTTAGCATTATATCGTTTGGAAGGTGAAGCTGATCAATGGTGGAATCTTATCAAGAATACGAGGCCAAGAGATGAAATTGAGTCCATGGAATGGGACGAGTTCAAGAACTTATTTTTCAATAAGTGCTTCCCTCGTATTCTTCGAACAAAGATGGAGAAGGAGTTTCTTGAACTAAAGAAAAAGGATGATGAATCTGTTGGTATATACGAAGCGAATTTTACAAGACCTGCAAGGTATGCATCTGGCATTATCATCCAACCTGAAAGTAAAGTTGATCGATTTTTTAGTGGCTTAAAACCAAGTCTTCGAAGGGCATTAGCTATAAGAGACTTCAGTAGCTATGAAGAAATTGTGCGTTGTGCTATCAAGGTAGAAATGGAATTTGGTGTTACATATCCATCTCATGGTTTTGACAAGAAACGAAAGATGGAGTTCAAGGAGAAATCTCAGAATAATGGTGAAAAGAAGATGAATGTTTCCTTATCCACAAAATGTGGAAAGAAGCATGGTGGAGATTGTATTAAAGGGACTATAAAATGTTTTAAGTGTGGAAAAGAAGGTAATCGAGCAGCTGAATGTCGAAGTAATGGAAAAAGGGTTTCTAATGATGTGAATAAATCAAACACTGCATAGAACGCACCACCAACACTTCAATGCTTCAAGTGCAAGGAAATGGGGCTTTATGCTAATAAATGCCCTAATCCAAGGGTTAGTGATGATCGACATGAGCAACCGCTTAAGGAAAAGGACAAAGGGAAGTCACATGCGATCACTATTGGCGATGTTGAATATGACAACGATGTGGTGGAATGATTAAGTGTTTATGTAATGGGATTCCAAAATAATGTTGTATCATGGAGTATTGGAATATTTATGTATTGGTCTAATGTGGTATTCAAAGTGATTGAGAT
Organism: Viscum album; assembly: GCA_963277665.1. Classification (NCBI taxonomy): domain Eukaryota; kingdom Viridiplantae; phylum Streptophyta; class Magnoliopsida; order Santalales; family Viscaceae; genus Viscum; species Viscum album. The sequence continues at coordinate 1,834,374,464 of OY728138.1, forward strand.
ATTTTTGGAAATAAGATGATATGCGCATAATGAAGGGAAAACGAGAAAATGAAATGTTTAACAGTATTCATGAGCTCATGATTGATATAAGGACTAAGTGATATCATGGTTTGAGTATATAGAATTTTGAGGATTTTGGTATGTGGAAAGTGTTAACTTTTAACTGCATTCATGTTTTCACTAAGGTTAAATGGGTATTCATTCTTCAAGAGAATACATGATTAAGGTATTCACATGTTTGTAATTTGACCAACAAGATATATCTTATGATATATGGGGGATAAATGATGGCATTCACGTGATTGTTCTGTGACATTTCAAGTAATAATTTTCTTTATACTATGAGCTTGGACCAAAGTATTTTAGATAAGCCTAAAGATTAGAATGGATTATGTTGGACATAAGTTATGATAAAACGTTTTTTCGATATTATTGATGGGATGTTATAGTAATATAGCTTTAGAAAAAGGAAAACCTGCAGGACGGGCGACAGCCCATCGCGTCGGACAAGGCTATGGGAATCGAACCCACAACCGAAGTGCAACTGGCCTTTATCGCCTACCACTGGCCTACAGAAAGTCCCTGTTTAGTAGAAACTAGTTTTATTATATTAAGCAGTATGATATATGAAGTATAAGTTCATTTTTGGAACCATATACGATTAACCATAAGATGGACTTATAACTTTCACTAACCTTTTGTTTGAAAGAGATGGAATGACCCATCATTCTATCACATGCTCTGCTAACACATCACTAATGACAAATTCAACCTCATTTCTTTAAGAGATGAAGTGGAAATTATCCAAAGAACGACAAACGGTGAGACTATACCAAAATCACGAAAGTATTTCTTCTAATTCCAATTTCATCAACTTTAGGGAAACGATCTTGAAAACCAAAAATGTTGTCCTAGTGCTATTATATCTGATTAATCAGATTGTACCTTAGATCGTCACAAATTTATGGATTTGTGATTGTTGGCTTTTCTATATCCATGTTCTCTACCACTCTCCATCAGAACATGATGGTTAGATTTTTCTTCCATATCCATATTTTCACCTATGTGGAAACCCAGTGATTAGTTTATTTGGGTAACCGTTACGTTTCATACTTTTGTTTTTAAATATTGGTTTTGGTATTCCTTTTTACGATGTGGGTTTCGATTAAAGAAACTTTCGAATAGTAAAACATTTATAACCCCGACGAATTTCGAGGGCGAAATTCATTTTAAGGGGGGTAAAATGTAACACCCCGAGATTTTATGAAAAATAATTTCATTAATGTCTTGTGTTGTACGCTACACCAAAAGGATCTTGCACAACACGCATCCTTGACTTGCCTTTCATTACACGCAATCGCGACCTTCCTTGATAGCGTGTGTAGTACGCAATACCGAGTTTCACTAAACAACGATATGCTATTAAAATATTATTAAAACTAGCCGTTATGAATAGTAATAACCACTTTTTGAAATTTTGTAAATTTTATATTTCAAAATGGACTTCTTTTTTGGATTTGGAATATCGAAATTAGCTTAGGGTGAAATTTTGGCGATTTTATCACTTCGTACATGAACCAACCGGGCCCTCGGAGCGGAAATGCTCATATCTTGAGCTACAGACATCCGATTGAAGTACCGTCGACTTTGTTGGTTTCCTCTAAGTAAGACAGATCTTTTGGCATACTCGGCCCGAGGTTTGGATGCAGGTGGAGTACGGTCGGATTGGTTTTGCCTTAAAAACCAACCGGGCCCCTAGGACGAAAAGGCTAATAACTCACAGACCAGGCGTCCGATTGACGCGCCATCTGTTGCGTTGAGACCCCTATGACGAGGAGGTCCTTTGAGATACTTCTTCATGGGACTTTGAGATACTTGGAGTATTGACCTGTAGCTCGTGGAGAAGATCCTCCCAGAGACGAGCGTTCGGAGTACGGAGACCGTGTAGCTGGCTGAGACCTGGCGACTGCTTGACCGACTCGACTTGGAGTGAGTCGACTAGCCCAGTAGACGGAGCACTACTTTGTTGGGTGCAGACCCATGGAGGATGGAGCACTACCTGTGTGACAGTGCAGACCCGTGGTACTCGTTCGGAGAGTACCTCTGCAGGCTATTAGGGGGTGTGCACTACTTGTTTGGGTGGCTGGTCCGCGGTACTCGACAGGAGGAGTACCTCAGCAGTCTTAGGTTAGTGAGCAGTACCTCGGAGTCGTGACATGACCACTGTACACTCCAGAGATGGGTCTCTTCAGTAGTTACGGTTTCGATAATGAAAGTCCTGGTTTGAGCTGAGTCTATGACCTTTGTGTTTACCTCATGATTGAGTTGGGTTACTTGATAACTTAAGTATATGTATGGGCATATACCTGGGTAGTGGTTATCCGTTGATTTCATAATCTTTGTGTTTCCTCATGATTGAGATGGGTTACTTGATAAATTGGGTATATGTATGGGCATATACCTAGGTAGAAGTTATCTGTTGAGATCCTCTTTGTAGTTATCCTTGTTGGATTTAGTGAGACTTTGAGGGTCTTGGGATTTTTACGGGTCTTTACATCACTCCCACCTCAGGGCTTTACGTCCCCGTAAAGATACATCATAAACTAGGGAAACAAATGTGGGTACTGAGCATGCATCTGAGCCTCCCGCTCCCAAGTGCTCTCCTGGAGGTTCCCGTGCCAACACCTGATGCGCACTAGAGGAATCGACTGTCCACGTAGGACCCGCTCCTATCGATCCTCGATCTCCACTGGGATCTCCGCAAAAGTCTCCCCATCATCAACGTCTAGCTCCCCATGGTCAATGATATGCGTCGGGTCGTACACGTATCTCCTCAGCTGAGATACGTGAAAGACGTCGTGCACCCGGTGCAACTGAGGTGGTAGAGCCATGCGATAAGCTACCTCGCCAATTCTGCTGAGGACCTGGAACGGTCCGATGAAGCGTGGAGACAACTTGACACCTCGGCCAAATCTTCGTAGTCCACGATGAGGTGAGACACGCAAGAAGACGTGGTCACCATCCTCGAACTCTAGTGGACTTCACCTCCTATCAGCATAGGACTTCTGTCGGCTCTGAGCAGTCCTCATCTGCTCCTGGATGATCTGGACCTTCTCTGTCGTGGCCTGGACCATCTCCAGTCCCACAAGTGCTGACTCCCCAGGGTCTGTCCAGCACAAAGGAGATCTGCAAGGTCTATCGTACAACTCCTCGTATGGTGCCATCCCGATGGTGGAGTGGTAGATGTTGTTGTACGCAAACTCCACCAAGGGTAGGTGGTCCTCCCAGCTGCGACCAAAGTCGAGGACACATGCGCGGAGCATGTCCTCGAGAGTCTGAATGGTCCTCTCCGTCTGACCATCCGTCTAACGGTGAAAGGCGGTGCTCAGACGTAGTTGCGTCCCGAACGCCTCCTGAAACCCCTTCCAAAGCTGGTAAGTAAAGCGAGCATCTTGATCGGAGATGATAGATGATGGCACACCGTGAAGCCGTACAATCTCCTAAACATAGAGACGTCCCAAGCTCTCCCCTGAGCCCTGCTCTCTGATGGGTATGAAGTGAGCCGACTTGGGGAGTCGGTCAACAATCACCCAAATGGATTCGTGACCTATGGAAGTGCATGTAATTCCAGTCAAGAAGTCCATAGATATACCGTCCACTTCCACTCAGGGACCTCCAAGGGCTGTACCAAGCCTGCTGGTACCTGATGCTCTGCCTTCACCTGCTGGCAGGTGAGGCATCGAGAAACGAACTCTGCCACAACCTTCTTCATGCCAGGCCACCAGTGCTGTCGTCTGAGGTCCTGGTACATCTTCGCCACTCCAAGATGTACCGCCAAGGTAGAAGTGTGAAAATCTCTCAGCACATCCTCTCGTAAAGCAACTGGTACCAAGGTACGTCCTCTGAAAAGGGCATCATGCTCTTCTCCAAAGGAGAAACCATCAGGTGCCTGTCCTAAGGATATCTGCGCACGCCGCATCTCACAGTCAGCGTCCCTACGTTGTGCCTCTCTGACCCGCTGTAGTAGTGGAGGAGAGACTGTGAGTGACTGAAGGAAAGCTGCTCCATCTCTATCCACATAGGATATCCGCAAAGCGGCTAGCTGCTATGTCGCCTCCTCGAGTAGCTGAATGCATGTCTTCCTGCTGAGAGCATCGTCTACCACGTTCCCCTTCCCAGGAGTATAGACTATCTCAAAGTCATAGTCATGGAGGAACTCGAGCCATCGCCGCTGTCTCAGGTTCAGGTCCTTCTGAGAGAAGATGTACCTGAGACTCTGATGGTCAGAAAAGACTGTAAAGCGCTCGCCCATCAGGTAGTGTCTCCATGTCTTCAGAGCGAATACCACTGCTGATAACTCCAAGTCGTGGGTAGCATAGTTCTGCTCATGCGGCCTCAATTGACGTGATACATAGCCGATCACGGCCCACTCCTTTATCAGGACACATCCGATTCCGGTCCCTAATGCATCGCAGTAGACTACATACCCTACTCCCTCCTCAGGAAACCTCAAGATAGGTGTGCTGGTCAAACTCTGTCTCAGCACCTGGAAGCTCTGCTGACATCTGTCTGACCACACAAAGGGTTTCCCCTTCTTCGTCAAAGCAGAGAGTGGTGCTGAAACTCTAGAGAAGTTTGGCACAAATCTCCGGTAGTATCCAGCTAGTCCCAAGAAACTCCGCACCTCCGCCACACTCCTGGGTGGCTCCCAAGCTAGCACTGCCTCGATCTTCACAGGATCCACTGCAACTCCCGCCTCAGAGATGACATGCCCCAAGAAGTGGACCTCGCGTATCCAGAACTGAAACTCTGAGAGCTTACCATAAAGCTAGTTCTCTCGGAGTGTGCCCAGTACAACCCGCAAGTGGTAGGCGTGCTCCTCCTCAGTCGTCGAGTATATCAAAATGTCGTCGATGAAGACCACGACAAATCGATCGAGGTATGGCTGAAAGATCCCATTCATGAGGCCCATGAACACCGCTGGAGCATTGGTTATGCCGAAGGGCATAACCAAGAACTCATAGTGGCCATACCAACATCTGATGGTCGTCTTCTGCACGTCCTCATCCCGAACTCTGAGCTGATGATAGCCTGACCTGAGGTCTATCTTCGAAAACCACCGTGGTCCCTTGAGCTGATCGAAGAGGTCATCAATCCTCGGTAGCGGATACTTGTTCCTCACTGTCACCTGGTTCAGGCGACGATAGTCGACACAAAGTCACAAGCTCCTGTCCGCCTTCTTGGCAAACAATATCGGGGAAGCCCAGGGTGAACCACTGGGTCTGATGAAACCCTTGCCCTGTAAGTCGTCCAACTATACCCGTAGATCTCGAAGCTCGGCAGGAGCCATTCGATATGCTGTAGTCGATGTCGGGGTTGTCCCGGGGTACAAATCAATATAAAAGTCTACCACTCTACGAGGAGGTAGTCCTGGAACGTCGTCGGGAAAGACGTCCGCATACTAATCCACCACTGTAGGAAAACTAAGACTCTGCACGTCAACTACTCCTAGGATGAGGCTTGCCAACTGATGAGTGATGGGCTTTCCTCTCCTCTACAAAAGTCCATCCTGTGCTGCGAAGTCTCCCTTCTCACCGATGAAGGTGAACCTGCTCCCGTCGGTGCGTACACATCGCACCTTGCGCCTATTACAGTCAATCTGTGCATGGACTGTAGATAACCAATCCATGCCCAAGATGACGTCGTAAGGCCTCGACGCTGCTACAAGAAGATCCCAGCCGAAGCTCTCGCCTCCTAGAGTAAGCTCACACTGCCGGCACCAGTGCGTAATCGTCGAGTCTGCTCCTGTAGGAGTCTCTAGCCGTAAGGATCGAGCCAACAGCTCAGTTGGAATCTCCAAGCTCCGAACAAGGGAAGCGTCTATGAAAGAGTGACTCGCTCCTATGTCTATAAGAATTGCAGCAAGGGTGGAATAGACACAGATAGTAAATCAAATCATCTCGGGCACGCCGTGTTCGTAGGCCTCTGCCGCCTGGAGCTGTGCTTGTTTCTGCCCGCCATCTCCTGGTGGTCGGGGTGGACCTCCTGGTGGTGGTGATGGTAGAGCCTCAAAGCGTCTTCCACCACCTGTCGCTCGGCCAGCTCCTCTGCCTCGTTTTCCTACTCCCTACAGACCGTGACGGTCGACCCTCTGCCTCTGCCAGGGTGGCCCCTCAACCGTCTACTGCTCCTCGGCACGGTGGTTCGGGCAGTCACGAGCCATGTGGCTCTGCCCGCCACATGTGTAGCACTGTCTGCCTCTCGAAAGACTGGCTCCGCGCTGAGTTCCCCGCACTGCTGATCCCATGTCCTGAGGTCGTCTGTCTGAGGGTCTGGTCTGCCTGGACCCATGAGTCATCTGTCGACTGCCTGCTGCAGAAGACTCTGCTACATGCCGCCCTGCGGTGGGTCTCACTGTTGGTGTAGACTCAGAAATAAATCTCTCGATCAAAAGGGATCTCTCCAGTACTCCTTCCTGAGTCAGAATGCTGAGGGAGATCAACGATGCCCTGATCTCATGCCTCAATCCCTGCTCAAAGGTCCGGGCCCGGAAGAATGGGTCCCGTACCATGTCTGTCGAGTAGTGCGAGAGATCGGTAAATCTCACCGAGTACTGGGCGACCGACAAGCTGCCCTGCCGTAGCTGTAGAAGCTCCTTGATGCACACCGTATGGAGGGTGGTCGGGACGAACTCTGAGCGGAAGAGGCTCTCAAAGTATGTCCAGAAAAGAGATGCCTCATCGTGCATCTGGAGCATCAGGCTCCACCATCGGCTCGTTGCCGCGTGAAGTAGGCTCGTTTCGAGGATCACCATGAGTTCTGTCTGTGTCCTCACTAACCGGAAAACTCGTACCACTACCTCCAGCCAGTCCTCGGATGCCTGGGGGTCCGTCTCCTCGCGGAACCTGGGCGGTCGCCGGTGATGGAACTCATGCAGTCCACTAAGGCGACGTGCATAGTCAGCGGCTGGGGCTCGAAGCATCGGTGGCTCGGTGGGTAGAGGTACCGCCAGTGCCTCAACTGTCAAAGGTCCCTGTACCGAGGCCTCGTCGCTCGGTGGGCAGTCGTCACGCTCAACTCTCGGAACCCTAGCTGGCTGCCATCGTGGGGCCATCCTGAAAAGGAAACAGGTGCACCACGGTCAGAATAGTATACCTGGTGAGCTGACACAAAGTAATCACAAAGAAAACTTGAAGCACACATGTAATCAATGTTTTCGTGCATTAAGTCGGAAATCAGAAGTCAGGGTCCTGGTGTACGGATACGTCAGCCACCGCACCAACACTGAACTCCCTGGACTAATAACCACACCCAATACGCTTAACACTATTGCTTCACATAGAAAAGATCAGAGTCCAAAGTTCTGTGGTAGAACTAAACTCCTTTGATACCAATTTGTCATGACCCGTCCTCGGGGCCCGTGCCGTGACTACCCCAAGCCCGCCTTCCATAGGCCAGGGACTAGCGACTAGCACCAAGGCGTAAATCCCGGTAAAAAGGGAAGGCGTTGCCTTTGTAAAGTAAACCACAAACACCATAGAGCAAGAAAGTAGAAGTAAACACTAAGTAAAAACTGAGTACAACAGTAAGTGTGGAAAAGTAAGTGAGCCAGTATACAAACCCAAACTAAAAGTAAAGTACAACTCGAAAGGGAAAACAGCAACTAAAAGTAAAGCCACAGCGTCGAGTCGTCCAGTAGAAGTACCACCTGAAGGGTGAGTAATGATAGCCTCCACAGCTCCTCGGGTCCAGCCGTCCGCTCAGAGTACGTCTCGCCCAGTGGTCCACCTCCAGGTACCGTCCTGCTCCGCAAGCCTCCACCCCGATCAGCACTGTCCGTCATCTGCAACCCACAAAACATAGTGCAGGCATAGCCCGTGAAGGGGTGAGTATAAGCTACACAGTAGGGACCCCGAGACCCTCGAAGGTCTCCCAGAATTCACAAAGGATAAACCACAAAGGAAAGATACAATCACGAAGTAACATCCAACACTACTTAGGTATATGCCCATACATATACCTAAGTCATCAATTCTTGTTCGGCTCCAACATCAGAGCTCAAGTACAACCCAGTCCACACAGGAAATAAAAACGTAAATCCACACAGGATAGCACAACACAATCCACATAGGAAATCAAACAGGATTTAGCTCACACAGGTATACTTCTTCGTAAGACGATAGAGATGATTAGATATTGCCACTGATTCATCTAAGTCGTCGGACCCACAAAGGATCGATAGGTACTAACCCCCGAAATGACCCACAAAGGATCTGACCCACACAGGATCGATAGGTAACTAACCCCCGCAATGACCCACAAAGGATCTGACCCACACAGGATCGATATGTAACTAAACCCCGCAAAGACCCACATAGGATCGGACCCACACAGGATCTGGAGGCGCTGGCCCACACAGGACCACTGAGCGCTGACCCACACAGGATCGGACCCACACAGGATCTGTAGCACTGATCATCGTAGGATCGCTGAGTGTTGTAGTCGTCGTCGAATCCACTGAGGATCTCTGCACAGTCATCGTCGTCGCAGTCGCAGCCAGCTCTAGGGTTCCCGCACACAGCAAGCTCGTTCAGGAGGGTCCGCTCCACGAGCCGAGAGGCTGATACATCAACTGACACATAGTCCAGAGTTGATGTATCCAAAAGTTCCATATCGTCAACAGGAACTCAACGTCGCAGACGGCGCGTCAATCGGACGCCCGGTCTGAGAGTTATTGGCTTTTTCGTTCCAGGGGCCCGGTTGGTTTTTAAGGCAAAACCAACCCGACCGTACTCCACCTGCGTCCAAACCTTAGGCGGAGTAATCCAAAAGATCCTTCTCACTTAGAGGAATCTAACAAAGTTGACGGCACGTCAATCGGACGTTCGGAGTTTAGGATATGAGCGTTTCCGCTCCGAGGGCCCGGTTGGTTTCGTTTACGAACCAACCCAGCTGAACCCAAAATATTCCGAAACCTTGAGTGCGATATACTAAAACGACCGTCTCGATCCAAGGATCACATCTCCACTGACGGTTCGTCGATCGGAGGCCCGTAGCTCAAGATACTGTCAAAAGATCGAAAAGGTCCGAAAACGGGGGGTCTGGGCCCGGACCGACCCGACCCACCCCCCCCCCCCCCCCCCTGGGTCGGCCCGAACCGGGTCGACCCGACCCGAGTCCTGGTCCGACCCGAAACGGCCTGGGCGTGACCCGGCTGGCCGGTTGGCCAGCGGGTCAGCTCGACTGTTACGGCCGAGCCGCGGGCAGGGGGCGCGCTGCCCCCGCGTGAGGAAGCCGCGGCCCCGCGTGGGGCCGCCCTTGCCAGCAGACGTGGCATCCGGCCGCATCCCGTGATCCTCCGCTGGTCCCGCGCAGTCGCGGGATGGCCGGCCCGCCGCCGCGGCTTCAGCCACAGCGGGTCTCCACGGCGGTGCACCGGGCGCCGCCGCCTTCCGCCGTCGTGTCGGCGTGGCGCACCAGCGGTTTGCTCTGCGGACCACCAGACGAGTTCCGGTGGTCGAAAAATTACGTCGTCTTTGCTAAAGGTCCTACCGGGGTCCGTTCTTCACTGCGAGGACCCCGTGTCATCCGTGCGGCCTGCTTTGTCGACGTCCGTCGTTTCACACACCAAGAACGAAAGGGGCGATGGGTTCAGACTCATTCGTTGGTCCGCACCCACCGCGTTAGCGGTTTTAAATATCTCACAACAATTATTTAATCAACGCTGTGGTTATAAATCACAAAGATTTAAAAGAAATCAACCCCTACATTGTCATTGTCGTCGAGCGTGAGTTCTTCATGGAATTTACCGTCGCGGAAGAAGAGGATCGTCGCGTCGCGGAAGGGGGCATCGCGTCCTCGCGGTACACGGCGTCACGTCGATGATCTCAGAGGGTTATAAAAACACAGATTTTAATTGCACGTTTAAACCCAAGTTGAGGATAAATCCACAAAGAAATTAGAGAACCGTAATCCCCTACCTCAATCGGTTGATGATCAGAGATTGTCGTGGGGAAGGATCATCGCGGAAGAACGTCTTGGAAGGAGAGTCATCGGCATCGCGGAAGGGGGCGTCGTGTCCTCGTGGTACACGGCGTCGCGTCGACGATATCCGAGGGTCCAGTGTTCTTCGCGTTCTTCGTGTTCTCCGCATTCTTTGCAAATGAGGATGAAGAGCTTAGATATTCTGCCAATCCTCTCAATAAGTCACCCACAAGCAAAACGTGTGTTGGTCTTATTTCACTTAAAGCCACTTAAAGCTACTTAAGCTGAGTTGAAGCGGATAGGGTGGAACCCAAAATATCCTACCCTCTTGGTAGGATATTTGAGAGTTGGGGCCCGCACGAGCCCCACTGTTTCTTTTCCTCTAAGAATATCACCCACAAAAACTCCTCTTTAATGAAAGTCAACTGGTGCGTTTTCTAAAACTCTTAACGCTCCTATTAATTGGACAGTTAAGACGTTACCATTAATTCACCGAATTAATGGTTCGTTTCTTAACTTGTTTTTCAAATTGTTGTCATGTTAATAAAATAAGACCAACACACGTTTTGCTTTTGGGTGACTTGTTGAGAGGATTGGCAGAATCTCTAAGCTCTTCATCCTCCTTCGCGAAGAACGCAAAGAACGCGATGAACGCTAGACCCTCAGAGATCGTCGACGTGAAGCCGTGTACCGCGAGGACGCGACGCCCCCTTCCACGATGCCGACGATTCTCCTTCCGCGACGTTCTTCCGCGACGATCCTTCCCCACGACAATCTCCGATCATCAACCGATTGAGGTAGGGGATTACGGTTCTCTAATTTCTTTGTGGATTTATCCTCAACTTGGGTTTAAACGTGCAATTAAAATCTGTGTGTTTATAACCCTCGAGAATCGTCGACGCGACGTCGTGTAACGCGAGGACGCGACGCCCCCTTCCACGACGCGATGATCCTCTTCTTCCGCGACGGTAAATTCCGTGAAGAACTCACGCTTGACGACAACGAAAAGGTAGGGGTTGATTTCTTTTAAATCTTTGTGATTTATAACCGCGGCATTGATTAAATAATTGTTGTGAGATATTTAAAACCGCTAACGCGGTGGGTGCGGACCAACGAACGAGTCCGAACCCACCGCCCCTTTCATTCTTGGTGTGAGAAACGGCGGACGTCAACAATGTAGGCCGCACGGACGACGCGGGGTCCTCGCAGTGAAGAACGGACCCCAGGAGGACCTTCGGCGAAGACGGCGTAATTTTCCGACCACCGGAACTCATCCGGTGGTCCGCGGAGCAAACCGCCGACGCGCCACGCAGGCACAGTGGTGCTGGTGGCGGAAGGCGACGGCGCCCGGCGCGCCGCCGTGGAGACCCGCCGCGGCTTCAGCCGCAGCGGTGGACCGGCCGTCCTGCGACTGCGCGGGACCGGCAGAGGAGCACAGGATGCGGCTGGCTACCGCGTCTGCTGGCAAGGACGGCCCCACGCAGGGCCGCGGCTTCCTCATGCGGGGGTAGCACGCCCCCACCCGCGGCTCGGCCGTAACAGCCAAGCCGACCCGCTGGCCAACCGGCCAACCGGATCGCGTCGGCCGGGCCGGGTCGCGCTGGTCGGGTCGGGTCGGTCCGGGCCCATACCCACCGTTTTCGGACCTTTTCGGTCTTTTTCCCATATCATGATCTACGGGCCTCCGATCGACGAACCTTCAGCGGTGATGTGATCCTTGGATCGAGCCGATCGTTTCAGTATATCGCACTCAAGGTTTCGAAATACTTTGGGTTCATCCGGGTTGGTTCATAAACGAAACCAACCGGGCCCTCGGAGTGGAAACACTCATATCTTAAACTCCGGACGTCCGATTGACGTTCCGTCGACTTTTTTAGATTCCTCTAAGTGAGACGGATCTTTTGGCTTACTCCGCTCGAGGTTTGGATGCAGGTGGACTATAGTCATGTAGGTTTTGCCTTAAAAAACAACCGGGACCCTGGAATGAAAAGGCCAATAACTCTCAGACTGGGCCTCCGATTGACGCGCCATCTGCGACGTTGAGTTCCTGTTGACGATACGGAACTTTTGGAAACATCAACTCTAGACTATGTGTCAGTTGATGTATCAGCATCTCGGCTCGTGGAGCAGACCCTCCCGAACGAGCTTGCTGTGTGCGGGAACCCTAGAGCTGGCTGCGACTGCAACGGCGACGACTGTGCAGAGATCCTCAGTGGATTCGATGACGACTACACCACTTAGCGATCCTACGTGGATCAGTGCTACAAATCCTGTGTGGGTCAGATCCTGTGTGGGTCAATGCTCAGCAGTCCTGTGTGGGCTAGCGCCTACAGATCCTATGTGGGTCTGATCCTGTGTGGGTCTTTGTGGGGGTTAGTTACATATCGATCCTATGTGGGTCAGATCCTTTGTGGGTCATTGCGGGGGTTAGTTACCTATCGATCCTGTGTGGGTCAGATCCTTTGTGGGTCATTGCGGGGGTTAGTACCTATCGATCCTTTGTGGGTCTGACGGCTTAGATGAATCCGTGGAAATATCTGATCATCTCTAACGTCTTACGAAGAAGTATACCTGTGTGAGATGAATCCTGTTTGCTTTCCTATGTGGATTGTGTTGTGCTATCCTGTGTGGATTTACATTTTGCTTTCCTGTGTGGAATGGGTTGTACTTGAGCTCGAATGTTGGAGCCGAACAAGAATTGATGACTTAGGTATATGTATGGGCATATACCTAAGCAGTGTTGGATGTTACTTCGTGATTGTATATTTCCTTTGTGGTTTATCCTTTGTGAATTCTGGGAGACCTTCGGGGGTCTCGGGGTCCCTACTGAGTAGCTTATACTCACCCTTGCATGGGCTATGCCCGCACTACGTTGTGTTGGTTGCAGACGACGGACAACGCTGATCGGAGTGGAGGCTTGCGGACCAGGACGGTACCTGGAGGTGGACCACTGGGCGAGACGTACTCGGAGCGGACGGCTGGACCCGAGGAGCTGTGTAGGCTATCTGTACTCACCCTTCAGGTGGGACTTCCAGTTGACGACTCGACGCTGCGGCTTTACTTTCAGTTGTTGTTTTCCCTTTCGAGTTGTACTTTACTTTCAGTTTGGGTTTGTATAATGGCCCACTTACTTTTCCGCACTTACTGTTGTACTCAGTTTTTACTTAGTTTTTACTTCTGCTTGGTTGCTCTGTGGTGTTTGTGGTTTACTTTACAAAGGCAATGCCTTCCCTTTTTACCGGGATTTACTCCTTGGTGCTAGTCGCCAGCCCCTGGCCTATGGAAGGCGGGCTTGGGGTAGTCACAGCACGGGCCCCGAGGACGGGTCGTGACATTCACACATAAAAATCCTTTTGGTTTAACTAATCCCTACCCAAATCCATTATTTTATTCCCTTCCCACATCTTATGTTCCTTATTTTGATTATAAAACCCCCCTAGGAAGTCTTTTTGTGGAAACCAAAATAGGTTTCCCAAAGAAGAGGTGTCGTTCTTAACCGAGTGGTTTTGTTTTATTAATTCTTACACCTCCTTCAAATCTTATTAAACCATAAAAACATATGATGTAAAATTAAATGATTAAGTAATTGAATATAACATGATAATAAATAAAATAAAAGGGACAATAAAATTTAAAATGGTTCTTAACCAAGTAAATAATTAACCTAATTTTTTTTCAAGAAGATAAAGAACGTACGTGATGAATCAAACTCAAGGTAAGGGGATTTTTTTAAAAAAATTCTCTTTTAAAGTTTCCTTTATAACACTTTTAATACATGTCCATGTTCTTTAAAAAATATCATGAAAATTCTTATTTATGCTTCAATGTATTTTAAAGGTCATTTTAATAATGTTTTAATTTCTTAAAAATGTTTTTTAAAAATAATTTTTTATGGTTTTATATAAGGGAATATTTACATTAAAATCCTAACTTTGAATGCTTTAAAGATTTATTTTATAAATATTTCTCTTCCATGTCTATATTCTTAAAAATATTTTAGTAATGTATTTATATGGATATAAATAAATTATAAAGTACATTTTATGTCTCTTGTGACTTTAGTTTTGTAAGGGTGATAGCCTAACTCTCTAAAACTCTAAACCATAAAGATACTAAAATAGTGAGAAAGTTACACTGAATTCACCAATCACACTCTAATTTTAAGGTTAGTTATTTATTGAATGATATAAGTTAAATTTTGGGTGTTACTGTTGAGGATTTGGTGATTAATGTTTTATTTATCCATATGATGGTTTATTCATTTTTAGAATTATATTATGTTAACAATTTTTTTGGTTAATTTATAAATAAATGAGGAATATATTATTATCCTTTTGTGGATTATGAAGTTTATTTTAGTGATTCAGACATAAAAAACATCTTGAATACTCGTTGTTTGGAAAAAATGATTATATTGTGGTGGAAATTGATAAAAAGATGAAATTATAATTTTCAAGTAAATATATTTTGTTATGTACTTTTTTTAAAATGTAAATTAATTATATACTCTAGGAAAAGGATTTTCAAAAAAAATTACCCCATTACTTTGATTTTTGATGAATCAATTTTTTTCACACCTCTTTGGTTTAAGGTTTTATAGTTGTTATCATTATTATGATCATTCACTTTATTATTATCAATGATATCAATCAATCTACATAATTATTTTTACAATATTATTTTATTTTATGTCCATATATTCACTTCTTAATAACTTTATCCTATTTGGAACCCTAGTTATCTGATAACCTTTAAATTCCCTTTTGCCTCTTTTTAAGTGGAAGTTTTATTAACCCCTTTTTACGTTGTAGGATTTCCAAAAATATATTTCTAGGTGTAGGAACCCTATTTACCAAGCATGAGATCAAATTAAAAGTAAAAAATTTAATAAAGGGGGAAGAATATAACACCCTGATATATTTAAAAAATAAAATTATTTTTGATAGCATATACAACATGTAACATAAAGCCTAAATGAACCATGAAATATTATTAATTAAATATAACCATTATAACCAAGTTGTAAAATTTGATGGAATGAATAGCATTAACTACTTTATGAAATATATATAAAGGACCTACTCAAAATAAATTCATTGATAAATTCTTAGTAAATTAGCATTCAATTTTTAGTAAAATCATTTTATTCTTTGAAAATATGTTTTCATCAAAAATGGATTTTATTTCTCTTCATGATAAAATATTATAATTAATTTCTGAAAAAAATAGAATTTTTCTTGATAAAAATGATTTCATTTTTTGAAATCAGTATATCAAAATTATCTTATAGTAAAATTTTTATTTCTTTGTGAAAAGTTTTATTTTTCAATGAATACTGAAAAAATACTAATTTTTATTAAAAATTATAAGTGTTTACAAAGTCACATTCTATTTTAGATTAGTTTTAAAAATTAATTAGTTCTTTTTTTAAACATAATATAATTATAGATTTTGAATTATTTTTATTATAGCGACTCGGGATTATAATACATATATATTACATTATTTTTATGAATATTCATTACATTAATAAAGACAATAAAGTTTTAGTGTCTTTGAAAACCTGTAAATACAAAAACATGGTCCATAGGTAAACTAAATAAACTCACAAAAATATCTTCATAACTATCACCCTTGTTAGAAATCATACATAATACATTTATTCATAACATGTGGAAAGGAAACATAAGAAAGGGTGAGCTCATATGCTCAATAAGAGTAAAAATGAGAGATACATAAGTATAACATGAACATAAGGGAATGAAAAAATGAGCATAACATTTTAAAACCATACATTTTATATCAATGATTGTAATATTGATTCATGAAATAAAGATCGGTAGTTCATAAGACAAGAATCATAAGGGAATCAAAGAAAATAATCCTTGAGATCATAACATATGCATAAGATATATATTTTTTGGAATAAACATAAGCATTAAAATCATTTTCATATTAGTTAAGTCTCATTTCCAAGGATATAATAGTGTAATGGTTTCACTATCCAAACCATCATAGTAGTCAAGGTTCAGTCCCAAGATCATCATAGAAGAATAAGTCCCTTACTAAACCAGGTCCACTCCCCATTCTAGTCTTATCTATATCACGAGATATAACCATTTACCCAATGTATTGGAGAGAGATATAGGTCCCAAAAATCACATAATGAAAATAAAACATATGTATGCCACAATATCATAAAGCATTCGTCATATAATAACACATGAAATGAAATGGGTTTTATAAACATTTATTCTTATCATAACCTATGAAAAATAGACAGGTTTCATAATCATTTCATCATTTCATCATAGTATAACCTGTGGAAAAAGAAGTGGGTTTCATAAGAATTTTATCTTGGTATAACCCTTGGAGGAGAAATAGGTTTCATAAACATCTTTTCATCATGAATAGAACCCATTTAGAGAATTAATAAGAATTTTATCCTTATATCATAACCCCATTAAAGAATAAGTAACATCAAAGGATTCCATATTATATTGAAATGATTTTTAAAGATCACTTGGAACATTTATTTAAAGAAAAATAAATTTTATTTGAATAAAACTTTTAAAATATAAAATATTATGGAAATCATTTTATTTGAAAATAAATTTGAAAACTTATAAAAGAATATTTAAAAATAATTTACATCGTTTTTTTGAAAATATTATTTTAACTTTAAAAACACTTTTTAAAACATTTTTCAAATCAGTTTCACTTTGAAATCATTTATTTAAAATATAAAAATTTCCAAAATATCAAGGAAAATATTTTATTTGAAAATTATTTTTAAAACTTGTAAGGTAATATTTAAATCATTGAGTGTTCATGATAGTGGTAAATATTATACATGTTGTGCATGTTAAAAACAAATATTCTTTTAACATTTTTGGTAAAATCCAAACAAAAATTGTTCTGAAAATGGCATGAAGATTCCTTTAAATACATTTTTATGTAAACATTAAAACATGGGTAACAATTATTTATTAAATCATTTCAATAATATTAAAAACATTTTGAAAACATTTTTAGGAAATATGGTTTTGGAAGAAAAATGTTTTTCGACCGAAAAGACAATTTTTCTTAAAAACATTATTTTTGAACTCTTAAGTACATAAAGAAAGGAAAATGAAGTTAAAACATGTATTATCATGAAATAACTAGAGGATAATAAAATTCGTGATTTTCTTCAATTATGTATTATAATATTTTATTATCGAAAACATGATTATAAAAAATCTTGATAAACGATGAGATTGTAACATAAAATCTTTACCACTTTGGAAACTTTGAAATGTAATACCCATAAAGGAATATCATTAAATAAAACCTAAAATTTCATGAGGATAAGTAAATTCGTGATATTATATGTTAAATTGTTTTTATATACACCTTGAACAAGAAGATAGGTGTATAATATAATCATATGGCTCAAAGAAGGCAAATTGAGACAAAAATACCCTACTAATTTGGTAACTTTTAGACCGTAAACCCTATAAAAGAGAGATAATAAAATGAATATTTAAATATTAATAATTTTAATTATAATAATTATAAAATAAATTCATGGGAATTATATACACAAAATAAAAGAAACATGTGGGGAATATGAAATTTTTCTTATAAAAAATAAAAGTGGGACGGAAATCCCTTATTGCTTTATTAATATTCTGAATTGTAATCCCCAAAAAATAATAAAATAAAATGAATATTTAAATATTATTAAAAGTGTTATATTAATTATATAACATTTCAAAGTTCAATTATATGCACCACACAAAAGAAAAAAGTGGTTAATTTCTATATGTCTCCCAGAAATAAAAGAGTGACCAGAAATCTCTTACTTTTAGTCTTAACTTCCATCATACACATTAAAACCTATTGTATAATAAATATAATTTTATTATAAATATATTAAATAAACATATTTATATATATATTACCATATATTATTTTCTTATTACCTTTTATTTTCCATTTATTAACAACTCCTTGTTAAAGTTTTGTTTTGGGTAATAACTACTTTGTTTTTCATACATGTTTTGATTTGTTATTTTTTGTCCTCTTACTTTGATCATGATTTAATCAAATGAAAAAATTTAAATAAGATATAAATATTATATATATTCGGTATATATGTATTTATATTAATCCATAAAATTTATTGATAGAAAATGAAATACACCGTTCATGGAGACGGTAGGACATACATATGCATGAACAATGTTTCCATTTTCTTTTTAGATTAAAAGAAAAAAAATTAAATGATATATTATCATTAAATAGTAATATTTTTTATTTCATATATATCACATATTTTAATCAAACTCGTCATTATTATCTTCCATGTAAAGCATGAATGAATCACATCACTTTACGAGGCGGTTGTCTGCCGTATACATGAACGATGTTATCATATTCCCACAATATGGATAGTATGAAGTTATATGGGATATAATAATTAAATAAGTATAATAATATCATAAATATCATATATAAGTAATAAATTCATCATCATATCTAGCCTATAGTGTTGTTAATAGAAAAAATGAATGACATCTATTTGTGGGGTGGTAGTCTTCCATACACATGAATGATGATTTTTTAACCCATTTGATAGAAGATGAGATGGTTTTAGGTCATGAAATTAACATAAAAATATCATTATATGAAATATATTGATTTTATTATATAATCATGGTATAATAATAATTAAATAGGTGGAGGAATAAATAATATAAAAATGTTCGTTGATGAACGTTACCTCTTCTTCGGGTATCCTCCTTAGATTTGCACCAAAAGCATTCCTCGGTAATATTTATGTCTAAAATGAGTATTCTATGATTCAAGGAGGGAATTTGGGAATTTATTTGGGTATATATTTTTATAAAAAATTGGTTTTAAGGTGTAAAGAAAGGAGGATATGGGGTGGCCTTTTATAAGTGATGTGAGTGTTACACTTGTAATTTTTTGAAAGAAAAAAGTATACTGACATTTTTATCATACCATAAGGTTCCAAAATGGACCATTATCTAGAATAGAAGAAATAAGTTCAAAATATTTTTATAAAATAGTTTTTTGGAAACTTTTTGGGTTATTTTTAACCCATATCTTTTTAGTTTAACCTTTAGGTAATCCCATTTTTACCTTAACCGCGGTAAATAATTTTTACAGTTTTTACTGTTCATTTTGGTTAAAAATTAAGTTGAAATTATTAGAAAAAATAAATAATTACAATTACAAATATTTAATCTTTTTTTCTAAATCCCATTCATATTAGTGGAAAAATATTAATTAAAAATTAATCCAGCAGACACGACGAGAAAACAGGTTATTTAAAGAGAAAATGATCAAAAGTTTAAAAAGTTTTTTTATCCAAATTAAATATTAAGTTGATTAAAATGATCTAAATTAGATTAATGGATATATAATTTAACTAAATTTACATTAAAATATAATTTAAATTTATAAATAAAATAAACCAAAAGGTAGTTTTTAATTAAAATTCAGTATTTTTCACTATTCGTCAAAAAATGAACCTTTTCATAAAAAATCCCAAAAATTCACCCTAAGATAATTTTTACATGATTATTTAAACATTAAAGTTTATTTCAAAAAATTAATTTTCAAAAAGTTTGAAAAAAATAGTTTTATTAATGTTTATAAAAGTAACTAAAAATTATTTTTTGATAAAATATTATTTTTGAAACATATTAAGACTTTACTGGAAATTAAGTATTTTTATCAATATGTTTCCTTTTTATAAAACTATTATAATTAATATTTTAAAATTATTTACCACTATTCATGTCTCTAAGTTTAATTTCTTGGTTATAACAATCACTTTTAAATAACTATATTAATAATATGTCATGGATTTGTTAAAACTCAGTTTCATGTGTAAGGAAAGTTAACACAATGTTGTGTGTTGTGAAATACTAACTTGGCGTTCTATAAAACTCAATCTATCAAAGAAATTTAATTTATTCAAAAATAATAATTCATAAAAACTTGGGTTGTTACATTCTACCCTCCTTAAAATGAATTTTTCAATCGAAATTCATAATTTTGATACAAACAAATGATGATACTTTTGCCTCATCATTTCCTCAGGTTCTCAGGTAGCTTCTTTAAATTGGTGGTTTCACCTAAAAACATTGACCAGGTGAGTGGTATTGTTTCATATAACTTTCTTTGTATGATTCAAAATCTCAACCAGTTGTTCCTCATATGAAATATCTTTCTCTAGGAGAATGACCTCTGAGTTCAGTACTTGTGAAGGGTCAGGTATATACTTCCTCATGAGACATGCATAGAACAAATCATGGACTTGAGAGAGGTTTGGATGAAGTTACAAGAAATAATCTATAGTCCCAATACAGTCAAGAATTTTAAAGGGAATAATATACCTAGGGATTAGTTTCCCTTTCTTCCAAATTCTCATAAACTTCTTTGATGGAAAAATTCTTAGAAACACCTTATCACCAACTTCAAATTCTAGATCTCACTATAAATTATCATCATAACTTTTTTTTTGACTCTGACCTACCTTGATGTGTTGCTGAATGGATTTAACCTTCCCTTCCTTTTATTCAGTTATCTCAAGTCCTAATAGCTTTCTTTCTTCATATTTATTCATGTTGTAGATATACATTTATTTCCATAAAGGGATTCATAAGGATAAATTTTAATGCTTGAGTGAAAGCTATTTTTGTATGAAAATTCAACAGAGGAAGGCTTTGACCTAACCACCTTTAAAACCCATTTAACGAGATCTCAACATATCCAATAGGGTTTTAATTGTTCTCTTAGTCTGACCATATTTCTAAAGATAATTTGTAGTCTTAAAACTCAACTCTGTATCAAGAGCATGATAAAGGATTTTTCATAATTTTAATGTAAACCTCAGATCCCGATTAGACATAATGGAATGTGGTACTCCATAAAACCTTATCACTTCATTAATGTATATCCTAGAAATATGATATAAAGAAAATTATTCTCTGATAGTGATATAATGTAATGACTTAATAAGGAGATCGGCTACAACCCATATAGCATTATGCCCTTTATATGTTTTGGGGAGTCCAATGAAAAAATCCATGGTGATATTTTCCCATTTTCATTATGGTATGGGTAATGAATGTAAAACCCCCTTATACTTTTGTCTCTCGGTGTTAACTTTCTGACGTACCAAGCACCAAGATATAAACTCTACGATATCTCTCCTCATGTCATCCCACCATAAATAATATTTCAAATATCTATACATCTTCTTACTTCCTTGATGAATATATAATATATAACTATGATATTCCTCTACCTCTTTATTTAAATCTATTATGGAAAAAATTAATATATGGTTCCTAAATCTTATCATTACATCATGATCAAGGTTGAAGTCAAGAACATTTCCAACCTTCTTTTACAGCTCTACATATTCCTTTTGCACCACTTTAACCTTCACTTGGATAGATGGTTGAACATTAAATTGAGAAAGATAAGGTTTCCCCCTTCCTTCAAGATTTCCAGATTCATCCTTTGTAAATCCATAAATATTAGATCTTTTTTAATCCTCATCATGGATAATATAGTGTGATCATTTCAACTCAAATCATTTTCCACCTTGTTTTATTTCCTATGGTGGTAATGTATTGAGAATTCAAAATCTTTAATCATATCTAACCATGTTCTTAGAACATATTCAACTCCATCTTTTTGAATATATACATTAATATTTTATGATCGGTATATATATCACAATTTTCTATATAAAGATAATTCCTCCATATCTTTAATGAAAAAATTACTATAACTAAATCCAAATCATGATTTGTTTAATTTTTCTCATGAATATTTAATTTTCATGATGCATAAGTTATAACCATGTCATTATTCATAAGAACATGGACCAATCATTTCTTGGATGCATCACTATAGATTACAAACCCTTATCCTCTATAGGTTAATGTAAGAATAGGTGTACTGACTAATATTCTCTTTAGTTCCTTGAAATTTTACTCACATTAATCTATCTAGAAGAACATTTATCCCTTCCGATTTAACTTGTTCAAAGGAAAAGATATAAGTAAGAAATTAGCCAAAAACAATTGATAATATCCAACTAAACCAAGAAAACTATGGATCTCAGTCACCATGGTTGATCTAGGGAAACATTCAATAGCCTCTATCTTTTATAGATCTACTGATATACCCTCTCTTGAGATTATATGGACCAAAAATGAAACCTTTTGCAGCCAAAATTTACACTTGGTAAATTTTTCATATAGCTTCTCCTTATTTACGGTCTTCAGTACAATTCTTAAGTGATCTTCAATCTCTTCCTTTATCTTTGAGTAGATAAGAATATCATCTATAAAGACTTTCATAGACTGGTAAATGTAATATCTAAAGACCCTATTCATTAAATCCATGAATATAGTAGTAGAATTAGTAAGACTGAATGGAATTTTTATATATTTATAGTGTTTATACCTTGTACAGAATGTTGTCTTGGGTATATCCTCTTTCTTGACCCTAAATTGATGATATTCAAAATGAAGTATAATCTTGGAAAATTATTTATCTTCATATAATTGATCAAACAAATCATTCATAAAGGGAAGAGGATACTTGTTCTTGATCGTGATCTTTTTCAGCTCTCAAAAATTAATTCATAGTCGCATTGATCCATCTTTCTTTTTAACTAAAAGAATAGGTGCACCCCAATGTGACACACTTGGATAAATGAATCCCTTTTCAAGGTTTTCCTAGAGTTACTTCTTCAATTACTACAACTCAATCGAGGCCATTCTATATGGAGTCTTTGAAATTGGTGTGGCACCAGGTATGAGTTCTATTGAAAACTCAACTTCATGTTTTGGTAGAAGGATAGGAAAAACTTCCAGAAATACATCAAAACATAATCACATAATAGGTCTATAGTTGATGTAAAGTTTCTCCCCAACCATTTGATATAAACACCCCTTATAAATAATAATTAAGTCACATACAATGGATGTGATCTATATCAAAATTTCATACCTATATTTACATTGATCAATGATCATAGTTTAGTTCGAAATATAAAACAGAACTTCCCTTACTCTAAAATTGATGTGGAATTTATGTAGATAAATCTAATCCATTCCCAAAATAACATCAAATTCAATCAAATGAATAATTAAAATTTTGAATGAATCACATTCCTACCAACATCAACTAGAGAGGAATCATAAAATTGAGATGATATCATCATACCATTAGGGGTTTTCACTGATAATTCTACTAAGAATAGTTTGGGAAGAATCTGGATACCCATATAAGTTATTTAGATATTAAAGAATGGGTAGATCCATAGTCAAATAATACATTTTAAGTTATAGATTGGATGGTAAGTGTACCTTTCATCGTGTTATTATTGCACCCCTATTCAAAAAAACTGACCAAGTGAGGTTTCTCTTTGTCTCTTGGCTTAAGAGAAAGATGATGTTGATCATAATCATTAACCTTTGGATTTAGGCATTGGTTATCATAATTCTCGAACTCATTTCATATGAAACACTAGATTGTGATTGGTGAATTCGGTGCAACTTTCTCACTATTTATATCATTATCTAACTTCTTTATATCACTTTGGAAATCAATTTACTAATGAACTTATCTTCCATATTTAAAACCTTTATTAGTCCCATTAATAAATTTTCCTCCATGATTCTTCTCATAGTTTGAGCATAAAGGAAATAACATCTTATTCTATCCATAGTTCCTAGATTTTCCTTTGAATTCTATTTTTCTATTCTTATCAAAACCATATGATTGATATGTAACTCTAAACACCATTTATACCTTGATAGAACATGAATTCTACAATGTATAATTACCTTAGAAGACTTGGTTTTAAACCACTGAATAATCAATAAACCTTACTTTCAGGTTGGATGATAATACTAGAAGCATACCTTGAAAGTCATCTAAAATTTACATCATAGGTACCAATAGATTCATCATCCTTTTTATTTATCTCTAGTAAATCCTAATCCATATTTTTATAGAGAATATGAGGAAAGTAATTATTGAAAAATAAGTTCTTGAACTCATCTTATTTCAGGGATTCAATTTTATCCCATTTCCATGTATTCTTGATAACATTACACCATTGATCCACTTCACCTTACAAATGGTAGATAACCAAAATGATTTTTTCATGTAATGAACATAGGAGAATGTAAAATATCTTTTTATTGGTGGTGATCTATTGTTCAGAAAAAAGTAGATCAAAATACCCATTGAAATAATATTAGAGTTTACTCATGGATGAATGAATAAAATGTTGTTCTATCGTTTGTTTGTTTAGAATTGCAGTATGATTCATATATTGAGAAAGATATATGAGCATAGAAATGGTATTTTTAATTCCATCTCCCAAAATATTTGGATGATCAGGAGGAAAATGATTGAATTATCCATTTCACCCATCATTAATAGGGTTCCTTTAGGTTACAACGATTGACTAAAACCAAAAAGAATAGTGTGAAAAATAATAATCATGATTCGAAACCACATAATCATGAAAAATAACTTATAGGATGTAGAAATAATGAAAAATTATTTAATCTATGAGAATTTTGGTTTATCTTAGATCATTAATAGTTATTATATATTTAAATCATTCATGATGGTTCATAAAGAGTATTTGAATTTTCAAACCAAATCCCTAGGGAGTTTCAAACTAGGTGTGCGGCTAGGCCCATTTTCATGCACCAGGTAACAATCTAGTCTAGCTGAATATGGCGTTTTTTATTTATTAACACTAGGTAACTCTACCCTAGATCCACATCCACATGTAGTATCCAGACTGGAATTTAATTTCTTGTAAACCAATCACTCTATCCTTCAACAAAATTATAGTACATTTTCCTATACTTGTACTCAACCATAGACTTATCCTTATACATATCCTTAGGGGTATCACTAATATTTTAGAATCCTAGTTTACAAAGGTTAACTAAAAATATCCTATTGGACCAACTATAGTGACCCAAGATTATCATACATAGATATTGCATCATTTTTTTGGAATATTCATTACATTACACAAACACATGCCTGAGTATTGTAATACTTTAATGTATTTGGAAACATGGAAACATAACCAACTAGTCCATAGGTAAACTACATCATCTCCTATTATGATCTTAATAACTAGCACCCTTATTAGACAGATCATACACAATACATTTATTTATAATTTGGGGAAAGGAAACATAAGAAAGTGTGAGATCAGATTCTCAATAAGGGTAAATAAGGGATATATGTAAGCATAACATGAACATAAGGGTATGAGAATATGATAATAACATTTGAAAACCATACCCTTCATATCAACAATCATAATCTTGACTCGTGGAATAAATATTGGTAGTTCATAAGACATTAATCATAAGGTAATCAAAGAATATGAGCCCTGAGATCATAACATTGGCATAAGACATAGATTTCTAGAAAACATGTAAGTATAAAAAATAATTTCCATATTAGTCAAGGATCATTTTCAAGGATATTATAGTGGAATGGGTTCACTCCCCAAACCATCATAGTATTAAAGGTTCACTCCCAATACCATCATAACAGACAAAGTCCCTTACTGAATAGGGTTTACTCCTCTTTCATATCCTTTATATATCATGGTATATAAATCTTTACCAAATGTGATGGATGTAGATATAGGTCTCACCCATTACATAATGAAAATCATATACATGTGTAAAACAATATAATAAAACAATCATCATATCATAACCCATGAAATGAAATGAGTTTCATAAACATTTTATCTTATCATAGCCTTTGGTAAATATAGAAATTTTAATAATCATTTAATCATTTCATTATAGTATATACCATGTAAAAAGAAACATGTTTCATAAGATTCTTATCATGGTATAAACCATGGAAGAAAAACTGGTTTTATAAATATATTCTTATAAAATTAATAAACCATTCATAGAAATAATAAGATTGGTATATTTGGATCATAAACCCATTAAATCATAAATAACATTAAAGGATGTCATCTTAGAGGGAAAATTATTTTTTAAAGATCACTTGGAACATTTATCTGAGTAAAAAAAATTCTTTCAAAATGAATATTTAAGAGATAAACATTTTTAAATCATTTTCATTGAAAATAAACTTGAAAACTTATAAATTAATTTTTTAAATCATTTAGAACATTTTTCTGAGGAAAATAGTCTTTTCACTTTGATAAACACTTTTTAAAACATTTTCAAAATCCATTTCACTTAAAAATCATTTATTTAAAATATAAAAATTTCCAAAATTTAAGGAAAATATTTTATTTGAAAATAAATTTTAAAACTTTCAAGGAAATATTTAAATCTTAGAGCGTTCATGATAGTAGGAAATATTTTTCATCCCATGCATGTTAAAAACAAATATTCTATTCACATTTTCTGTAATATCCAAACGGATATTGCTTTGAAAATAGAATGAATATTAGTTCCAAAAAAAATTATTACAAATTCAAGCATGAAAAAAAATCTTTATTAAATCATTTTAATAGTGTTAAAAACATTTTTGAAACATTTTTAGAAAACTAGGTTTTGTAGGAAAAAAGTTTTTTGATCAAAAAGAAAATTTTTCTTAAAAACATTAACTGTAAACTCTTGAGTACATAAATAGAGTAAGATGAAGGTAAAAATATATTCTCTTGATATAAATTGAGGATATTAAAAGTTATTATTTTGTTAGATATGGATCATAACATTCTATCATCAAAAACATGACTATAAACAATCTCAAAAAACGATAAGATTGTAACATAAAATATTTAGCACTTTGGAAACACTGAAACATAAGTCCCATGAAGTAATAGAATTAAATTAAAATTAAAATATCATTAGGATAAATAAATTAATGATATTAAATCTTAAATGGGATTTATATACACATCATATAATAATATACATGTATAATATAATCATATGTCTCAAAGAAGAAAAATTGAGACAATAATCTCTTATTGATTTAGTAAATTTTGAACTATAAACCCCATGAAAGAGATATCATCAAATAGATATGTAAACACCAATAATTTTAAGTAAAATCATGATAAAATAAATTCATGTTTATTATATACACCACATAATAGAAACATGTGGTAAATATGGCATTTGTCTCATAAAAAATAAAAGTGAGATGGAAATCTTTTACTACTTTAGTAATATTTTTGAATCGTAAGCCCCCATAAATGATAAAAAAATATGAAACTATAAATATCATTAAAATGATGAAATTAATGATATAAAATGTAAATTGGATGTATATTCACCACCCAAAATAAATGAGTGGTGAATTTATATATGTCCCTAAGAAATAAAAGATAGAATCGAAATCCCTTACCTGAAGTCTTGACTTCCATCATACACATTCAAATCTTATGTATAATAAATATAATTTTATTATTAATATATTATATAAAATTAAATATATATATATATATATCATAACATATATGATTTTCTTATGACCTTTTATTACCAATTTATTAACAATTCCATGTTAAAGTTATGTTTTGGGTAATAACTACTTTGTTTTCTGTATATGTTTCGATTTTTTTTACTTTTCATCCTCTTAATTTGATAAATATTTTATCATATATATAATTTTAAACATGAAAAAAAAAATATAATATATATTCATTATATATTTATTTATAGTAACACTTAAAATTAAGTGATAGAAACCAAATACATTGTTCACGGAGACGGTAGGTCGTACATGCACATGAAAGTTGTTTCCATTTTACTTTTTGATTAAAATAAAGAAATTTAAATGATATATTATTATTAAATAATAATTTTTATTTCATATATATCTCATATGTTCATTAATATCGTCTTTATTACCTTCTATGTAAAGCATGAATGAATCAAATCACTTCGCGAGGCAGTAGTCTGTTGTACACACGAGACGTCATCGTATTACCATTATATAGAGATTATAAAGGTATGTGTGATATAATACTTCAATAAGTATAATAATATCATAAATATAATATATAAATAATAAATCTATCATTATTTCCAACCTTTATAGGTGATAACGGAAAAATGAATGACATTGGTTCGTGAGGCGGTAGTCCGTCGTACACATGAACGATGATTTCATAACCCATTTGATGGAAGTGGAGATGGTTTTAGTTCAGGAATTTAACATTAAAACATCTAATTATATTTAAGATAAAAAAAATTATTATATAATCATGTTATAATAATAATTTATTGAGGTTTTGTAAGAAATAAAACAAAAACACTTGTTGATGAACATTACCTCCTCTTCGGGTATCCTCCTTAGGTTTTCACCAAAAGCCTTCCTAGGTTTAATTTTTGTCCAAAATAAGTCTTAAAAGAAAAAAGGAGGTAATTTGGAAGTTACTTGGCTAGTTATTATCTAAAAAATGGTTTTTAAGGTGTGAATAATAGAGGATAATGGGTAGCCTTTTATAAGTGAGGTGAGTGCTACACTTGTAATTTTTTGAAAAAAAAAGGTGTAACCCACATTTTAGTCATTCCACAAGGTTCTAAAATAGACCCTTAAAGATAATATAAGAGATAATTTATAAATATTTCCAAAAAATGGGTTTTTGAAAAGTTTTATGTTATTTTAAATCCGTATCTTTTTAATTTAACCCCCCCTAGTAAACCCATTTTTACCTTAATTGTAGTAAATAATTTTTACTATTTTTACTATTTATTTTCATCAAAAACTAATTTCAAATTGTTAGAGAGTATAAATTATTTAGATTCCAAATATGGAATCTTTTTTTTCAAATTCTATTCACATAATTGGAAAATATTAATTTAACATTAATCTCACATATGTGACATGAAAGTGGGATTTTTAAAGAGAAAAAAGTTCAAAAGTTTACAAAGTTTCTATATAAAATTCACTGTAAAATTTATTCCAATGACCTAAATTGGATTAATGGATTTATAATTGAACTAATTTTACTTTTAAATAAAATTAAAATTTAATTTAACTTTATAAATAAATAAATAAAAAGGTGGTTTTCAATTAAAATTCGGTATTTTTTACTATTCATCCAGAAATGAAACTTTTTAGAAAAATAAAAAAAAATCACCCTAAGATAGTTTTTACATTCTGATTTAAAAAATGATATTTATTTTATAAAATTAATTTTCTAAAAGAGTGAAAAAAATAATTTTATTAATGTTTACAAAAAGAAATAAAAAATAATTTTTTGAGAAAATGGTACTTTCAAAATATATAGAATTTACTGAAAATTATGTATTTTTTTACCAATATTTTTCCTTTATATAAAAAAATTATAATTAATATTTAAAAATTAGTTATTAATATTCATATTACTAAGTTTAACAACTAGGTTATAACAGTCACATTTAAATAACTATATTAATATTGTATCATAGTTTTGTTAAAATATAGTGTCTTGTGTAATACAAGTTAACTAAGTGATGTGTGTAGCACAAGCATAACTTGATGTTGAGTGTAATGAAATATATTGAATAAATTTAATTTACTATAAAAATAATAATTCATAAAAACATGGGGTGTTACATTTATACTTATATTTATTATAAAAACATTTTATACTTAAAAAGTCATTTTTATGAAAAATTATTTTTCATCACGTCCCACGGGTCTAATTTTAAATTAAATTCTACCACTTATATGAATTAAATTATAAAAAATGGATTCCATATTTTTAATCATGAGGTAAAAATTTGGTAAATAGGCCCCATTTATTTTTAGTAATTATGAATAGTAACTCTAGTAAATAATTATCACCACATTTAGGGTAAATTAGGTAACTAAGGTTAAAAATACTAAGATAAGAACTAAAAATCCACCCTAACACCTACCTTTATCATATTTTATGAGTTTATTTAAGAAATTTTCATCAGGTATCTAATATATGGAAAATTGGTATCATATTTATTTTATTTTTTCCTTTATAATATTTAAGTAAAAGATAAATACAAACATGTCACTTTATTACTTTTAATAACTATAAAATTTTGTCACAATAATAAAAATAAAATTATGTTAAATTATAAATAGTTATTTGAAATATAAATTATTTTTTTAATGGTAATTTAATTATAATTTTTTTCATGAAATAATTACCTTAAATTATTTTGCAATGCTGACAGTATTTATTCAATTAATAAAAATATCAAAAAAAATTAAAATATTAAAAGTAATATAAATTGATTACATTATTGTTTTTCACTAATTTTATATATAAATATAACATTATAGCTATGTGTTAATTTATTATATTCAAATTCCATTATTTTTATGTTGTTTTTAAAGTCAATTTAAATGAATAGTTCCAAAAATGATATTAATGATATTTTATAATAATTAATATTTTATTAAATGATTTAAAATTAATAAAAATCATATATTACACCAATTTATTTAGATATGTTTTAAAATATCAACCAATATCTATTTATTATCTAATTTTCCTTTTTTAAGAACTATCTTGATCCCTAAATAGTCAAAACTTTATTATCATGATAATTATCAAAAAGGGTTAATGCGGGATAAAACAAATATATAAGGGTAAAAACCTAACCTAGACTTTTCCAAATTTTATTGGATGGTATTATTATGACCCATAATCATCCTATGTTTGAACTTCATCATTTTGGATCATTTTTTCCATAAAAATTAATTTATATTAATTTAATATTTTAAGAAATTCCAACTGTCCCCTCCCCTCACTTATAAAAGGGAACCTCCTATCCTATTTTATTAATACTTAAAAATCTTTTTTGTTCATCCAAGACCTACCAAATTAAATTCCTTAATTACATTACCATTTCTTAGAGGCCTTTTTTTATTATAAAATCCTCCTAGGAAGGATTTTTGTTTAAAATTAAAGAGGTTGTCCGAAGAAGATGTATCGTTCTTAACTGAGCATTTTTTGTTTTATTTATTCTTTCACCTAATTAAAATATTATCCATCCATGACTATATAAAAATATAAGTATCTATCATATAATAATATGTTATTGTGTTTCTATAATAACCTACATCTATATCCTCTTCTATCTAATGAGAAATGAAACCATTATTCATTTTTACAGTGGACTACCGCCTTAAAAGATGATATAATTAATTTTCCATCCTCGCCTCTCACATCTGTTTATGATGATGGATTTAATTTATATATATTATATTCATGAAATATTTATCATTATATGAAATTAACATATCACATATACTTTTACCTTTTCATTCATTGAAATATAATAGCGTTGTTTGTGCGTACATGTGGATTACCACCCCCACAAAATGATATGATTCGTTTTTCATTTCCAAATCACATGGATGGTATATATAAGTGTATTTAATTAAATTAAATGATATTTATGATATATTTATCATTATATAAATATAAAATTAAACTTACCTTCTTTCTATCATGATCATTGAAAAATGAAAATGTTACTCTTGCATAAGTATGGCCCACCATCTCCATGATTATACCACAGTTCATTTTTCACAATCATTTTTCATGTTTGGTTTTAAAATTATAAATTCTGTACAAAAATTATAATTAATTCATTATTATTATTCTGTATATGATGAAAAAATGACCTCATTGACCATACTCCACTTTCCAAAGTCATTTTGAACTTATGTGTCGTATATCATCAAAACATCCAATATCAACTTAAATGACTAAGTAATTGTATATAACATGATAATAAATATAATAAAGTGATAATTAAATTTAAAAAGGTTATTTTTAAATTAAATAATTAAAATGATTTTATTATTCAGTAATATAAATAACATATGTGATAAATCAAACTCTAGATAAATAACATACTTTTAAAAAAAACTCTTTTAAAGTTTTCCTTCGAACTCTTTTTCTTCCATGTCCATATTCTTATAAATGTTTCAATAAAATTATTATTTATGATTAAATGGATTCTAAAAGTCACTTTGACCATATTTTACATTAAAAAAATTATAAAGGAGACTTTTTTAAGGTTTTATATGAGGGATACTTTACTTTAAAACCCTCATTATAATGGTTTTAAATATTTATTTTCTAATCTTTATCTACCATGAAAATATTCTTAAAATTATTTTATTAGTATATTTATATGGGTGTAAATGAATTATAAAATAAATTTTATGTATCTTGTGAATTTCTTTCAGTTTTTTCAAAAGGAATATTTTTACATATTTTATACGGAACATTTTGAATTTATTTATAAAATAAAAAATAAATGTTTTATTTTAATGTATATAACATCAATGGAGTTTCTCGCCACCACAAACATTATTTGATACATGGTTTTATTTATAATATTCCTTATTTTCTTCAAATAAAACCCCTTCAAACCTTTCTTCTAGGTATTTTAAAAGGTAGCTTTAAATGGAATAGATATTTTGATATTTGGAAATGTTTTTCTTATGTGTGTAAGGGGTCTCTCTAAACCGTCCTTTTATTCGATATATAATAATTCTATATTTAACTAAATTTTTCTATATCTCTCTCTTTAATTTTATTAAATTATTATAAATTTTATATATATATATATATATATATATATATCTCACATATATAACTTTCTTATTCTCTCTTCCATTGATGGGCTAATACATTTTTTTGTTTATTTTTCAAATGACCTCATTATGAAATTTCCTTTGATTATGATATGAGAAAATATTACGGAACCCATTTATTTCCATGAGTAATTCTTATGATCATTTCTTATGATTTATTTCCTTTTGTGTCACACATAATCATGAACATTTTCTGACGAATGCACCAAAATAGCATTCCAATACATTAGATAAAGGTTTTTTCTCATTAGACATTACATATGGGATTAGGGAGTAAAGCTAACCCACTATGGGAATCTATCCACCATGTGATATTATCTTGGTAGTTAGCCTTGACATGTACTTATATCATGTTTTTTGTTTCCTCCAAATTTTCTATGTTTCAATGATTTTATGATGTCATGTTATTTATGTTATGCTTCCATATGATTTCTCATGAGATTATGTTTAAAGGAAAGTATAACATACTTCATAAGGGTGAGATTTATAAATTTTTTTGAAAGAAAATTCATAAGTATTTCATGATTGAAAAATAAACCTTTATATATTTTATTTGGCCTTTAAGAATTTTTTATGAAATATTTTATTAAAATAATTGGGAAGAAAAGTTGATTTGTTTGGTAATAAAATGTTTATTTTTATCCCAAAGTTTAATTTTGAAAAATACAAATCTTTTATAATTATTCATGATCTAATATGTTTTTTTATCTCATTTTATGTGTCTCTTACTAATATTTTTGTGCTCATCCCATATTTTAAAATAATCTTTCACAAGGTTTTAAGGATGAGTAGGTACAAGGATGAGGTAATGATGAAAATTTGAAGATATTTCAAGAAAAGAAAACTTGTTATATCCTAAAAGTTTTGTTTTGTGGTAAAAATTGATACTAAGTGAAAGTTTCCACTTTATGATGTAATATTTATTTATATAATGGTGATGGAACAATTCTCTATAAAACTAAACCATAAAGATCCTAAAATTTAATAAAATGGTTTCTTGACTTAAAACCCAATATTATGTAATGTTTAAATATGGGTCTTTATATATTAAGCCTCCATCCTTGGTGAGATTCAATTTCTAAATGTGAGTTAGGTGACCTATTACATTGTTTGGTGTTTAATTGGGTGATTTTGTATGAAATGTGAACTACTCTTATGATTTAATGTTTTATATAGGTTTAATAACTACAAGAAAATATATACTTAACAGTGATTATATATCAGTTATTTCCAAAATCATTGCTAAATGGTTAAATATTTTATTTTTTTGAAATTTTTAAAAGTGTCCTTAAATTATATATTTAGTGATCGTTTTAAATAAAACCACTACTAATTATTATTTATTGGTAGTTTTAAATGAAATTTCCATTAAGTGTTCTTAAAAAAATTTCACCTCCCTTTTATCTTCCCCCTAAACCTCAAACTTAATCACCAAAGTGAGACATATCCATGTACACCTCCTCCATGGATGACCTCTCATCCACCACTCCAGTGTCGCTACCCTCACCTCTCCATCTTCCACATTGTCAATAACCACTACTCTGATTCACATCCCCCATGACCTCGACCTTGATCACCCAATCCCTAGTCATCCATGTAAGCCTCCTCTATCCCTGACCTCCCATTATCAACTTAGTTATGGTATTTGAACCTTATCCATTATTTAATGCATAAATTATGTATTAATGATTCTATCAATTATTTTGTTGAATAGTTGAACTCTTATTAGTAAGATAATCAACCAAAAATAAAAGAATTTATGGGGGTTGTATGCTCAATCAAGTTTTACTTGATTTATTAGAATTTCCCCATTTTTTCTACTATTAGTTTTTTAAGTAGAGAATATTATTGTTTTTGTTATTATTATGCATGAATTCATTGTAAAAATTCTTATATGTTGAAAATTTATTAATACATAAATGTTTTAATTGAAGAGGATGTTATAAAGGTCTATAATATTTTATATTAAAAGTTCATCATGAGATTTTTATTTAACAATGAAGCATAATTAACTCTGATTTATGACCCTTTATTGCTAATATAGTTTTCATTTTCATGTTGCATATTGATTATAATTAGGAAATAATTTAAATATGTATAGGGAGGTAAACATGTGAACTTTTAATTTAAAATGTGTTTCCATTCATATATAGATTTTTTGTAAATTTTTTATCAGTATAGTCAAAAATTATTGTTCTTTGATTGATATTGTTATTTGTATAATCAGAATTATTAGCCTTTGATATGTTTTTCCATTCATCGATGGATTATTTAGATGTTTGATTTAGGGGTCTCTTTTTATTTTTTGTATTAGATGAGTAAATACATTAATAGTGTCTTTTTATTTAGTGAGGGTGAACCCTAGTGTGCCTATAGAATTTTGGATTTAATTCTTGGGTAGAGAAAATTAGTTTCTAATATTTTGGTAGCTAGAACATTTTTCCCTTGCATTGTGAAATAAGAATATCTTTGGGATGTGAGGCCATATTTTTGGGTTTATTAGAATAACTTGATTGGTTTTTGGGTGAGTTCATGGTTATATTTTATAAATTTGATTATTTATTCTATATTGATGTGGGGGACCCTAAAAATAGGATCTGTATTCATTTCAAAGGAGTAACTTCATGAATATAACTTTTTATTTTATAAGTTTAGTCAAAATTGCCACCTTGAAATTGAATTTGAATTTTAGTTTCAATTTTTAATTAAAATTTAAATATATATTTTTAATTTAAAAAATTAGGACTACCTTATATTTTTAACTAAAATATATTTTTTTATTCCTATATATTTATATAATTATATTTTTATTTAAATTTATAGAAAATAGATTATGTATGGATAAAGTTGGATTAAATTTTCTCAAAACACATCTCCCATATGTTATTGGTTTAGAGAAGTTTTTAGGTTTTTCATTTTCAAATCAATCCATGGATGAAAGAATAAAATTTACACATCCTAAATGTAAATTCAAATAATGGTTGAAAAGATATGAAGTATTGCAACACTTGATATTAAAATAACTTCCTCCTTGATATGTGTTGTGGGATTGACATAGAGAATCAACCATTATTGAATGTTAAATCAGTTATGTCTGACATCATTATGAATAGGTTAATGCCCTAATGGTGGATAATAAAATTTAAAATTTGATAAATGATGCTTTCGGTATATTAGGTCAACATCATCAAGAAATTAACACATCGGTTGATCCATATATTGTTGTTGCAAATATTAATGACAATTTCAAAACTACAAGACAACCAAATCAAAATGATAACATATTAATGGATGATGTTTTGGAGACTAATGTAATGGAAAATTTAACTTAGAAAAAAAATTACTTTTCTAAATTAGTCAAAGAACAAAATCAATAATTATATAAATAATGTTACAAGTATTCAAAATTGTCTTTCTACTAAATTTATACCACACCAAGTGCTTATATGGAATTAAAAATGTAGGACCCCGGGACACCCTGAGAGGGGAGGGGTGAATCAGGGTGTCAACTTCTTCTGCTTAAAGTTGTGGATCTTGTTCCCACATTGGTAGGAACTACTTAAACATGTACGATGGATATGATCAGCAATGAAACATTCACATGCAAAGAGATAACACAGCAATTTTACTTGGTTCACCACTAAGGGCTATGTCCAAGGAGCATACGCTGACAGGTTGTCGGTCGTACCAAAATCCGCTATGCTTCACTAGCTGTAGATTACAATGGTTCGGGCACAGTCACCTTGTACCAGGCTCACTGCCTTTACAAAAGTTTAGGGATAGCTCACTGCGTCCCTCGGGTCACTCCCGTTGACTCCCCCTGGCTCACTTCCCTTGGTGAAGTCTCACTCAGTTTATAGACGTGAAGGTCTCTTCAATAGATTTGCATTGAAGTCTTTGTCTCCTGTTCAGCATGAGACTTTGCTTGCATCAGAGTCCTGAGTTGATGCACTTTTGTATTCAACCTTTTACTTTAGTACAATAACTGAATGCACTATATCTTCTTCTTCTCTTACTTTGATTCTCAATACTAACACCAGAGTGTATTGATATATTTCCCTATTTCTGTGTAGATCTGATTTTAGTTGCATGAACCGTTCTTCTTCTCTTCGCAAATCACAATGAGGATGTTAAACACCAGTCATGTGTGTGCGGTACCACTTCTCTTCAAAGAACCAAATGGTTCACTGTTCTTTCGTCTTCGCAAATCATATTTGAGAGTGTTAAGCACCTTTCAAAGGCCTGCGGGACCCCCAAATTTTTGCACACCCTTCCTGGTGCCTTGCGCGTAAAATTTAAACCTTGCGCGGAAAAATAACTTTTGTCGTGTAAAAGGCTTTTCGCGTAACTCTTCTTTTTCGCGCAAATCTTCCCTTTTTCGCACAACACCTTCTTTTTCGCGCAACACTCTATACCTTAATTTTTTTCCGTGCATCAGAGCTCGAGATTTGTCTAAGTGTCGAGCCTCTCCGAATGAGAGGGGTTCACCTCATATTTATAGGCGTTTTTGATCTTGCGCGTAAAACCCCTTCTTGTGCGTAAAACTGTCTCTCAGTTCTTTGAATTACGCGCACCTTCCTTTTATTCTCACGCACCACCTTGGTTTTTCACGCATCTTATTACTTATACATTTTTCATCATTCTGAACATGAATTCTCTCTTGCACGTAAAACTTCAAACCCACATTTTGCGCACAACCGACTTTACGTGCACCAGTTTGATTTTCCCCGCACATGGTGCGAACATCTCTGATTTTTCACGTGCCTGTTGCCTTTTCCAATTTTTTGTATTTCTGATTCGATACACTGCTTGCACGAAAAATTCACCCAGCTATTCTGCGCACAACATTTTTCGCGCACATTCCCATTTTTCCGCGCACAGCTCTGGTTTTTCGCGCAGCCCGTGCCTTCACCATTTTCAACGTTCTGATTCTGAAACACTGTTTGCGCGAAAAACTTCACTCCACTTATTTCGTGCACCACGCTGTTTCTCGCCCAGCTCACGTATTTCGCACACATCTCTTATTTTCCGCGCAGCCCCTGCCTTTTCCATTTTTCACCAATCTGATTTCGAAACACTATTTACGCGAAAAACCTCGATCCACTATTTCGCGCATCCCACTATTTTCCGCGACCAACTTATGTATTTCACGCAAGCCTCTTATTTTTCGCGCACCACTTCCTCTTTGTGTGAACCTCCTTTTGCAGACAATCCATGTCTTCATTTTCTGATTTTGAGGCCCAAACATTTGGCAAACACTGGGAAACAGCGTCACCTTGTATCTGCTCTTTTTGTACCGCCTCCAGATCATCCATTACTTTATCGATGTTCTCTGACCAAACATGGATCATTAACTAGAGCCCTTGAACTCGACATTCCTCCATGGAATCTCCTTTGTCAACAAATTTGTATGTCGTCTGTTTTCTTTGTCAACAAGCACGATTACCTCAACAACAACTCTTCTGCTTTGTATTCTTTGAAGGCGTAGCTTCAGCATCATCATCTTCTATGACAATGTGATGTGCATGGCTATCGCAGACTTCCAATCATTGCACGGCCTTCTTAGAATTCCAATCATTGCACAGCCTTCTTCATCAACCGTCATGATCTACTTCATGCAAAGCATATGAGTCAATTCTTCAAGAAGTCTCTTGCATGGGTCTCATGAAATAATGAGGAATTGCATGGTCTTCATCAAAACCGATGGTTCTCATGCAATAAGGATGAATTGCATGGTCTTCATCCAAGAACCTCATTCTTCGTTAATCATCCTCAGATGGATTACACCTCACATTCTTCATTGTTGTAAACAATGTATCACCTTTGACACATGTTCTTTGAACTTACGATCAGTACAACAATCGTCTGAATCTCCATTCCTCTATTTCATTGGAGTACTTCTTGATCTCCTTCATTTTGATCTTCATTGACAACTATTGACAACAAATACAACCTTATACACAAAGTGGTTCCAACAAAAAATAAATCAATGTCCATGATATTTTAATTTTTCATGATTTATTCACTGAATCTAAGATAATTATATCATTTATGAGATGAATAAGGTTAATATAAATATTTGACTAAGTTTTATGAAGATACATTCATTTATAAATGATTTTATGTTATATTAGGGACAATATCCTAATCAAGAATAGTGTAAAAGATATTATACTTATAGATGGAAGTCAAAAAATAATGATGTTTTCCTAAATCAATGTACTGCCATAAATAAATTAGAAAATAAAAATGCATTGAAGGTTTTAAATTAATTTCATTTAAAACTATAATTGTGTATATCTTTTATGTCATCTAAAACTATTTAACATATAAAGTGTCATGTATTGTAAATTAATAATGATGAGTTAATGTGTTATCCAATATATTCAAAAGTGTTGAAGACCTTTGATTTATCACATCCTAATTTCTCTTTAAATTATAGAAATGTGTATTTTGGATTGTAAACTGATGGATTAAATATTTTTATGAATTTAAGTTTTAATTGTAGCAAATGGTTGGTTATTTTGATCCCTTATAATTTACCTCCCTAGATGTCAATGTAAAAAACACCATTCATTATTTTGAGGATTATTCCTAAAAAATGCATTTAAATAACATTGATGTATATATTTAGCCTCTTATATAAGAATTACAGGAGTTATAGAATGATGGTGAAGAAAAATATAATGCATATTCCATGAAAGTAATCAAAATGCACGCAACCCCCTAATGTGAACTATTAGTGGATTTTCTGGACTATGAAATGAATCTATTTGGAATACACTTGCTGGTTTGTCTTGTCCCATTTGTAAATTTGATTGTGAGCCTCGAAAACTGACTTATAGTAAAAAATTAGTGTTTCATTTTTCATTATTTAATCCTTGATACATGTCATTGATTTTGGTTTAACAATTCATGGTTTAATGGGAAAAGAAATTTAAGGCTTCTACTAAAGTTATGATCTAAATTAGAGATCTTAGAACAATTACTGAATTTTAATATAGATTTTGGGAAATAATTTCAGTTATGTAAAGGTGGGAAAAGACTTTTAACATCATCATATAAAATTGGAACACAAAAATTGAAGAAAGGTATCATATTTCTTGATCTTCCATATTGGAATTTAATATTTTACATCCTAATCTCAATTTTATACACATTAAGAAGAATGTGTGAGGAAATTTTTTGTATACAATGTGTAATGATCAGGGGAAATAAAATTATCATACAAATGATTTTAAGGAATTATAATATCTTAATATTAAGTGTG
Source organism: Viscum album (assembly GCA_963277665.1). Lineage (NCBI taxonomy): Eukaryota > Viridiplantae > Streptophyta > Magnoliopsida > Santalales > Viscaceae > Viscum > Viscum album. Next base: position 1,834,414,380 of record OY728138.1, read on the forward strand.
ATCTACAGTAAAAAAAATAATCAGAAGTTTCTATCTTCAATTTTTAAAATAAAAAATCTGCAAAGGGATGTTTTCCATAAAATATTAAAAAAATGTGATAGTTCTTAATGGATATTAAATTCATGTTTCAAGATGTGTTTATTTGAGTCATTAAAAATTACCTGGATTAAAAATTAATGACTCATATATTTGGATAGAGTAGTTTTTTATTTTAGAAATGTATAATTTATTACCATAAAAATAACTACAATTCTAATATAGTTTTTCACATTTTTAAAATAGATTTGTAAGAATAACTTAATCCCAATTAATATTGATAAACTTTAGGGAATAATTATACAAATACTATATCATTTAGAGATAATCTTTCCCATCTAATTTTTTTGTGATGATTAATTTGACTATTCATTTGGTCAAGGAAGATAAAGTTGAAGGAGTCATACATTATCAATGGATATATTCCATATAGAGGTAATTTGTTTTAATTTTATTCTATTTAACTAATTATAATTATCCTAGTAAATACTTATGAAGTTTATTTGTTAATTTATTACTTTTATTCATTAAGTATCATGGTCATCTGAAGTCATATGTGAACAATAAAGCTAAAATGGGAGGTTTTATTATTGAATGTTACCTTTTTTTTAAGAGTGATTAACCTTCTTCTTGGTTTATTTTGATTCAATATATATGAGATTCAATCGAGTAGGATGTGATAATGACAATACAATTCATTCTCAGATAGATAATAAATTCTTAATCATTACAACTTTAGTTAATAATTTGGAAAATTCTTCTCATTTTCATTGGCAAAGTTACAATTGATACAGGAATATCGATATGTGCTAATCAATACTGATATTTTTTATCTATATATCTAATAATTTATGGAATAAAAAAAATTAAGATTCAAACACAAAATGAGGCATATATAAAAAAATTAGTTAACAAAGAAATTATTTATTAATTTTCATGTCATTTAAGATCTTGATATAATACATATTTTGAATAAAAAAAGTTGATAATTATAACACCTGGATGTTTTTATTAAATATTTTCTACACATAATTTTAATTATTTAATAGCTTGTATTCCATGCAATCAAGAGTTTAAATGAAAAGAAAGATGCCCTTAGTACAAAATTCCCATTTTAACCTGGCTGTTAGGTTAGTATAAATAAATATGACTAACATATGAAAATGTATGGTGAAGACATTCACTGCCAATTATTTATGAAAAATATAAATCAATTATATTTTTGTATTTTTTTGAATTAATATTAATAAATAAAATTAATGAAATATATATATTATATACTCAGTAAAATATTTTTTATATTCTTCCAATATATATTTTTTCATAGGGTATGAGTAAACCCTATTTGATGAATAAAAACCTATATTTTTCAAAAGGGTAATTTTCTGCCTTTTAATGAAGAACACCTTTTAAATTAAGATTTTGAAAAATTAATAATTCTTATATTAAAATAATTAAATTCTTTGGAATTAGGATATATAAATTTACTTTGAATGAATTTTTAATATTTTTCTAATAACTTTCAAATTTGGATGAATAGTAAAAATACACTAAATTTTAAATGACAACAAATTTTTCATTGAAATAATTTATATGGTTAAATTATAATGTTTAATGGTTTTAAAGTATAAATATAATATATTTTTATCATTAAACATAATTTATTTTATTATAATTAATTTTACCATGAATTCAGATGTAAAAACATTTCAATCTTTTGCAATGTTTTAACTTTTAAAACCCATTATATCTTTCTGACAACAGGATTGATTTTAAATTAATTACTAAAACATATATGTATTGAATTTTGAAAAATTAATTCAATATTTGTAATCAGTAGGTCCAAATTATTTAAATATCTTTTTTCTATTTTGGGGAATTATGAATAGTAAGTTCAGTAATTTTTATTAATATAATAAAAGGGTAAAATGGGTAATTAAGGGTAAGAATACTATTTTCATGACCCCCTCCCCACAAAGTGTACCCCTTCTGGGCCGGAAATCTGAGAAGGTAGATAATGACCCCCGAGTCCTGCCGCCAGTAGGCCCCGGGTTGGCGACTAGCACCGAGGGTATAGTATCACACAAATGGGAGGCATTACCCACTAAGAGAACACATGCGGAAGAGAGAGATAAGATAGAAACCAATCAAATACAGCTCAGAACTGGAAATATAAAAGAAACCCAAGTGAACAAATGGAATGTCATGCAATAGTACTACAACTAAAAGGGGAAAAACTGCAAGTACCCAAAAGAAACTAAAAATAGCAGTAACCACAAGCCCGAACAACTCCTCCAACCACAAGATAGTAGTAACCAGCCTAATCTCCAACCTGATCCAAGTGACCTGAAAATAGTTTGTATATATACGTAGGGTGACTATAACAGTATACTCATTAGGATCCTCCCCAAAGCCTCTCGTGCAAAGGTAAAGAAATCATGCTAAAGCACAGTGAACAACAAGTGAAACTAACTCATCACCTAAACAGGTATACTAAGTTCCCAACATCACCATGCGTAATCTCACCAAGTAACTCATACAAGAATATATCATATAATAAAGAATATCAAGGGTACCCCGCTACTACTTCCCCACTATTTTGTCGCTTTTCCCCAACGTCGCACGTCTAAAGCATCTCACTCCAAAAAGGCTTTCCCGCAGACACATGGGCAAAACACCATAATCTGCACCTCGTGCACCATAAAGGATTTCCCATAGACACCTGGGCGAAGCACCACACCATCCTCACAACCAAAAGTAACCGGGTAGTTTCCAGGAGCCACCACAGCTCTCATAACGTGTATCATACGTCATGTATTATACCTCAAGACATTACAGCCCATACACCGAGTAAGGATCCTCAAGCCATCACAGCCTATACACGTTACACCTATAGTTTTCCATAGGATACTATATCCATAATATATGTGTGTGAATAACCACAAGCCATTACATCCCTCTACACACATATATGGGGAAAACTAACCGTTGTGCCTAACGACACAAGTATCTACCAAGAGAAGAGTGTGGGGCCAACGGCGGTAGTCATCCATTCATCCTCCCACCAGAATTTTGGGGAAAACACCCCCCAGGGCTCAGAATCCCCAGGGTGTCAGTTTCCCTTACTGACAGGGTGGAGTATCCTATAGAAACACAAAAAGTACAAAACTATACTATGACTCACAGCCACACTATGGGCATAACCTAGTCTTAGGCACATTGCAACTAATGTCTCTTGAATTCCAGGATGCTACTTCTAAGACTAGGTATCCTATAAGCACACAACCATTTAAGAAACTTTACTAGATTACTTCATTCCCTTTTTATCATTTTCACTTTACGTTGATTAATTCATTAAACATTAATTAACCATGAACAATTCCACATTAAGTTTTATTAGTATCACACCCAAATTTCATTGTCCCTTTAAAATTATATCTACATCATTATGTTTCAGCGAACACCAACCCCATGGGTTAACACCATTTAATCAAACATTTATTACAGAAACACTTTCCCGTATTCCCAAGCATTCTAGAAAAGCACTCTATGATACTAACATAAGGGGATCAACACGGTGAGTAGATGTACTACCCGTCGAGTCCTTTCCGCCTAATGAAAGAGCATAGACCCATCCTCCCTAGAGAATCTAAACACAGAAAGAACGTGGCATACCCTGCGCGTCTTCGCCTTTTTCGGAAGAAGGGTAAGAAAGACCATCTGCCTTGAGTAGTGGTTGAAAAGTAAAGAAGGTAAACAACCATAGAAACAACAAGCATACAAAAATCACATCCAACCCATTACATCATCCCGGGTGTCCTCCCCGACACCTATATGCATAAAATGATGCATCTTGCCACTCTAGGCGTTATCCGCTGCCACAACCAAAAGGCCTCCATGCGCCCACATATCACAACAACCATCCAGGATCACATCACAACACAAGCAGTATGAAAGAAAACATAACATCAATTGGAATCTTATCCCTTTAACAATCAAGAGGGTAAATCGAAACCCTTCAAGGAATTATCAAACAATCAAATCTTTAAACCATCTTGAATTTATAGATTTATAATTCGTAGGTTCCAAAATCGGGAACCTAACTAGTAAGCTATCACAAATGATTAAACATGCTTACTACACCAATTTTATTAACATCAAATTACCAGAATAACCAGATTCATTTCATTCCTATTTATCTTTGGCCAAACAATTATCAATTAATCTTACTTTATGTTCTTTACCGATTTCCATTGAGAACAACAGCTAAGCAAAGCAAGCACAGATATCACACTATCTAGCAAAACAAGAGGCAATAACATACGATCGATATAATTTCTTTATCCAGTTCAAAATATTTATTATGTCAATTCCATTCTAATCCAGTGGGATAAAACATTCTAACATTACAGTTTCATGTAAAAGAAAGAGAAGAAACGAATCCCCTACCTCAAAGGTTTTTTACGAAAACCACAACGGTTGAAGAACGCTCAAGAAACCCGAGTCGATTATCCAAAACCCCACCTTAGATCTCTTCTCCTAGAAAGATCAAAACCAAATCTCATCATATTTGACATCCACACACTTAGACCTACCCATAATGGGTGTAGATCTAAGAAACCGAGAGAATAGGAGGAGTAGATCTATGTAAATCTAAGAAACCAAACAAGAACGATCACATACCTCGAGAAACCGGCTTCGATTCACCAAGAGAAGCCTTCAAATCACCTCCAAAACGCTTGGGATAGGTTCTCTTACCTTTGTGGATGGATAATCCCGAGTTATGGCCGCTTAGGGGCTTAAACGAGAAAGTTAGAGGCAAAACGATTGAGATCCACAATTTTAGGATCTAGATTTAAGTGCCTACACAGTTTGCTCGCACGGTTAGAAAAACTGTGCGCTAACCGTGTGGTCGCTACTGCCTCGTCAAACACTCATCGCATGGTTAGGCCACACTATTAGACAAATCGTGCGCTAACCGTGCGTTAGCCACTGCCTCCAACACCATCCTCGCACGGTTTGGCCGCACAGTTTAGACAAACCATGCGCCTCCCATGCAAAAGTTATAGCCCTTTAGTTTCCCTTAAAAGTCCACCCAAACACGCCCCAAGTCACCTTAACCTCCCAGAACACCTCTAACACCGCATTTTCATAAAGTAGTGGACTGGAGAGGTCCGGTCCATTACATCAGATACCTCTCAAAACATTATCATCCTCGAGAATCCAAAACCCACCTAAAGTGAAAACGAAACAGGGACTGAACAACCACCCCTCGAGATACCTCTCAAAAGAGAGAAATCCACAAAAGCAACAAAGGGATTCATCTAATAAACATGAAATTTTCATAACAAAATTAGCTACAATGATACATGAAAAGAGTTAAACATCAAACAAATCTGGGTACTAATCATGTATCTGTGACTCACGTTCCCAGGTACTCTCCCTCAAGCCACCGTGTCGCCACAAGACACAAACTAAAGGAATAGAACTCCCATGCAACACCTTCTCCTTGAGGTCATGGATATCCATAGGTCTCTACTCAAAGGTTTCATCATCATCAACATCGATCTCTCCCCAATCGATGATGTGAGAGTCATCATGAAGATAACGACGGAGCTGTGATACATGGAAAACATCATATATCTGACTCATATGAGGGGGAAGTGCTACTCGATACGCCACAGATCCAACATGAGCTAACACCTCCAAAGGCCCAACAAACTGGGGAGAAAGTTTACTTCCACATCCAAACCTTCGCTACCCACGACGGGGAGTCACCTTCAGAAACACATGATCCCCAACATTAAACTATAAGGGTCTCCTTCTTTGATTGGCATATTCTTTCTGACGATCTTGCGTTGTCTTCATCCTCTCATGAATCACCTGAACTATCTCTGTTGTATTCTTTCTAGTTCCAGTCTGAGAATTGCTGACTCTCCGACCCCAGTCCAGCAAAATGGAGAATGGAAAGGCTGACCATACAAGGATTCAAACGGCACCATGCCGATGGTAGAGTGAAAACTATTATTGTAAGCAAACTCCACCAAGGGTAAGTGCCTTATCCATGATCCTCCAAAATCCAGAACACAAGAGCGTAACATGTCTTCAAGAGTTTGGATGTTTCGTTCGGTCTAACCATTTGTTTGAGGATGAAAAGCAGTTCTAAGGTATAGTTGAGAATGGAAATCATGTTGGAGACCTCTCCACACCCTGGAGGTAAAACTAGGATCTCAATAAAAAATTATCATCCTAGGGACTCCATGAAGTCTCACCACCTCCTCTAGATACTACCTCGACAAAACTTTCACTGAGATTGACTCCTTGATTGATATAAAGTGGGATGATTTTGTTAAATGATCCACTAACAAACAAATAGCATCATGTCCTCCTGGATTTCAAGGTAAACTAGTAACGAAGTCCATTGAGATGTCCTCCCACTTCAATTGAGGAATATCTAATGGCTGAAGAAGACCACCTGGAACACGGTGTTCATCCTTCACCTTCTGGGAGACTAAACATCGAAACACAAACTTCGCAACTGCACGCTTCAATCCAGGACACCAAAACTGACTCCTCAAGGATCGGTACATCATTATCACACCAGGATGTACCTCTAAAGGTGAAATATGGAACTCTCTGAGGACCATATCGTGCATCATCAAAGGAACAAAAATCCTCCCATGATACAACACTATGTGTTGTTCATCCTCAGACCAACTATCAGTGGCCTCACCACAAACAACTCAGTCTCTCCAGACTTTCACCTCAAGATCCCCCAACTGAGACTCTTCTACCTTCTACATCAGGGATGACTATGTCGTCATCTGAAAAAGACAGGCTCTATTATCAACTTCTCCCATATCAAGATGTAATGCTGACAGTTCTTCCATTACTCTCTAGGAATCACCAGATTCACACACAGCATCACTATGTGACTTTAGGCTCAGTGCATCAGCTAGAACATTCCCTTTTATAGGTGTATACGATATTTCAAAGTCGAATTCCTGTAATAACTACATCCACCAACGCAGTCGTAAGTTGAAGTCATGCTGGGAGAAAACATACATCAAACTCTTATGATCAGTGAAAACCACAAAGTTCTCACTGATGAAGTAATTTCTCCACAACTTCAGAACAAACCCCATAACTGACAACTGAAGATCATGGGTGGAATAGTTGCATTCATGGGAACGATACTGCCGAGACCCATAAGAAACAACTAACCTCTACTTCATGAGAACACATCCTAACCCCAGATGTGACGCATCGCAGAAAACATCAAACTGAACTCCCTTAGCTGGAAGACAAAGGACTGGAGCACTTACTTATCTTTTAGATAATCTAAAGTTTCCTAACACTGATCAATCCATATGAATGCCTGATCTTTCCTGGTCAAAGCTGTTAGAGGAGTTGCAACTCGTGAGAAATTCGATACGAACCTCATGTAGTAGCCTGTGAGACCAAGGAAACTTCGCACCTTTGAAACTGTCTTGGGGGCTACCCAAGACACACCTGCTTCTATCTTCGATGGATCCAAAGCAAATCCCTGTTGGGACACAACATTCCCCAAGAAACGAACTTCTCGAGTCCAAAAATAACAATTCGACAACTTCCCAAACAACTGATGTCGACGAAGAACTCCCAAAACAGCTTGTAGATGTTGTGCATGCTCTTCTTCAGATTTAGAGTACACAAGGATGTTGTCGATGAAAACTACCCCGAACTTGTCTAGGAACTCAGGGAAAACAGCATTCGTCAATCCCATGAACACATCTGGAGCATTCACCATGCCAAATGGCATTACAACTAACTCATAATTCCCATGATGACAACGAAAAGCAATCTTCAGAATATCCTCATCCTTCACATGCATATGATGATATCCTGATTGCAAATCAATCTTTGAGAACCAACTTGCACCCTTTAGTTGATCTAATAAGTCATCAATCCACAGAAGATGATAGAGATTCTTTATTGTAATTTTGTTTAAGTGACGATAATCGACACACAACCACAAACTACCGTCGGCCTTCTTCATGAACAAAACTAGTGCAGCCCATGGAGACACACTTGGCCGAACAAAACTGCACTGTAACAAACCATAAAACTGTATATGTAGCTCTCGCAACACAGAAGGGTCCATCCTATATGGAGACATAGAAATAGGAGACTCTCTTGGCTATAGCACAATCCCAAACTCGATCTCTCATCGAGGGGGTAATGCTACAACCTCTTCTGGAAAGACATCAGGGTACTCCTCTATGACCCTAGGAAACGCCAAATGGTGAACCTCTGAAGAAATCAGCATCTTCTCATCCATCATGGACGATAATGATGGGATGTGCCTATGACCCATCCAAGGATCTCGTTAACCAACAAACACCACTTTTTCTCCATCCGCACCAAAGAAAACGACCTTCTTCCAGAAGTAATCCATGATAGAATGAACCAAATACAACCAATCCATAACGAGGATGACATCATATGGTTGTATTTGTAAACATATGAAATCTCCCCAAGAGCAGTGTTTCCCCAACACTAGCTCACAGTCTCTACATATTTCAAATAAGTCAGCTCAACCTCCAACTAGTGTAGTCAATGCCAAGGGCACTGGAAGCCTCTCTACCTCAAGTCCCAAAGCATGGACAAGGTTAGGTGATATGAAGGATTGTGATGCTCCTAAATCAAACAAGGCATACACCAAGGTAAGAAACAAGAAAAGGGTACCTCAAACGACATCTGGCTCGTCTGGTGCTGGAAACGCTAGAGAATGAAGCTGACCATGACCTCCTCTACGGCCTCTCTGACCCTAATGATGACCACCACCATGTCTTTGCTCTGCTCTCTAAGGATGGGGAGCATCATGGGGTTGTCCTCTGCCAACCCCATTTACCCTCTGCGGATCTAAAGATGGTGCAACTGGCTTTTGTTGCCTCGGCTAGAACTGCCTCAATGGAGGAACCTGGAGCACAGCGCCCGGTGCAAGATGACCACTCTAAAAGTTCGGGCACTCCCGCTGCTGATGGCCATGACCACTATAAGAAAAACAAGTGCCTGATCCCTTGGCATAGGCCTGAGAGTTACTGCCTCTAGAGAAATGATATGTGAAGGGATGGGACCTACCCCCGACTTATCGGAAACTCTTCTACCCTGAAAATCGGGAACCCCGGACCACAACCTTTCTTCGTGGGGGATCATGATGATCCCCATCTCGTGATCATCCTGTCCTAGACAAAGTCTTTTAGACAATCTCTTCCCTCACCATCACCTCAAGATATGTATTCATCATAAATGGGGTGACCTGGCGCTGGATCTCTAGACGCAAAGCCTCCTTGAAATTCCTCACCCTAGCCTCCTCATCTGGTAACAAGTCCGAAGCATATCGAAAAAGGTTCCTGAAACAGATTCCAAACTCTCGAACAGTAGAGATCCTCTGTCGAAGGGTAAGAAGCTCCTGGCGACTGGATGCCTTCGCAGTCGAAGAAAGGAACTCGACTCTAAACATGTCTCGGAACTCCTGCCATGATATCGATGATTCCTCACGATCCTTGAGGAACAAGAACCACCACTGCCTCGCTACTCCACACAGCATCGTCACAGCTAAGGACACCCAGTGCTCCTTCCGAGCACGGATCGAACTAAAGCCTATCTTGACAACCTATAACTAGTCTTTTGTGACTGAATCTGAAACAGAGCCCTCTTACTTCTGTAGACTCTGGCGCTAAAACTCTCGGAGTGTCTTCTTCCAAGTTTCATCATCGTCAACATCTACCCTGCAGCAATCTAGTGAAAAAGCCTTCTGGACATTTTCTGTGCAAACCTGACGAGGACGTCGACCTGGAGCCATACCTATAAAATAAAAAACCGTTAGATCTCCTAAACCTGGAATATGGAAGGCTCAACATTAATTAATTAATTTTTTTTTATTTTACTCATTTTAGGTTAACCTATACCAAGGTCTACCCATTAAAACACAGGAACAAAGAAGAATCATGCATGATCCTTTCCTAGGTCTCTACACTGCAACTAGTATCACCTTGTTTAGTATCCATTGTAAACTTAAAGGTTTGTGCATCAGATCATAGGGGACCCTAAACGCCTATGTCTCAGCAGGTCTCCAGTGTTTACCTCACTTGTTAAACAAGAATGACACTGTTTCCCTACCAACCCATGAAACCTCACCTATGCCTAACTCCAAGATCCATCCTATCCCTCAACCAGACCTCTGATACCACTCTGTCATGACCCCCTCCCCACAAAGTGTACCCCTCTTGGGCCAACAATGTGAGAAGGGAGATAATGACCCCTGATTCATGCCTCCAGTAGGCCCCGGGTTGGCGACTAGCACCGAGGGTATAATAACACACAAATGGGAGGCATTACCCTCTAAGAGAACACATGCGAAAGAGAGAGATAAGATAGAAACCAATCAACTCCAACTCAGAACTGGAAATATAAAAGAAACCCAAGTTCACAAATGGAATGTCATGCAATAGTACTACAACTAAAAGGGGAAAAACTACAAGTACCCAAAAGAAAGTAAAAACAGCAGCAACCACAAGCCCGAACAGCTCCTCCAACCACAAGCTAGTAGTAACCAGCCTGATCTTCAACCTGCTCTAAGTGACTTGAAAACAGTTTGTATATATACGTAGTGTGAGTATAACAGTATACTCAGTAAGATCCTCCCTGAAGCCTCTCGTGCAAAGGTAAAGAAAGCATGCTAAAGCACAGTGAACAACAAGTGAAAATAACTCATCACCTAAACAGGTATACTATGTTCCCAACCTCACCATGGCTACTCTCACCAAGTAACGCATATAAGAATATAGCATATAATAAAGAATATCAAGGGTACACCATTACTATTTCCCCACTGGTTTTCCTCTTTGCCCCAACGTCGCACGTCCTAAGCATCTCTCTCCAAAAAGGCTTGCCTGCAAACACCTGGGAAAAGCACCACAATATGCACCTCATGCACCACAAAGGCTTGCCTACATACACCTGGGTGAAGCACCACACCATCCTCACAACCAAAAGAAACCAAGTAGTTTTCGGGAGCCACCACAGCTTGCATAATGTGTATCATACATCGGGTATTATACCTCAAGCCATTACAGCCCATACACCGAGTAATGATCCTCAAGCCATCATAGCCTATACATGTTACACCTATAGTAGTCCATAGGATACTATATACAGAATATATGTGTGTGAATAACCACAATCCATTATAGGCCTCTACACACAAATATGGTGAAAAATAACCATTGTAACTAATGGCACAAGTATCTACCAAGAGAAAAGAGCGGGGTCAAAGGGGGTAGTCAGCAATTCATCCTCCCACCGGAATGTTGGGGAAAACACCCCCCAAGGCTCATAATACCAGGGGTGTTAGTTGACCTTACTGACAGGGTGGAGTAGCATATAGACACACAAAAAGTACAAAAATATACTATGACTCACAACCACACTATGGGCATAACCTAGTCTTAGGAACAGTACAGCTAACGTCTCTCGGATTCTAGGATGCCACTTCTAAGACTAGGTATCCTATAAGCACACAACCATTTAAGGAACTTTACTAGATTACTTCATTACCTTTTTATCAGTTTCACTTTATGTTAATTAATTCAATAAACATTAATTAACCATGAACAATTCCACATTAAGTTTCATTAGCATCACACCCAAAGTCCATTGTCCCTTTAAAATTATAGCCCCATCATTATGTTTCAGCGAACACCAACCCCATGGGTTAACACCATTTAATCAAACATTTATTACAGAAACACTTTCCTGTATTCCGAGGAATTCTAGAAAAGCACTCTATGCTACTAACACAAGGGGCTCAACACAGTGAGTATATGTACTACCCGTTGAGTCTTTACCCCCTAAAGTAAGAGCATAGACCCATCCTCACTAGAGAAGCTAAACACATAAATCATGTAGCAAACCCCGTGTGTCTTTTCCTCTTTCGAAAGAAGGGTAAGCAAGACCAGCTGTCTTGAGCAGTGCTGGAAAAGTAAAGCAGGTAAACAACCATAGAAACAGCAAGCATCCAAAAATCACATCTAACCTATTCCATCATCCCTAGTGTCCTCCCCGACACCCACATGAATAAACCGATGCATCTCGCCACTCTAGACGTCATCCGCTACCACAACCAAAAGGCCTCCATGCCCCCACATATCACAACAACCATCCAGGATCACATCACAGCACAAGCAGCAGGAAAGCAAACATCACATCAATTGGGCTCTTGGCCCTTTAACAATCAAGAGGGTAACTCAGAACCCTTCAAGGAATTGTCAAACAATAAAATCTTTAAACCATCTTGAATTTACAGATTTATAATCTGTTGGTTCCAAAATCGTAAACCTAACCAGTAAGCTATCACAAATGATTAAACATTCCTACTACGCCAATTTGATTAACATCAAATTACCACAAGAACCAGATTCATTTCATGCATCTTTATCTTTGGCCAAACAATTATCAATTAAACCTGGTTTACATTCTTTACTGATTTCCATCGAGAACAACAACTAAGCAAAGTAAGAAAAGATATCACACTATCTAGAAAAACCAGAGGCAATAACATACGATCAATACAATTTCTTTATCTGGTTCAAAATATTTATTATGTCAGTTCCATTGTCATCTATTGGGATAAAACAAGCTAACATTACAGTTACACATAAAAGAAAGACAAGTAAGGAATCCCCTACCTCAAAGGTTTTTGACGAAAACCACAACATTCAAAGAACGCTCAAGAAACCTGGGTTTATTCTCCAGAACCTCGCCTTAGATATCTCCTCCTAGAAAGATCAAAACCAAATCTCATCATATTTGACATCCACACACTTAGACCTACCCATAATGGGCGTAGATCTAAGAAACCGAGAGAAGAAGAGGAGTAAATCCAAGTAGATCTAAGAAACCAAATAAGAATGATCACATACCTCAAGAAACCGGCTTCGATTCACCAAGAGAATCCTTTGGATCACCTCCAAAATGCTTGGTAGAGGTTCTCCTACATTCGAGGAAGGTTAATACTGAGTGATGGCCGCTTAGGGGCTTAAACAAGAAAGTTAGAGGCAAAACGGTTGAGATCCACAATTTTAGGATCTAGATTTAAGTGCCTTCATGGTTTGCTCGCACGGTTAGACAAACCGTGCACTAACCGTGCGGTCTCTACTGCCTCATCAAACACTCCTCACATGGTTAGGCTGCATGGTTAGACTAACCATGTGCTAACCGTGCATTAGCCACTTCCTCCAACACCAACCTCACACAGTTTTGCCCCATGGTTTAGACAAACCATGCGCCTCCCGTGCGAAAGTTATAGCCCTTTAGTTTCCCTTAAAGGTCCACTCAAATGCACCACAAGTCATTTTAACCTCCCAGAACACCTCTAACACCGCATTTTCACAAAGTAATGGACTAGAGAGGTCTGGGCCGTTACAACTATTATAAAATTACCCAAACACTTGTTTTAATATCATTTCATGAGTTTTTATCAACCTAAATAATCCTTGGGTCGAAATGGTGTCCTTTGTAAGCCACTTGGATGAGAATAGGACATGTAATTTATTTTATTTCAATAAAATTTAAATATGTCTCACTCAAATTTTAATAACTAAATCATTTTTATATAAGGTTATATAGAAGATAAATTTGATTATAAATACTCATTTGAAAGCTAAAATTTTTTTATTTACAATTTTAATTTATTTTTTATTTTTATAAAATAAATAATTACCTTAAATACTTATCTTCGATTGTTTAAAAATTAATTAATTGATGATAAATCAATAAAACAATTTCTATTAAAATATTAATAACCATCAAAAGACCCAAACACTTGAAAAAATATTATTATTTGAGTATATCTCGACCAAAACAATACAAGGATCAAGTTAGTGACCATTTAGATCCTTATATAAGATATTGTGACACTTATATTATTTTATTTAAAGTGATGTTAAAGTTTTCACATTCATAATTTAATAAGTATAACATTTTAAATGTTAGATTTTATAGAAGATAAATTAGAATAATTATATTTTTCTTAAATATAGTATATGTAACTTTATAATAGTATTTAGCTTTAAATTTTATTCAACAAATATATATACTAAAAAATTACAAAAAATTGATGTAGTAATTATTTTTTTAATTGGGCTATCAAATAAATGTTATTAAAAATATTAAAAAAAATTGGTTAATTAATATTTCTAATTAATTTTATATATTACCTTGACCTCTTATTAATATAATAAAATATTTGGTTTGAATTTAACTTATTATCTTAATATTTTAAAAAATCAATGAATTGAATAGTAACAAAATCGACACAATTGAATGTCTATCGAGATAATTTTTTATTAATTTTTTTTAAAAATCATAAAACATTTTTGAAAAATATATAATAATTATTTTTAATCTTATAAAATTTTATAAGGTACTTATTTATGGTCTAACTAGAATCAAATCAATAAATATTTTACCCTTTTAATATTAAAATATTTGTTATCTTAATTAAAATTAAATAAAATAACTAAGTGTTAATTAAAATGATAATGTTTAAATTGACATAAATAATTTTTTGAAACTTATTTTTTGATTATATTACAACCCTATATAATCTCATATTTTAAATTGGAACATTTTGGAGTTTTTTGGGTAGGGTTTTATTTTATTATAAATTAATATTTTTGGAGATCTCAAAAGTGCCCCACACCTTAATTATAAAAGGGAACCTCCTCCCTCACCTATTCACTTCACTTGGGCCTGAAATCTTGACCATACCGTACCCTTTTCCCGTATAAACTTCCCTAGTTACATTCTAGAGGTTCTGGTATTTTTCAAAGACCAACTCTTGTGCTCTAAGTAGAGATTTAGAGGAAGCACGTCAAAGAAGTGGTAATCTCCTCTACCAATTCTTTCATACTTTTTTCTTATTCTACTTCATCTTAATGTGTTTTTTCATTATAAATTGTTAAATAAAATATCACTTATAAACTAATATTTTATTATAATTATGAAACAACCATATTCCACATTCTATCCATCCAACAAAAAACAAAATCACCACGCGTGCGTACACACGACTTACCGTCTCCACGTCGTGGTGTAATCTGTTTTTCACCACCACCTTACTTCTATGGGTATAATGATGGAAATAATAATAACATGATATGTATTCTGAAATATTATACACCATTCACTTCAATACCATTCAATAATTATGGGAATGATATCATCGCTCGTGCATACGTATAGCCTACCGTCTCCATGATGTGATGTGATTCATTCTACATTATCTTTATTAAATAATGATTATATAAATGTATAAAATGAATAAATATGATATATATTATGTTAAGACAATTTTTTAATGATTTAAATATGAACTATCAAGGATAAATGGGACTTATTCTACAAATAATGTATAAGAAAATGAAGTAGTTATACCCGAATAACAAGTAATAATGAAATGTTATTAAAAAATGGATGATAATATGATCATATATGATATGATAAAAATTATTATGATTCTGTAATAAGTAAACGACAATATTTAAATCACTATACAGGAGGTTCAAATATATACTAATGATATTGGACCTAAGGTGAGGGATAATTTTGCAATATCATTATTATCTAAGATTGTTTAAATGTAAGTATTTATTGGGATATATTTATCATCAATGTCTATGTTTATTAAATATTTAATATTATTTTTATTATTATAAAATTGTTTAAAGTCAATTTTACCCATTATTTAACTTTTATTAAACTTTTTGAATGGAATATTTTGTCGTTTTCGGTACTAGGTACTTTTTGACTTTTCCAAGAAAAACATATGGGAAGAATGTTTTATTAAATTATACGAAATCAATTGATTATTATGTTTTATAACACCTTATTTCCACGAATAATCCTTTACAATATTTCAAGTTTATTTTCAATTAAATTATTTTCCATTAAAATTGTGTGGCATTTTGAGAAAAGAAAACATTTTTGAAGAAGAAATGATATTTTCCTCAAGAATTAATTTTATGTGTTTTATCAAAATTATTTTCTATCTAAGATGACATTATTTAAATAGGTTTATGTTTCTATCCATATTATTAATATTATTTAATTGTATTTATTTTGTAATGATTTTTATAAAATCCATTTATTTAATATGGATTTTGATGGAATGATGTTTAAGAAACCCATTTATGTTCCTTGGGTTATGCTATGCTGAATGATTTATGTTTTTGTGGCACACTTAAGAATGATTTCATTATGAGATGGGTGGGACCTATATCTCCCTTCAATGCATTGGGTAAAGATATATATATCATGAGATAGACATGACTGGAATGGTAGGTAAATCTGGTTCAGTAATAGACTTTTTCCGCTATGATGGTCTTGGAAATGAGCCTTAACTAATATGAAATGATTTTATATGATTATGTGTATGCAAAAAAATTCATGTCTTATGTTATGAATTTTGGGATTATGTTGAACTTTTATGATTTATCCCATGACATGATATCATGATTTTTTATATGCGGGATAAGATTTTTAAATGTTATGTTTTTATGTTCTATGATTATGATATGATTTATATCTTCCCTGGTTACACTTATTGGGAATTTGAGCTCACCCTTTCTTATGTTTCTTTTCCCCAGGTCATCATGAGGTGTATTGTGTAATATATCTAAAAAATGAGTCTAGTTATGAAGAAATAAGAGGGAGATAATGTAGATGTTTTATGGACCGATTTTTTATGTTTCCCAATTTCTAAAAACACTATACCTATATGGTCCTACCATGGATTTATTATATTTTTTAATGAATAGTACTCAATTTTGAAGTAATATTAGTGTATGTAAAGTATGGGGCGTTATATTTGGTATTAGAGGAAATGTATAGTTAACATTTGGAAACTATGATGAGAAAACCTTAGGAAGAACCCTAACGATATGTCAAAGTATAGTTTAAAATCCTAGTGTTTTAAAAATGATCATGAATAAACTAGGATAAAACCTAAAGTGTCCTAAATTGAAATTTTATTCTTGATTATGTGGTTTTCCCATTATGGTTAGTTTTTTCCATATTATGCTTCTTGTTTTTATTCAATGGTTGGAACCTAAAGGAGACTTTTTAATGCCGAATGCAATGGGAAATCCAATGATTATCCTCCTGAGCAACCAAATGTTATGGGAGCTAGAATAAAAAATCTTGTTGTTATTCTCACAGAACTTTCTCAAGCTATGAATCATGAAAGACATCAAAATGAGCAAAGGAGAGGACAACATTATATTCATTCCTTCATGAGGCAGCGTCCACCTTCTTTCAGCGGGTCTTCTAATCCATTAGTGTCTGAACAATGAATCAGTACCACTAAAAATATATTTTTAGTTATCCAATGTTCAGAACATGATAAATTCGTCTTAGCAGTCTACCATTTGGAAGGTGAAGTTAATTAGTGGTGGAAACTTATTAAGAATATGAGCCAAAGAGATGAAATTGAATCCATGTAATGGAATGAGTTCAAGAACTTATTTTTCAATAATTACATTCCTAATATTCTTTGAACAAAGATGGAGAAGGATTTCCTTGAACTTAAGAAAAAGGATGATGAATCTGTCGGTACCTATAAAGAAAATTCTACAAGACTTGCAAGGTACACTTCTAGAATAATTATCCAAGCTGAGAGTAAAATTTATTTATTCTTTAGTGTCTAAAAACCAAGTCTCTTAAGGAAATTATCTATAAGTGACTTCAATAGCTATGAGGAAATCATTCGATGTACTCTCAAGGTTGAGATGGATATTAGAGTAACCCATCAGTCCTATGGGTTTGATGAGAAGATAAAAATGGAATTCAAGGGAAAATATAAAGACCACACTAAAAAGAAGATGAGTTTTCCCTTATGCTCAAAGTGTGGAAAGAAACATATAGGAAATTATATTAAAGGGACTAGTAAATGTTTTATGTGTGGAAAAGAAGGTCATCAGGAAGTTAAAGTCGAAGTGATGGGAAAAAGATGTCTAATGATGAGAATAGAGACAACGTTACACAAGATAAAACTCTTACACTTCAATGTTACGAGTGAAAATAAATATTTCATTATTCCAATCAATTCCCTAATCCAAGGGCTATTGATGATGATCAACATCAGTAAACTCTTAAGGCCAAAGACAAGGGAAATTCCCATGCTATCATTATCAGCGATGTGCAGTATGATAATGAAGTGGTGAAAGGTACAATTATCATCCACTCTAAAGTAGAAAATGTTTTATTTGATTCTGGATCCACCCACTCTTTTATTTCAGAATAATTTTCTAAGAGTATCATGGTATTACCTCAAAAATTAGATGTTGAGTTAGTTGTGACAAATCCTAATGGAATAATGGTCACATCAAAAGTTTATAATTCTTCTCCGGTTTAAGTTTATTGGAAAGTGACTCCTTAAAATCTTATGATCCTTCCTATAGTGGAATTTTATGTGATTATTGACATGGATTATCTTTCTCTATATAGAACTCATATCAATTTCCAAGGAAGGGAATTCAGATTTCATATTACAGATCAATCTATAATCATCTATCGGTGCAAGGATGAATATAACCTTCTAGTAGAAATGTCTTCCATCTTATAAGTATTGATTCCTATAAATGAATGTTATTTATCTCAAATGGTTGGGGAGAAACTCACAATTAAAAATAAACCCATTGTATAGGAGTTTGATGATGTCTTTCCATAAGAATTTCCAGGTCTTCCACTGAATCATGAGGTTGAGTTTTCAATATAACTCATACCAGGTTCTATTCCTATTTCAAATACACCTTATATAATGTCCCAAATTGAGTTTCAGGAATTAAAGAAGAAACTCCAAGAGAATATTTATAATGGATTCATACACCCTAGTGTGTCACCTTGGGGAGCACAGGTTTTGTTTTTTAAGAAGAAAGATGGATCAATGAGACTCTACATTGATTATAGAGAATATAATAGGATCACTATCAAGAAAAAATATCTTATTCCCTATATTGATGAATTTTTAGACCAACTACGCGAAGCTCAATACCTTTCCAAGATTTATCTTCATTTAGGATATCTTCAATTAAGGTTTAATAAGGAGGATATACCAAAGACGTAATTCTATAAAAGTTATGGACACTATGAATTTATAGTGATGCCTTTTGGTCTTACTAATTCTCCCATAATATTCATGGATCTAATGAATAGTGTATTTAGAGACTATCTTGCTCAGTTTGTGGCAGTATTTGTAGACGATATTCTTGTCTATTCAAAGATCAAATTGGAGAATAAAGATCACTTTAGAATTGTAATGAAGACCCTAAGAAATGATAATATTTATGTAAAACTTTCCAAGTGTAAATTATGGCTTCAGAAAGTTTCATTTTTGGGTCACATAATCTCAAAAGAGGGGATATCTGTGGATCCAGCAAAAATAGAAGTTACTAAAATTTGGCTGAGGCCAAGAATGGTAACTAGGATTCGAATTTTTCATGGTTTGGATGGATATTATTGATGTTTTGTGAATGATTTTTCATGATTATCTAATACACTCACCAAGTTGACTTGAATAGGAGTTAAGTTCATGTGGATGGAAGAATATGGAGAGAATTTCAAATAGCTTAAAAGAAGGTTAGTCGGTGCACCTGTGCTCACACTGCATTGTAGTGGATAAAGGTTTGTGATATATAGTGATGAATCCAAGAAGGGGTTGGGTTGTGTTATCATGAAAAATGATATAGTGATTGTTTATGCCTCATGGCATTTGAAAATCAATGAGAAAAATTACCCAACTCATGGTTTGGATTTAGCTATGGTAATATTTTTATTAATGATATGGAGACATTATATTTATGGTGAAAGGTGTGATGTTTATACTAATCATAAAATTTTAAAGAATATTTTCACACAAAAGGATTTGAATATGCATCAAATAATATGGTTGGAGTTGATAAAATATTACAACTACTCAATACATTACCACTCTAAGAAAGTGAACAAGGTGGAAGATGCTTTGAGTCGAAAGGACTATACTATCCTATCCATGATGACGATCAAAAAACATCCAATATTTATGTATTTGAAAATGATAGATCTTGAAATTTTAAAGGAAGGGGAGAAATATTATTTTTCTCAAATGAATGTTCAACTTTATATATAAGTGAAGATTAATGAGGCGTAGAAGGAAGATGTGGAGCTATAAAAGGTGAGAAATGTGCCTAAATTCAACCTTGATTGTGATGGAATAATAAGTTTCAGGAATTATGTTGGTATTCCTCCTATACCATAATTAAAGAAGGGTCTATTGGATCGGCCTCATAGTTCTTCATTATCTATTCACCTTGGAAGCACAAAGATGTACAGGTACCTGAAAGAGTATTTATCGTGGGATAGCATGAAAAGTGATGTCATTGAATATATATCTCGGTGCTTGGTTTGTCATCAATTTAAGGATAAGAGACAAAAATATAAGGGGAAGTTACAAACACTACCCATACCATAATGTAAATGGTAAAACATCACTATGGACTTTGTCATCAGACTTCCTAGAAAATCTAAAGTCCATAATGCTATATCGGTTATAGTTTATCGCCTTACTAAGTCGGTGCACTTCATTGCTATTAGAGAGTATTTCTTTCTTGATCATCTTGACATGATATATGTAAAGTAAGTGGTAAGATTTCATGGAGTACTACTTTCCATTATATCGGATCGGGATCAGAGGTTTACCTCAAAGTTCTGGTGAAGTCTTTAGCAGGCTCTAGATACAGTGTTAAGTTTCAGCACTTATTATCATCTTCTAATAGAAGGTCAGTCTAAGTGGACAATTCAAACTCTTTAAGAAATATTGAGAGCTTTATCTATGTATTTTAAAGGTGGTTGGGGTCAGCACCTACCGTTAGAGGAATTTTATTACAATAATAGATTTCACTCTAGTATTAAGATGGCTCATTATGAAGCCCTATATGGAAATAATTACAAAACTCTAACTAGTTATGATGAAGTTGGGGAAAGAAATCTATTAGGACCTAATCTTGTTAATGAAATGGCAGAAAAAGTCAGATCTATTCAACAACACATAAAAGAGGCTTAGAGTCGAAAAAAATTATGCTGAAAACTAAAGAAAAGACCTAGAGTTTGAAGTGGGTTTCAAGATGTTTTTATGAATTTCTCCTTGGAAGAGAGTAATGATATTTGGAAAGAAGGTCAATCTGATCCGTAGATATATTGGTCCTTTTGAAATTATAGATCATGTTGAGAAAGGTAGATTATCGATTGGAGCTTCCACTAAATCTCTCTTAAGTTCATGATATGTTAAATGTATCTCTATTTAGGAAGTACATACTAGATCCTTCACATGTACTAAACTCAGAATTCATACCATTGGATCAAGATCTTTCTTACGAAGAACAACTAATAGAGATTCTGGATCGTAGCAAAAAGTTCTACAAAACAAGACCACTCTCTTGATTAACGTTTTGTGGAAGA
Source organism: Viscum album (assembly GCA_963277665.1). Lineage (NCBI taxonomy): Eukaryota > Viridiplantae > Streptophyta > Magnoliopsida > Santalales > Viscaceae > Viscum > Viscum album. Next base: position 1,834,435,953 of record OY728138.1, read on the forward strand.
ACCACCAATTTGAGTAAGCTACATGGTAACTTGAGGATATGATTAGGGAGATATATCATTATCTTTTTGTATCCAAGTGATGAATTTTGAGGTCGAAATTCAGTTTAAGGGGGTAGAATGTAACACCTGGATGTTTTTATTAAATATTTTATCTAAATAATTTGAATTTTTCAATAGCTTACATTGCACGAAATCATGAGTTTAAACAAACCATGAGATTCCCTTAGTATAAAATGACCATTTTAACCTAGTTTTTAAGTTAGAGGGAATAAATATAACTAACTTATGAAAATGTATAGTGAATTCATTCGCTACAAATTATTTATGACAAATATGAATCAATTATATTTTTTTATTTTTATGAATTACTATTATTAATTGAAATTAATTAAATATATAATTTATTTATATAATAAATTTTTTTTGATATTCTTCCAATAGATATTTCTGTCATAGGTTATGAGTAAACCCTATTTGATGAATAAAACCCAATAATTTTTAAAATTGTAATTTTCTACTTTTTAATGGAGAACCCCTTTTAAATTAATATTTGGACATATTAATAATTTTTATATGAAATCAAAGACTTTTTATTTGAAAGTGGGATATATAAATTTACTTTGGATGAATTTTGAATATTTTTCTAATAACTTTCAAATTTTGATGAATAGTAAAAATACAGTAAATTTTAAATGAAACAACTTTTTCATCGAAATATATTGTATGGTTAAAATATAATATATAATGGTTTTATTTTATAGATATAATATTTTTTTATCATTCAATATAATGTATGTTATTATAATTAATTTTACATTGAATTCAGATGTAAAAACATTTCAATCTTTTGCAATGTTTTAACTTTTAAAACTCGTTCTCTATTTTTGACAACAGGATTAATTTTAAATTAATTACTAAAAATTATGTGTTTTTAATTTTGAAAAATAGAATCCATATTTGGAATCAATATTTCCAAATTGTGTAAATATCTTTGTTTTATTTTTGGGCATTATGAATAGTAACTTCAGTAATTTTTATTAATATGGTAAAAAGGTAAATCATGTAATTAAGGGTAAGAATACTAAAATAAAATTACCCTAACACTTGTCTTAATATCATTGTATGATTTTTTTTCGACCTAAATCATATTTTGATTGAAATGGAATCCTTTGGAAGTAACTTGTATGAGAATAGGACATGTAATTTATTTTATTTAAATAAAAATTAAATATGTCTCACTCAAATTTTAATAACTAAATAGTTTTTTATATAAGGTTATAATGACGATAAATTAGATTATAAATACTAATTTTAAATATAAAGAAAATTTATTTATCATGGTAATTTATTTTTAATTTTTAGAAAATAAATAATTACCTTAAAGACTTATACTTTGATGATGTAAAAAATTAATTAATTGATGAGAAATCAATAAAACGATCTTTATGAAAATATTAATAACCATCAAAGGACCGAAACACTTGAACAAATCTTATTGTACAAGTATATCTTGACCATAACCATACAAGGGTTGAGTTAGTGACCATTTGGAGCCTTATATAAGAGATTGTGACACTTATAATATTTTATTTAAAGTGATGTTAAAGTTATCACATTTATAATTTAATAAGTATAACATTTTAAATATTGTATTTTCCAGAAGATACATTCGAATAATTATATTATTTTTAAATCTAGTAGAATTAACTTCATTATAGTATTTTATTTTTAATTTTTATTCAACAAATAAGTATACAAAATAATTACAAAAAATTGATGTATTAATTATTTTATTAATGGGATTAAAATAAATTTAATTTGGGTTAATTATATAACGTCCCAACCCGGCTCACCACTAAACTGGTAGTCCAACCAGTCTCCACATGACCTCAAGCATGTATCCCCATACGCTAGAGGCTTCCAACTAGCAGCGAGGGTCTAAGGATAGTCAGTGGGGAGACTATACCCTCTTATTAGAGTTTCACAGTGGTACATCAAAGTAAATAACAATCAATAGCAGAAGCAAATACTGCATCATTATTGTGTCATAAATAATTTAATTTATATGATGGCTAAAAATTATAAAAAATAACATGATGTAGGAAATATTTTTAGATTTACAATGAATATTTATATTCAAAAATATGACTTATATAATCCCATGTAAAAATTAATTTACAAAAAGATATTTGTTTATGTCATTTTTGCCTTTACTTTAAGTTAATTAAAATAAAGTGTCATTATCACTCCCAAGTGGCCCCATGGGGTCCCAAAATAGACCCAAGGATGGTCATGGTCGGATGTGTATAAATAAATAGTATTAGGACACCTATTAGGGTAATTTTATATTATTATAGTAATATTTTTTTACCCTTATTTACCAGATTTACCATTTAACCATGGTAAATAAAATATTTACTGAAGTAAATATACATAATGTCTAAAAATTAAAGTTACCTATTTACACAATTTGAACCTCCTCATTCCAAATATAGAATCCATTTTTCCAAATTCAAATCACAGAAGTGGCATAAATTAATTTAAAATTAATTCACGCTATCAAAATAAATGGCGTGCTTTTAAGAAATAATAACTATCAAAAGATTAACACTTGTTTTTGTCCAATTTCAAAGTGAAATTAATTCCAATAACCAAAATTCTATTAAATTGAAAAAATATAATCTAATTACACTTTAAAACCAATTAAAAATATAATATAACCATTTAAATAAATTAGATTAAAACGCAGTTTTGAATTAAAATACAGCATTTTTCACTTTTCATTAAAAATTGAATTTTTTCATTAAAATACTAAAAATTTCCCCAAAGTAAATTTTGATGTCCTGATTCTAAAGAAGAATTTTATTTTTTCAAATATAATAAATAAATGTGACCAAAACTATATTTAATGAGGGTTCACCATTAAAAGGCAGTAAATCAACAATCTAAAGTAAATTATGCATAAAATTAGATTAATTAACATTTTAATCCTCTAAATTGTATTCGATAAATGTAAAAACATTTAACAAAAATGTTTAATAATATTTTAGTTAGTTCAGTTTATTCCCACCAATACAACGTCTAGGCATTAACTTCCATTTAAAATAATAATTTTATATTATTATTGTGCAACGTAAGATTTCAAGGAAACTCCTTGTTACGTATCGGGTATGTCATCGAACCTAGAGACCCCTTTAAAGTAAAATTAATATTTAATTTAAAAATATTAATAAAAATGAAAATGTATTATTTCTTTATTTACCTAGGAAGTTACATCCTTCCCCCCTTTTGGAAATTGCATCCTCACAATTCTATTCACTTATGAAATAAATGGGGGTATTTATCCATCATTGCATTTTCAAATTCCCACATTGCCTATTCAACCATATGGTTTTTCCACAAAACATTTACCTAGTGAATTACCTTATTCCACAACACTTTCTCTCTATGGTCAAGAATCTGGACTGGTTGTTCCTCATAAGAGAGATTCTATTCCAACTAAACTACCCCTATGCTCAAAACATGAGATGGATTTGGCATATACTTCCTCAACATTGAAACATGAAAAACATCGTGTACCTTGGATAAACTTGGAGGTAAATCCACTATGTACGCAACTGATCCAATTTTTTCCAAGATTTCATAAGGTCTAATGAACCTTGGACTCAACTTTCCCTTTTTACCAAAACACATCACACTTTTCCATGGAGAAACTTTGAGAAAGACATGATCACATACCTCAAAAGAGACATCCTTCCTCCGGTTATCTGCATAACTTTTTTTCCTACACTTAGCTATTCTCATCTTCTTCTGAATCAAATGAACCTTTTCTACCATCTCTTCTACCAATTTTGGTCCCATCATCTTCCTTTCACCTACTTCATCCCAAAAAGCTGGAGTTCGACAACAGTTTCCATATAATTCCTCAAATGGAGTCATCCGTACACTGGAATGAAAACTGTTATTATATGAAAATTCAACCAAAGAAAGATGTTGGTCCCAAATTCCCTAGTAATCCAGTGAACAAGAACGTATCATATCCTCCATGGTCTGAATTGTTCATTATGACTGCCCATCTGATTGATGATGAAAATATGTAGTAAAATTTAATTCAGTACCCAATGACTTCTAAAGGCCTTTCCAAAAGTTAGAAGTAAACCTGGGATCACCATCAGATACAATGCAGAGGGGAACTCCATGCAAACTGTATATCTCTTTAACATACAACCGATAAAGTTGATCTAGAGAAAAAGTATCTAGAATAGGAAGGAAATGATCAGATTTAGTCAATCGATCAAAAATAACCCAGATTGCATTATTACCTCGTGATGTCTTTGGTAATCCCATAATGATGTCCATGGATATATTTTACCATTTCAACTCTGGCACCGGTAAAGATTGATTTATCCCTTTTGGTAACAGCTGCTCTGCTTTAACCTAGTAACAAGTCAAACACTTCATAGTAAAATTAGTAATATCTCTTTTCATTCTATCTCACCAGTAATACTCTCAAAGTTCTTTGTACATCTTAGTACTACCAGGATAAACTGAAACAGGGAACTATGAGCTTCACATAACAACTCATTCTTCAATGGTGAATTACAAGGCACGCATAATCTTTTCCCAGACCTCCTAACACAATCATTATCAACATTAAAATCAGGAAACTTACCCTTCTAAACCAACTCTACCTTTTTCTATAACTCACTATCTTCCTTCTGTACTTTCTTAATTCTGTCTGATAGAGATGATTTCACTAACACCTGAAAAAAACAGAATAATTTCCTGCACCAACAACTTCTATGCCAAATTTCATCAAATCAAAAACTAAAGAATATCGTTCCAAATGTAACATGGTTAATGTAGCAATACTTTTCCGACTCAAAGCATCAGCCACTTTATTTGTTTTTCCCAGATGGTAAAGGATTGTGCAATCATAATCCTTTATTAATTCCAGCCATCTCCTCTATCTCATGTTAAATTTTTTTATGAGTGAATATATACTTTAAACTTTTTTGTTCAGTATATATTTCACATTTTACTTCATACAAATGATGCCTCCAAATTTTTAAAGTAAAACAACAATAGCATCTAATTCCAAATCATGTGTAGGGTAATTTAACTCATGAGGTTTCAAATGATATGAAGCATAAGAAATTACCTGATCATTCTGCATAAGGACACATCCAAGTCCTTTCAACAAAGAATCATTATAGATAACAAACTCACCATTTCTGGAAGGCAGTGCCAAAATTGGATCATTCACCAATATTCATTTCAATTCCTGAAAACAATAATCACATTATATTGTCCAAATGAACTTAAAACCTTTTTGAGTTAACTTAGTCAATGGGATAGATAACCATGAAAAATTTTCAACAAACCTCTGGTAATATACTACCAAACCAAGAAAACTATGGAGCTCGGTTATATTTGTGGGTCTTGGCTATTCTTCAACATCTTTTGTTTTAGAAGGATCAACAGTTATGCCATTTTTTGAAACAATGTGACTAAGGGAAGAAATTTTTTATAACCAAAACTCACAATTGCTGAATTTCCCATACAGTTTCTTTTATTTTAAGGTTTTTAAGACAACCCTTAAATGAAATTCATGCTCCTCTTTAATTTTAGAAAAAAACAAAATATCATCAATCAACATAACCAAAAACTTATCCAAGAACTCATGGAAAATTCTATTCATAAGATCCATGAATACAACAGGTGCATTGGTTAACCCAAAAGGCATAACTACAAATTCATAATGGTTATATCTAGTACAAAACACGGTCTTCGGAATATATGTTTCATTTAATTTCAACTGATGGTACCCCGACCTCAAGTAAATCTTTGAAAAATACTAAGCTCCCTAGAGCTGATCAAATAAATCATCGATATGAGGCAAAGGATACTTGTTCTTAACAGTGATGTTATTCAATGCTCTATAATCAATGCAAAGTCTCATTGAAACATCTTTTATTTTAACTAATAAGATAGAAGCACCCCATGATGATGTGCTAGGTTGAATTAAAACTTTATCTAATAACTCCTAAAATTTCTTCTTTAACTCTAAAAGTTCAATTTGAGCCATTCAATAAAGGGGTTTTGAAATTGGATTAGCATTAGGAACTAAGTTAATAGTAAATTCAACTTCTCGATTAGGTATAATACCAGGAAACTCATTAGAAAAAACATCAATGTGCTCATTTATCAATGGCATATCATTAATTTCAATATTTCCTTTATTCTCAACAATATATGCAAGGTAACATTCATTTCCATATTTTACTAGTTTCTCAGCTTCCTGATATGTTATCAAAAGAAAGGGTTCATTCTTGTAAAAAAACTGAAAATAGTCCTGAAAAGATACCTCTTTAGCTCTGCAGTCAATCTTATCATGATAAATAGAAAGCCAATCCATACCCAAAATAACATCAAACTCTACTAGAGCCAAAACAATAAGGTTTTTAGATAGATTCTTCCCACACACAAGGACAGGAAGGTTCTTATGTTTTCTTTTTGTCTCAACATTTCCTCCAAGTGTTTTTACCATAAGTTTTGTATTCATATCTTAATATGGAATTCCCAATTTACTATAAAACTTCTTATAAATGAAAGAGTGTGTAGACCCTGAATCAAACAACACATTGGCATAATCTGAACAAACAAGCAGTGTACCTCATACTACTTCATTCGATGGCCCAACATCTGCTGAAGTAGTTTCAAAGTATTTCACCACCCCTTTCTGCTTGTAGTCTGGATGCTTTCCCTTAGTTGAGTTCTTCATTGCATACTCATTTTCATAATGACCCATTTCATTGCACTTAAAACATTTTACTGACTGTAAATCATATTTTTTCTTACCATTACCTAGATCTTTTTCAGTGCCATTACAAGTCTTATGTCCCATTTTACCACATAGGTAGAACTTACTAGAATTCAAAAGACACTCCCCAGCATGCTTTTTAGTACAATTTTCACATACTGAAAACTTAAGTTTCTTACTATTAGAATTTTTTAAAGAGTTCTCCAATTTTTTCTGCCACATCGACCTTTTATTATGTTGTTTCTCAAAGAACACCTGATCGTCGGCAAAATCAATTTCCACCTTCTCCGCACAAAGAATAAGTTTTCATAACTATTGAACTCATGAGAAGCTAAATCCCGTTGATACTTTGGATTTAATCTTGAGTAAAAATGGTTAATTTTACTATCAAGATCTCATATGAAATTTGGAGCATACCTTTCCAGTTGAGTGAATTTTGCTTCATAAGAATCCATTGAGTCATCCTCACACCTCAATTCTAGGAATTGTTTTTCCATCCAAAGACGAACCACCTTAGGAAAATATTTCTCAAGAAACATAACTTTGAATTCATCCTAATCAAGAGCATTAATCTCCTCACTATCCTTGATATTTTTTTCACCATCGATCACCACTGATCAGCTTCACCTTCAAAACGATAAGTAGAAAGACTAACCTTTTGATGTTCTAAACACCCCATGACATAAAAAAATTTCTCTAATGCTTTAATTCACCCTTCTACTAGAACAGGGTTAGATGATCCCCTGAATGATGGGGGATGTTGCCTCATGAAATACTCCACTACTAACATGTTCCTTTGTGGTTGATCTGGATGATCTCGTGCATGGATACCACCACCATTTATAGACTGATTCAACTATTCCATCACTGCAAAAATCTATTTATTTCTGATTCTAACCATCTCAGATTGCTGATTTTGAAGGTTTTCTTCCTCCTAATGTCGTCCCAACATAGTTGTCATGTTTCCTCTGTGGAAAACCATTCTGAACACAGAAATATCTTAGTCAAAGCAACATAGTAATCTGTAAATGTTATATCATTTCAATCATAACTTAAACTAAAAATGATTTATGGATATTAATTTAACTATATTCTAACTCCTAAAGTTTTATAAATTGACCTCTAATACCAACTATAAGGACCCGGCCTTAAACATTACATAATATTGGATTAAATGAATAATTCAAATTGAGGATCTTTTCAGGTTTAGATTTTTAGATAATTAGGCCATAAATATTGCATTACATCTCAAAAATACAAAGTAGACACTTATACTCAGTTTCCAAATTTTTTACAAAATAAAAACTCTTTGAAAAAAAGTGTCATGTCTAGTTCCACGATTTAGATAGCATGAATTTTCCTTGATCACGTCCTTGACCCTATTCGTCTTTAAGTCCTTTGAAAAACATTTCAAAACTTGGGATGATTATAAAAAGATCAGTAAGGGTTATAAAATAAATAAAGAGATCATTAGTCCATCAATACATACAAAACATAAAATCTTTTACATACCTCATGAAAACATAAGATTTATGAATAACACATAGCAATCAAAAATCATAAAGGTAACTTGTGGCATCCATAACATACTTACAGTGTAGCTTTCATAGCTACGTAGGGAGTCACATTTGGAATACCCATCACAGTATATTCCCTGAATATCTTAGGAGAAAAAATAATGTTTACCTCCGCCACATTACCTAATGCATTGGAGAGATATATTAGGCTCAACCACCTTAGATTTATCATGGAACCACCCGTATACGCAAACAATTCCCAATAACCATAACATATTCAAAACATATGAGACAAACATAAAGGAAAGATAACATTTCCACATTTCAATAAAAATATATCATTTAAATATATTGACATAAAAAATACATTATCAAAACCATTTTCAATACCAAAATATTTAAAAGAGTATATTCTATTTATTTTCATTTTAAAAACATTACGGCTTATTAAGGAATCCAAATATCAAATAATACTCATGGAGGTGGGAAGGTCGTTGTCACCGCTTATGTTAAAAAGAAACATTAATTTTTTTTGTTTAGTATAATGCCTCATAGAAAATTATTCCATTTGAATGAAATAAAAATTCAATGGTTTTTATACACCGTATAAAAGAAAGTTGTGTATAAAATAAAATATGCCTCAATGAAAGGATATTGAGACGAAGTCCCTTACCTCGTGTCTGACTTGACCCGTTTGTCCTTTAATCTCTGGAATAATAAACTAAAGTTAATTTATACTTGTTTAAGAACCTTTTTCATGTTTATTATTCCTTTTATATCACTTATTACCATGTTATAAACATTATGCAATCATTTAAGTCAATAACGGTCATTTTGTCAATATTTGGTACTTGAGTAAAAAATGAACACCTTATATTTACAAGTTGTCCATGTGGTCAATAGTCCATTATCTACATAATGATATTAATTATTTTGATATCATATATATCTAGTATATATATGTATTTATAATAGTACATATCATTTGGAAATAAGAAATGAAATGCACCTTTCATGGAGACGGTAAGTCGTACATGCGCATGAACGCTACTTTCATTTCCATTTCATATTTTAATGGAATGAAAACATAATGATACATAGGTATATTATAATTAAAATATAATATCATATATAATATCATTAACTCCATCCTTTATACGTCCCACTTATGTCATTAACGAGTCATATCACTTTGAGGGGGCGGTAGTTCGCACTTCCTCAAATAAAATTATCGCGTTTACCCATTATGAAAACCAAAAAGGTAGGATATAAATGTAAAACATAGAAGAATAAAGAAAACATAAAAATAATATATATCATATATAAATATAATTCCATCTTAATAGCCACCATGATAGGTAGTAGGAGATAATTGAACAATCATCGTTTCATGCAGCGTTAGTTTTCCATCCACAGAAACAGTATGTTATTCACCCATTAGATGGAGGTGTGTCTAAGTGTAGTTCTAATACTTATCATAACAACATACTAGTACATTGAGGATACTTTTTTTATAAAATAAAGTAATAAAAAGATTTTAGGGGTTAGATAAGTAAAAGAAAAGAAAAGAAGTTAAGAGAAACTGTTACCTTTAATTTTGGTAACTCCCTTTGGTTTGAACCAAAAGGACTTCTTGAAGTGACTTATGCCTAAGTTAAGGATTATAGGTGGAAGATAGGTATATTTAGATATTATTTTTTCAGGTTTTGGATGATCCAAGTGGCTTGATAGGTGTGAGGAAGGAGTTAGAATTGATGGCTTTTTATAAGGGGGGAGGGGCTCTTTAGGAAAGTGTGAAAATATTATTTTATTATATAATTATATTCGGTTTCTAAAGGTCCAAAACTAATTAAAGTTGAAGATAAGATGAGTAATGGTCGAAATAAAATCATCCAATAAGAATTTCATAGGTTTTGGATATTTTTTTAATATTCATAATCTTATTTATTTAAATCATTTAGTAATGAGTTAATACTGCATCATTATTGTGTCATAAATAATTTAATTTATTTGATGTCTAAAAATTATAAAACAAATACCATGATGTAGAAAATATTTTTATCTTTCCAATGAATATTTATAGTTGAAAATATGACTTATATAACCCCATGTAAAAATTAATTTATCAAAGGATATTTGTTTATGTCATTTTTGCCTTTACTTTAAGTTAATTAAAATAAAGTATCATTATCACTCTCAAGTGGCACCATGGGGTCCCAAAATCTACCCAAGTATGCTCATGGTCATATTTGTATCAACCAATAGGATTATGACACCTTTTAGGGTAATTTTATATTATTATAATAATATTTTTTACACTTTAACCAATGTAAATAAAATATTTACTGAAGTAAATATTCATAATGTATAAAACATAAAGTTAAATATTTACAAAATTTGGACCTCCTGATTTAAAATATGGAATCAATTTTTCCAAATTCAAATCACAGAAGTGGCAGAAATTAATTTAAAATTAATTTCTGCTGTCAAAATAAAAGGCATGTTTTTAAGAAATAATAACTATTAAAAGATCCACACTTGTTTATGTCCAATTTCAAAGTGAAATTAATTACTATAACCAATATTAGATTAAATGGTAAAATTATAATATAATTAAACTTTTAAACCAATTAAAAAGATAATTTATCTATATAAATAAATTAGATTAAAAGGTAGTTATGAATTAAAATACATCATTTTTCACTTTTCATTAAAAATTGAATTTTATCAGAAAAAGACTAAAAATTTACCCAAAGTAAATTTTGATATCCCTATTCTAAAGAAAAATTTTATTTGGTCAAATATGACATATAAAAGTGACCAAAACTAGATTTAAATAGGGTTCTCCATTAAAAGGTGGTAAATCAACCTTTTAAAGTAAATTATGCTTAAAATTAGATTCATTAACATTTTAAGCCTCTAAATTTTATTGGATAAGTGTAAAAACATTTAAAAAACATGTATAATAATATTTTAGTTAGTTCATTTCATTCCCTCCAATACAACGGCTAAGCGTTAACTACCATTTAAAATAATAATATTATATTATTTTTGTGCAACGTAAGATTTCAAAGAAACTCGTTGTTGCGTATCAGATAATCCATCGAACATAGAAACCACTTTAAAGTAAAATTAATATTTAATTTAAAAATATTAATAAAAATGAAAATGTATTATTTCATTATTTACCTAGGATGTTACAGTCCTTGTATCACAACCCATGGGTATTTGGAGCATTTTTCCATGTCCCATAAAATAATATTTGCATACAAGCTGGGTGTAGAACGCCATGTATAGCACCCAATGAGTATTTGGAGCTTCGGTCCCTTTATCACAGCCATTTTATCAATCATACATATATATTTATCATTGGTGTAGAATGCCATGTCTAACACCCTAAAACCATCCATTAATTAATTCATAAATTAATTAATCCAAACTATTAATTAATTCAACAACTAATTAACAACATAAATCTTCCATAAAATAATTCTATAAACAATTAATAATTCAACATATAAATATTTAATAATTAATTATCAATTAATTATTCTCAATTAAGTATCCCAAATATTTAACAGTTCTGAACCCATCCACTGAAACAGTGGTTCGTTTAGGACTTTAACAATTAACATGCATGTTGTAAACATATTAAGTCAAACATATTGAACAAAGACCACTTATTTAGTAACCATATCACATTTCATATCATATTTTTAAATAACTCCATCCTAAACAACTTAAGGCATGTAAAATAAACATGCATCCAAATCTATTATTGGCCAATATTCATAAAAATTAATCAATTCACAATCTTAAATTAATGCATGCAAATTAATTAATTCAAAAATTAATAAATTTAATCATATCTCTTTAACTAGTTCATCAATTAATTAACCATTTACCATTTATCATGTAATGATTAATCTATCCTTTAATTATTACTAGTTTACAATTTATATTCTGAACATGTCAAAATATTCAATATTCTCAACATTCTATAGATGCCAAAAAATTTCCAACTCATGACTTGATAATTAATTATTCAATTAATTACCCTATTACCCATCCTACCCCATTCAATCATTTAATTTTTCAACTGATATATCATCATTTCTGATATTAACATTCTGTGACATGGGTTAAAAGGCACACCTAATGGTGTCTAAGTCTGTCCCCATTTAAGTATCATTTATAAGTAATACCGATGGGTGCTTCATGTTTAACCATCTAATATTTAGGGCATAAGCTCAACATATTTTCAATAGCCAGCAATACATGATTTACACCAACACATGGTAATTTCCTCATTTATCACTCATGGAAAGAATCATTCAATAAAATCAAAAGTCTTGCATCGACATATCATGTATCAGCATTATCATGGATACATACAAAAGCCCGACCATAAGAAAACATGATATGACATTACCACCAACCAGAAGTTTATCTTTAATCATCATTTAAAGAAAATTTAACAATTCCATAATCAAGGAAACTCATATTCTCAAATTATTTAAAGAATAATATAATTATTAAATAAAGTGATAGAGATTTTGGGACTCTTCCTTAGGGTGGAACCAAAACACACCATACTTTATCACACATCGGAAACCAATTCAAAACTGTTCCACCATCACATGCATGCACACCTTATATATATACATATATATATATATATGCATGTGTTGTATCATTGATCAACCAAAACTATAACAGGAACCCATAAATAGCACAGTAAGGGTCAACACACCTACATTTATATATGAGGGACTCAAATAAATTTTCAGACTCTAATTTAGATGGTGTGAAAAATTAAATAGTGGTATTTAGAACCTTAACCCAACGACAGTGAACCAAATCGGCCTGAAACGCTTTTCCTTCGGCAGAGGTTTCTAGAACGCAGACCAATAGGTCCCGATACATCAATCGCATACCCTAATGAAGGAAGAAAATGGAAAATCAGGTTATCCCCCAAACCCTAGATTCGGTCACCCCCTTCCCGAATGCCAGAGAGACAAAAAAAGAACAAAAAACCAAAAGGGACTCATACCTTTATGATATGAAGGATATCCCTCAAGAAATTTGATGAAATAAGGAAGATCCTAAGGAAGCTGAGGAGGGCTCGTGTTTCGCACCTCATGGAGTTGGTGTGAATTGTTGTAAAATGTAGAGGGAGGGTTTTACGGCTATGAGGCATTGTAGAGAGGTCGTTTGAGGAAGGTCTTACGTTGTGCGGTAGGAGGGAGAACCCAAGGGTCGTGCGCTGCCTTGTAGAATAGGGAAGATGGAGTACGAGGGGGATAGGGTGTCGCCTAAAGAGTAAGGAAATAGGAGGTGGTAGAACCTCTTGGGAGAAGAATAAGAACTGGTGGGGGGTTGCGCCTCCCTTGTACAGCACCTTCCCCTTTTAAAAAAATAAATTTTTAAAATACTAAATATATGAAAAATAATAAAAAAAAACACAGAATAATAAAATTAATGATAATAGTCATAATATTATTATTGTCATTTCCATTTATATCGCTAAAACCAAAACACTCCATTTAATAAAAATAGTACTTTGATAAACCCCATAATTAATTTGTATTTAATATAGACCAATGAATAGAACCATAACCCCCAATTTATTGTAATATCATTAATATGATATTAATGAAAAAAAAAACTAATTCCTAACCTCTCTTTGATAATCATTCTTCTTCATAACTTTGAAACTCCTCATTTAACTTTAAATTTCATTAACCCACAATTAATTAAATTCGTTTTCCCATGAATTTAATTAATTTCAAAAGTATAAATAAAAATAATATTCATTTATTATTATTATTAAAACTTACCATAATTAATTAATTAACCAAATATAAATAATAAAAAAGTACTTATATTATTATTATTAAAACTTACATTTACATAAAGTAAATAAATAACATATTTATGAATCGTGTAACTGCATAACTTGACCCGCACATTTTGAATAACCGTATGCAACCCGTGCAGTCGCTAAAGGATACCCAAGGTATCCTTCATTGCTAACTTGCATGATTTAACTGACCGTATGTTTCCCAATATTAATTCTTTAAACTGGTCTACACATGGAACTTTATTCTCACGCTAGGTCTTAAAATTTGTTTACCCATTAATTACTAAAAAATTAAATCCCCTTGGATTTTCATCCGGTTCAAAATATGAGTTATTAAAAATTAATATATTCAATTAATTTTCTATATTACCCCTATCTATTATTAATATAATAAAATAGTTGGTTTGAAGTTAACTTGTTATCTTAATATTTTTAAAAATCAATAAATTTAATAGTGTCAAAATTGACACTATTTATTGTTTATCAAAATAATGTTTTATTAAATTATTAAAAAATAATAAAACATATTTTATAAATATATAATAATTATTATATGGTCTAAAATGTTCTAAGGTACTTATTTATGGTCTAATTTACATCAAATATGTAAATATTTTACCCTTTTAATATTAAAATATTTGTTTTCTTAATTCAAATTAAATAGAATAACTGAGTGTTAATTAAAATGATAATGTTTAAATTGATATAAACACTTGCCTAAAATTTATCATTTAATTATATTACAATTATATGTCATCTAATATTAGAAATTGGTACATTTTTTAGGTTTTTGGGAATGGTTTTATTTTATTATAAAATAGTATTTTTAGAGATCCCAAAAGTGCCCCTCACCTCAATTATAAAAGGGTGCCTCCTCCCTCACGTATTCACTTCACTTTGATCCTTAAAACTAGACCATACCATGTCATTTTCCCTTATCAACTTCCCTAGTTACATTTTATAGGTTCTTGTATTTTTCAAAGACCAGCTCTAGTGGTCTAAGAAGAGATTTAGATGAAGCACGTCGAAGAAGAGGTAATCTCCTCTACCAATTATTTCAAAATTATTTCTTCTTATAATTCCTATTAATGATTTATTTAATTATAAAATAATAAATCTAGAATCAATTATATACTGATATGTAATTATAATTATGAAACAACCATATTCCACCTTTTATTCATCTTACAAAAAATGAAATCACCACGTGTGCGTACGTACGGCTTACCGTCTCCACGTCATGGTGTAATCTTATTTTCACCATCACCTTACTTGGATGGGTATAATTATGGAAATAATAATAATAATATGATATTTATTCTTAAATATTATACACCATCCACTTCAATACCATTCGGCAATTATGGTAATGATATCGTCACTCGTGCATACGTACGGCCTACGATCTCCATGATGCGATGCAATTTATTCTACATTATCTTCATTAAATCATGATTATATAAATGTTTTGAATGAATAAATATGGTAAATATTATGTGAATATTATTTTGGAATGATATAAATATGACCTATGAAGGATAAACAGAACTTATTCGACAAAACATTCATAACCAAATGAAGTAGTTAATACCTGAATAGCAAGTAAAAATGAAATGTTACTAACAAATGGATGATAATATGATCATGTATGATATCATAATAATTACTATGATTATGTAATAATTCAATGAAATTATTTAAATCATTATATAGGATTTTTTTCTATATACAAATGATATCATACCTAAGGTAAGGGATAATTTCACAATCTCATTATTATTTGAGATTCTTTATACTTAAGTATTTATTGGGGTATATTTATCATCCACATCCATGTTCCTAAATATGTAATATTATTTTTATTAAATGGTATTAATGGAATATTTTTTTTGTTTTCGGTATGAGGTACTTTTTTACTTTTCTGGAAAAAGTACGAGAAAAATGTTTTTTTAACTTATACAACATCAATAGATTCTTACACTTTCATAAAATCCTATTTCCATGAAGCTTAATTTAAAATAGTTCAAGTTTATTTTCAATTAAATTCTTTTCTTTTAAAATTTCTTGTAATTTTAATAAAATAAAATATATTTGAAGTATAAAGGATATTTTCCTTAAGAATTAATTTCAAGTGTTTTATAAAAATTATTTTCCATCTAAGATGACATTATTTAAATAGGGTAATGTTTATATACCTATTATTACTATGATTTTATTGTGTTTATTATGGAATTATTTTTATGAAATCTCTTTATTTTATATGGATTATTATGGAATGATGTTTAAGAAACCCATTTTTGTTCCTCAGGTTATGTTATGACGAATGATTTATGTTTTTGTGGAACACATAAAAATGATTTCATTATGGGATGGGTGGGACCTATATCTCCCTCCAATGCATTGTGTAAAGATATATATCTCATGAGATAGACATGACTAGAATAGAAAGTAAGTTTGGTTCAGTAATACAGGGCTAGAATGAGGAGTGAACTCAGTTCAATAATGGACTTTGTCCGCTATGATGGTCTTGGCAATGAACCTTGACTAATATGAAATGATTTTTTATACTTATGTGTATGACACAAAATTTCATGTCTTATGTTATGAATTTTTAGATGATTTTGAACTTGTAAGATTTATCCCATGACATGATATCATGATATTTTATATGTAGGATAAGATTTTCAAAAGTTATGTTTTTATGTTCTATGATTATGATATGATTGATATCTTCCTTGGTTACCTGTACTAGGTATTTGAGATCACACTTTCTTATTTTTCTTTTCCCCAGGCAATGAAGATGTGTATTAAGTAATATATGTCATAAAGAAGTCTATTTATGATGAAATAATTGGGAGACAATATAGATGTTTTATGAACCAGTTGTTTATGTTTCGCAGTTTTAAAAGAAAATATACCTATACGATCCTGTCATAAATTTATTTTATTATTTAATGAATATTATTCAATTTTTAAGTAATAAAAATGTATTTAATGTATAGGGAATTATAATAATTATCTACTGTAAGTAGAAATATTTTATATTAATTTTTTATGGGTAACTAATTTTTATAATTGAGTTAAACTACTAGAATATTTGAAGCATTTCGCTTGAGGTTCTACAAATCATTCTTATAGATTAAATACTTAAAATATTTTTGGTTTCAAGTTTAATACTATAGATCATGAGTATGGTTTTAAAACACAAAAATATGATATATTCATATTTGAAATTAGCGTTATTATGGAATGTTGGTTGATATTATTGAGTTAAATTATCATGAGAAATTTTTAATTGTCTTATTCAAATGAAAGTGGGTCAATATTGACAAGGGTATAAGGAAAAAATCATTACATTTTAATCATGTTAGCTTATCTTGGTTGATCAATACTAGTTAATGTGAAGAACACAATCCATATATTTATTCTTCCCAATAAAAATGGTATATAATGTTGATGATTTAGTGGATGAATGGTGGAGTGTTGTTATCCTCATGAAACCATGAGACATGTATGATGTTGGTAATGAATTTAAAATAATTTTTGGTAATTAAACCACTCAATAATATCACATTTTTATTATTTCCCCTAATGATATTGAAAACGTCGATCATGTATTGGGTGGTGAAGATGAGGAAATAGAAAATGAAATGTTCACAATGCAAGTTGATAATAACATTTAAAATAAAAAAGAAATTGATTGTGAGATCAAATATGATGTATTTTTGAAAACATTTAATTATATAAATATGAATGTGATGACTTGTAATTAAATTTTAAGTGTAATTGAATTAGGTTATTTTTCATATTTTTTTAGGAATTTCATACTCAGAGAGGTTTATGTTATACCAACTTTGTATTGTATTTTATTTATTTTCAGTAAGTATAATATTTCAAGTCATGATATCAATATGTGATGAAGGTGAATTACTTTTAAATAGGTTTTAGTTCCCAAGAATGTTGATAAAGAAGAAGGATAAAGTTCCCAAGAAAATTTTATTACTATATGAGGAATTAAAGACACACTTGAAGATTGTAAGTGTGAGATGTTTTTGGTGTTTATGTGGAAAAGTGAACTATAATGAATTAGTTTATGCCATTGGATATGCTTATACTTAGAGATCTATTCATACATGGAATGGAATATGTGATGATTGTGTATTTTTTCTTAATGACCAAAAATAGTGTTGTTGATGAGAGTATTGTATACAATAGTCGATTAGATGTTGAAGGATTCCATCTGGGGTAAGAGTTTTAATATTTACTTAAAAATGATTATTATTTGAAGGAGGAACTAACTGAAGTAAAAAAATTGTGATTTACATGAAGCTTTGGATGATTATTTTTATTGGATTTTTAGTAACTAAAAATCACAGAGTTGATTTTTTTTATTGACTATATATGGAAAGGATTATTTGGAATTGGATATCATGCTTTATAAGGAAACTATTAATGAATGTGGAAGATTAATGAGAGGTTTTGGAAGAGTAACCATAGAAGGGTACCAGTATGGAAGATTAAGTTTGGAAAGGTATTCCTTACCATGGAAGTGTGTAATATATTTCATAAAGTTACTACCAATATTAAAGAGTAATTTTTGATGGGTGTAACTTACCATGGAAGAGTACCAAGTTTTAGAATAGTAACTTGAGAAGGGTACTAGTTCGGAAGAGTACCAATGTTCATAAGAGTAAAAGACTGTGAAATTTTGAGATTACCAAAGTCTGAAACTATTTTGATGTCTAGAATCATTTATTCTGAATAATTTAATTGTTATGATTCAACACTGATATTTTAAATTTCAATATACCATAATGACAATGGTGATCATCCATGGTTCAAGTAGAAATGATTTTGATGTTGAAGAGTGAAGATGATAGTGTGTAGGAACTTTTGAATACTAAGTGTGGGAATTTTATAGAGTGAATATTGTAAGGTACACAAGGGATATTTATAGAGTTGAGATTGTAAGGTACAATTAGTGGAGTTTATAAGGTTTATGTACATCATAAGGTACACTAAAGATCTTCTTAAGGTATAACCAACCTTAAAAAACATGATGTTAGACCCTTTATAAGTTTTTGCACCCAATGAGTTTTCCATGCTATAAGGGTGTGGTGAAGAATTAGATCTCATTCATACATAGAATATGAATATATGGATTTTGTGGAGAATTTAAAAAGATAATAAGAATATAATGTTTCTAAATATATTAAGGAAAATATAAAATAATATTTTGATTATTTAGGTGAATTTTCAGGAAGATTTGAGAATTAAATATAGATGAAGATTTAAAGTTTAAATACACTAAGATTTTGAGGAGGTTTGAATGTAAAGGATTATGGAAATTTAAAGTGAAATATTCATGAAGTGTAGTTAATATAAAAAATAGAAGAAAAATAAGATATGGTATTGACCCAATGTTGTAATCAATATAATTATTCCCTTCAAGTTGAAGAAAGAATAAATAATTAATATTATTTTCCTATTATAGACTTAAAGTATCGAAGAAAGAGTGAAAGATAAAAAGTGTTTCATGCCAAAGAAATTCTAGGTGAACTGAAGAAAAATAATATGAGAGAATTTGTTGGAATGTACTATTTATAATCATATCTATGACAAGAATATGAGAGAACATCAAGTAGGTGCTTACTTTGTACATAGTTGGTTCCAAGATAAAGGGTCTAAATCCATACATGTGTCTAGGATTTTTTTGATAATAAGAAGGAAGTTAGGTGTGGATGGGATAATAATCATCATACACTGAGGACATAGTCATCCTAATAGTAATGAACCTAATTAAAAAATCTTTTTGTTCTTATTGTACTAATTTCTTATTTGTATCATCATGAATACAGATGAAAGCTGAGTTAGAGAGAGAGGGAGAGAGAGAGTTCCATTCACTGAATAAGTGAAGAGGAGATAAGGGATAAAATTTTAATTTCATTTAAAAATATTGTAACATTGATTAACCCCCCACCCCCTCACAATGTTGGACACGTCCCAGTGTGATCCTATTAATCAGTATCATAGTATTAGGTCACACATCTAATTAAATTCTCTATTATCTCAAAAGTTTGTATTTTATTATTCTCTTTCAAAGGAAACATAGAGTGAAAATATAACATCCCAAACTAGGATCCACTTAACCCGTGCCCCGAGATAGTGGTTCATATGGCCTCATGAATTCCTCCCTATATTTCAAATGATACTGACTAGCAGTGAGGGTCAATAGTGGTACATTAGGGAGATTATACCCTCATATCAAAGTGATGTTGTGGATAAGAAAAAATAAATGGACAACAGTGGAAGAATATTTAAACAGACACTATAGACTAGTAACCTTCCATAGAAGAATAAAATATAATAGGTATAATAATAAAACTATAGCACCTCAAGATTACACAGTACGTTTCTCTTTGAATAATGCAATAGCTTGCATTGTACGCAACATTGAGTTCCAGAAAACCGCGAACAATCAAACTAGCTGTTATGAATAGTAATATACACTTTTTGAAATTTTATAAATTTAATTATTCAAAATGGACTTTATTTTTGGAATCATAATTTCAAAATTAGGTTTGAGTGAATTTTTGGTATTTTTCTGAAAACATTCAATTTTTTATGAATAGTGAAAAACACTGCATTATTGTTTAAAACCGAATTTTAATTAAAATAATTAGTTATTTTATTTAAATTTATTTTTGGTCAAAATAGATATATAATTCCTATATATGTTCAATTTAATTCATTAGAGTCATTTTATAATAAGATTATATATATATAATTTTATTGAACTTTTAACGTCTTTTACCCACCTTTTAGGCACATTTTCAAATTTGCATAAAACATAATTTTACCACTTCGGTTAATTGAATTTAAAAAATCCAAGAGACATGGTTGAAATCAGTAAGTAAAATGTGGTTAAATATAATAAAAATAATTTTTGGTGAATAGTAACTTTTGAATTTTATTTACCACGGTTAAAAGTAAATAGGATAATTAAAGGTAAAAATGATATTATAATTACCCTAAAACATGCCGTAATTCTATTAGATAAATGTATTTCAACCAAAATAAACCTTAGGAATAAAATATGATCTTTTTGGTCTAGTTATATTAGATTAGGAAATTTATTATTATTTTATTTAAAGAAGAGTTAAAAGTGTTAAATTCAAAGTTTAATAAATAAACCATTTTCAATATATGGTTATACATAAGATAAAATCATCTATAAATATTTATTATAAATATAAAAATATTTCCTACATAAATGTATTTTATTTATAATTTTTAGACATTAAATATTTAAATTTATTTATGACACAATGATGATGCAGTAATTAATTTATTATTTAAAGATTAAAATAATTGATATTATAAATATTAATAAAATTGTAAATTGAGACTTTTGATGTATTCCACGAATTTTATAGGTTAATATGACATGTTAGGGTTTATTGAATAAATTTTTTTCTAAGTGATAAAGTTATTATGACTTTCACAAAAACCAAATACTAAATAGTGTCAAAATTGACATAAATGAGTTTTTAAAAAAAATACTATATTATTAATTGATATAATATTCCTAAAAATATAAGGTTCATCCAAAGGACTTATATAAGGTTATATATATCAATAATGAACCACTTGGGGTTCCCTTTCCTTTTTATAGTAGGTTTATTAACCATTTATTATAATAATACAAGAATGCATGGTAAAAGTTAAACTATTTAAATAAGAGTTAAATCTTAAAGATAAGGTTAATATGGTGACCTAAACCTATATAAAACCTATTGGTTGAGATTTTTTCGACCTAGCCCCGCCATAGCCTCGAAATAAATCCTTTTGGAGCTGTTATAAATAGAATATTATTGTATAATAAAATAATATTTCAAGCTTTTCCTAAAGTGACCCTCACCTATCTTATAAAAGGGTACTTCCCCTTCTCTCAAAATCACACCTCCAAAGCCATTTGACTCAGAAAAAACATGCTAAAATATCCTCCCAACTACCCTCAATTCTACTTAGAGTCCTTAATTTGATCATAATCTATCCTAAGGAGCCCTTTTGATCAAATCAAAAAGAAGCACCTGAAGAAGAGGTAATAATATCATCACCTCTTTCAAAGTTATTGTGTTCTTCCACTTCCTCTTTATTTGTTGTTTCCATAACAAAATAATAAATATAGTACCTTATACTTGCTATGATGTTATTATAAATATGGTACAACCATATTCATTATTCCATATATCCTATGAGTTACAAAGTCATCGTATGTGCGTACGTACAAATACCATCTCCACGTCGTGGTGTAGTTTGTTATTCAACACTTCATTATTTGGATGGGTATAATAATGAGTATAATTGATTTAAATAAAAAATATAACATGTTAATTATTTGTAATATATGATATACCATCCAATTACATATGATTTCACCATCAATAGAATGATATTGTCGCTCGTGCACCGTCTCTATGAACGCGATGAGATTCATTTCCCATCATAATCATTCAAGAATAATTTTCATTTTATGATTAAAATTAATGTTTAAATACTTAATATCATTATGGATATGAATAAAATACACCATATCCATAACAAACATGACTTATGTAACAAAACATATAGAGGAAAATGAATCATTTAACACCCGAAACAATGATACTACTGAAATATTATTAACAAATAAATATTAGAAGATCATATATGATATCATAATTATGTATGTGGTTATTATATAATTTAATAACAATTATTTAACTATTATACAGGAGGTTAATGTACCCTCGATCAAGTAAAAGTAGAAGGTATGGTTTGACTCTAAAATCTCTTCATTATCAGAGGTTGTTTATACGTGAGTATCTACAGGGGCCTCTTTATCATCCACATCTGTGTTTCTTAAAAATGTATTTCAAAAAAAATACTATTTCTTAGACTATGGTTTAAAGTCATTTATACCCTTGTTTGAATTTTTATAAAATTTTTATAAAGTAATCTTTCCGTAGTTTTCAAAACAATTTCCTTTACGATCTTTTTGATAAAATTAAGGAAAGAATTTTTTTTAACTTATACGGTGAGTGTGGCTATTTTCCACCATTATAACACCTCTAAAGCTTCCCTTACAAGCTTATAAATATATATTAAAAATAAATGTTTTCTTTTATAATTATGAGACTTTTGAATGATTTCAAAATAGAAAGATATATTTCTCTCAAATAATCTTGATTTTATCTATGTCAACATCCTTTGATGTATTTTACACTTGTTTGAAGTTGATTTATTATGATACAATATTCCATATTTTATTGAAGGTTTTTTGATATGTTTGACTATGGATGTGTTATTTTTATACCATTCATGGTTTATGGTTAAAGTATTAACATTTAGTATTCTAGTTTTAATACGAATGTTTATGTTATGTTTCAACATTTTCATATGAGGAATGCATTGGACATAGTAAGTGATGGGTGGAGCCCGCTATAGCTCCTCGATGCATCGATAGGTATCATGAGACAAACTAGTGTCTTGGAACAAGGCCTTGAAAAAATCTTATTTTTAGTCTTCGCATGAGACCTTGACTATGTGGTTATGATGTCCGACATTATGCATTACATCATTATGAAATTGGATATTGATATTACATGTGATTATTTGACTAGTAGAATATTCATGTGAATAAGTAAATGGAAATATTTGATTTATCTTTTCCATATTTTTCTGAATTTTAAGTTTAAAAGGATTGTGTTTTAGTTTTATAAATTACCTTAAATTTTTATTCTTATTTATGAAAGTTTTTGTTATATTGTTATCCTTACTGAGCATCTGAGCTCACTCCTTTCTATGTTTTATTTTTTCAGGATGTGAAGAAGTATATTACTATTAACCTGCAGGAATAGGCTAAGGGATATGAGTGTGTTCAAAGGGGACAAAATATTGTTTTTTGTTTCCATTTCATGATGTAATGTAAAACTTATGTATGTATCTATCACTTCCAAGGCTACTAAACTAATCAATTTTTTTAGAATTGATCTCTTATGATCATTCCAATGTTATGTAATAATGAACCAACTCTAGGTAACTAGGGTTGGGGTATTATAGTTAGTATTAGAGGAAGTTTAGGTCAAACCTTGGAAACTAGATTTAGAAAAACTCTGATTAGATAAAATTACCCTAAGATAGAATTTGAGGATTAGTATAGAAAAACTTCCTTGAATTTTGGTAATGTATAGATTTTGTGAATTTTCCAAGAAATACATCCATGTCTGGATATGAGCCGGTAGAGGAAGCTCTAGAACAGGTGTACCTAGGAGTGAAAACTCTGATAAGGAGTTTCAGGCTTGACTCGGGGTATCCTAGTACATGACAATGGGCTTTGCTGCACTCTTTATTATGACACTCTTGGGGGATATGCTTAGGATAGTTCACATTTTCTTTACAAACCATTATGAAGGATTTATGAGTAAATACCTCCTCAAATAAAACATTTTTTTTATTATTATGTATTATATGCATAAACTATTCAATTGATGTTAGGTATTTTACTAGATTGTAATTATGTATTGTGATTCATAAACTAATCTAGTGTATGACATTGTTTAGAAATGGAACCTAATGGATGGAATGGAAAACGTATCAACACATGTAATCCATGTAGTTATTTCCCTCCTACTCAAGATAATTATATTGGAGATGGTGATGAAACCGGTGTTGAACAACTTATAACCATAATGGGACAACTCACTCAAGTTATGAATAATAACCTTACCTATATGGAGCACCCTGATACATAACGCGGAGGATCAATGTTATACCATTTCATGAGAAAACAACCACCAATATTCAATGGGACTACAAATCCATTTGTATCTAAGCAATGGATAAGTTCTTTAGAGAAAATATTTTATGCTTTGAGGATTAGTGAAAGGGAAAAGGTTTTAATGGTAGTTTATCACCTCGTAGGAGATGCAGATCAATGGTGGTCATTAATTCAAAACAAAATAGAGGATGAATAAGTATCAAATATGGAATTAAGGGATTTTAAAGAAATTTTCTTAGAAAAGTACTTTACTTGTGACCATTGAGTAGATATGGTTTCTAAGTTTGAGGAAAAAGGAGGATGAGAATATTGCAAAGTATGAGGATAAATTTACAAGGTTAAAAAGGCATGTAACAAATTATATATGTAACCTGAGGATTAATATTGATCTATTCTTTGATTGGTTAAAAACATTTCTCCATCGAGCATCAGACTCACAATCCTTCTCATCATACGAAGATATTGTCTCACGTGCTATCAAGATAGAAAATTAATTCTTTAAGTCTTACGACTTTAAAGAAAAGCAAGAGAAGAAGAGATCTACTGAACACTCTAGAAATTTAAATAAGGGGAATAAGGGAAAGTTTGAATTTCCATCCAGTAGTAAATGTAGGAAGAAACACCCTGGTACTTTCCTGAAGTGAATGGGAGTCTATTACAAGTGTGGTGAAAAAGGGCACCAAGCTTGTGATTGCAACGGAAAGAAACAGGGTATCAATGTTGAATTCTACAATTGTAGAGAAATGGGGAATTATGCAAATAAATTTACTAGGAACCAATGGAACTTACCTTAGAAAATTCAAAGAGAGTAATGCCAAGCTTATGTGATCACTACTGCTAAGGTTGGAGCTATAAAAGACGCAGTGGTAGGTAATTTAATGGTTTCCTCAAATTTATCCAATGCATTATTTGATTTTGGATCATCGCATTATTTCATATCTTCCCAGTTTTCTAAGAAAATTAGATTTTTCCAATTTGATTTAACAAGGGTGTTTTCAGTCAAAACTCCTAAGGGGAATATCATTGCATCAAAGTTTTGTGAATCGGTTCTCATTAGGACATATAAACTTTCTTTATCTATTGATCTCATCATCATACCCATGATTGAATTTTATATAATCCTCGGTATGGATTGGTTTTTGGACCATGATGCAAAAATTTATTGTAAGAAGAAGGAGGTTACAATTCTCGATGATGGTAAGAATTACCTTATCTTTAGAGCAGAAATGTCATCATCTGATTCTTATCTAGATCCACCCCCAGTAGCTCTACTAAATTCAATTATTGGGGGGAAGAGGATGAAATAACTATGGGTGAGGAAAGGAATGTTCAAATAGAGTATTTACCTATTGTGTACGAATATGTTGATGTGTTTCTAGAGGATTTACATGGACATCCTCGAGAATGAGAAATTGAGTTCTCCGTTGATTTAATTCCTGGTTCAAGGCCCATATCAAAGACCCATTATAGAATGGCCTCTTTTGAATTATTGTAACTAAATAAAAAAACTAGAGGAATTGTGTAATAAATGGTTTATTCACCCTAGTGTTTCTCCATGGGGAACCCATGTTCTTTTTGTTAAGAAGAAAGATGGATCTATGAGGTTTTTCCTTAACTATAGGGACATCAATGCTATAACAATAAATCAAAAGTATCCCCTACCTCGCATTGATGATTTCGATCAACTTCATGGAGCTCAATATTTTTCAAAGATTCACCTTCGATCTGGATATCAACAGTTGTGTGTGAAGAAGGAAGACATTCCGAAGACAGAATATTGTACTAGGTATGGGCATTGCGAGTTTACAATAATGCCTTTTAGTCTAAATAATGCACCTTATATCTTCATGGATCTAATGAATAAAGTTTTCAAGGAATATCTTGATGAATGTTTAGTGGTATTTATTAATGATATCTTGGTTTACTCCAAAATATATGAAGATCATGAAAATCACTTGCGCACTATTCTAAAGACTCTTAGAATAAATGAATTATATGGTAAGTTTATCAAGTGTAAATCCTGGCTTCAGGAGATTTCTTTTCTTGGCCATATTGTCTCTAAGGATGAAATCCATGTTGATCCTTCTAATACAAGAGCAATAAAAGAATTTCCAGCACCAACGAGTATAACTAAGGTACGTAGTTTTATTGGTTTAGCAGGTTATTATCGATGTTTCGTCCAAGATTTTTCCCGATTGGCTAACCCATTAAACAAGATCATGCATAAATGGGTTAATTTGTTTTGGAAAAAATATTGTATAGAATGTTTTGAATAACTAGAGACAATATTAGTCAATGCTCCTATCTTGACTCTACCATTGGGTAATGATGGGTTTTTTATTTATAGTGATTCTTCTAAGAAAGGACTTGGTTGTGTACTTATGTAGAATGATGGAGTTATTTCCTATGAATCACGACAACTAAAAATTCATGAAAAAAACTACACTGCTCATGATCTTGAGTTAGAAGTTGTAATCTTTGCTTGAAGATATGGAGAAACTATCTCTATGGTTAAAAATGTGAGATATATACTGATCACAAGAGTTTGAAGTATATTTTTTCACAGAAAAAACTCAACATGAGGCAAAGATGATGGCTTGAACTACTCAAGGATTATGAATTCACTATACACTACCACCCAGGGAAGGCAAATAAGGTGGCATATGCTTTAAGCAGAAAGGTTCATTGAGTTTTGAACAAGATGAGAGTTGAAAGGGATCCTATGTTCATGGATCTATTAAAGATGGATATTGGAATAATCATGGAAGGTGAAACATCAGTACTTTTTCAAATGGTTTCCAAAACATCTTTACTAGAAAGGATAAAAGTTCTCATACTGGTGATGAGGAGTTTCAAAAGCAAATTAAAGTTGTGAATGATGGGAGATTGATCAACTTCGTATATGAAGATGGGATTTTGAAATTTTGGAAGAGACTTTGTGTTCCTGAAATACCTGATCTAAAAAGGGAATTGTTGGATGATGTTCATATATCCAATTTCTCTATACACCCTGGTAACACTAATATGTATAGAGATTTGAAGGAACGTATTTGGTGGGACAACATGAAGTGGGAGATTGCTGATTATGTGTTAAGATTTATGATTTGTCAATAGTTTAAGGCTAGAAGACAACATCCTAGAGGATTCATGCAAGCACTTCCCATACCTGAGTGGAAATGGGATGATATTATGATGGACTTTTTCATGGGGCTACCAAAGACTCCTGGAAGGAATGATGCAATATGGGTCATTGTTGATCATATTATCAAGTCAGCACATTTTCTTTCTATAAGAGAAGATTTATCACTTGAAATTTTAGAAATTCTATATATTAATGAAGTTTTAAGACTTCCTGAATAACCCCTATTGATTTTTTCTGATCGCAATCCCCGTTTTTCATCAAGATTCTAGAAAAGTCTTTAGAAGGCCCTAGATACTGAACTTCGTTTGAGCACT
The DNA here is from genome assembly GCA_963277665.1 of Viscum album. Taxonomy (NCBI): domain Eukaryota; kingdom Viridiplantae; phylum Streptophyta; class Magnoliopsida; order Santalales; family Viscaceae; genus Viscum; species Viscum album. Next base: position 1,834,464,434 of record OY728138.1, read on the forward strand.
GCCTACCACCCTCAAACTGATGGACAATCAGAATGGACTATTCAAACCTTAGAAGACATGTTTAGATCTTTATCACATGACTTTCAAGGTATGTGGTATCAATATTTACCTCTGGTATAATTTTCCTATAACAATAGCTTCCATTCAAGTATTTAGATGGCACCATAAGAAGCATTATATGGAAAGAGATGTTTCACACCAACTTGTTGGGATGATGTTGGTGAAAGAAAACTCGTAGTCCTAGAACTTGTTGAGGAAACAATGGAAAAGGTAAATATTATCCAAACCCACATCAAAGTAGCTCAAAGTGGGAAAAAGAGCTAGGTTGATAACCGAAGGAAGGATTTAGAATTTCAAGTATGAGATCATGTTTTCATAAAGGTATCTCCATGGAAGGGTGTTTATGATTCGGTAAGAAGAGTAAATTAAGTTCTAGGTACATCGGACCTTTTGAAATTCTATAACTAATTGGAATTATAGCTTACCATTTGGCAATGCCTCCAAGTCTCTCTAAAGTTCATGATGTGTTCCATGTATCACTATTGAGAAAATACATGCCTACCCCAATGCATGTACTCACCCATGAAGAAATAGAACTGGAACCTAATATTTCTTATTGTGAAGAGCCTATCAAGATTCTTGATACCAGATAACAAGTGTTGAGAAATCGGATAACTCATCTAGAAAAAGTTCTATGGAGAATCCATAAGATGGAAGAGGCAACATAGGAGCCCAAGGAACTTATGATGAAGAACCAATAGAATATTTTTATTCAATATTATTATAGAAGTTTTGGGGAAAAAATTATTTGAAGGAGGGAAAAATGTAACACCCCAAGCTTCCACAGTACGTTTCTCTTTGAATAATGTAATTGCTTGCATTGTACGTAACTTCAAGTTCCAGCACACCATGACCAATCAAACTAGCCATTATGAATAGTAATACCCACTTTTGTAAATTTTAAAATTTTAGTTTTCAAAATGGACTTCATTTTTGGATTTGTAATATCAAAATTATCTTAGGATGATTTTTTTGTATTTTTCTGAAAACATTCAATTTTTGATTAATAGTGAAAACACTACGTTATTGTTTAAAATTGAATTTTTCTTTAAATAATTAGTTATTTTATTTAAATTTATTTTAGGTAAAAATATATACATAATACCTATATATGTTCAATGTAATTCATTGGAGTCATTTTATAATAATATTATATATATATATAATTTTATTGAACTTTTAACGTCTTTTACCCACCTTCTAGGCACATTTGAAAATGTGCATAAAATATAATTTTACCACTTATATGAATTTAATTTCAAAAATATGAGAGACATGGTTTACATCAGTAAGAAAAATTTGGTTTAATAGGATGAAAATAAATTTTTCTAAATAGTAACTTTTGAATTTTATTTACCACGATTAAAAGAAAATAGGGTAGTTAAAGGTAAAAATGATATTATAATTACCCTAACACATGTCATAATTCTATTAGATAACTTTATTTCAACCAAAATCAACCTTAGGAATAAAATATGATCCTTTTGGTCCACTTTTATTAGATTAGGACATTTATTATTATTTTATTTAAAGAAGTGTTAAAAGTGTTAAATTCAAAGTTTAATAAATAAACCATTTTTAATATAGGGTTATACATAAGATAAATTTATCTATAAATATTTATTAGAAATATAAAAATATTTTCTACATAAAGGTATTTTATTTATAATTTTTATACATTAAATAATTAAATTTGTTTATGACACAATGATGATGTAGTAATTAACTTATTATTGAAAGATTAAAATAATTTATATTATAAATATTAATATAATTGTAAATTGAGACTTTTGATGTATTCTACGAATTTTATAGGTTAATATGACATTTTAGGGTTGATTAAATAAATTTTTTCGAAGTGATAAAGTTGTTATCACTTTCACAAAAACCAAATATTAAGTAGTGTCAAAATTGACATAAATGAGTTTTTAAAACAAATACTATGTTATTAATTGATATAATATTCCTAAAAATATAAGGTTTAGATAAAGGACTTAGATAAGGTTATATATATCAATAATTAACCACTTGGGATTCTCTTTTCTTTTTTATAGTAATTTTATTAACCATTTATTATAATAATCCAATAATACATGGTAAAAATTAAACTATTTAACTAAGAGTTAAATCTAAAAGATAAGGTTAATATGGTGACTTAAACCAATCTAAAACCAATTGGTTGAGATTTTTTCAACCCACCCCCACCTTATCATTAAAATAAATCCTTTTGTACCCATTATAAATCAAATATGATTGTATAATAAAAAAATATTTCAATCTTTTCCTAAAGTGACCCTCACCTCTCTTATAAAAGGGTACTTCCCCTTCTCTCAAAATCACACATCCAAATCCATTTGGCTTAGCCAACCCATGCTCAAATATCCTCCCAAATACCCAAAATTATACTTAGAGTCTTTAATTTGATCATAATCCAACCTAAGGAGCCCTTTTGATCAAATCAAAAGGAAGCACCCGAAGAAGAGGTAATAATTTCATCATCTCTTTCAAAGTTTTTTTCTTCTTCCACTTCCTCTTTTTTTGTTGTTTCTATACCAAAATAATAAATCTAGTACCTTATACTTACTGTGATGTTATTATAAATATGGTACAACCATATTCATTATTCTATCCATCCAATGAATTAAAAATTCACCATACGTGCGTTCGTACGGCTTACCGTCTTCATGTTGTGGTCTAGTTTGTTATTCAGCACTTCATTATTTGGATGTGTATAATAATGAGTATAATTGATGTAAATAATAAATATAACATGTTAATTATTATTAATATATTATATACCATCCAATTACATATTATTTCACCATCAATAGAATGATATTATTGCTTGTACGTACGTACGGATTACCGTCTCCACGAACGTGATGAGATACATTCCCCATCGTAATCATTCAAGAATAATTTTCATTTTATGATTAAAAATAATGTTTAATAACTTAATATCATTCTATATATGAATCAATTGCATCCTATCTATAACAAACATGACTTGCATAACAAAACATATAATGTAAAACGAATCAGTTAACACCCAAAACAATGACACTACTGAAATATTATTAACAAAGAAATATTAGAAGATCATATATGATATCATATTTATGTATGTGGTTCTTTTTAATTTAATAAAAATTATTTAACTATTATACGAGAGGTTAATGTACCCTCGATCAAGAAAAATTAGAAGGTAAGGGTTAATTATACAATCTCTTCATTATTCGAGGTTGTTTATACGAAAGTATCTACTGAGACCAATTTATCATCCAGATTCGTGTTTCTCAAAAATGTATTTCAAAACATTTTTAATATTTTCTAGACTATGGGTTAAATTCATTTATACCCTTTTTTTACTTTTTATAAAAATTTTACATATGAATATCATTGTCATTTTCCAAACAAGGTCATTTACGACCTTTTCGACAACATTAAGGAAAGAATGTTTTTTAAACTTATACGGTGAGTGCGTCTATTTTTCACCATTATAACACCTTAGAAGCTCCCCTTAAAATCTTATAAGAATATTTTTAAAATGAATGTTTTCTTTTATAATTATGTGACTTTTAAATTATTTCAAAATAGAAAGATATATTTCTCTCAAATAGTTTTGATTTCATCTATGTTAACATCCTTTGATGGATTTTACACTTGTTTGAAGTGAATTTATTATCATAAAATCTTCCATATTGTATTGAAGGTTTTGTGATATGTTTGAATATGGATGTGTTATTTTTATAACATTCATTGTTTATGGTTAAAGTATTAACATTTATTATTCTAGTTTTAATATGAATGTTTATGTTATGTTTCAACCTTTTCATATGAGAAATACATTGGACTTAGTAAATGAAGGGTGGAGCCCACAATAGCTCATCAATGCATCGGTAGGTATCATGAGACAAAATAGTGTCTTGGCACAAGTCCTTGACAAAATCTTATTTTTAGTCTTGTCACGAGGCCTTGACTATATGGTTATGATGTCTGGCATTATGCATTTCATCATTATGAAATTTGGTATTGATATTACATGTGATTATTAAACTAGTAGAATATCCATGTGAATAAGTAAATGGAATTATTTGATTTATCTTGTACATATTATGATTATGTTTAAGTTTAAAAGGCTTGTGTTTTAGTCTTATACATTGCCTTAAATTTTTATACTTATTTATGATAGTTTCCACTATATTGTTATCTTTACTGAGCATCTGATCTCACCCCTTTCTATGTTTTATTTTTTCTAGGATGCAAAGAAGTATATTACGATTAACCTATAGGAATAGGATAAGGGATATGAGTGTGTTTAAAGGGGACACAATGTTGTTGTTTTTTTCTTCAATTCATGATATAATGTAAAACTTATGTATTTATCCAGCACTTCCAAGTCTACCAAACTAATCAGTCTTTAGAGACTTGATCTCTTGTGATCATGACAATGTTATGTAATAATGAACCAACTCTGGGTAACTAGGGTCAGGGCATTACAAAACTATAGAATCATAAATAACTGGGCAATTGAGTAATAATATCAAAATAAAAAAATCTGAGTCAGATATATGATGATGCCATGGCATGCTGATATACAAAAGGGAAACAATGTACAAGCATATTCAACATGTTATACAAAAGTAAAAAAGTCCAAAATAATACTACACTAACATGTTAATCATATTCTTGGTCCTCCTCTCCAATAATATAACTATGTGTAAAATAAATCAAACATCTGAAGTAAGGTACTTTCCCTTATCCATACATGCAAACAAGTAATCTACTCAGGTACCAATGGTGGCCTGAGTAGGGTGTGAGATATAATTTTTGTAGGCCACCACCAACAGTGTCTATAAGTAATCCAATTACTAAAAATCACATAAATAGTGTGTAGGTAATAATAAATAATAAATAATGCTGAAAAAATAAATATCATCCAGCTCAGGTTCCCAAAGGACATCAGGCGGTCTCTACCTACTTCGATATAGGTCGGAATAAGTCTGATTTGTAGCCATATATATAGTAATAATATATACATATATAGTATAGTTATATATTGTGTCAAAGTATATGCACTAAGTTCATGTGGATATAAGTAGGAATAAGCCTGAATACTATGTGTTGGATGGATTGGGGCATAACACAGGAATTATTTACCAATCTAAACGATATATAGGCTCCAATAGAGGGTCTATTCCCTAAATCTTTCAAGGAATTTGAGATTTATGATCATCATTCAAGATAGGTGGGGTGAGACTCTATTCCCAACACCCTAAATAGAGGAACATGGATCATCATGCATATCACCTAGATAACTGTATAATGGTGAAAGACTTCATGATCAACACCCAAGGTAAGGGAGAGTGAAATGTTTATCTCAATAAGTCCCTTAAACATTATTCCACATCCAATCTCAATGGTGTAATCATAATAATAATAATAATCTAATGGATCACCTCATAATCATTATAAACATAAATCCCCATATATAAATGGGCATAACAATTCATATAATAAATACATTAAGAATGTATCTATTGGTGTGGATTTTCCACCCACTTGAATTTATTCAATTAGTCCATTTAATTCATTTAATCAAGGAAACCCATCATGAAGTAATAGATTCAATATAAATATGGAATTTCATTAACCAATATGTAGAAATTCCATTTTATATTATCCAATCACTTAAGAGGTTCTTTGGAAACTAAGAAAATATGTAAAAGAGTGGGAAATTCCATTTTCAATCCAATTAGAACACTTATAAAGAGTTCCAATAATTTAATCAATTAAATATAAAGGGTAATTTCAAGACAGCACACCTAAGGGGTGGCTATGATTGATGTTGGTATCCTCAAAATTCTTATCAATGATCTTCGAGAATATATTAACATGCAAATATCAATTTAAATAATAATAATTTATTTTACGGAAACACGCGGAAAAGTCTGGTGTACTGCACAATAGTAGAGCTATGAAAACAACTCAAATTTTAAGGTAAATAACTAGACCACCTACCTTAGTATTTTAGATGGATCCTCATTCAATATAGGCTTAAAATTCTATGTATTTTGGATGAAAAACGAGGAATGGTCCAATGCCCTAAAAATTGGGAATATGGTATTACCCCTAAATAGATAAACATATAGGAAGAGAAACTATGAAAGGAAGCAAGAGGATTTGATTTCTTATCGATGTGGATCCAACATGAATGATGGTGTTTGATTTAGATTTTGGATCTAGGTGTTATCAAATTTCTTAGGTTAGGAAAATGGGGGGCTCAATGGGAGAAAAGGAGGTCCTACACACTAGAAATGAAGATAGAAAAAAGAAGGGTTTTATATTTTTCAGTCATTAAGGGTAAAAATGTAAATTAAGCCCCCAAAACAGGGGTGCATGGTTTGGCCACATGGTTTTTCCAAGCCATGTGAAAACCATTCTCACCTCATGGTCTAAGGTAGGACCCCACATGATTAAGGTGCATGGTTTCCCTAACTGTGTGAAAACCCATTGTCAAGTTTTCTATAGTTTTTTCATGGGTGTGTGCCTTGGGTTTCATGGTTATTGAAAAATTGTGTGTTCCCTACTGCTAAAAGGTTCCATTCATTATTACCTCGCAGAGTTAGTACTAACCATGTGGTAATCGTATGTCATGCCCTTTTTTCCCATTTTTTGAACTATAGGCTTTGAAAAATCCCCAGATTCTCCTGGGACCTTATTTGGGCCATAGTTCACATCTACCAAGAGAAAAAAAGGAATTAAATTGAAAACAAACAAGTCATACCTTGGATAAAATTTGATTCATTAAAACCTCTCATTCTTAAAGCAATTTTTCCCTGAGTTGGCCTTATGAGGGTAGAGAGGTATCATCTAAGGTAAACTCTATCCACTGAGCATGTATATCAGCTTCCCAATCTCACTAGTCATAATGAACTCATCCTTTATTCCATATCACTCATACTAATGGGACTTACCTTCCTCAAAGAGTCTTAACTCTCTGATCAATAACATGCAATGGATACTCTTTAAAAGAAGCATCCATCTCTAACTCAACCTCATCAAGTTGGAATATGTGCGACGATTCAGGATAATACTGGTGAAGCTGAGATATGTGAAATACATCATGAATAGACCATTCCCTCTAAGGAAGTGTTTTATAATAATCCACTGGTCCAACCTATTTCATAACCTCAATGGGTCCAATGAATCAAGGAAAAATCTTACCATGCCTCTCGATACATCGATGGCCCAACCTGGGTGAAACTCTCAAGAAAACCAGATCTCCAAACTCAAAATCGAGATTTCATCGATGTTGATTGGCATATGAATTATGTCAAGACTGAGCTTTCATCATGTGCTTTCTAATTAAGTAGAACTAATCTATAGTCTCCTAGAATGAGATGTGATCTAAGCATAGCTATCTCCCCTGCCTCTAGCCAGCACATAGGTGATTCACAAGGCCTGCCATATAAGGCCTCATAAGGATCCATCTGAATGGTAGCACACAATATATTATTATAATAAAACTAAATAGGAGGTATGTGTTCTCCTAATAACCCCATAAATCAAAGACACATGCAGGGATCATGTCCTCTAACACTTGAATTATACGCTCCATCAGTTCATCGGTATGAGGGTGGTAGGTTGTTCTCAAAAGAACCTATGTACCCAAGTCCATCTATAACCCCTGTAGAATCAATATGTGAAGTGAGTATCCCTTTCAAATACGATAGAATGTGGATCTCCATAAAGACGTATCACCTCTCTGATGTATATCCTCCTTATTCCATCTACCAAAAAGGTTTATCACATAGGTAACAAGTGTGTGGCCTTTATCAAATGATCAACAAAAAAACAAATTGTATCATTTCTATGAGGTGGTCTAGGTAAACCAGTTACTAAATCCATAGAAACATCATCCCATATCCACTTGATAATAGAAGATGGATGTAAAAGTCATACTGGTCACTGATGTTCTGCCTTCACCTACTAATATGTGGAATATTGAGTGATAAATGTGGTAATCTCTCATTTCATAGAAGGACACCAATAATGACAACATAAGTCTCAATACATCTTTGTGAGACTGTGATGTACTTCCCATGATGAGGTATGAAATTCCCACATAATCTCCTCCCTAATGTCATATGGGACCCATACATGCCCATTAAAAAGTAAAGTATCATCCTTATCCATAGTCCAACTGGAAGATGAATCGTCATCTTAGATTATTTACCTTGGTACTAAGTCCTCAGGATCAGATATTCTCCTCATTATCACTCACTCCAGAAGAGTATAAGTCATAGATAAGTTTGAGAGGATATTCTAACCATGATATTCATAAACATCAACATGCATCTCTAAAAACAAGTCCATGAGCTGCCACTAACCACTGGACTCCTAAATTTCATGTGTTTGAGTATTTTGGCTCATAGTATCGGCTATTGTATTTTCTTTTCTAAGCATGTAATCAAGATCAAAATAAAATTATTATAGGTACTAACCCATTTTTGATGCCTCAGATTCAGATCATGCTGCATAAATATGTACTTGAGGATTTTTTGATCAATGAATACCACAAAACGCACTCCAAGTAGATAGTGTATCCAATAGTGTAGATCATGAACTATTTTAGCTAACTTGGGGTAAAGTTTCGGGTAATTATTCTCATGAGTCCTTAACTAATGAGACCTGTACCCGACGAATCGATCATTCTACATCAAAATAGCTCCCAACCTGATACCCGATGTGTCACAATAGGTTGTATATCCCCTTCCCTACTCCAGTATAATCAAGAGCAAAACTAAATTCAATATACCTTTCAATTCCTAAAAATATTCTTCACAAGCTTCTAACCATATGAATTTTACACCCTTTTAGTCAGACTGGTAAGAGGTGATACTAGGCATGAGAAATCCTGGATGAAGTGCCTGTATTATCCAACATTCCCTAAGAAATTATGTATACCAAATAAATTATTGGGGTTTTTCAAGGAAACTACATCTATCACCTTATCTAAGTCTACTTAAACTCCTGAATTTGAGATGATATGACCCAGTAAGTGGACTTTATCGATCCAAAAGTGTCATTTAGTGATATTAGAATAAATTTGTGATCTCTTAGTGTATTCTTCGTGATTTCAAGATGGTTGGCATGGCCATATAGAGTGAGATAATAAACTAAGATGTTTTCAAAAAATACTACCACAAATAAATCCAGATACTTGTGGAAAAACCAATTCATCATATCCATAAAAATAGTAGAAGCATTTGTGAGACTAAACAACATAACTAAGTACTCATATAGACCATACCTACTCCTAAAATCTGTGTGAGGTATGTATGATGAAATTATAAGCACCTGATGATCGGACAACCTCAGATAAATCTTTGAAAACACTCTTTCTCCTTAGATATAATCAAATAGGTCTTATATTTGAGTCATCGCATACCTATTATTTATCTTGAGTTAATTCAATCATTGTTAATACATGAAAATCCTAAGGGAACCATTAGATTTCTTGGTAAAAAGGACCAGTGAACCCCAAGTAGAAGTGTTGGGGAATATAAATACTTTAGCCTCTATATCCAACAACTATTTATTGAGATCTAGAATCTCTATAGGTTCCAACCTATAAGGAGGAATAGACACTGGTGTCATTTCTAGCACTAGCTCAATGGTAAATTCTTCCTCTCTTGCTAGAGGTAGACTAGAAAATTCATCAAGGAAGACGTCCCTAAAACGATCTGTAAAGACCCGTAAATTTCAAGGAATTTTTTTTCTTAAATTCTTTGGGATTTTATGAGAATGCAGTTTCTAACGGAACCTGATTCCGAGGCCCGGTGTGCCCGGAATCAATTTCCGAAGTTTAGCTTAGGTACGTTCAGTGAATGAACGAGCGGGTTTTTATATCTTTTGAACTGATGCTCGGAATTGAAATCTGAGGGCACCGATGGAACTGCAGCGCCGATAATTGCTTAAGAGGGCCTTTCTCGAAGGTGCATTTGCTCGGTAGGAGTTGTAAAAAAAAGTGGATTAAATGTAAAGTAAAATAAAATTGTGCTACAATTTTATTTCTTTTCTAAGTGGTTTAATACTAGGTGTAGAAGTTGGGGTGGGACCCGCTAGTTACTAGCTACCCATGGGTGGTTAAAGGAGAGGTGGGTCCCACATGAGCCCCACCCCTTCACATTTCTTCAACTCCCTAACCCCCCCCCCCCCCTTATGTGGGTAACTCCTCCTTCTCACCCTCATTAAGATTGCCAACATAACACCCCATTTAATTAGACAACTCAAGTTTAATTAATTAAGTGAGCTTGTTTTTGAATTTTTTAATTTGAAATACATGCCATGTTATAATAAAATAAGAGTAAGTCTTATTTTATTTGGGGTTAGGATGTTGTGTTGAGACTTTTGAGAGGAGAGCTCTATTCTCTTGAAGAACTTCATCCTCAACAAAGAACGACAACACTTCGTCAAGGATCATCGACTCGGTGACCCAGTTTCTTCTGTCCTCTTCTTCCTCCATGAAAAAGGAGGAGGCACTGACAAGGAAACTCGCCAACGACGTCACGCCATATAACCTTCTCTCCGTGACAATGGAAGGGAGACGCCGCTTCCTCCTTGGACGCTATCCGTCGACGTTTACGGAACCTCACCCCGCGACGCCGTTTTCCACGACGCTCATCGTTTGACAACTTGTGTTGAGGTAGGGGTTAATTCTTCGTTCAAGAATTATTTAACGATCTTCGTTGTTTAATGATTGGCCGGTTGATATCGATATAATGGGAGGATATTGGACCGCACAAAAGTGGCTGATCCTCCTCCCCTTTTATTTTTGATCTTCATTGTGGCTTGAAACGGAGGCGACATGGTGCCATTGCACCACATTGGGACGATGAAGACCACGGCCAGAACGGGTCGTGGCGATGGTGCGTCACGCCGTCGTGCCGCGTCGGTGAGGCCGAAGGAGGTCGCCGCGGAGGGGCGCGGTGCCGTCGCGCCTCACCCATCGTGGAAGAGACACGGCCTTTGGCCGCGGCGGTACAGTAGGAGGTGGCCGGCCAAGCCGGCCACTAGCGTTCTAGGAGTCGGGACCCCCCGCAGGTCCCGCGTGGCTCAACTGGCTGACCATAATGGTTGGTCGTTTTCCAGGAAGATTGGGGGTTTGAAACCCCCGACCAGTTCACTAGGGTGAACCCCAAGGGTCCTCCGTTTCGAGACAAGGGGGAGGCGCCCCCTTCACACCCCGCTCAGCCACGAGTCGAGCGCCCAGCCACGGGCCGGACCGCCCGTGCCGAACCGGACCACCCGCACCGAGCCAGACTGCCCGCGCCAGGTCGGGCCCCCAGCGTTGGGTCGGGCCACCCGTGATGGGTCGGGCCGCTAGCGCTGGGCCGGGCCGGGCCATGCCCAACTGGGCTGGACCCAGACCTAGGTCGGGTCGACCCGGTTCGGCTGACCCAGGGGGTATTGGGTCGGGTCGGACCGAGCCCAAACCCCCTATTTCCGGGCAGTTTCGTTCTAACTTCCATATATTGGGAAACGAACCTCCGATCAACGCACCATCAGTTGTGTTGGGATACTTGGATCGAGAAAGTAGTTTCGGTATATTACACTCAAGGTTTCAGAGAACTTTGGGTATGGCCGGGTTGGTTCGAACACGAAACCAATCGGGCCCTCGGAGCAGAAACGCTTATAACTTGAGCTTTGGACGTCCGATTGACGTGTCGTCGACTTCGTTGAATTCCTCTTAGTGAGACGGTTCTTTTTGATTACTCCACTCGAGTTTTGGACTCATATGTAGTACGGTCGGGTTGGTTTTATCTTAAAACCCAACCGGGTCCCTGGGACGAAAAAGCCAATAACTCTCAGACCGGGCGTCCAATTGACGCGCCGTCTGTCGCTTTGAGTTCCTATTGATGAGACAGAACTTTGTGATACATCAACTCTGGACTTTGTGAAAGTTGATGTAATGACCCCTTGGCTCGTGAAGCAGACCCTCCTGGGATCGAGCGTGCTGTGTGCGGGAACCCTAGAGGTGGATGCGACTGCGACGACGATAGTGACTGTACTTGGATCCTACGTGGGTTCGGCAGTGAGGATGACTGTACTTGGATCCTACGTGGGTTTGGTAGCGATGAAGACTATACGTGGATCCTACGTGGGTTTGGCAGCGATGGTTACTATACTTGGATCCTACGTGGGTCCGGCAGCGATGACATCTGTACATGGATCCTACGGGGGTTCGACAGAGGAGATGATTTAGAGGCTACATCAATCATCTCCACCCCTCTTCATGAGTAGTATACATGTGTGATCTGATTCTTGACTTTTCAATCATTATCTTTGATATTATTGACTTTCTTTCCTGTGTGGATTGGGTTGTGCATTCCTGTGTGGTTTGGGTTGTACTTTTCTGTGTGGACTGGGTTGAACTTGGGCTCGGAAGTTGGAGCCGAACTGGAATTGATGACTTAGGTATATGTATGGGAATATACCTAAGTAGTGTTGGTTGATACTTCATATTTGTATCTCTCTTTTGTGGTTTATCCTTTGTGGATTCTGGGAGACCTACGGGGGTCTCGGGGTCCCTACTGAGTATCGTATACTCACCCCTGCACGGGCTATGCCCGCACTACGTTGTGTTGGATGCAGACGACGGAAAGTGGTGATTGAGGTGGAGGCTCGTGGAGTTGGATGGTACCTAGAGGTGGATCACTGGACGGGACGTACACGAAGCGAACAGCTAGACCCGAGGAGATGAGGAGACTATCTGTACCCATCCTTCAGGTGGGATTTCCAGTGAACGTATCGGTGTTGCTGTTTTATGTTTCTGCTGCTGTACTTTCTTTTCACTTGTACTTTTTTTCAGTTGGGTTTGTATTCTGGCCCATTTACTTTCCAGCACTTACTTTTGTACTCGGATTACTTAGTGTTTACTTTATCTTGCATACTCTGTCATGTTTGTTTACTTTATAAAGGCAATTCCTTCCCTTTTATCAGGATTTAGGCCTTTGGTGCTAGTCTTCAGCCCCTGGCCTATGGAAGGCGGGCTTGGGGTAGTCACGACACGGGCCCCGAGGATAGGTCGTGACACAATCCACCACAAGAGGGGAAATAGAAGGTCATAACCACTATTCATCCAAGAAAATACTAACATTTTGGGTTTTTACCCTACCCAACCTATAATGTTGGAGTCCTTATCAAGTTAAAAGAACATTACATTCTCCATTATAAACATACCTACCACCCTATGGTGATGTAAACGTCACCCAATGAAGATATAAGTCAATATGAGATTGATAAGTAATTAATTAGTCTATCCCTGTGATAATATCAAAACCTTTCATGCCAAGGATTAATAGATTTCATATGAAAATACATATACCTATCTCAAGGGGACAATATTTACAACATTGTATTCTCTTAGATCAGATACCTAGTGAGATATGAAGCATTATCATGCCACAGAAGTGTTCTTTATCGAGGCTCAGACTCCCCAAAAATGTCTCATATATAAAGTAATGTGATGTTTATATTTAAAATAAAGTAGACACTAGAGTATAGTCTACTAGAATAGTATCTAAAATAGTAGAATTCCTAGCTCTCTACTCCTTTGCCATAGGCTACACTGCATGTAACTAGTCCATACCACAGACCTGAGTTATAGCTTGACTTCCCTGAGCAAGCCCGCTCTACTGGTGTTGAGAATTCAGTGTCTTATTATTTCTACCTTGACCACTGCCTCGGCATGAGTATTTGGTGGTATTCCATTTGGTGGTATTCCATCTTCTTGCCTGGTGAGATACTACAGGCACCACTCTAGAACATTGAGTAAGTGTAGATCCCCACTCTCAAGGAACTAATGGAAAGGTACTACAGAAGTGTTGGAAATGTCCCATCCTTTTGTAGCCTATACATTCCATTGGATCTCGTAATCATTGGGGTTTCATATGTCCTAGCTTCTTGTACTGATGACATATTAGGAAACTATCGGTATGAGTTGTCTGACTACTGCTACCCCCATGAGAAACCTCAAAGTTATGATTTCTCACTCCAAAATAAACACTGATAGATCTAGGTGTTGAACCACCCTAGTTCACACCATCAGTTTCCCTTATATTTATCTAAATAATTACGACATTGTTAACTATCTTAGAAATAGTACCCATCCTAGAAACATTTACCAGCAATTGGGTGGCATATACTAGCCCATCCTCGAATTAGATGGTAGTCATAAGATAATCCCCAAATAGAGTCAGAGTAAAATTTTTCAGATTAGTTAAAAGAGCATAATATTCCATAGTATACATGCCTCCCTACTATAGGTTCATAAACTCTCTATCCTAGTCAACCCTCATATTCTGTGGAAAGAAGTAATTGTAAAAGATCACTTTGAAGTCTTCCCAGACCATATCTTTATGTCGATCTGCCTAGGTAATAATATCCCACCATCTCTTGGAAGAATCATGTAGCATATAAATAGTGAGTTTGAAACTTCACTCTAGATTCATCTCTAGGTTCTTAAATATAGAAAGAATAGATTCGATCCAAGACACAATATCATGAGGTCTTCCATCCCTAGAAAAGGTGGGAGGATACTTCTATTAGAACTCTCAATTCAACTCTTCCATGAATAGGGTTGGTTGAGCAACACCTTACATATTTTTCATCATGTGGAAAAATCCCTCATGGAACTGGGTGTTAGTGCCCATATCAAGAAGAGGAATAGGTTCCATAGGTGGAACTATAGGATGGATCACTAGCAGCTCAGGGACCACCACCTCTGGGGCATGGTCTCCACCACCATTAGGGCATACGACTCAAGTCTATCATGGTATAATGTTCTAAAATTCCAAACACATTCCTCAAAAGTAAATTTAACAGTTATAAATATCATAGATAAAAAACTAGGATAGGTACATAGACTTCCTATTAACAGATCACACCTCTCTGTCTGCTCCAAAATCCAGGTCTAGGTGATAAGGAAAGACCATAAAAATTCATAATAATTGAAATAGACACACCCAACTACCCACTACTAATATCGTGTCTAGGTATGGGTCTTGTGTCATACATATAAGATGACCATACCACTTTAAAATTCATAATCATTTTAAATTTTTGATCATTTATGTAATTAAATCTCATAAATGGTTTAATTAGATGAATCACCACTCTTAATTTATATAGACTCGTACTACTTATATATTTCAATGTGGCATCTACTTTATCCTGACCATCACACATTTCAACCCATGTGACCAATGGTCCATGGATCAACGTTCCATAACTGACTACTCTTGGTATCTTATTTAATCTATTCATGAAAAAACTATTTGGTTAAGGCAGACACTTTAAGTTTAAATTATGTTTTATCATTCCTACAAGAAACAACATTACATTTTCAATAAATAATCTAGGCACTAATAATATGATATAGGAAAATGCATGTAGAAAGCAGACATGGCATGGAAAAATGCATGGAATATTAGTCATATTGTACCTATGATGATGCATGAGATTTAGTTCCCTCATTTCATTGGGAAAGATTAAAAAATATCACATTACAATAACACAAATAATAATAACATCACAAGATTCATGCATCACCCAATGGTAAAGTCATATCAATAATAAAAGTCAAAAATAATAATAGCAATTACCCTTCCCATGTAATTAGGGTTTCCCCTATTCATGGTTTAGTTACTCCTAGGCACAAGCTCATTACCAAATTCCATTATCACATAGTCTCTTATATAATATCCAAGCAGTAAGATAGAAGAAAAAGAAACCCCATTGATACCACTTTGTAATGCCCGGACCTAGGATCCACTTAACTCGTTCCTTGAGCTGGTGGGTCACATGACCTCAAGTGCGCCTTCCAGTATGTAAGAGGCTACTGACTAGCAGTGAGGGTCTAATTTGGTATAGTGGGGAGACTATACCCTCATATCAGAGTTTCAACGTGGATAATATAAAAAAATATACAATAATGGAAGAATATATAAACAAACACTATAATGACTGGACAAGAAACCCTCCATAGAGGAAGCAATTATAATAGGTATAATAATAAATTATGGAAGCATAAATAACTAAGCAACTGATTAATAATATCAAAATAAAAATGCTAAAGTTAGATACATTATGACGTCATAAAATGTTGATATACATAAGGGAAATAGGGGACATGCATATACAACATTCTATACAAAAATAAAAAAAAGGCCAAAAGATTAATCCACTAGAATCTCGAGCATACGCACAATCCTCTACTTCCACACTCCAAATATGAGTAAAATAAATAAAATATATGAATCCGGGCACTTGACCTTATCCATACCGAAAAACAAGTAATCTGCTTGGGTACCAATAGAGACCCAAGTAGGGTGTAAGATAGAATCCCTATATTCCACCACTAATGGTGTTTATAATTAATCCAAGAAGTGTACATAGCATAATTAGTGTTCAAGTAATAATAAATAATATACAATGCTAAATAAATAAATTCTATCCAGTATAGGTTCCCAAAGGACACCTGGAGGGCTCTACCTGCTTCGACATACGCTGGAATAAGTCTGATCCACAACCATATATATAGTAATATATATATATATATATATGTAGTATAGTTATATATTTTATCCACCTATATTTACTAAGTATGTGAGGACATAAGTAGACATATACCTAGATACTAGGTGATGGCAAGACTGGGGTGTAACTCAGGCATCCATAACCATTCTAAACAAGATATATGCTCTAAAATAGGGTATATGCCCTAAATATAATAATGAATGTGATATTTCATGATCATCATTTGATATAGTTGGTGTAACAACTTGATATTTTTTGAATTATTTTTTTTTCAAATTAATTTAATCTTTTTGATATTTTGCTTCTCACGCAACTCTGAAAATAGTTTATTTTATATTGAAGAACTATGTTTAGATTGCATTATACACAAAACCAAGTTAATCATACACTAAACATAATATAAATTTTATCTTTCTATACAAAAAACATTGTGGTTAGCTTATGTTACACACAACAATGACTTTCCTTGATGGCTTGCATAACACGCATGGCCAATTTTTACCGAACAATAGTATATAATTAAAAAAAATATTTAAAATAATAATATATAACCTAAATGTTAAATTGGTGGTTATGAATAGTATTAAATAATGTTTTAAACATATATAATATTAATTCATATTTTTCCAATTAATAAGAAATTAATATGAAAATCGATTAAATATAAAGGAAAATATTATTATTTTAAGAGTTACAAAGTTTTTTTAACCTAATGAATTAAATTAATTACAATTATTGAGTTATATTAATGTAATATATATGTTATATATTCAATAAAATATTTTTTATACTCATTAAATAGATTATATATACATAATATAAGAACAAACCCAATTTTATGCATAAAAACCTATTTTTTTTATAAAGATAGTTTTGTCGCCTTTTAATGGAGAACCCATTTTAAATCTGATTTTTGTAAATTTTATAGATTTAATATTTCAAAATAAAATTAATATTTTTAATAAAAACATAAAAAATAGGTTAGCATAAATTTTTGGTGTTTTTCTGAAAGGTTTCATTTTTATAATGAATAGTTAAAATACTTGATTTTCATTCAAAATTGCATTATCATTTAATTTATTTATACATTTAAATTATATTTTAAATTATTTAAAAGTTTAATTATATAATAATTTTATCTATTAATACAATTTAGGTCATTATAACCAATTTCATATTGAAATTGGATATAAAAATTTAGCAAACTTTTGATCATTTTTACTTTAAAAACCTGCAGTGCTGTCCCGTCAGCGAGATTAATTTTAAATTGATTTCTGTCACTTTTGTAAGTGTAATTTTGAAAAATGAATTATATATTTGGAATCATAATAATTTATAATTTCAAATAAGTTAAACTTAGTTTTTACAAAAAAAATATTAGTGAAAGTAATTAAAATTAATTACAACGATTAAGGTTAAATTAAGCTTAAAAGGGACTAAACCATAACCTTAAGACCCAAAACGACCTAGAAACTTTTACTAAAGAAATTGGATGGCCATATTTCTACCCTATACTAGTTTAATATGATTTTTACCATTATTTATTCACTTTAAATAAAAAAACATTTGTGTGGTTCCTTTCTTTTAAAATATTATAAGAGTGACACTCCTCCTCCATTATAAATGGTCTCTTTTCCTCCCACTTCCTCGCACCTCTCAATCCACTTAAGTTTAACCAAAATCTATCCAAATAACTCCCAAATTCTCTGAATTCCTCTTTGAATCCTACATTGGTAATAAATCCTTCCAAGGAATCCCTTTGGTGAAAACCAAAATGAGTTACTCGACTAAGAGGTAACACCCTTCCTTAAACACTTTTCTTTTTTTTTCTCCACTCCATTAAATATTATTATTCCATGATTTTATAAAAAAACAAGTATCATTTTTTTTATGATAATTTTTAAACCTACACTTAAACACACTTCCATATAATGGGTAACAGACATAATGTTTACGTGTACAGCGAACTACAACCTCACTAAACGATGATTGTTCAATTTTCTTTTACAGCCTATCATGGTGGATATCATGATGAAAACACTATTTATATATTTTATATATTATATATACTATATATTTAAACTTATTTAATTCTTTCACAACACATATATTTATACTTTCCATTTTCTGTTAATGCGATAATTTCGTTTGAGGAAGTTCGGACTACCGCCCCTTCAAAATGATGTGATTAATTCATACACAACATGGATTGTATTAAGGATGGGTTTAGTGAATATATATTATATATATAATATAATAAATCTACTATAATAATGATATATATATATATATATTTCTTTTACTTTCTTTCTTTCAACATGACAATTAAACGGAAATAGCGTCCATCCGTACATACGGCTTACCGTCTCCCTGAACGGTGTATTCTTCTTCATAATTATATATTATATGAATTATTATAATACACATATACTGAATATAAATTATACTTAAAACATGTTTTACATTATTTAAATCATTATATAATTATAAGGACCAAATTTATAACAAATTAAGACACATGCGAAAAACAAAGCAGATATTACCCAAAGTGAAACCTTAACGTAGATTCATTACCAAGAGGGTAATATAAAGTCATAATCAAACCATATATGTAATTATAAGTAATAATATGTTTATTTTATAGATTTATAATAAATTTATATTTATTATACATTAGTTTTTAATGAGTACTATGATAGTCAAGACACACGGTAAGGGAATTTCATCTCACTCCTTATTTCTGTGAGATACATGCCTTATTCACAGCTCACTTCTTGTGGTTTATATACTGCATATTAATGTATTCTATTACTCTTTTACTTATGTCAATGGGTATTTACGTAACCATTTTATGATATTTATATCATGAGGTTTAGGTTTCAAAAGTTACCAAATCGGTTATGTAATATTTTGTCTCAATTTGCCTTCTTTGAGACACATGTCATTTTATGCACCTATATTTTTATATGAGGTGTATATACTACCTTCTACATGTTATATTATGAATATAATTACATTAATGGTATTTTAATCTTAATTTAATTTTTTTTCTTACATGGTGAGTGTGGTTCAAAGTTACCAAGTTATAAGAGTTTATTGAAATAATCTCATTGCCTTTTGAGATTATTTATGATTATACTTTATTTGATGAAATATTATGATCCATATCTCAAAAAAACTCATGAATTTTATTATACTCTCTCTATTAATTATATATTCATGTATTGGTGCCATTTTTCCACTTTTTGATACATAATAAATTTAATAAAGTGTTTTTAATAAATTCTAACTTTACCTCTCTCTTAGGACAAAAATCTGTGTTCATTCAAAACCATGTTTTCAAAAAAAGGGATTCCAAAAATATTATACTGATATTCTATAATAATTAAAAGACCTTTTTATACTTTTTTGTATTTTACCAATTTTTTCAAAGTAATATTCGGTCACTTTCTAAATGAGCCATTTTTCTATCCTTTTACTATATAAAAGGAATGTTATTCTTACCTCATACGGCATGTACAAATTTACCAGCCTTCATTTCTGTGAATCTTCCTTTGCATGTTTAAGAGGTTAATTTTTATAAAAATATTTTTAAAAGTAATTTTCAAAGAAATGCTTTTCAAATCGTTCTCAAGATTTATGTTTTTTCAAAGTATTTTTCAAGGAAAATGGTTTTCAAAATGTTTTCAATATTATTTATATGTTTTCAATGGAAATGGTTTGCAAATGATTTTCTAGCCTTATTTATAAGTTTAAAAATATTTTAAAAGAAAAGGTCTTCAAAATGTTCTCAAGATCTCTTTATATGTTTTCAAATAAAAAGGTTCCCAAAATTTTTTCAAAGATTCTTTTATAATATTTGATGTTTATTTTCAAGAAAATAGTTTTCAAAAGGTTTTTAAGTTTTAAATATCATTTTTCAAAGAAAAAATGATAATTTCCTCAAGAAATGTTTTCAAAATATATTTCTAAGTTATTTTCCATCTAATATGAAATCTATTTATTTTACTCATACCCTTCTAGTAAATTATCAAAAGGTTTCATTCATATCCTTTCATGAATGGTTTATGTTTTTATGGCTTGATGTTTATGAAACCCATTTCTCGTTCACAGGTTATATGTTTATGAAACATAATTCTTTTCACAGGTTATGATTTGATTAAATGGTTATGAAACCTATCTATTTTCCATAGATTATAATGTGATGAAATATTAATTATTACCATTTAATTTTATGGGTTATGATTTGATTTTTATAAAACCCATCTCTTTTCATGGGTCATGATATAATGAATATTTTGTGGCACATGTATGTATGATTTTATTACATGACGGGTGGGACCTATATCTACCTCTAATAAATTGGGTAATAATGTATGAATCATGAGTATAAATGTTATGTGTGAACTTGATTACATGTTTATAATGTTAGGCATGGACTTGGTTGCATGTCCATAAGTTTATGTGTTAACCTGATTACATGTTCACAGTGTTATATGAAAACCTAATTAAATTTTCTCAATATTATACATTGATCGGATTTCATGTCCATATGGTTATTCATGAACTTTATTACACGTTCAAAATATTATGTATGGACAAAGTTTCATGTCCACAAGTTGAATCAAGGGCCTAATTTTATGTCCTTAACTTAATGATTGAACATGTTTCTACTTATACATGTTCACGATGTTATAAACCAATGTGCATGCCACAAATTCAATGTCTTATTCTCATGTTATGATTTCATGACTTATTCTATTAATTATTTTATTATTTATGTATTATGAACTATAAATATTTATTATGATCTATAATGTGCAGGGTATGATCTTTAAAAGTTATTCTCAAGTTACATACCCTTTTGTTCATGTTATGCTTACACATTTCTTTTATTTACCCTTATTGAGCATCTAAGCTCACCCTTTTCTTATGTTTCATTTCCTCGGGTTATGAAGAAAGGTTTTAGGTAGAAGTACTAAAGGTGGAGATAATTATGGGATATGTTTAATATCTTTCACCAGTATAGAATATTTTGTTTCTATGTTTCCAAAAGACACTAAACTAGTATAGTCCTCAGGCATATATTTTGGTAATGTACTGAATATTCATCTAAAATGATGTAATATCCATGTATGTTAATCTTGGGTCACTATAGTTGGTATCAAAGGAAAGTATTAGTCAACATTTTTAAACTAGGATGAGAAAACTTTAGTGAGATCCCTAGGTATATTTCTAAGGATATATCTGGGGATGACTCTAAGGATAAGTATAACGATGAGTCAACATTAAGGAAAATGTACTGGAATTTTGGTAAAGGATAGAGTGAGTGGTTTCCTAGAAATAAATCCCTATATGGATACTATAATTGGATGTGTCTCTAACATAGATTTACTTGGTGGTAACAACTCCAATAAGATTTCCCAAGTTTGACTCGAGACAATCCGGTTCACAAAAATGGGCCTTGCTGCACACTTAATTTGACACTCCTGGGGGATAGGCTTTGGAAATTCACAAAATCTTCACAAACCATTATGAAGGATTTAAATATAATATGAATATAAATAAACTAGGATAAACCTAGGGTTTCATCAATTAAAAGGTATGTGTCATTATTTAGACATCTTATAAGTAATTTTTCAGGATAATTTGGATTTCTTATAAGATATGCATTTCTTACCCCATTCTTTCGAGTTTTATTTAATGGATATAACTAGGAGGAACATGGTTAAAATTTAATGTTTCAGATGTGGAAATTATGGGCATCATGAAAATCACTTTCCCAAGTGTAAATCTCATAATGTGAATCGGGAAGGTGGTACAAGTATTGATTAAACTTCTGAATATAAAGAGACCTCAAACGACATGTGAATTGTATGTGATGTTCTTCCATTATTGTATACATTAAACATAAGAAGCATGATTAGATTGAGGTTGAGGAACATTAAGACATGATTCTTATTTCATATTCTATTAAAGAGGTATTGAGGAATAATTTAATGAAGCCTGAGTAATGGTTTGTGAATAATGTTGAATGAATAAAGTAATAATGTTTTGGAATTCAGAGATTATGTTATATTAATCATGAAATATATAAGTATTTTCAGTATAATTTTTCATTAAGGATTTAAAATGACATTTTTAATGGTGATGAGGCCATATAAAAGTGATTTCAGGGAAAGTAGATATTTTGATTAAGGGAAGGTAACCCTTAATTAATTCCAAAAATTGAGATAATGATTTTGGATAATAATATGTTGGATATGAATAAGTAAATTGGATGGTACAGATTACCCTGGAAATGATTATTGAAAAAATGGTCTATATAATCAAGGACAAAGTTTACAACTTCTTGGATTTAAATAATATATCCATTAATCATTGGAATAAGGAAGCATTCATGTTTCCTAAAAGTATTTATGGTAATTAAGGTTATTACCATGTTTCAAGGGAATATAAGATGAGGTTATTCACATGTTTGGAATGTGAAAACCAAGTTGTACTTTGTGATATATGGGGGATCAATGTTAGCTGATTTCATGACTTTCGTTCTAAAGCGTTGAATTTTCATATTTCGGAAGGGTTATGAGGTTAAAGAATTATTGAAAGATTAAGTTAAACTTTGGATGAAGTTTGTGAGAATAAAGTATTATCTTACCACATGAGGATTTATGAATATTGGAAAACCTATTATAAAAACATGGTATTGATGATAACTAATAAAAATATTATGGAATATCATGGATCTCATGATCGGTTACAACTTTGGGAATGAAAAATTCACCTTACTTTTTGGAGAAAGAGGTGAAGGGGATCAAGGAACAACAAAGGGTGAGGTTATCCTAAAATCATGAAAGTATATAATTTAATGAAAATTATTTAACTTTAGGAAAATGGATCTTGAAACCAAAATTTTTATTATACTACCTCTGTTTTTTATGAATCAGATGGTCCCTTAGTTCGTCACGGATTTATGGCTTTCTGGTTGTCAACTTTCTCTTGACCTTTTTCTCTATCACTCTCCATCAGAACTTGATAGTTATATTTTTCTTCTATGTCCATATTTTCACTTCCCACCAATGTTCCCCTGTGTAGAAACCTAGTAATATGTTACTTTGGGTAACCATTATGGTTCCAAAAATCCATTTTTAAGGGAATTTTTAATATTCATTTTTACAATATGGGTTTATTTGAATAAAACTTTCAAGTAATAAAACTTTGATAACACAGATGAATTTCAAGGGTGAAATTCATTTTAATGTGGGTAGAATGTAACACCTTAATATTTTTTGAATTATTTTTTTCAAATTAATTTAATCTTTTTGATATTTTACATTTCACATGACACTAAAAATAGTTTATTTTATATAAAAGATCTATGTTTGGCTTGTGTTATACACAACACCAAGTTAATTATTCACTAAAGAAAACATAAATTTTATCTTGTTATACACAAAAATACTGGGTTTATCTTGCATTATATGCAATAATGACTTTCCTCAATGGCTTGTGTAACACTTGTGACCAATTTTTACCAAACAATAGTACATCATTAAAATGTTATTATTTAAAATAATAAGATATAACCTAGCCGTTAAATTAGTTTTCATGAATATTATTGACTTATGTTTTACAAAAATACAATATGAATTCATAGGTTACTAATTAATTATAAATGAATATGAAAATTGATTGAATATAAAGGAAAATATTATTATTTTTAGAGTCACAAAGTTGTTTTAAACTAATAAATTAAATTAATTGCAATTAGTGAGTGATATTAACATATTATATATGTTATATATTAATCAAATATTTTTTATATTCATCCAATAGATTCTATAGACATAAAATAAGAACAAACCCAATTTTATGCATAAAAAACTATTTTTTTATAAATGTAGTTTTTCTACCTTTTAATGGAGAACCCATTTTAAATCCGTTTTTTAGAACTTTTATAGATTTAATATATCAAAATAAAATTAATCTTTTGAATCTAAACATAAATATTAGTTTAGGATAAATTTTTGGTATTTTTCTGTAAGGTTTCATTTTTATAATGAATAGTTAAAAATATTGGATTTTAATTCAGAACTACTTTTTCATTTAATTCATTTATAAAGTTAAATTATATTTTAAATTAATTTAAAAGTTTAATTAGATAATAATTTTATCAATTAATCCAATTTAGGTCATTAGAACTAATTTCACATTGAAATTGGATATAAAAACTTAGCAAACTTTTGATCATTTTTACTTTCAAACCTTGTTGTATCATCCCATCAGTAAGATTAATTTTAAATTAATTTCTACCAGTTATATGAGTGGAATTTGTAGAAATGGATCCCATATTTCTAATCATAATAATTTCTAATTTCTAATAATATCAAATTAGTTTTGACTAAAAATATTAGTGAAATTAATTAAAATCTATTAGAACAATTAAGGTTAATTTAAGTTTAATAAGGGACTAAACCGTAACCTTAAGGCCCAAAAAGACCTGTACACATGTCCTAAATCTATTTTATGGCCATATTTCGACCATATACTAAATTTTATATAATTTGGATCATTATTTATCCACTATAAATAAAAAAAATTGGTGGGGTTCTTTTCTTTTAAAATATTACATGAGTGACACTCCTCCATTATAAAAGGCATACTTTCCTCCCACTTATCCACAGTTTCTAATCCAATTAAGTTTTTAAAAACACTACCCAAATATATCCCCAACTTCCCTCACTTCATATATGAATTATCCCTTTAGAAGAAATCCTTTAGAGGAATCCCTTTGGTGCAAATCAAAAGGAGTTACCCAATTAAGAGGTAACACCCTCCCTCAAACTCCTTTCTTTTATTTTATTTCCCCACTCCCTTAAATATTATTATTTAATTATTTTATAAAAAAACAATTATCATAAATATAATATTATGATTTTATGATAATTTTTAAACCTATACTTACACACACTTACATTTAATGGGTAACGAACATATTGTTTATGTGTATGGCGAACTACTGCCTCACTAAACAATGATTATTCAATTTTACTTTACCACCTCTCATGGTGAAAATTATTATGGAAAATATATTTATATATTTTATATATTATATTTATTAATTTATTAATCTTTTTTAATTCTTTTATAACACATCTATTTATACTTTCAATTTTTTGTTAACGCGCTAATTTAGTTTGAGGAAGTGCGGACTACCGCTCCCTCAAATTGATGTGATTCGTTCATACACTACATGGAATGTATTAAGGATGATTTTAGTGAATATATATGATATATATGATATAATAAAAATACTTTAATAATGATATGTGTGTGTGTGTGTTTATTACTTTCTTTCATTCAGTGCGACAATTAAATGGAAATAGCATTCATGTGTACGTACGGCTTACAGTCTCCATGAACGATGTATTATGTTTCATAATTATATATTATATGAATTATTATAATAAAAATATAATGAATATAAATTATAATTAAATCATGGTTTAAATTATGTAAATAATAATATAAGTATAAGGACCAAAGATATAGTAACTTAAGACACATGCGAAAAACAAAGCGGATATTACCCGAAGTGAAACCGTAACATAGAATTGTTAACAAGAATGTAATATAAAGTTATAATCAAACCATATATGGAATTATAAGTAATAATATGGTTAATTTTCTGATTTATAATAAATTTATATTTATTATACAGGATTTTTTAATGAGTACTACAAGAGTCAAGACACAAGGTAAGGGAATTTCATCTCGCTTCTTATTTTCGTGATATACATGCATTATTCACCACTCACTTATTTTGTGTGGTATATATACTTAAAATTAATGTATTATTGTCCTATTATAATTAGATATATGGTTATTTACATAACAATTTTATGATCTTTCTATCATGTGTTTTAGGTTTCAAAATTTACCAAATCGATAATGTAATTTTTATCTCAATTTGCCTTCTTTGAGACACATGCCATGTTATGATCCTATATTTTTATATGAGGAGTATATACTAGCTATGAAATGTTATATCATAAATATCCTTCATTTAATGATATTTTAAGCTTAATTTAATTTCATTTTCTTATATTTTTAGTATGGTTCAAAGATACCGAGTTATAAGAGTTTATTGAAATAATCTCATCGCTTTTCGAGATTGTTTATGATTATACTTTATTTGATGAAATATTATGATCCATATCTCAAGAAAATTTATAATTTTCATTATAATATGTTTATTCATGATATGTTCATGTATTTTTACCATTTTTATACTCTTTGGTATATAAGGTAGTTAAGAAGGTTTTTTTAATAAATTTTGATTTTACCTCTCTCTTCGGTCAAAACTCAGTGTTCATTCAAAACCATGTTTTTGAAAAAGAGTTTCCAAGAATATTCTAATAATATCCTATCATCATTAAAATACATCTTTACCCGATTTTTTATTTTACCATTGTTTTGAAAGGAATCTTATTGACACTTTCTGAATGAGGCATTTTTATATCCTTTTACTGTGCAAAAGGAATGTTCTTCTTACCTCATACGACATATATAGATTTACTCACAGTCATTTCTGTGAAGCTTACTTTACATGTTTAAAAGGTTAATTTTTATAAAAAAAATAAATGTAATTTTTGAAGAAATTGTTTTCAAAACATTTTCAATATTTATGGTTCCAAAGTATTTTTCAAGCAAAATGGTTTTCAAAATTTTTTCAAAGAAAAATGGTTTTCAAATTATTTTAAAGCCTTATTTATAAGTTTGAAAAATATTTTCAAAGAAATTTTTTTCAAAACGTTTTCAAGACCTATTTATATGTTTTCAAAGAAAATGGTTTCCAAAAGGTTTTAAAATATTTCTTTATAATATTTCAAGTTTATTTTCATGGAAAAACATTTCAAAAGGTTTTTAGGTTTTAAATATCCTTTTTCAAAGAAGAAATGATAATTTTTTCAAGAATTGTTTTTCAAAATATCTTTCTAAGTTATTTTCCAACTAAGATGAAATCCATTGATGTTACTCATTACATTCTAAGAAATTATCTAAAGGTTACATTCATATCCTTTCATTAATGGTTTGTGTTTTGATGACATGATATTTATGGAACCCATTTATCTTTCATAGGTTATATGTTTATGAAACCCACTTCTTTTCACAGGTTATTATTTGATGGAATTATTATTAAGCCTATCTATTTTCCATAGATTTTGATGTGATGAAATTTTAATGATACCCATTTCATTTCATGGGTTATTATTTTATGTTTATAAAACCCATATATTTTCATGTTTCATGATATGATAAATGTTTTATGGCACATATATGTATGATTTTATTATATTATGGGTGGGACCTATATCTCCCTCCAATGCATTGGATAATGATGGATGACTCATGAGTATAAATGTTATGTGTGAACCTGATTACATGTTCACAATGTTATTCATGGACCTGGTTGTTTGTGCATAAGTTTATATGTTAACCTCATTACATGTTAACAATGTTATGCATGAACCTGATTACATGTTCACAATTTTATTCATGGACCTGGTTTCATGTCCATAAGGTTATGAATAAACTTGATTACATGTTCAAAATTTTATATATGTATGTGGTCTCATGTCCACAAGTTGATGTAGGGGCTTGATTTCATGTCCTTAACTTAATAAGTGTACATGTTTCTACTTATACATGTTCACAACATTATAAACCAATGTGGATGCTAAAAATTCCATGTCGTATTCCCTTGTTATACTTTCATTACTTATTCTCTTAATTATTTTATGATCTATGTCTTATGAACTGTAAATATTTATTATGATCTTTAATATGGATGGTATGATCTTCAAAATTAATGCTCAAGTTTCATACCCTTTTTTAATGTTATGCTTATGCATTTCTTTATTTACCCTTAGTGATCATCTGATCTCACCCCTTTCTTATGTTTTCTTTACCCAGGTTATGAAGAAAGGTTTTAGGTATAATTACTAAAGGTGGAGATCTTTATGGGATATTTTGAAGATCTTTCACCAGGATTGAATATTTTGTTTCTAAGTTTCCAAATACACTAAACTATTATGGTCCTCAGGAATGTATTTTTGTAATGTAGTAAATATTCATCGAAAATGATGTAATATCCATGTATGTTAAGCCTGGTCACTATAGGTGGGTTGATACGTCATACCCAACACCCTAAACAAATGAATGTGGATCTTCATTCCTATCACCCAGATAATAGTATAATAGTGATATATATCATGTTCAACACCCGATGGAAGGGAGAGTGGGAAATTCCATTTATAATCCAATCTAAACACTTATAAAGTGTTCTGATCATTCAATAAATTAAATATAAAGGGTAATTTAAATTTTGAACACCCAAGGGGTGACCTTGATCGAGTTTATAATCCTCTAAATACTTAGTAATGATCCTCAGGAGTATATTAACATGAAAATATATATTTAAAGAAGAATAATTCATTTTAAGGAAACACACATTAAAGGCTGGTATGTGGTACAATGGTGGAGCTATGGAAATAACTCAGATTTGAATGAGAACAACTAGACAACTTACCATAGGGTCATAGATGAGTTTTTATCCAATATCGGCTTCATATTCAAAGTAGTTTGGAAGAAAAAATAATAATGGTCCAACTCTATAAAAATAGGGCATATAGGTTGGCACTTAAATAGTACAACAGATAAAAAGAGAAACCATGAATGTAATTAAGAGTATTTGGATAATTATGGATGAATATCCAATGTAACTTATGGAATTTGATTTGGAGTAAAGATCTAGGAGTTATGAAACTACCTAAGTTAGACAAAGGGGGAGCTCAATGGGAGAGAAGGATCTCCTGCATGCCGGAAATTAAGATAGAATAGAAGAGGTTTATACTTTTAAGTCATTAAGGGTAAAAATGTAAATTCACCCTCAAAATAGGGGTGCATGGTTTGGACACACGGTTTAGCCAAACTGTGAGAAAACTATGCTCACCTCACTATCTAATGAGGGACACTACATGGTTAAGGAACATGGTTTCCCTAACCATTTAAAACCCCGCTGTCCAGATGTCTATAGTTTTCTCACAAGCATACACCTTGAGTTGTATGGTTACTGACAAATCGTGCAACCCCCTGTGGCTTAAAGGTTCTTCATATGGTAACCCCTCATGGTTAGTACCAACCATGAAGTAACTATGAAGCCTGCCATTTTTTCTCATTTTATAGAACTCCAAGCATTAAACAAGTCTCAAATACTCCTATGACTTTTTTAGGCCATAGTGTATGTCTACCAAGGTAAAACAAAGTAATTAAACTAAAAACAAACAAGTTTTTACTTTGAGAAAATTATTTTCATTACAAAAAACTTATAGGAATCATATTAACTACTGATTTAAATTCTATCTTTTCTAAGTCTCAAAATAATAGATGGAAGGATTTGAGAAATATAAAGAATACTTCCCTCTTGTGCGAAGAGGAAGAAAATCCAACTACATCACGCAACAATCATGATAATATCATAAATTGATTAAATATTGAATATTTTGTTGAGAAATAAAATGGAAAGAAGAAGGATGAATCTTCTACTTTAAGTGTGTCAAATATCTTATTGGAAGATGAGGAAACTATAAATTCTTTTCTAGATAGTTCCACTAGTGAACCAAGCATAAGTAAAGAATACCATATATATGAAGATCTATTTGAGGAATTATATTTTGATTCATGTGATTACATTGAATAAACATTACAAGGATTTACCAATAATGATTCTACTTATATTTTTAGCTACCTTAAATAATTTCTAGAAGAGGTTTCCCACTTTGAGAGACAATCGGAGAACATAGATAAAATCTTTACTAAAATTAAATTGGTTTACAAAAATCTCACAAATCAAGTTAAAGAAAAAACCATAAGGAACATAGAGATCAAAGATAAATTCCCCATAATTGAGAAGAAATTTCTAATAGAAAATCAAGAGAAAGAATAATCCTTGAAAAGTCTAGAAGAAAAGTACCATCCCCTGTAAGAATATAAAATATCAATCATTGGTGTCAAACATTCTCAATTGGAAGTCAAAGAAAACAAGATTAAAGATCTATAAAGTTTATTATAATAAAATAATAGAATGCATGAGAAAATTGATAAAAATATAATAAATGAATATGAAGAAAAACTAAATTCAACATAGGATGAGAAAAATATCCTCAATATAAAATTCTTGGAACATGAAATTAAATTGATAAATATGGAAACAGCTCAATCTAGGTATTCACAACAAGATGAAAATATTTTTCTCACCACATAAAATTATAAGGAGTATTCTTAAGTAAAGAAACATCTATCTAGTGGAAAAACATCCTAAGATCACCTGATTATCATTCTCTTAAATCCTCAAAAAAATATCATCCATACCTAATAATTTTGTTTATAATAATATTGTTTATGTAAATAGTACTAGTTTCAAATTAAAAAATTTATAAAATTATATTATAAAATTTATTGAGGATCTCACCACTACATCCGTTTTGGGTGTATGTATTTATATAAGGATTTTCTTCTATGAATAATACCATTTATAAATTGAAAAAAAACAAAAATAGCAATCACTAAAAATGTCTATATTTCTATGAAAAGTAAAAGATCAAGATTTTTGGGTATTTTTTGGTATTTTAATAGGTTTGGGAACATTAATATTGTTTTTATCATAATTTTTTAACCTAAGGAATAAAATTAGATCCTATACCAATGTGGAGAAAGGATGGGGTAAATAAAATCTCATTAAAGAATGGGAAAAATCTTTTTTCCTCAAACTGGTTTTAAATTATTCGATATCTTTGTAATTATTTCTTCCAAAGTGGTCATAGAAGTAGTTCATGATTTTCTAACTCAACATAAAATGT
Organism: Viscum album; assembly: GCA_963277665.1. NCBI lineage: Eukaryota > Viridiplantae > Streptophyta > Magnoliopsida > Santalales > Viscaceae > Viscum > Viscum album. The sequence goes on from OY728138.1 coordinate 1,834,496,020, forward strand.
GCCAAAAATAAAATGAGAATATAATACTACATAAATTGATAAAATTAAGAAATCCTTCCTTGGTATAAAATCTAGAGGAAATTTTGAAAAGAACATTTCCATGATGTCAGAGAAGAAAGAAGTTGTTTTTTCCATGGGGAATAAGAAAAATAGACACTATTTATAATGAAGACCTAGGAAGACAAGTGATAATACCACTCCAAATAGTATAAGATACTTTTATTATGGTAGAAGAGGCCACACCATAGATCACTATGAATAGGACATGTAAATTAAAGCTGATGGAGGAAAGATAAATAAATAAATGGAAATTATAGTCCAGGTGAAAAATAAAACAACAGAATTGGTAAATATAACTCCTCATAATCCATGTGGAAGAGATGATAAGGATAATCACACACCTAAGTAATGTTTGATCATTTGGCCTATTCATCTAGAGAAAGAAAGAAAACTAAAATTGGAACAATAAAATTCTATTTAAAAAGATAAAGAAATGATTCCACATAGAGAATATAAATTTCCTGATAGGTTATCAATAAATGATTAACAAATGAAATTATAGGTGTTGTGTGGGATTTGTAAAAAATATGGACACAATTCAAATATTTTCTTACAATTACACCAACTCAAGAAGAAAATATTAAAAATATAAAGGTTTTGTCAAGTGATACATGTGCTTGTATAGATCATATTAAAAATAATATCTCACGTGAATAAAAAAGAAAAGAGTCCATGATTCCTAAAGTGAATGTTTATTTGAAAAAAAAATCATTCATGAAGGATACATTTAAGGTGGGGGTATAAAATAAAAGAGAATCATGGTTAGTAAAATATTCTCAGCCTTATTTCTCATTCTAAGTATCTAAAAAAGTTCCACCTTATTCCTTAATACTTTTTGTTGTATTTTTTGTTGTCTTTATATATAATTAAAAGTGAAACTAGTTCTTGGGGGTTACTTGAGGAGATATGAAATTTATAAAAAATACTAGATAGCATATTTGAAGAAGTGACATCTTTATATGCTTTTCTGATTGGTATTATAGATAAAATATAAATAAAATATATACATATATGGAGTGAAGATAGAGTTCATCCCTTGATGGGTATTTTTCCTTAATAATATTCCATAAGTTCATAATTTATACAAATCTAAATTCAGGGAGGTTCTTGAAATCAATAATTGAAAAGATGTGTATTGATAATCTCTAATCCTTGTCTCTGCAAGAATAAATTATAACATTTAAATGGATGATTTAAATTGGTCTATGATGATAAAATGGATAAATTAAATGATATCAGGGGTTGTTTTCATAAGCTAAAACCTATTAAGCCATGCTTTTTATTTTTTTAATTTATGTGTTGAGATAAGTGTGGGTATTTTAGGTTATAATTCCAAAAAAAACTATCTATAAATTGGTATTAATTAGTTCAGCCTTAAAATTTTTATTTATCCCCTAAGGAAGAAAAATGAAAAATGGTATGATTTGGTATCATATTTTTTGAATCATATAGAGCGTTGATGTCTAAATAACACACTCGTGTTTCTTACACCAAGCGTGGATCATGTAAACATTGGGTGAGTTTATTGTTATAAAAATTCTTGATTATAATGAAAAACATACTCTTTCATATGATTTTTATTTATTGTCAATATGGAGAGGATAAGAAATTGAAAAATAAGAAAAAGGAGAATGAAATGGAGTCACATATAAACAGGTCATTTTCCAAAAGGTATCAACCACATATATAAAGGGGCGATTTTTATACCCATTTTATATTGTGTTTTATTTATTGTAAGTAAGACTAAATTTTCTATACCTGATTTTAATATCTGATGAAGGTAAATTTCTTGGAAGTATATTGGAGTTCTAAATCATATTGATAAAGAATAAGGCTTGAATTCCCAAGCAAAGATGGTTACTACATGAGTAGTTAAAGACTCACCTGAAGCTTGGAAGTGTGAGATGTTGTCACTATTCATATAGAAAATTTAACTAAAATTAGGTTGGTGATTACATTGGATATACTTATTCTTATAGTTATATTCATACATGGAAAATAATTTTTGATGATTGTGGGGTTATTTTTAATTTCCAAGAGTAGTATTGTGGATGAGAATACTAATGAGAGCTAATATTTCCCAAAATTTGTACTATTTTTAAATGATAATTAACCACATAATCAAGATAATACCTAAGTATTAATTAATTCTTGTTACTTTGGTGAAATTTATAATTTAATTTTGAAATGGATTTAAACACATTTTTTAGTGATTTTATTTATTTTTTGGATTTAATTGACAAGCCATGCCTTAATATTTTATTTTGGGATCACATTGTTTAAAAGGTTTTTTAATTATATTTTAAAAAGTTTTGAATCAATTTTCAGTTACATGAAAAGCGTCAACATTTTTTTTCTTGATGTGTAGGTTTGAGGCTAAAATTTGGCAAAGAAGCACTAGAGTATGTGTCAAGGAAGCGCTATGTAGGTGTCAATGAAGCGTTGTGTGGGTGTGATGATGGCCTAGTATATGTGTCAAGAAACCATATTTTGTTTAATTATTACAAATGTAAGTGTCATCAAGATCCAACATAGGTTTCATTGAACCTATATACATTTAAACCTCCTTTTTTTGAAAATTCAAAGAAGATCAACTATGGGGGATAAAATCAAAATACAAAAAATGGAAAACTCATATAAAACCCCTATTCTACTATTTCCACTAAATATGGGTGAGATATAATAGTAAAACCATGTGGTGATCATCATGTTGAAGAAAGAGGACAGATATAGTGGGAGGATACTGAGTAGATGGAAGATTCATGAGCTCAACTAAAGCAATCACGACCCTTGGAGTTGGACATGTGTCAACCATCTGAGGAAGAAGAAGCTGGAATCTCACTGCACTAAAACCCAAGGAGGATGTGGAGGAAGGTAAATACTACTATAAATATTTATCCACTCCCATATTTTAAATAATTCAAGTCCATGGTGTTCCTCCTATATTATATTATCATAGGAACTTTTATATTTTATTTTCTTCATTTTTTATTCATTATGTTTGTTATTTATCTATACTCTTCTTCTATTCTCCCTTTATGTTTCTCCCTATTTTAAGTAATGGTGATTCTCAATATCTTATCTATGATGAGAGGCTAACCTAAAGATCATACACTGGATGAAAACTAGTGAACCAGATTCCATACACCTGGCTTAATTTTTTCTATTCTACTCTAAGGATTTCAGGAGAGTGAGAGCCTAAGGAGATAATTGTACCTCATGATTTTATATTTCCTATTTTCTTCTACATTGCTAAAATAATTTTCTCTCTCTCTCTATTTTAATCACTAGTGTACAATTGAGATCACTGGTTAGGCAATGGATCACTACGCCAAAATTTGTATTTAGCGGTAGTTTTTTTTTTGTTTAGCGGTGGTTTAAATCGCAGCAAAATCGTGTGTCGGGAAATAATTAGCGGCGGTATTTTTAAAACCGTCGTAGAATGATTTAGCGGTGGTTTTTTAGATGTGGTTTAAACCGTCGCTAAATCGTTTTTATTTTTTTTCATTTTTTTCATTTTTTTTATTTTTTTAATTTTTTAATTTTTTTAAATTTTTTTAATTTTTTTTTAAATTATTTAAATTATTTTATATTAGTAATTTATTTATTTTTTTATGTTTTTGTAATTTACTTATTTATTTATTTATTTTTATATTTTTTATATTTTTTTAATTTATTTATTTTTTTATGTTATTTTTTTATATTTTTTTAATTTATTTATTTATTTATTATTTTATTATTTTTATATTTTCATAATTTATTTATTTATTATTATTATTTATATTTTCGTAAATTATTTATTTATTTATTATTATTATTATTATTATTATATTTTTGTAATTTATTTATTTATTTATTATCACCACGTTTATGTCCATCTCCATGCATAAGTCCATGTCCATGCACATGCTCATGCCATATATAGAAATTCTACATTGGATAAGATTTAAACCTCTTACCTCTTATTTATTCTCCAAAGACATTACCACTTCAGCAGGCTCTTCATGTGGTCAATGAATAGTATTTAATATACTTATACACATATATATTGATTGGAAAAATAAGTAATACATAACAAATAGATACACACAAAATAATTATTAATTAATAATTATTAATCAATAATGATTAATCAACAATCAATAATTAATAATTATTAATTATTAATTAAGGGTTTGGGGGGTGAGGGGCAGGTCGCGGGGTCAAGTCCCCGGACTTGCGATTTACATGCAATTTTCTTTCTTGTGTGTGTGCCGCTTTCGCGGTTGTACCCAAATTTTTATAAAATATAATATATAAGACATAATATATAATACATAATATATAATACATAATATATAATATATATTATAGATTATAGATTATATATTATCTATTATATATTATGTATTATATATTGTATATTGTATATTGTATATTGTATATTGTATATTGCATAATATATAATATATAATATATAATACATAATACAGAATATATAATAGATAATATATAATATATAATATATAATATATAATATAGAATATATAATATATGATATATGATATATAACATATAATATATAATATATAATTTATATGTAATGTATAAATAATAAATTAATTAAAAAAATAATATATGATAAATAAATAACAAATTAAAAATAAATTAATAAATAATAGATAAATAAAGAAATTATAAAGAAATTATAAATTATAAATTATAAATTATAAATTATAAATTATAAATTATAAATTATAAATTATAAATTATAAATAACTAATATTTAATATTTAATATTTAATAATTAATAAAACTAATATTTAATAATTGATCATTAAGAATTAATAATTAATATTTAATATTTAATATTTAAAAAATTTATAAATTATTAATAAATAATTAATAATTAATTAATTGATAATTAATAAATAATGAATATTTAATAAATATATAAATAAATAAATAATGAATAATAAACAATTAATAAATTAATATTTAGTAAATTAAAAATAAATTAATAAATAATAAATAATAAATAATAAATAAATACATACATACATAAATAAATAAATAGATAAGTAAATAAATAATTAATAATTAATAATTAATTAATAATTAATAATAACTAATAATTGATAATTGATAATTATAAAATTAATATTTAATATTTAATATTTAATATTTAATATTTAATATTTAATATTTAATGTTCAATATTCAATATTTAATAATTAATTAATAAATATTTAATATTTAATTAGTAAATAATCAATAAATAATCAATAAATAATAAATAAATAAATAATAAATGATTAATAAACTAACAATAAATTAATATTTAGTAAATCAAAAATAAATTGATAAAGAATAAGGAATAAATAATAAATTATAAATTATAAATAATAAATAATAAAAAATGAATAATAAATTAATAAATACATTAATAAATAAATAGATAAATAAATAATAATTAATTAATTGCTAATAATAGCTAATAAAGAATAATTGATAATTAATAATTAATAAATAATATCTAATATTTAACATTCAATATTTAATATTTAATAAATATTTAATAAATAAATAATAATAATTAAATAATAATTAATAACTAATAACTAATTAATAAATAATGAATAAGGAATAAATAAATAAACAATAAATAAATAAACAATAAATAAATAAATAATAAATGAATAATAAACTAATAATAATTAATTAGTTAATAATTAATTAATTAATTAAAAATAAATTAATAATTAAGGTGTACATAATAACTAAATAATAAATAAATAAATATTAAATAATAAATAAATAAATACATAAATAAATAATAAATAATAGATAAATAAATATTAATTAATTAATTAATAATTAAATATTAAATAAATAATAAATAAATAAATAAATCATAAAATGTTAAGAAACTCTGAAAACCCTAAAAACACTGAAATGATGATAAAATATGATCTGAGACTCCTTTTCAATGCCACAACTAGTCAAATTGAAGATCATGAAATGAGCTTCGATATGATATGTGGTACTGGCCGAACGGACACCTCGATCGAAAGTTGTAACCGTTTGAATTTTAAGAAATTGGTGTCTGCAATTAAAACCTCTGTTTCGGAGGCCTTCTGGGCCTTTCTGGAAAAATAAAAAGTGGAAAAATATTTTTAGAGTTAGTACTAGACCTAAGCGGCATAGAGTCATCGCAAGCTTCGATTTGATATGTGGTAGAGCTCAAACAGACACCCGGATTAAAAGTTATGGTCGTTTTATGTTCAAGTTCGATTTTCGACTTGAATTTTGAATATACTTTTTTCCTTTGATTATCACGTGATTTAAATATCACTTGGTTTTTTCTCATTTGATAAATTTTGATTTAACTGGTTGTGGAGCTGAAATGGACTCTCGGATCAGAAGTTATGGTCATTTGATGCTGAAGTATGTTCTTCTACTTATAGAATATTTTTTTCAGTTTAAAAATATTATTAACTAATAATTATAAATATTAATTAATTGACACATTATATATATTTGAAACTATATATAATAAACTATATCTGATTAGAAATAATTAATAATAAATAATAAATAATAAGTAATTTTTTTTTATTTTCTTAAATTTTGTAGCGGTTTTAAAAAAAATTAAAAAAATATAGTGGCAGTTTTTTCACAGCGGTTTTAAAAACCGTCGCTAAATATTTGATCAAAAAAAATTTAACGGTGGTTTTTAAAACCGCTGTAAAAAAAGCACATTTAAAACACTGTTTTCTTATAGTGGATAGACTCACGGTTGTGACCCATTTGAGTATGTTGTGGGCTGATCACTTGGGAGATCTCCTTGAGTGTGAATACCATTAACATAATTTAGGTATTAAGGTTGTGTGCAACTGTTTGGAACATATGGAGAGTATATACATAATTTTAAGTAGCGATTTAATGAAGTATTATTAAGTTTGAATTAAAGGGTGTCTCATTTCTCGCATTCATTTTTCCTATATTTTCATTTTCATTTTTTTGCATGGATCAAACCCACCCGTATTTATTCTTACTTTCAAAAATTTAATAAATAAATAAATATATACATGAGTTGTTGATAATATTTTAGAACCAACCCATGCACTTTGGGAAACAACCTTTTTTATCCCTATATTATATTAAAGTATTCTTTTAAATTTTGTTTAATTGTGGTCCATGACAGCACACAATCAACTTGACATTATTTTTGGGGAGTTAGGTTAGAAACTCTCATGATATAATCACTTTGTAAATATTTTATTAGTTTTAAACTTAAACATAAAAAAATTATTATTATAACTATATATAAAGGGTTTATAATATTATTATTATGGTCAAACAAATATTGAATAGTAATGTTATAGATCATCATATGCACCCTCTTGAGTGGGATAAACATGTTGAAAAAGAATTATGCATGGATGAACTAAAGAACCAAATTGATCAAGTCATGTCTAATTATCAAAGACTAAAAATTGAAGATGAGGAAGTTCCATAGGATGATAAACCAAAACTGTAACCTCACATCTGCTTGAGGGATAAGGTGTATGAACAACATTGAAATCCTTCTTTACCAACCATTTATAAACTACTTCTTGAGTACCTATAAGAAGAACACATTCTTGTAGATAACAACTTCAAAATAGTATATTATGCCTTAGATTCAATTCTATTTTATTATTATCAAACTAAAAAGACTTATAACTATCTTTAATTTGACTTTTTAGATTCAACACCACTTCTACAGGTCTTGGATGAGGATGGAACACAACCAGGGGAAATATCTTTTGAAGTGAAGTTATAAAGACCATTACGCATGCCATTTTCAACAAATGGATTTTCAGAGATACTTCTGGTGGAAAGGGAGTTTTATATTAATACAAGTGAGGGAGTTTCTTCTTTTTTGGATTCATTTTACTCTGATTTAATTAAAAATTAATTTTAATTAAATTTTCTTCATTATTTTACTACCAATTCAACCCTTATATCGTAGGCACTGGAGGTATTTAAAATAAAATATTCCATAGATAATGTGGTTGTCTAGAAGAAGTGCATGAATAACTACGGAGAAATTAAAATGTAGTGGTTTTCATCTTATAAACCATATCCTCTATTAGATTGAGTACTATCAAAGAACTTTCATCTATAGACAGCATAAATACAGCTCCTCGGGAGGGAAAACACGAGACTCTTTCCCACACTCTTTATTTTTTACATTTTTCTTTTGATTCAATTAAATTTATCATTTAAATTTTATTTTTCTATAGGTTTCCATAGAGTTTAGATACTTGGGAAATAATAAGAGGAAATTAAATTAAGGTTTCCCACTAAATAACAGGTTGTTTCTCTCTTTTTGCACCTATTTTATTCACTACAATTCTTTATTAATTTATTTTTCTGAACTTTCATGGGGTAGTTTTGAATAAGTACATAGAGGTTTCAAACCTATTTTAGAGTAGTTTAAAGTATTTTTATAATTTTTTTCTATAATTTTTAAATATATATTGCATGATTTTTTCTATTTCCTTTTGCTTTTTAGATTTTTTAGTCTAGAAAACTTGAATTCAAAAGTTGTCATGCCTAATGGATGATTTCATGCTAGTTTATTGGATTTCTTAAATTATAAAATTGATGTATTTTCAGGATTAATGGGTGAATTTTACTTCTATTTTCATGTAAATTATTTTTTATAACTAAGAAAATGAGTGTGATTGAAAAGCTTCAAGTTAAAATTTAATTATGACATGAGGAAATTAGATTTTTGAACTTAAACCTATGTAACATTTACTTTGTAAAAAATAACACCTAAAAGTGAAAAAATAAAATAAATACATATAATTCATTTTAAAATGGATTAAAATGGGTAATTAGAATCCCATGTGAACTTCTAAGACAGTTAGGCCTCGTGTGTGTGAGTAATAAAATCCCTATTTAAATCAATAACTAATTTGCACATACATAGCTGTGAAAATGTTAATAAGTGCCTAATTTTCAGAAATGAATGGATTTAGGTGAGGGTAATATTGAACCTAGATGAATAAAGGGATAATTGTCTTATAATAATCTCATTTAATTTATATCAAGGAAGTGGAAATGGATCTTTAGTACAAGGAACCTAGGGGCCAATGACAATTTAATTGCCAATTTTTAGAGTTTTAACTTCACTAAAATATGATTTTATTCACTCTTGTAACTATATTTTCTTTCTTATATTGAATATGGTTATTTGGATTAAATTAATAGAGGATGTATGATGATTTAAAAAATGGATTAATCTTTTTTTTTCTTTTATGGCTTGTGTATTTAAGTCTAGGTAGGGAAAAAATGAAATAAATGGAATTTATTATATTGCCTAGGAGTGAAATAGTGTAAGTTTGGGGGGTAATAAGAGCTATTATTTACCAAAAAAATATAATTTTTAATGATAATTAAAACCCTAATCTAGATAAACTTGGGTAATTAATTAATTTTTGTTACTTTAGTGAAATTTTTAATTTAATTGTGAAATGGATTTAAACATGATTTTTAGTGGGTTTTTTTATTTAATTAACAATCCATACCTTAATATTTGATTCTAAAATCACATTATTTAAATGTATTTTTAATTATATTTTTAAATATGTTGAATAAATCTTTAATTTCATGGGAAAATCCTAAATTTATTATGTTTTTTCTTGATGTGCAAGTTGGTGGCTAAAATTTGGAAAAGGAGAACTAGGGTATGTGCCATGAAATCCCTACGGTGTTATTGAGTCACTGTATAGGTGTGATGGTAACCCATTTTATGTTTAAATAAACCCATGTTCATATAATTTTCTTGAAATAAGTTTCATCTAGATCTAACATAGGTTTCATTACACCTATATATATGTGAACCTCCCCTTTGTGAAAATTCTGGGAAGATCGACTATAGGGAATAAAATCAAAATATCCAAAATGGAAAAGTCACATAAAAAACATATTCCAACAGTTCCACCAAATCAATATGAACTCTAACACACTACCCATATGATGATAATCAAGTTGAATAAGGACGATGGATATCATGTAAGGATGTCAAGCATATGGAAGATTCAAGAGCCCGACTGAAGCAATTGTGAACCTTAGATCTAGAAACATGTCAAACAAATAAGGAAAAAAGAAGATCAAATATTATTGTACTAAAACCTAATTATGTGTAGGATGAAGATTAATAATGCTATAAATATTTCCTCTCTCCTATTTTTAAAGGATTTGAATCCATGTCCTTTTTCTGGGACTATATTAGCATAAGAACTTCTATATTTCATTTTCTATATTTTTTTATTCATTTTGTTTATCTTTCATTTGTGTTGTTCTTATCTTCCTTCTTTCTTCATGTGTCTTCTTCTATGAAGTAATAGTGATTCTTAAGCACTCATATACAATGATAGGCTAACCCGTGGATCATCCACTAGATGAAATACAGTGAATTAGAGTCCACACACCTGGCTTAATTTAGTCTATTTTACTCTAAGGATTTTGGGAGAATGAGAGGATTATGAGATGGTTGTACCCCATTATTATCTATTTAAAATTTCCTTTCACATTTTTAAAATCATTTACCTTACCACTATTCAAATCACTAATGTATGATCTGAATCAGTGGTTTAGGTAGTGAATGAACTCATGGTTGTGACCTATTTAACCGAGTGGTGGGTTGATCACCTAAGATATCTCCTTGAGTGTGAATCCTATTCACACAATTTATATATTAAGTATATATGTAACTAGTTGGAAAAAAAGGTAGTATATGGATAATTTTAAGTAGTAAATTAATGAAGGACCATTAAAGTTGAATATAGGGGTGTTTCCTTTATCACAATAATTTTATTCTGTGTTTTCATTTTCTTTTCTATTTTTCATGCATCAACCCCTCCCCCATATTTCTTACTAATTTAAAAAATTAATAAAACATTAAATATATATATATATAAGTGATTGAGAATAGTGGATAACTAACCCAAACACTTCTTTGGAAATGACCTTGGTCAGCCCAATGTTGCATTCAATAATTCTTTTAATTATTTTACCACAACCCACAACAACTATGGGATTTAGTACTATATTCAATAGTATAATAGAATTTAAATATTTTAATGTAGTGTAATTTTTTGAATATTTAATTGAATAATGTTTATTCTTTGAAGTAGGAACTATATAAAGTAAAAAAATTGATCCATCCATGAATATTTGGATAATGATTTGAGTTGAGTTTGTAGTAACTAACAATATCTGAGTTTATTATGTTATTGAATATATATAGAAATGATGAGTTTTAATTGAATATCAAGATTAATAAGGATGTTATTAAATAAAATGTAATAGTGATGAGAAGTTTTAGAAGAGTTACCTCAGAAGTGTACCATTATAAAAGAGTAAGTTCATAGGGTTATAACTTACTATAGAAGAGTAATAAATTTTTAAAAGGTGATACCAGTGTATAAGAGTAATTTTATAAGGTTATACATTACCATGGAGGAGTAATTAGTTTTAGAAGAGTGTTTTCAGAATATTATAAGTTTAAAAGAGTGAGTGTGGAAGAGTACCAAAGTTTAGAAGTGTAAAATACTATGAAATTTTGAGATTTTTGAGGAATGGAACTACTAAGATATCAAAAATTATTTTTTATGAATAATTTAATTGTGATGGTGTTGCATTTAACTTTAAAAGTTCAGAATACCATGATAATAATGGTGATCAATCATGGTTCAAGTATAAATGAGTTTGATGTTAAATATTTATATGACATTGAGTAGGAACCTGTAAAGACTGAGTGCGTAAATTTCATGAAATTAATATTATAAGGTACATAGGGGATCTTTTTAAGTTTAATTTGTGGGTTATAAGTAGTGTCACTTATAAGGTGCATGGGTATTATAAGGTAAACCTAATACTGTAATAAGGTATATATAGCCTTATAAAAATGTAAGGTCTAATACTTTTTGGGTTTTTGTGCCTAATAAATTTACTATACTACATGTGTGTGATGAAGAGTGAGATATCATTCATATGTGGAATGTGAATATGAATATTTTTTAGATAATTTAAATATAGAAGAAGACAATTATGTTTCCTAAAATCATGTGGAAAAGATAAAAGAAGATATTGAGTTTTTAGGAATATTTTATAATTAAATATAGATGAAGATTTTGAGTTTTAATAGACCAATATTTCAAGGAGTTTTGAATGCCTAGGATTATGGAAATTCAAAGTTCCATATTTTTGTAGTGTAGTAAATATAAAAAATATAAAAATAAAAGAAATATGGGAGTGATTCGATACTAAAATCAATATAATAATTCCCTTTAATTCTAATAAATAAGAAATAATTGATATTATGTACCTATTGTAGACTTCAATCATTAAAGAATAGAAAAAGAGAACCAGTTTTTCATGTAGATTAAATTTCTTGTTCACTAAAGAAAAATGGGGGAGAAGTTTTTTCCATGGATTACTTCTAATAATATTCATGCCAATAATATGAGATACTTGGCCTGCATTATTTATATATCATAGAGGACTAATGTGATTGAGGTAAATAAATTGATTGGTAAAATTAAGGGAGAAGATCACTTACACTATCTAGGAGGGACATGTGATTTTCATTGTTTATATAATTCACATGGTGAAAGCTAAATACTATATTATATAACCATTTATAGAACAATAAGTAGGTTCTTGATTTATACCTCATTAGTGAAAAGATAATGGGTCTAAGTAAATACCCTTCCTTGTGATTCTTTTGATAATAAGATTAAAGTTGTTAGGGGATAATAACTACTATATATCAGGGATGTAGTCATCCTAATGGAGAAGAACCTCATTAATAAACTTTTGGGTTGTTATTGTGTTGATTTCATATTTATATATGCATGCATACCAACCAAAGGTGAGATAAAGAGAAAGATATATAGAGAGAGGGATATTAATTCACTGAATATATAATAAGTGAAAAGAGATAAAATTTTAAATTGGTTTAAAATTATACCAATATTGATTCACCCCCCCCCCCTTAATATTAGACACATATTGGTGTGATCCTAATAGTTTCAAGATGGTAGTTTCTCTATGGCATAGGACAGTCATTCACCACATGATAACTAGACTAAAACAGGAGTATAGGAGAGTTAATCTATCAATGATACAAAGGGTCCATTGATTTCATAGTATAATCATTCTACTCCTATTATCCATAGTACAATAAGAGTATATGACAGTCAATATATCGATACTACATAGGGTCCACTAGTTGTATTAAACAATTGTTTTATTCCTACTGCCTAGAGTACATAGGGAGTACATGATAGCTGATATACTAATGTTACACATGTTACACTTCATCACATACATTTAATAATTTTTATTACTATATTTTCTTATCTATTATTATTTCATTCACATGTATACCTACTATTGAGGATATTGGGTAATTAGTCATTCAAGATGTGACTTAATTATCTCCAAGAGGATATTGTAATTTCACTTTTATTGGTATATATTTTGACATGATAACATTATTTTCTTCAATATTTATACTAAATGGTTAATTTATACCATAAACATAGAAAATAAAAAAATAGATACAAACATCAACATGTAATATGTTTGGAATTTCATATAATTAGAGATAATCATCCAATTTTATGTATATGGGGCACCCATTGGGAATATTGGAGGTATATATGGGAAGATTATAGGATAATTGGTATGTGAGGTGGTGACCTTCCCCATTCATTATCCTGATTAGATGCATATTTCATTATCTTGGAAGAATGATTTATTTGATAGTAAAATGAAGTAAAAATCTTAATTATGTATTCATATATGATTAAATTGAATAGTATTTATTAATATGTTTATAATATAATTAATTCTATATGTTTTATTTGAAAATTCTATTCTATTTTGATGTGACTAAAACAATTTCACATCCATGGAAATTAAAATCATAAGAAAGAAATTAAAATATTTTAAGTGGAGACTATGACATGAATTTAATGTCACATCTCTATTAGTGTCACAAATATATGAGAAGGTCTCTAAGGGTATGCCTTGGGGCTAGTAGAAGGCATTTTTGTCTCACTATCGGGTTGAATCGCATCAATTATATTATTATATATCAGTATATTAATTAATTAATTATAGGTATAGGGGATTACAAGAAACTAAATATATGCACACCTAAAAGACCTATTATTCAAGCCTTATCCCTCCCCATAGGGAATGAAAGGCACCCATTGGACCTATTTTACTACAATTCATGGATTGAAGTCCTAAAAGCATAGAGGACTTAGAACATGGGTGTACTGAAGGCCTAGTGACCCAAAGAAAAAACATATGGTTTTCCTTGAATGAGAGGCCAACTCCATGTCATGCCACTAGTCTCACACCTCACTTTCTACCTATAAGTAGTCATCATAGTGTGTTACCAATCTCAGAGTCATGTCCCCCCGCTAAGAATCATTACATCATGATTTCCACCGATGCACTATTCTAGGGAACCCATCTATCCCAAATCAAATATCTATTTGGAAATAGGGTTGGATTATAGGTATTAGTGCCCTAATCTCTCTTTCAATCTACCCACCCAATGATTCCTATGTGGCACCCTACTATATCAGCTACCTATTGTGTCACACCAACTAATTGGTCCCATTGTGTTGATAGTCACATGGAAGGGAACCCATCTATCCCACATCGGAAATCTATGGGGATATAGGGCTAGTTGATATGTGACAACACAGTCATACCATTTTCAAGGTTACCCACATAGGAGTGCATGCATGTCACCATGTTAAACCACATACTTGATTCACCAAACCATTCTCATAGTTTTAGCATATTATTTTCTTCCCACCAATGATGGCCCAAAGGCCCTATGGCCCAAAGTCTATTTACATCCCAGAGGCCCTATGGCTCATAGGCCCAATTCGGTGGCCTAAAAGACCAAATTAGGTGAATAGTATCATTGCTACAATGTCGTTACAATATATGATATAGTAATAGTGTTGTAACTCTTGAATATTTCCCCCACTCATATTTGATCTCTGGTTTTGATACAGGATTACAGGGTGTTTACCACTCGAGTACCACCCCAACTGCATATATTAGTACATTAATAAAATTATCTCTGTAGATCCCCAATACAGATTAAGTTTCACTAAGAGGGGGATTAAATCAGTGATTCCTTTTTTTTATGAATTTTTATCCTTTTAAATTCAACCTCTTTAACTTGTTAAGGTTATATATCCACACAACAGTTTTTCTCAAACTCATTTGTATTCATTAGTAAAATAAGAGAGTATAGCACATAGTATTTACAAGGTTTTTAAATGAAAGGTCTAATCATTTCCATGTTGGTTAGACATCCCAACATGGATTCTCTTCACTATCTATACAAGTGATTACAACTAGTTAGAAACCCCAGTTCCACAAATGTTTAGACACCCCAATTGATCTTCATCACTAATTGGTTTGATGCCCCCAATCACAAGCCTCTAGTAGCTGGTTAGACACCCCACCCACAAACTTCATATTTAGTTGTCCTAGTGATAAAAATATCTTCTTCATGGATTTTCTTTCTCCACAAGAAATCTGGATGTCCCATCCTTGTGTAAAAATATTTAAGGTATTCAAAAAATGACTTGATCAATCTTATTGGTCATCAAAACTCATTTCATATATTGAATGATCTGAATTATCCTTCTTCTAATTCTTGGGTACATGCAATCACCTTATTCAATAATTAACCATCTTTGGATCACTCTCAAAATTTTTCTTCCATAGTGGTTGCAAGGAGTCTCAAAATGATCTTACAATTCAGTAAAATATTTCATCACCGACATGCAAATATTTAAATAATAATAATTCGCATTTGAATCTCTATAAATTCCATGATTTAATTCTTACATTTAAATCCTCAATTAATGTGTTAAGAATTAAATACATTAAATTTTATAATTAAAATAAATAATACCTAATTGTGGTATATTATTTATTTCCTCATTATGAATACCCCATAAATATGGGTATTCCATTTCTCATTTGAAATACCTAAATGGGTATTTACTTCATGAATAATTTGAATACTCAAGAGGTTATCATCTTATCCATGCGATATTGGTGAATAGTAATGACTCATCAACCATGCATGCATGCATCCCATTCTCATGATATCTAAGTCTCCTGAGAGACTCGGGTTCATTCTCCTCCAAGCGGGCTTGCCATTTTTTCGGATGAATTGGTTCCATCATAAAACACTCGAAAGACTTGGGTGTTATTTATCTTTG
The DNA here is from genome assembly GCA_963277665.1 of Viscum album. Lineage (NCBI taxonomy): Eukaryota > Viridiplantae > Streptophyta > Magnoliopsida > Santalales > Viscaceae > Viscum > Viscum album. The sequence goes on from OY728138.1 coordinate 1,834,512,393, forward strand.
TTCACAACCATTTCTACCCTGATCTTATGCATGTAATTCGTGAACCACAAACACCCATGACTCACCTCATTTAAATTTTTTAAGAATCATGATTTATTTATTTCTTTATGTGTAAGATAATGGCATGTGAACTCATCATTCTTCATTGTTTATCCTTCTTGATTTGATGCATGAAAGTGTAACTGCATGAAATTATTATTTTGATCATACCTTAGCATCAATATTAGTATTTAATTAATCTATTTAGTTGGAAACATCAGGTGGCCACATGACTTTAGGTTCTTTTAATTATTCATGGCAGTGTATAAAAATCATTGGCAACATATGTATGGTTCTCACCCAGATCTCTGGATATCATCTTGGACTTCAGTTTTATTCTTGGATCATTCACTATGATCTCCATAGCTCATAAATAGAGGAATATTTGCTATAAACCACCCTAAAATGTGGTTGGATGAAGACAACCACCCAATATAGATGATCCATATCATGCAGTACATGAAATGTTTTGATTTTTAAGTCGGATGAACAATATCGTACATTGTTTCATCCCACATAAAATTCTTTAGTGGTAGGTTATGGTATATAAATTAACCATGATCATGATTTGATAGAAATCGCATCCCCTATAATACTACCATGTACCGGTCCCTCCCATGTTTCTTCCCAAATGGTGGTGCCACTGTGCTTGCTTGTGCATTTCATGAGCACTCTTATGGGCCTCTACACCTCTACATTACCCACCGCTGGCCCTGGATAGTTCTCTAGGGCATGGTTGACCTACAGGTCCTGTATAAGCCTATTTTTGATCTTGGATAGGGATATTGGTTGGTTGGAATCAATTTTTTAGTAACATTATCAATAAAAATAACTTATAATAAATCTAAGTACAAATCAAATACCATCCTCAATAAAAATGCCAACCCAACTTCACTTCACTTCTTATCTTATTCTTCCCCATTTATTATTCATGAAATATAAATATAAACTTCTATTTTTTTATGTCCACATATTTACATCCATATTTATTAAAACAAAATGCATAGGTTTCATCAACTCTTCTTCATGCAATTACTTTTTACATGGACTTCACTTGTGGTAAACAATGTGAAAACACCTTAGCATATGTAATTGATATTTTTGATCTCTTAAAAAACATCTGATTTATAACATAGATAATTTCTCAAGCATGGAATACAATGCTATAAATCTATAAAAATTATCCAGGAATCACCACTTCATCATATATTGACAAATCATTGACAAAAAATTCAACCACTGGGCCCAACAATCTCTCCCTTTATATTTTTTTTGTCAATATATTTTCACACAATAAAAACTCAATATGTGTACTCAAAAAAATCTCCCCCTTTAACAATAAAATTCAAAGGATAAGTGGGGTTATTATCATCTCATCTTTGATATTAAAATATATCTTCTCATATTTTAAAAAAAGGGATGATATAACATGATACTTAGAAAAGATCCTTTATCCAATCAAATCTAAGTCTACTTGGGAAAAACTGATTTAGAAAAAAATAGTGAAATAACCAAGGTTGTCTAAGTTTTATATTGCACATACTTACATGTAATATCAAGATCATATTTTCTCAATTATAAAATAAGGAGTTTCCAATTGTTAGTATTTTAAATGAAATGAAAAATCCTACACACTTCAATAAACACATTTGAATGTTCAGGTTCACAAGAATAACTCCCCCTTTGTCACATATTTTTCATCAGTAAATCACTCCACCTTAATGAATACAATTAAGAAATAGAGATGAGAGTGTGATTGTAATACCTCATGTCTCTTAAAATCTCCCCCTTAAGGGTTGAAATCATCTTTATCATCTTGGAAATTAATGAGCTCCATGATGAAAAACACCTCTCCTTCAATTCCTTCCATGTTAGTTTGTAAAACATAAAAGTAGGGAATAAGTAGAAACCTATTATTTCTTTAGTTGAAACATTAAAGTTGAGATTTTTCTCATATCCTTGCTTTCTTCTTCTTTCCAAGATCTTCATGGTATGTTATTTCATTCTTGTTGACTTTCTTTATAGATTTTGCACATACTTTCTTCCAATGGACTTTTTATTTTTGTGGAATAAATTTTTCCACCTCCTTCATATCTATGAAAACCTCTTTACAAAAAAAATTATTTTCCAACAAGAGTTTTGATGTGAGTGATCATATTTTGGTGCTTTATACACCCTTTTTTATGTATCTTTTTCATTATAAAAATAATTAATCATGTTTTCCATTTTGATAGGATTTTTTCCAATATAATAATTCTTCTGGTAATTCATAAGATTGGAGTGTCTTCTAATAGATTCTTTAACCTTCCATGAATTAATCCAAGTAAAATAATTTTCCATGTGACCAAGGTTTGAAAAAATGAAAATTTTACCAAAAAATACATACCTCATTTGGTCACCCTTTAATTGAGATAATGGAACAAATAGAGTTATTATAACATCATTGGGATTGTTGGATTTGAAACATCTACTCATGATGTGCCCAAATCTTCCATAATAAAAACAATTTGGTGCTTTCATATTTTGTGGGAACATTGTTCCAAATTGTGAATGGGACAATATTTTACTTCCAGATTTCAAATTTGGGTTCCTATTTGTTGTTTCACATATTGAGACATATTTTGGAAGGATATTTATTTTTTCTCTATAGGTGCCCAGCTTCATATCATTCTTCTTCAGATCCTTTTCAATGGACATTTATTTTCTCATCATTCTTTTATTTTACAAGGTTAAATCTTTCACCATTGAATAATAAACATCATGCATGATTATATATTGATCTTATTCATTATTGCATGATCATTCCTTGGAATGAAAATTTGAGGTTTTTCTCTCTTCATCACTAGAATAAAATTTCTTTTTCATATTTATGGGTGAGTATGAAAGATTAAATTCTTTATCCACAAGAGGTTTAGAACCGGAAATAACACCAAGTTCATATTTTACATTGATTGTAGAGCACAACTATTGAGATGGATTCTTATTATTATTATTTTAATAAAAGGCAAGGAGATTGGTTTTATCTCCACTCATTGGCTTCTTCTTATAAATTTTTTTTCCGTCCTTCTTCATTTTACCCCTTTTTAAATTTCTTTAAATAAGGAAAATGAGATCATTTTAATCTTCATGATATTCCATTCTAAAATATTCTTGTATCTTTAGAGGTGACATATCCTCTTATACCACTTTTAAACCCCCAAGACAGATTAGGTTCCACTAAGAGGGGGGTGAATCAATGGTGTCCTTGTTTTATGAATTTCTATCCTTTTAAATTTAACCTATTGAAAATGTTAAGGTTATCAATACACTCAATAGTATCTATAAAACTTACCTTGTGTGTGGTAGTAAAACAAGAGATATAATCACATAGTATTTACAAGGTTCCGAAATGAAAGGCCTACTCCTTGACATGTTTGTTAGACACCCTAAAATGGATTCTCTTCACTTTATACACAAGTGAGTACAACTAGTTCGACACCCTAGTTCCACAATTGGCTAGACACCCCAATTGATCTTCTTCACTGATTGGTTAAACATCCTAATCATAAGTCTCCATTAGATGGTTAGACACCCCAACCACAAGCATCCACTTTAGTTGTACCAGTGATAGAAATATCTTCTTCACAGATAATCTTCCTCTATAAGAAAGATGGATGTACCTTCTTTGTGTACAAATCTTCAAGGTCTTCAACAGATGACTTGATAAATATTATAGGTACTAAAAACTAATTTAAAATATTGAATTATTTAAAGCCTCCTTAAAATTATTGGTTACATGAAGTCAACATAATCAAGAATTACCCAACTTTGGCTCACTCTCAAAATTACTCTTGCACAATGGTTACAAGGAGTCTCAAAATGATCTTGCAATTCGGTACAATATTTAATCACCTCCATGCATATGTTTATAAAAAACATTATGCATGTGAATCTCAATAAATAAATTATTTAATTCTTCCATTTAAATCCTCAATTAATGTGTTAATAATTAAACACATTCAATTTTTTTTTCAAATAAATAATACCTGAATGTGGGATGTTATTTATTTCTTTATCGTGAATACCCCCAAAAACATGGGTATTTGATAGAGATAATAATTACATTATTTTTTATGTGTTTTAAAATGATTTAAACCCTTCCAATTGATCATTGTGATATTATTTGAAACATTTTATGATTTTTGCTGAGTTTTGAGATAAAACGTGAAAATTGGTTAATTCTGTAAATTTAGCAGTTTTTTGTTGCCTCTATTTTTCGGGCATAACTTCAAAAAATTTGATTAAATTAATGTGATTTCTTTTTTTAGGATTACAGTGTTTTTGGGATAAAAAATATTCTTCTTTTCCCATATCCAATTCAAAACACAATGACCCAGAAAAATCAATCAAATGGAGAAAGTTATTATGGCCGGAAGAATGGACCCTACCTTATTAAATGAGGCATATCTCAATATACCGACATTAAAATGATCTAATTACAGCTGTGTTTGACATATTAATTTATGGGTAATGTTCAAAGTAAAATTTAATGAATAAATGATCTCATTAAGTCATCATTTGAGTGAGTCAAAGTGGAGTAGGTGAAACAGTATTTGGCGGCCATAAAAAGTCATGTTCATTAATGCAACCATATCTTCCTTCACACCTGTACAAAATATTTTAAATTTTTAGTTTTGATATCAAACTTCATTAAAAACATCTTTTAAGAAGAAACCTCTGTGATTTTTTTCCATCTGTTGGGAATAACATAAGAAAACTTCTGATATACAAATTTTGGAGGATCAAAATTTATGTTCTTTGTTTTCTATATTTTATTATTCATAGTTTTGTAATGAATTATTATTACCCTTTATTCAATATTACCCTTACCATGGTGTGGTAATACTTTGATTTATTATGAAAGTATAGGTTTTTCCCTTTTGTAATTCATGAGTTCTTAAAATTAATGTTATAAGATCCTTTTCTCACTTCTGTGAAATTGGTTTCAATTTCTTATAATAGTTTTTATTATCATTTATGATTGTATTTGATTTTAGATTATTTTTCTTTTATTTATTGGTTCAATGATTAATATCTAAATCCACTAGGTTTTGGTCTATATACTATGTAATAGATCAGGGATTAGTGGCGAAGTACTCGGTGATCGTCAGTATATGTGGGAGGGGTAGTGAACACTCTTGATTGATTGGAATAAAAAACCCGATAGGGAATTGCCTATGTAAATTGGTGATATTTAGTATAACTCTATCACACATTTGAAGAAGAGTAGACCAATGTAATATTTTATTTAGGTTTATTCTTACCATTATTATTTGACCAAGGGAGTGATAAGAAGTGACTGTGGATTCTCACTTTTATCGACTTAGTAGAAGAGAATTAGATAAATTGGAACTATGATAGAATTATAATTGGAGAACCAAACCTGACCTGATCACCCTTATCATATAATACTTTAAATCACTTTTTTTTAAAAAAAATCTCAATATTTTTCTTATTTTTTTTTTCCTTTTTTAGTTTCTTTTCTTTTCAAAATCAAATAATTTCAAAAATCCTCCATTTTCCCTCTAATTAATGGTGACATATTGATTGTTGAGAACTCCTCTATGGAGATAATCTTGTTTAATCATTATACTAAATTTTAACTTATGAAATAATTGTTTTTTCACACCCCACGACAAGCATGTGTCAAAAATTGGTGTTGTTTCCAGGGAGGTAGTGCCAACATTTTTTTCTCTTATATTGCATGACTAGAAGTAAAAACCATGACCCTTCCCCCATAGATCCTGAAATTTAATGATACATCTTGAATAGACTTAGAAACATTAATTTCTAATTTTAATTTGAGGAAATTTCTCTTGTAGAGTCAAGTTAAACTTCAAGAGTTCACTCTGAGCCTATCATCATGGATGGAAATGAAAACCAAACACTTAGAGACCTGTGTTCACTGAAATTCCTTAATCAAAAAAAAATCAACTTGTCATGCTAGTGTTACAAAATTATTTTTATATTAAACATAACCTGATTCTATTTCTCCCAAAATTTCATGTTTGGTAGGTTAAGACCCAAACAAACATATTAAGGATTTCATGAATGTCTGCACTACTTTCAGACCTTGAGGAGTAGTAGAAGAGCAGGTAAAGTGGAAGGAATTCCCATTTTCATTGGAAGGAGAGACCAAATAATGGTTGTATGTCCTACAACCTAGATATGTGAATTATTGGAATGAATTGGTAAGATGCTTTATGCAAAGATTATTCCCCACCACCAGGAGTACATCCATAAAAAAGGAAATCTATGCCATCAGAAAATCATCTGGAGAAACTCTTTGTGAGTACTGGGAGAGATTTAAGAAGCTATGTGATAGCTTCCCATATCAAGTAATTGAGGATAATCACTTTCTAATATTCTTTTATCAAGGCTTACTATACAATGATAGAAACCTTCTGGATGCATCATCTGTAGGTGCACTAATTGAAAATTTTCTAGAAGAAGCCAAGGGCTTGATTGAGAAAATTTCTCAGAATTCACAACAATTCAGTATAAGAGGTGCTGGAACAATAGGTATTCATGAGGTAAGAACTTCTCATCCATCAACATTATTTGAAACTATTATTGAAGAGCTAACTATTTTGGTGAGACAGATGGCCTTAAAACTAGTGAGTGAACAACAAGCACTATCTAAGTTATGTGGTTTATGCTCACTACCTGATCATTTCGCTGACAAGTGTTCTGAAATATAGGGAATAGAAAGTTGCACAGAATCCTTTCATTCAATTCAGTTCCAACAAAATAAAGGATGGGTAGATCCTAACCAAGTCTAATATGGATTTGGAAATTAGAATAATCAAGCTAGACCCTCGTACCAAAATTAGTTCCAAACATGACCCTCATTCTAGAATTAATTCCAGAACCCACCACCATTTCAACAAAAGAAATTTTATAGATATACTTATTACCAACAACCATCCACTTTACAGATACCCTATAAGTATCCATCCACCAGTGCAAAACCTCCAATTCAAAACCAAAAGCAAAAATCTTTGTTTGAGGGGCTGAAAGATATTGTAAAATATTTTTCTAACAAGTTTGAAAGTATCATGGAATTACTAACCAAAAATCTGAAGAAACTCTATTCTTAGATAATCCCAAACCCAATGGATAATTTCAGCATGATGAAAAAAATAAGTGGAAAAGAAATCCCACCACCAGCCACCATTGATCCTAAAACAAGACTACTTGGGATAAGGGAGAATGAAGTTGGAAATTCAGAAAATTTATTGAAAATGAATTGAGAAGAAGAGAAGAAAGCGGAGGATGAGAAAGATAAGTCGAGGAAGAAGATACAAGAAACACCATTTCAAAGGAAACAAAGTAGAATAAAGGCTTACCTCCACCATTTCCATCAAGGATGGTTGAATCAAAGAGGTTTCAAGAAGAAGTGCTTCAAAAATAAATTCTAGAAACCTTCTAGAAAGTATAAATCAAAATCCCTCTTCTTGAAGCACTCAATAAAATTCTAAATTATGATAAATTTTTTAAGGATATTTTTACGAAGAAGAGGATACTTCAAGGGAATGAAAGGATTAACTTTGGAAGAAGTTTCTCAGTGCTTATTATACCACGTTTTCTAACCAAATTTCAAGATTCAGGGACATTTTCCACTCCATGAACCATTGGTTATTTAAATTTACCTAATGATTTATGTGATATGGGTGCTTAAATAAATGTATTTCATCACTTATTATACACTTCTTTGCATATAGGAGACTTTATGCCCACAATATTTGTGGTATAGCTTGCAAACAGATCCACAGTTTTCCCATTAGGAGTTCTGGAGGATGTCCTTGTAAAAGTAAAATATTTCTTATTCACAATTGACTTCTATGTTCTAAATTTAGAAGAATATAGGATCCTACCACAGCCACCCATAATTTTGGGAAGAAAATTCTTAAAGATGACCAAAACCATCATCAATTTCCATGAAGGGACCCTCACCATGGAGTTTGGAGATCACACTGTCAACTTTAATATTTTTGAATCTATGAGTCACCCATTGGATGATCACTACCTCTTTTCACTCTACCATGAAGTTGGTATTGAACCCATTTAAGAATTGTTTATGTGTCATGAATTCTTATCCTTAGGAGAGACTTTATCCATTTAAAATATCACTGAACCCATGGATTCCCAAACTGCTAGAGATTCTGATTTCATGTGGGAGGAAGAGGTAAAATATAATTTCTTTGATGATTTTTTAAATTAGGAAGATGATGGTTTGATTTCTTGTGTGTAGGATGTCAAAACTTTGAAATTGGGGAACCTCAACTTAATTTCATCTCTTGACCGTCCCATTTATTTGGAATTAAAACCACTCCCCACTGATTTAAAATATGTTAACCTTATGGAGGTAGAGAAATTACTAGTGATTGTTGATAATAATTTTTCTGAAACCTAAAAAAAATATTTGATTATGATTTTGAGATATAATGTCCATGAAATAGGGCAGATCTTAGGTGATATCATAGGAATCAATCCAAAAATATGGTCACATATAATTCTTCTTGAGGGATATTCCAAAGCTGTCGGACAACCCCAAAGAAGGTTAAACCCCACCCTAATGGAGGTTGTGAAAAAATATATTGAGAATATATTAGAAGATGGGATCATATATCCCATCTCATATTCACACTGGGTTGTCCCCATTCATGTAGTTCCAAAAAAACTGGCCTAACCATTGTGAGTAATGAGAAGAATTAATTAATCCCTATAAGAATTCAGAATAGATGGAGAGTGTGCATATATTTTAGGAAGTTAAATCAGGTCACTCGAAAAGATCATTTTCACATCCCCTTCATTGATCGGATTTCAGAGTTATTAGAAGGGATAAATTATTATTTCTTTTTTGGATGGATTTTTAGGTTATTTATAGTTACTTATTGGTCGTGAGGATCAATAGAATACTACCTTTACTTTTCCCTTTGGAACTTTTTCATATTAAAGGATGGAATTTGGATTATGAAATGCTCTAGGTACATTTCATAGGTTCATGGTATGTATTTTTTCTAATCACATTGATGTTTTCTTGGAGGTTTTCTTGGATGATTTCACAGTTTTTTGAAATTATTTTGACTATTGTTTGAAAAATATGGAAAAAGTTTTGAAAAGTTACATTGAAAAGAATATTGTTTTGAATTTTAAAAAGTTTCATTTCATGGTTGAGAGAGGAATTTTCATTAGGAATGTCATTTCCAAAAAAAAGAATAGAAGTTGATAAATCAAAAATTGAAGGGATACAATCTTTACCTTACCCAACTTATGTGAATCATGTTAGAACATTTTTAGGACATACAGGAATCTATAGATGGTTTATCAAAGATTTCAGTAATATTTATCTCCCTCTCCCTAGATTAACTTTGAAAGATGATAATTTTGATTTGAATGGTGGATGAAGGTAATAATTTGATGAGTTTAATAAGAGATTAATTACAACACCATTGATGCATCCACCAAATTAGGAAGAACCATTCGAGCTACTTTGTGATACTTCTAACCAAGAAGTTGGTGTAGTACTTTCTCAGCGAATTTATGGTAGGCCACAAGTCATTTCCTATGCCTCAATAACATTATATGTGGCCCAGTTAAAATACACAGTAATAGAAAAAGATTTTTTAGAATTTTTTTTCTTTAGAAAGATTTAGATCATATCTTCTTGGAACTAAAGTCACTGTGTTTTATGATTATACAGCTCTTAGGTACTTAATGAATAAGGATAAATCTAAATCAATGATAGTGATATGGATTATATTACTAAAGGATTTCAACATAGAAATCAAATATGATAAGGGATCTAAGAACCAAGTGGTTGATTACTTAAGTTGACTACCCAAAACCGCTGAAGCTGAAAATCTAGAAAAAGAACCACTAAATGATCACATTCTAGGAGAGAAGTTGTACTGTATTAAAGGAGAAGTGGCTTAGTATGTTGATATTTTCAATTATATGGTAACATTTTATGTCCCATATCATTTAAATTTCCACCAAATTCAAAAGATGAAATCAGAATCTAGATATTACATTTGGGATAATCTATTTATTTAGAAAATTTTCAATGACTAAGTGATAAGGAAATGTTTTCTTGAAATTGAAATTGATTTTTTGCTTGAGTTTTGTCACACTTTAGCTTGTGGATGCTACCTTTTACATCAAATGATGTCAAGAAAGGTTTTAGAATCTATACTTTATTGGCCCACCCTTTTTAAATATGCTCATGAATATTGAAAAAGGTGTGAAAATGACATTTTTCTAGAAATATTTCAAGGAGATAAGAAATGCCCCAAAAGCCATTGATTTTTTGTGAAATTTTTGAAGTTTGAGGGATAGATTTTATGGTCCCTTTACCAATGTCATTTTGAAATTATTATATCTTTCTTTCAGTTGATTATTTTTCTAAATGGGTGGAAGGAATATCCACCAGGATTGATGATGCTAAAGTTGTTTGTGATTTTGTAAGGGCTAACATATTCTATAGGTTTGGAGTTCCCAGATCCATCATCAGTGATCAGGGGACTCACTTTTGAAATGAGATAATAGAGGCTTTGATGAATAAGTATGGGTTTCATCATAAAACATCAACTCCCTATCATCTATAGACTAAGGGTCAAGCTAAAGTGTCCAACAGGAAAATCAAAGGAATTTTGGAAAATACTATTAATCCAAACAAGAAATATTGGATCCAAAGGTTTGAAGACACATTATGGGATTACAGGATATCCTACAAAACTCCAATTGGAATAAGTATATATAGGTTTATTTATGGGAAAATTTTTCATCTACTAGATGAATTAGAATATAAGGCATAATGGGTTGTGAGAAAGACAAATTTGGATCTTAAAAGTGCTGGAAAAGAGAGAAGATTGAAGTTGTAGGAGTTAGAAGAAATTAGAAGGGAAGATTTTGAAAATTAAAAGATTTAAAAATAAAGAACAATAGTAGCTCATTAAAAGATGATCCAACCAAAATACTTTCATCATAGATACATGGTGTTGTTATTCAACTAAAGACTCAAACTGATGTGAGGTAAAATTCTTTCCAAGTGGGAATGTCCATTTATAGTTACTCTTGTATATATTTTTACTGTTTTGTAGATTATGAAGGATAGATCATAGTATCTATTCACTTATAATGGATATAGACTGAAGAAATTACATGGGACCATTACATCAGATCTAGTTGAGGAGATCACACTCCTCTAACCTATTTAGAAATAAATCCACCAGGTCGTACCTCTTCTTTACTCTTTCTTGTTTACTATGATTTATTTTTAAAATATAATTACATGTTAAATATATTTGAATTCATTTCAGAAAATTCATCATTTAATTATGGTGTAAGGAACCTTTGTAGTTTAGGATTTTTATTTATTTATTTTTTTACTATTTTCAAAAAAATTGTGTATTTTTTAAATTTTGTGTGTTTCTTTTTCAATTTAAAGTAATCTTATTTTTGAATCACATGCCACGTCTCACTATATTTATTATTGAAATTAAATTACCATGAGGATTATAAACCTAATTTTAATATTATTTTCATTCACCTCACTTCTTGAGAAAACCAAATCATGCTTGATTTAACTATAATTTGAATTATTCCTGTCAAAACTTGAGGGGTTGAAGTGCTTTTGTTTTAAATGATTAATCCATTTCGTTGGTTTTAAATCCCCTTTTTCAATAAAATACTTTTTATAATGGATTGAATTGAAAATTTAATCCTTATAGCCCTTATAATCCATGAACATCCTGTTAGGTTAGCCACATTACATGATAATTTTCTCTATCCAACCTGTTCTTGAAGTGAAATTGTATAATCTAGTTAAAATTAAGTGTGGGGGAAGTTTTCATGTATTGTGATAATTTATTTTTGTGACACTTTGGGTGGAAGGTAAAATTTTGAAGAGATGATTTTCCTACTAAAAAAATCATTTTTTTGAAATTCGTTCCTTTTTGGAGCTTTCATGATAAAATAATTTTATTATTTCTAGAGCTTCCAATGTAGAAAAAAAAGTTACGCCTATCTATATCTTTCAAGAAAAAATTATGTTTGAGAAGATTAAAAAATTTTCTACTAAAATGATGAATTCTATAAAATTTCCTTGAGTTTTCATGATTATGGAGTTGATTTACTACTAAGGGGGTGAGGAGGAGACCATACTTGAGTGAGAATTAGAATCATGCAATTTTTCTTCAAAAATATCCAAACACTCCACATTCAGACTTGGAATTTTTCACATCAAAATCATACCAACCGAAATCCTTAGAAGAACCCTAAAAATCCCTCATGATAAACACATGTCCTTGAATCACATCGGGTGGATATGTATGAATTTATCAAGCCTATGGTGACCTTTTTATGAGTATCTGATGAGAAAGACATTGTTTGATATTGACATTTGTGTGATAAGAGAAAATGAAAGAGAGATAAGTGTTTTGTGTGAATGGGAGGATAAATGAGGTGGAAATATATTGAATGATATGTATGAAGAACTTGAAATAAAGTTTTTTGATGAGGCATGATATATTTTGTTTCTTGGTGTTAAATTGTTAGATCTCAAGTATATGTGTTTTAAATTTGCTTTGATTTGATATTGATTTTTACTTATCTAGAAGTCCAAGTGATGAGTGTGGAGTAATTGATAATTATAATACTTTCATTATTTTGTGTATGTTTTTAAATGATTTAATACATTCTAATTAATTAATGTGATCTGGTTTTCATCATTTTATTATTTTTGGTGAGTTTTGAGCTAAAATGTAAAAATTGTTTAATTCTATAAATTTAGTAGTTTTCTTTTGATTATATTTTTAGAGAATAACTTCTATAATTTTTATACAATTAATGTGATTCCTTTTTTTATGATTAAATTGTTTTTGGTATATAAATTATTCTTCGAGGCCCATATCCAATTCTAAACACAATGACCCAGAAAAAACAATCAAATGAAGAAAGTTATTATGACTGGTATAATGGACCCTACCTCGTTAAATGAGGAATATCTCGGAATACTAAACTTCAAATAATCTTATTCAAACTAGGTTTGACAAAAAAAATTATCGGTCATTTTCCCATTAAATTTCATGAATAATTTGTCTCATTAAGGAAACATTTGAGCAAGTCAAATTGGAATAGGTGAAATAGTAGTTGGCAGCTAGAAAATGTCATACTCATTAATGCAGACATATATTCCTATAAACATATCCAAAATCTTTTAAATGTTTAGTTTATATATCCAACTTCATTTCTAACATATTTTAATAATACACCTCTATGAGTTTCGGAAATTTGGTGGTCATAACAGAAGAAAAATTCTGACAGATAGATTCTAGAGAAGAAAAATTTATGTTCTTTGATTCCTCTCTTTTATTCTTCTTAGTTTTGTAATGAATTCATATTCCCCCTTATTCACAATTTCCTTTAATATTGTGGGGGTAATACTCTGAGTGATTGGAGAAGTATAGTTTTTCCCTTTTGTAATTCATGAGTTCTTGTACTTAATGTTCTAATATCCTCTTCTCTCTTCTACAACATTGGTTTCAATTTCTTATAACAGTTTTTATTATCATTTGAGAATGTATTTGATTTTAGATTCTATTGTTTTTACTTATTGGGTAAATGATCAATATATCCCTCTTCTAGGTTCTGATCTATGTACAGTGGAATATATCAGGGATTAGTGGCCAAGTACTCAGTGATAGCCAATACATGTGGGAGGGGTAGTGAACATTCTTGATTGTTTGGGAGAAACAAGACCCGATTGGGAATTACCTAAGCCAATTGAGAGTATTTAGTACAACTCTATCACACATTGGAAGGAGAGTAGACCAATATGAGATTTTAGAAAGGTTTATTCTCACAATTACTATTTGACCAAGAGAGTAAGAAGAAGTGATTATGGATTCTCACTTTTATCAACTTAGAAAAAGATAATTGGATAAATTGGAACTATGATATAATTAAAATTGGAGAACCAAAACTGACCTGATCACCCTTATCATATAATAGTTTCAATCACTTATTTTGTCAATTTTTTCTAATTTTTTTCTTAAATTTTTTTCATTTTTTTAGTTTCTTTTCTTTTAAAAATCAAAAAATTTCAAAAATTCCCCCTTTTTCCTCTAATTAAAGGTGATAGCTTGATTATTGAGTGATCCTCTCTAGAGACAACCTAGTATAATCACTATACTGAATTTTAACTTAGTAAATAATAGTTTTTGTTACACCCCACAATAGACACATGTCAATACTTGGCACCATTATCGGTGAGGTAGTGCCAACATTTCTTTCTCTTATATTGCATGACTAGAAGTACAAACCCTGACCCTTCACCATAGATCATAAAATTGAAAGAACCTTGTTTAATAGACTTAGAAATCTTAATTTTTAATCTTAATTTGAGGAAATTTCTATTTCAAACTCAAGTGAAACTTCAAGTTTTCACTCTGAGCATGTCATCATAGATGGAAATCAAAATCAAACACTTAGAAACCTCTATGAAACCCAATTCCTTAATCAAAACAATTAACTTTCCATGCTAGTGTTACAAAATGATTTTGAGATGAAACCAAAAATGATTTATTTTCGACCAATATTTCATGGTTTGGAAGGTGAAGACCCAAAAAAACATATTAAAGAGTTCACACATGTCTGCTCTACTTTCAAACCCAAAGAAGTATCTCAAGAGTAGGTAAAGTGGGAGGCATTACCATTTTCATTGAAAGAAGTTACCAGAGAATGGTTGTATATCCTACCACCTAGAAATATGAATGATTAGAATGAATTGGTAAGATTATTCATGCAAATATTCTTCCCCACCTCTAGGATAACATCTGTTAGAGAGGAAATCTATACCATCATACAATCATTTGGAGAAACTCTTTACGATTACTGGGAGGGATTTAAGAAGCTATGTGACATCTTTCCACATCAACTAATTAAGGATCATCACTTTATTGTATTATTTTATCAAGTTTTACTAGAAAATGATAGAAACCTTATAGATGAATCATCAGGAGGCACACTGATTAACAAGTCACCAGAAGAATCTAAGGTCTTGATTGAGAAAATTTCTCATAATTCATAACAATTTGGTACAAGAGGTACTAGAATAAGAGATATTAATGAGGCAATAACTTCTCATCCATAACCATTATTAGAAACTATTATTGAATAGATAACTAGTTTCGTTAGATAGATATACTTGAAAAAAGTGAGTGAACAATAAGCACCAGCTAAGGTATGTGGTTTATACTCATCACCTTATCATTCCTCTGACCAGTGTGCTAAAATATAGGGAATGGAAAGTTGTGCAGCATCCTTTCAGCCAAGTTAGTTCTAGTAAAACCAAATATGAAGAGATCCTAACCAAGTCCAATATGGTTTTGGAATTTAGCATAATCAAGCTTGACCCCCATACCAAAATCAGTTCCAAAACCATCCCCTATTCCAGAATCAATTACAGAACCCACCACCATTTTAACAAAAGTAATCTTATAACCATAATTCTTACCAATAACCACCCACTTTCCATAGACCCTATGAGAACTATCCACAAGTCCACAACCTCCAATTCAAAACCAACGGCGTAAATATGAGTTTTAGGGGCTGAAATACACCATAAAATATTTTTCCAACAAGTTTGAAAGTCTCATGGACTTCCTAAACAAAAATCTAAATAAAATCCCTTCCCAGAAAAACCCAAACCCAGAAAATAATTTCATCATGATAACAACAATAATTGGAAAAGAACTCCCACCACCATCCACCATTGATCCTGGAATAATACCACCTGGGCTAAGGGCGAATGAAGTTGGGAATTCAAAAAATTCATTAAAAATGCATCGGGAAGAAGAGAAGAAAGAGGAGGAGGATAAGGATAGGCCAAGGAACAAGAGACAAGAAACACCATTTAAAATTAAAAAAAAGGGATAAGAAATACTTACCTAAACTATTTCTATCAAGGATGACTGAATCAAAGTGTTTTTCAGAAGAATCGCTTCAAAAATAAATTATAGACACCTTCTAGAAAGTGGAAATAAATATCCCCCATGCATGAAGAAATAAAAAAAATCCAAAGTATGATAAGTTTTTTAAGAGTATTTTCACCAAGAAGATTATACTTCAATAGAATTAAAGGATGAACTTGGGAAGAAGTGTCTCAGCCATTATCACACTATAGTTTCCAACCAAATGTCAAGATCCAGGGATGTTTTATATTCGATGCACCATTAGTTATTTAAATTTATATAATTTTTTATGTGATATAGTTGTTTAAATTAATGTATTTCCTCACTAATTATACACTTCTTCTCAAATGGGATACTTGAATCCCACAACAGTGGTGGTCCATCTTGTAAACAGATCCACGGTTTTCCCAGTAGGAGTTATAGAGGATGTCCATGTGAAAGTCAAAGATCTCTTATTCCCAGTTGACTTCTATGTGTGGAATATGGAAGAAGATAGGATCCGGTCACACTCACCCATAATTTTGGGGAGACCATTCTTAAAGGTGTCCAAAACCATCATCAACATCCATGAAGGGACCCTCGCCATGGAGTTTGGAGATAACACTATCCACTTCAATATTTTTGAATCCATGAGGCACCCATAAAATGATCACTCCCTCTTTGCACTCTCCCATGAAGTTGGTACTGAACCTATTGAAGAATCAGATATATACCATGAATTATTATCCTTAGGATATACTTTACCCATTTAAAATATCAATGAACATGTGGATTCCCAAACTACTGTAGATTCTAATTTCATGTTGGAGGAAGAGTTAAAATATAATTTATTTAATGATTTGTTAAATGATGAATATGATGATATGATTTCTTATGTGTATGATTTACAAACTTTGAAAGTGTGGAACCTAAACTTAATTTCATCCTTTGAACACCCCCTTGATTTGGAATTAAAAACACTCCCCGCTGATTTAAAATATGTTTACCTTATGGAGGGAGAAAAATTACGAGTGATAATTTCTAATAATTTGTATCAAACCTAAGAAAAATCATTGATTGAGATTTTTAGAGATAATTTACATGAAATAGGGTGGAGATTAGGTGATATCCTAGGAATCAACCCAAAAATATGCTCACATATAATTCTTCTTGAGGGAGATTCCAAACCCGTCAGACAGGCCCAAAGGAGGATGAACCCCACCCTGGTGAAGGTTGTGAAAAAAGGATATTGAGAAACTATTGGAATCTAGGATCATCTATCCCATCTCATATTCATAATGGGTTTTCCCCATCTATGTAGTTCCAAAAAAAACTGGCCTAACCATTGTGAGGAATGAGAAGAATGAATTAATACCTCTAAGAATTCAGAATAACTGGAGAGTGTGAATAGATTTTAGGAAGTTAAATTAGGTCACTGAAAAAGATAATTTTACCATCCCCATAATTGACCAAATGTTAGATATATTTGAAGGTAGAAATCCTTATTACTTGTTAGATGGATTTTCAGGTTATTTACAGGTACCTATTGCTCTCGATGATCAAGAGAAGACTACCTTTACTTGTCACTTTAGCGCATTTACATATAAAAGGATTCCATTTGGATTATGTAATAATCAAGATAAATTTAAGAGATTCATGGTAAGTATTTTTTATGATCACATTGAATATTTCTCGGAGGATTTCTTGGATGATTTCACAGTTTTTTGAAATTCTTTTGATCATTTTTTGAAAAATCTGTAAAAAGTTTTGAATACTTACATTGAAAAGAATCTTGTTTTAAATTTTGAAAAGTTTAATTTCATGGTTGAGAGAGGAGTTTTCCTTGGGAATATCATTTCTAAAAATGGCATAGAATTTGATATATCAAAATTTGAATTGATAAATTCTTTACCTTATCCAACTTTTGTGAAGCATGTTACATCATTTTTTGGACATGCAGGATTCTACTGGAGGTTTATCAAATATTATTGTAAGATTTCTCTCCCTCTCTATCAATTACTTTTAAAAGATTCTAATTTTTATTTTAATGGTGCGTTTAGGTAATCCTTTGATGAGTTGAATAATATATTGATTACACCACTAGTGATGCAGCCACCAAATTGGGAAGAACCATTGGAGCTACTTTGTGATGCTTCTAACCAAGAAGTTGGTGCAGTACCTTCTTAGTGAATTTAGGGAAGAACAAAAGTCATTACCTATTCCTAAATAACCTTATATGTGTCCCAATTCAACTACACAACAATATAAAAGGAGTTTTTAGTAGTTTTCTTTGCGTTAGAAATATTTATATCATATCTTCTTGGAACTAAATTCATTATGTTTTCTAATCTTACAGCTCTTAGGTACTTAATGAATAAGGATGAAGCTAAACTAAGGATATTGAGATGGATTATACTACTATATGAGTTCAAAATATAAATCAAATATAATAATAGATCTGAGAACCAAGCGGTTGATCACTTAAGTAGACTACCCAACACCGATGAAGCTGAAATTCCCAAAAGAAAACCACTAAATGAATACCTTCTAGGAGAGCAGTTGTACTTGATTAAAGGATAATCTACTTGGTATGATAATATTTTATATTATATAGTACTATCTTGGGTCCCATATCATTTAAATTCCCAACAATTTCAAAATATTAAATCAGAATCTAGACATTACATCTGGGATGATTCATTCCTTTGGAAGATTTGCAATAACCAAGTGATAAGATGTTTTCCTGAAATTGAAATTGATTATGTGTTTAAGTTTTTTCACTCTTTATCGTGTGGAGGACAATTTGGAACTCAAAGTATAGTAATAAAGGTTTCATAATCTGGAATTTATTGGCCCACCTTTTTAAAAGATGATTATGAATATTGAAAAAGGTGTAAAAATGTTATTTTTCTAAAAATATTTCAAGGAGATAAGAATTACCTGAGAATCCATGTATTTTTTGTGAAATTTTTTAAGTTTGGGGGATATATTTTTTGGTCCCATTCACAATTTCATTTGGAAATTATTATATCATTCTTATAGTTGATTATTTTTCCAAATGGGTGGAATAAAAATCCACCTGGACTAATGATACTAAAGTTGTTTGTGATTTCGTATAGTCTAACATATTCTCTAGGTTTGGAGTTCCCAGAGTCATCATCAGTGATTATGGGACTCACTTTTGTAATAGGATAATGGAGGATTTTCTAAAGAAGTATGGGTTGCATCATAAAACATTAACACCCTATCATCTATAGACTAATGGTCAAGCTGAAGTGTCCAATAGGGAAATCAATGGAATTTTGGAAAAGACAGTTAATATAAATAGAAAATATTAGATCCAAAGGTTGGAATATAAATTATGGTATTATAGGATATCCTATAAAACCCCAATTTTAATGAGTCTATATAGGTTTATTTATGGTAAATATTTTCATCTTCTAGTGGAATTGGAGCATAAGGCATATTGGGATGTGAGAAAGATGAATTTGGATCTTGAAAGTGAAGGAAAAGAGAAAGATTATAGTTGAAAGAGATGGAATAAATTTTCAGGGAATATTTTTAAAATCCCATTATTTACAAAGAAATAACAAGACTGGCTCATAACAAGCTGATCCAACCAAAATAATTCCATCCTGGAGACACAGTGTTGTTATTCAACTCAAGACTCAAGCTGATTCTAGGTAAACTTAGTTCTAGGTGGAAAGGTCCATTTATAGTTACTCATGTATATCCTTTTGGTGTTGTGTATATTGTTAAGGATGGAGCATAGAATCCATTCACTGTTAATGGACATAGGCTGAAGAAATTCCATGGGACCTTTCCATCATATCCAGTGGAGGATATCACACTCCTCCAACCTTTTTATCAATAAAATCCACTCGTATGTACCTCTCATTTACACTTTCTTTATTATTGTGATTCATTTTTAAAATCTTATTACATATTAAATCCATTTAAATACATTTTTTACACTGAATAATTTATTTTTTGGGGAGGGAACCATTGTAGTTTATGATTTTTATTTGTTGTTTGTTTTACTATCTTCAAAAAAATGTGTGTTTTTTAAATTATGTGTGTTTCTTTTTCAATTTTTGTGTGTTTTTGAAACTTTTGAGAAGAAATTATTACCTTTGAAATTTTTGAAACCCATTTCCATGAGTGAAACAAATTATTCCATGAAACTGATCTTAAATTATCACTGAAAATGACTTTGCTTCAAGTTAAAATCTTTAGAAATTTTACAAAAAACACTCTGCTTTTTGAATCTCATGCCACATCTCACTGTCTTTATCATTGAAATCACTTTCCCATAAGGTTTCTAAACCTAATTTTCATATTATTTTCATTCACCTAACCTCTTTAGAGAACCAAAACATGATTGATTTAACTATAATTTTATTTATTCATGTAAAAAATTGAGGGTTTTAGGTACTTGGGTTTTAAATGATTGAGGAATTTATTTAGTTCTAAAGCCCCATTTTCAATAAAATACTTTTTATAATGGCTTGACTTGAATATTAAAACCTTATAGCCCTTATAATCCATGAAAAACATGTTAGGTTAGCCACATTCTAAGTCAATTTTCCCTATCTAACCTGCTCTTGAAGTAAAATTGCATAATCTAGTTGACATTAAGTGTGGGGGAAGCTATCTTGTATTATGATACATTATTTGGTGACACTTTGGGTGGAAATTAAAATGTTGAAGAGATGATTTCAATGCTAAAAAATAATTTTATTGAAATTTGTTCCTTTTCTAAAGCTTTCATGATAAAATAAGTTCCACCTTTCTAGAGATTAAAATGTGTAAACAAATTTATGCCTATCTATAGCTTTCATGAAAAAATTATCTTTGAGAATATTGAAATTTTTTATGCTAAAACGATGAATGGGGTGATCTTTCTTTGAGTTTTCACTATTTTGGAGCTGATTTTCTGCGAAGGGTGTAAGGAGGAGACCATACTGGATTGAAAATTAAAATCATGCAATTTTTCTTCAAAAAGAACAAAACACTTCTCATTCAGCCTCGAAATTTTTCACATCAAAATCCTACCAACCGAAATCCATAGAAAAACACTAAAAATTCCACATGATAAACACATGTCCTTGACTCACATCAGGTGGAGATGTAGAAATTTATCAATCCTATAGTGACCCTTGCATGATTATTAGATTATAGAGACATTGTTTAAAATTAACATTTGTGTGATAAGAGAAAATGAAAATTAGGTAAGTGTTTTGTGTGAATGGGAGAAGAAATGAAGTGTAAATATATTGAATGGTATGTATGAAGAACTTGAAATAAAGGTTTTTGATTAGGCATGATATCTTTTGTTTCTTGGTGTTAAATTGTTGGATCTCAAGGATATGTGTTTTAAATTTACTTTGATTTGATATTAATGTTTACTTATCTAGGAGTCCAATTGATAAGTGTGGGGAAATTGATAGAGATAATAATTTAATTATTTTTTATATGTTTTTAAATTATTTAATCCCTTACAATTAATAAATGTGATCTGATTTTCATCATTTTATTATTTCTGGTGAGTTTTGAGCTAAAATGTAAAAATTGGTTAATTCTGTAAATTTAGCAGTTTTTTATTGCTTCTATTTTTCAAGAATAACTTCGAAAATTTTGATCCAATTCATGTGAATCCTCTTTTTTAGACTTACAGTATTCGTGGGATACAAATTATTCTTTGGGGCCCATATCCAATTTGAAACACAATGAACCACAAAAATCAATCAAATGGAGAAAATTATTATGGCCGGAAGAATGGACCCTACCTCATTAAATTAGAAATATATTAGGATACCTAGCTTAAAATAATCTTATTCTAGTTGAGTTTGAAATAGGAATTTATGGGTCATGTTCCCATTAAATTTCATGATGAAAGGATCTCATTAAGGCAACATTTGAGCGAGTCAAAGTCGAGTAGGTGAAACAGTATTTGGAGGCCATAAAAAGTCATGTTCATTAATGCAGCCATATATTCCTTTAAACCTATCCAAAATATTTTACATTTTAAGGGTAGATATCCAGATTCATTTTGAACATCTTTTAATAAGATACCTCTATGATTTTCATCCATCTTGTAGGCATAACAGAAGAAAACTTATAACAGACAGATTCTAGAGGAGCAAAATTTCTATTATTTGTTTTCTATCATTTATTATTCTTAGTTTTTTAATGAATTATTATTCACCTTATTAATAATTACCATTACCATGGTGGGTTAATACTCTGATTGATTTGGTAAGTATAGGTTTTTTCCTTTTTTAATTCATGATTTCTTTCACTTAATGTTCTAAGATCCTTTTCTATCTTCTGTGAAATGGGTTTCAATTTCTTATAACGATTTTGATTATCATTTACGATTGTATTTGATTTTAGATTATATTGTTTTTATTGATTTTTTCAATGATCAATATCTTCCTTCACTAGGTTCTGGTCTATATATTATGGAATAGATCAGGGCCTTGTGGTGAAGTACTTGGCGATCATCAGTACATATGGGAGGGGTAGTGAACATTATTGTTTGTTTGGGATAAACAAAACCTGATTGGGAATTGCCTAAGTCAATTGGGGATATTTGGTATAACTCTATCACACATTTTAAGTAGAGTAGACAAATTTGATATTTTATTAGGGTTTATTCTCACCATTAATATTTGACCAAGGGAGTGAGAAGAAGCAATTATGGATTCTCGCTTTTATCGACTTAGTAGAAGAGAAATGGATAAATTGGAATTATGATAGAATTACAATTGGAGAACCAAACCTGAAACGATCACCACTATCATATAATAGTTTCAATCACTTGTTTTTTCAATTTTTTCTCAATAGTTTTCTTAATTTGTTTCTTTGTTTAGTTTCTTTGTTTTCAAAATTAAAGAATTTCAAAAATTCCCCATTTTCCCTCTAATTAAAGGTGACAGCTTGATTATTGAGTGATTTTCTATGGAGACAACCTAGGTTAATCACTATACTACATTTTAACTTAGGAAATAATAGTTTTTATCACACCCCATGAGATACACATGTCAAAATTTTGCATCGTTTCTAGGGAGGTAGTGCCAAAAAAAAATTCTATTATATTGCATGACTAGTAGTAAAAACCCTGATCCTTCCTCCATTGATCCTAAAATTGGAAGAAACTTGTAAAATATACTTAGAAACCTTAATTTTCAATCTGTATTTGAGGAAATTTCTCTTGCATACTCAAGTTAAACTTCAAGTGTTCACTCTAATCCTGTCATCATGGCTTGAAATCAAAACCAAACACTTAGAGACCTTTGTGCACCACAATTACATAATCAAAACAATCAACTTTCCATGTCAGTGTTAGAAAATGATTTTGAGATGAAACCTAACATGATTCCATTTCTCCCAAAATTTCATGGTTTGGCAGGTAAAAACTCAAACAAACATATTAAAGATTTCATGCATGTTTTCTTTACTTTCAGACCCCGAGGAGTAGTAGAGGAGTAGTTAAAGTGGAAGGTGTTACCATTTTCATTGGAAGGAGTTTCCAAATAATGGTTTTATAGCCTAAAACATGGAGATTTAAATGATTGGAATTATTTGGTAATATTATACATTCAAATATTCTTCCCTGCATTTAGGAGCACATCCATTATAAAGAAAATATATGCCATCAAAAAATCATCTGGAGAAACTCTTTACAATTACTCAGAGAGATTTAAGAAGATATGAGCCATATGCCCACATCAAACAATTCAAGAGCATAACTGTATTGTCTTCTTTTATCAAGGATTACTGGAAAATGATATAGACCTTCCAGATACATCATCTAGAGGCACACTGATTGAAAATTCACCAGAAGAAGCCAAGGTTTTGATTGAGAAAAATTTTCAAAATTCACAACAATTTGGTACAATAGGTATTAGAACAAGATGTAATAGAATAATAGGTATTCATGAGGTAAGAACTTCTCATACATTACCATTATTATAAACTATGATTAAATAGATAACTAGTTTAGTGAGATAGATGGCCTTGAAATAAGTGAGTGAGCAATAAGCACCGGCTAAGGTATGTGGTTTATGCTCATCACATGATCATTCCACTAACCAGTGTACTGAAATATAGGGAATCTAAAGTTGTGTATCAGACTTTCAGCTGAGGTAGTTCTAGAAAAATCAAGGATGAATAGATCCTAAACAAGTCCAATTTAGATTTGGAATTTAGCATAATCAAGCTCAACCCCCGTGCCAAAATCAGTTCCAAAACCAATCACCATTCCAGAATCAATTCCAGAACCCACCATTATTTTAACAAAAGTAATCATATAACCAAACTTCTTACCAAAAACCACCCACTTTATAGAGACCCTATGAGCAGAAATCTACCATTTCACAACTACCAATTCAAAACCAATAGCAAAAAATCTGAGTTTGAGGGGCTGAAATACACCGTAAAATATTTTTCCAACAAGTTCAAAAGTCTCATGGACTTCCTAACCAAAAATCCAAATAAAATACCTTCCTAGAAAAACCTAATCCCAAAAAACAATTTCAGTATGATAACAGTAAGAATTAGAAAATAAATCCCACCACCATCCACCATTGATCCCGAGAAAAGACCACCTGGGCTAAGGGCGAATGAAGTTGGTACTTCAGATAAATCATTGAAAATGCACCAAGAAAAATAGAAGAAAGAGAAGGAGGAGAAGGATAGGATGAGGAATAAGAGACAAGAAACACCATTTCAAAGGAAACAAAAGGAGAATAAATTCTTACCTCCACTATTTCTATAAAGGATGATTGAATCAAAGAGATTGTAGGAAGAAGCGCTTCAAAAATAAATTCTAGACACCTTCTAGAAAGTAGAAATCGATATCCCCCTCCTTGAAGAACTCAAAAAAATTCAAAAGTATGCTAAATTTTTTAAGGATATTTTCACAAAAAAGAGGATACTTAAAATTAATTTAAGGATCAACTTGGGAAGAAGTGTCTCATCCCTTATCACACCATAGTTGACAACCAAATGTCAAGATATAGGGATATTTTCTATTCCATGCACGATTGGTTGTTTAAATTTATCTAATGCTTTATGTGATCTAAGTGATTCAATTAATGTATTTATTCACTCAATATAAACTTATTTTCGGATGGGTGACTTGAATCCCACAAGAGTGGTGGTCCATCTTACGAATAGATCCATAGTTTTCCCATCATGAGTTTTGGAGGATGTCCTTATGAAAGTCAAATATCTTTTATTCCTGGCTGATTTCTATGTACTGAATATGGAAGAAGATAGGAGACTATAACACTCACCCATCATTTTGTGGAGACCATTATTAAATATGGACAAAACCATCATTGATGTCCATAAAGGGACCCTTTCCATAGAGTTTGGATATAACAATGTCCACTTAAATTTTTTTGAATCCATGAGGCACCCATCAGATGATCACTCCCTATTTTCACTCTCCCTTGAAGTTGGTACTGAACCCATTGAAGAATCTAGTATGTGACATGAATTCTTATCCTTAGGAGAGACTTTATCCATTAAAAATATCACTGAACATGTGGATTCCCAAACTGCTGAAGATTCTAATTTCTTATGGGAGGAAGAGGAAAAATCTAATTTCTTTGATGATTTGTTAAATGATAAAGATGATGATATGATTTTTTATGTACAGGATGTTCAGCCTTTGAAAGTGGGGAAAATAAACTTAATTTCATCCCTTGATCATCCCCCTAATTTTTAATTAAAACCACTCCCTACTGATTTAAGATATGTTTACCATATGGAGGGATAGAAATTACTAGTGATAATTGATAATAATTTGTCTGAAACCCAAGAAAAAAACTTTGATTGATATTTTGAGATAGAATTTCTATGCAATAGGGTGGAGCATAGGTGATATCCCAAGAATCAACCCAAAAATATTCTCATATAGAATTATTCTTGAGGGGGATTCCAAAACCTATCAGAAAACCCCAAAGGAGGTCAAAACCCACCCTGATGGAGGTTGTGAAAAAGGATATTGGGAAGCTCTTGGAAGGTGGGATCATCTATCCTATCTTAGATTCACAATTGGTTATCCTCATCCATGTAGTTCCAAAAAAACTAGCCTAACCATTTGTGAGGAATGAGAATAATGAATTAATCCCTCTAAGAATTTAGAATAGATGGAGAGTGTGCATTGATTTTAGGAAGTTAAATCAGGTCACTTGAAAAAATAATTTTCCTATCTCATTAATTGACCATATGTTATATATATTATAAGGGATAAATCATTATTGCTTTTATTATGGATTTTTAGGTTATTACCAGGTACCTATTTCTCTCGAGGATCAAGAGAAGACTAAATTTACTTATCTCTTTGGCACCTTTTCATATAAAAGGATTCCATTTGGATTATGTAATGTTCTAGGTACATTTCATAGGTGCATGGTTAGTATTTTTTCTTATCACATTGAAGATTTATTGGAGGTTTTCTTGGATTATTTCACAGTTTTTGAAAATTCTTTTGACCATTGTTTGAAAAATCTGGAAAAAGTTTTGAAAACTTTCATTGAAAAGAATCTTATTTTGAATTTTGAAAAGTGTATTTTCATGGTTGATAGAGAAATTTTCCTTATGCAGGTTATTTCAAAAAAGGGAATAGAAGTTGATAAATCAAAAATTGAAGAGATATATTCTTTATCTTACCCAACTTGTGTAAAGCATGTTAGATCATTTTTATGACATCCAGGATTCTACAGGAGGTTTATCAAAAATTTCAGTAAGATTTCTCTCCCTCTATCTAGATTACTTTTTAAAGATGCTAATTTTGACTTCAATGGTGTATTCAGGTAATCCTTTAATGAGTTTAAGAATATATTGATTACACCACCAGTGATGTAGCCACCAAATTTGGAAGAACCATTCAAGTTACTTTGTGGTGCTTCTAACCAAATAGTTGGTGTAGTACTTTCTTAGCTAATTGAGGGAAGGACACGAGTCATTGCCTATGCCTCAAGAACATTATATGTGTAACAATTCAACTAAAAGACAACATAAAAAAGAGTTTTTAGCTGTTGTATTTATTTTATAAAAATTTAGATCATATCTACTTGGAAATAAAGTCATTTTATTTTTTGATCATGAAGATATTAGGTACTTAATGAAGAAGGAAGAAGCTAAACCGATCATAGTGAGATAGATTATATTACTATAGGAGTTAAATATATAAATAAAAGATAATAAGGGATCTGATAACCAAGTGTTTGATCACTTAAGTAGACTAACCAACACCACTGAAGCTCAAATTCTAGAAAGAGAACCACTAAATGATCACCCTCTAGGAGAGTAGTTGTACTTTATTAAAGGAGAAGTACCTTGGTATGATAATTTGTTCAATTATCTAGTAACACCTCAGGTCCCATATCATTTAAATTCCCACCAAATTCAAAATATGAAATTTGAATCAAGATATTACATTTAGGATGATCCATTTATTTAGAAGATTTGCAATGACCAAGTGATAATAAGATGTTTTCCTGAAATTTAAATTGATTTTTTGTTTAATTTTTGTCACAATTTAGCTTTTGGAGGCCACTTTATACCTCAAAGTATAGTAATGAAGGTTTTAGAATCTGTACTTTATTAGCCCACCCTTTTTAAAGATGCTCATGAATATTGAAAAAGGTGTGAAAAATGTTAGTTTTCTGAAAATATTTCAAGGAGATAAGAAATGCCCAAAAATCCATTGAACTTTTATGAAATTTTTGAAGTTTGGGGTATAGATTTTATGGGACCTTTCCCAATGTAATTTTTAAATTATTATATCTTTCTTATAGTTGATTATGTTTCCAAATAGGTGGAAGTAAAATCCACCAGGATTGATAATGCTAAAGTTGTTTGTGAATTTGTAAGGGATAACATATTAATTAGGTTTAGAGTTCCCAGAGCCATCATCAGTGATTAGGGGAATAAATTTTTTAATAGTAAAATATAGTATTTACTAAATAATTATGAGGTGCATTATAAAACATCAAATCCATGTCATCTATAGACTAATGGTCAAGCTGAAGTGTCTAATAGGGTAATCAAAGGAATTTGGGAAAATATTATTAATCCAAACATGAAAGATTGGAGCCAACGGTTGGAATACACATTATGGGATCAAAATATATCCTAAAAAATCTTAATTGGAATGAGTCTATAAAGGTTGATTTATGGGAAAAATCTTCATCTTCCAGTGGAATTAGAGCATAAGGAATACTAGGCTATGATAAAGATAAATTTGGATCTTGAAAGTGATGGAAAAGATATAATATTACAGTTAGAGGAGATGGAATAAATTAGAATTGAATATTTTAAAAAATTTAAGATTTAAAAAGAAATAACAAGATTAGATCAAGACAAGATTATATAACCTAAAGACTTTCATTGTGGAGACACGGTGTAGTTATTCAACTCAAGACTCAAGCTAATTCCAGGTAAACTTCGTTCCAGGTGGGAAGGTCCATTTATAGTTACTCATGTATATCCTTTTGTCGTTTTGAATATTGTGAAGGATGGATTGTAGGATCCATTCACTATTAATGGACATAGGCTGAGGAAATTCCATGGGACCGTTCCATCAAATCCAGTGGAGGAGATCACACTCCCCAACCCATTTATCAATAAAAACCACCAGGTTGTACCTTTAATTTACACTTTCATGCTTTTTGTTATTAATTTTTCAAATATTATTACACGTTAAATTAATTTTAATGCATTTTGGAAACTGTATCATTTATGTGTGAAGGAAGGAACCTTTTTAGTTTAGTATTTTTATTTTTATTTTTTTACTATTTTCAAAAAAAATGTATGTTTTTTATATTTTGTGTGTTTCTTTATCAATTTTTGTGTGTTTTTGAAACTTTTGAGTAGAAATGATTATCTTTGACCTTTTTAAAACCCATGTCCATAAGTGAAACGATTTATTCCATGAAACTGAGCTTAAATGAGTACTGAAAATGACTTTTTTTCTAGTTCAAATCTGTAGAAATTTCACAAAAAGTACTCTGATTTTCAAATCCCATGCCACATATCATTGTCTTTATCATTGAAATCAATTTCCCATGAGAATTATAAACCTAATTTTCATATTATTTTCATTTAAATTACTTCTTGAGAGAACAAAATCATGCTTGATTTAACTATAACTTGATTTATTCCTATCAAAACTTAAGGGTTTGAGGTACTTTTGTTTTAAATGATTGAGGCATTTCTTTGTTTTCAAATCCCCATTTTCAATAAAATACTTTTTATAATGGCCTAAATAGAACATTTAATCAATGTATCCCTTAGAATCCACTAATATACTATTAGGTTAGCCATATTACAATCCAAATTTCCCTATCCAACCTACTCTTGAAGTGAAATTTCATAATCTATTTGAACTTAAGTGTGATGGAAGTTGTCTTGTATTGTGATGCTTTATTTGGTGACACTTTGGGTGGAAAGTAAAATGTTGAAGAGATGATTTTGCTGCTAAAAAATAATTTTGTTAAAATCTGTGCCTTTTTTGGAGCTTTCATGATAAATTTTTTTTGTATTTCTAGAGCTTCCAATGTAGAAATAAAGTTGTGTCTATCTGGAGCTTTCAAGAAAAAATTATGTTTGAGAAGATTGAAATTTTTTCTAATAAAATCATGAATAGTGTGAAATTTTCTAGAGTTTTCATGATTATGGAGTTGATTTTTTTCTAATGGGGGTGAGGAGGAGACTATAATTGAGTGAAAATTAGAATCGTGCAATTTTTCTTCAAAAAGATTCAAACACTCCTCATTTAGACTTTGAATTTTTCACATCAAAATCCTACCAACATAAATCCATAGAACAACCCTAAAAATTACTCATGATAAAAACATTTCCTTGAATCACATTGGGTGGATATGTAGGAATTTATCAAACCTTTGGTGACACTTTCATGAGTATTAGATGATAAATACATTGTTTAATATTGAAATTTGTGTGATAAGAGAAAATGAAATTGAGGTAAGTGTTTTGTGTGAATGGGAGGATAAATGAAGTGAAAATATATTTATTGATATGTATTAATAAATTGAAATAAAGTTGTTTGAGGATGCATGATATCTTTTGTTTCTTGGTGTTAAATTGTTGGATCTCAAGGATATGTGTTTTAAATTTTCTTTGATTTGATATTAATGTTTATTTGTCTAGGAGTCCAAGTGATAAGTGTGGGTAAATTGATAGATCTAATACTTTAATTATTTTTTATATGTTTTTCAATGATTTAATCCCTTACAATTAATCAATGTGATCTTATTTGCATCATTTTATGATTTTTGGTGAGTTTTGAACTAAAATGAGAAAATTGATTAATTATGTAAATTTAGAAGTTTTCTGTTGCTTTTGTTTTTCACGCATAACTTCTAAAATTTTGATCCAATTCATGTGATTACTTTTCTTAGTATTATAGTGTTTTTGTAATACAAATTATTCTTTGTGGTCCATATCCAATTCGAAACAAAATTACCTAGAAAAATCAATCAAATGGAGAAAGTTATTATGGAAAACAGAATGGAACCTACCTCATTAGTTGAGGTATATCTCAGTATAACAACCTTAAAATGAGATTATTATAGCTGGGTTTACATATTACTTTATGGGTTATGTACCATTAAATTTCATAAATAAATGATCTCATTAAGGCTTCATTTGAGCGAGTCAAAGTGGATTAGGTGAAAAAGTATTGGGCGGCCAGAAAAAGTAATGTTAATTAATGCGGCCATATATTCCTTTAAATCTGTACAAAAAATTTATATTTGTAGGGTAGGTAGAAAAAAATCATTTATAACATATTTTATGAAGATACCTCTATTATTTTCATCCATCTAATGGGCATAAAAAAACAAACTTTTGACAGAAAGATTCTAGAAAAGTAAAAATTTTGTTCTTTGTTTTATTTCTTTTTTTATTCTTAGTTTTGTAATTAATTCTTCTTCACCCTTTTTCAAAATTAACCTCACAATGGTGGGGTAATAATCTGATTTATTGGGTAAGGATAGGTTTTTTTCTTTTTTAATTCATGATTTATTTCACTTAATGTTCTAAAATCCTTTTCTCTCTTTTGTGAAATTGGCATCAATTTCTTATAATATTTTTTGTTATCATTTAAGATTGTATTTGATTTTAGATTTTATTGTTTTTATTTCTTGGTTAAATGATAAATATCTCCCTCCACTAGGTTCTAGTCTATATACTATGTAATAGATCAGGTCTTAGCGGTGAAGTACTCGATAATCGCCAATACATGTGGGAGGGGTAGCAAAAATTATTGATTGTTTGGTATAAACAAGACCCAATTCGGAATTGCCTAAGTCAATTGGGGTATTTTCTACAACTCTATCACATATTGTAAGTATAGTAGACCAGTATGATATTTTAATAAGGTTTATTCACACCATTACTATTTGACCAAGGGAGTGAGAAGAAGCGATTGTCGATTCTCGTTTTTATCGACTTAGTAGAAGAGAATTGGATAAATTGGAACTATGATAGAATTAAAATTAGAGAACCAAACCCAACATGATCAAACTTATCATAGAATATTTTCAATCACTTGTTTTTCCAATTTTTTCTCAATGTTTTTCTTAATTTTTTTTCCTTAGTTTAGTTTCTTTTCTTTTCAAAATCAAAAAATTTATAAAATCCCCTATTTTCCCTCTAATTAAACGTAATTGCTTCATTATTGAGCACTCCTCTCTAGAGATATCCTAGGTTAATCATGATACTATATTTTAACTTAGGAAATAATTTTTTTTTGTCACACCCCACTATAGGCATGTTTCAGAATTCCATTTCTCATTTGAAATACCTAAATGGGTATTTACTTCATGCATATTTTGAATACCCAAGGGGTTCTCATCTTCTCCACACTGTATTAGTGAATATCCATGGATCATAAATCATGAATGCATGCATTCATGCATCTCATTCTCATGATATATTAATCACCCAAGAGACTCGGGTTCATTCTCTTTTATGCGGGCTTGCCATTATTTTGGTAGAATTGGTTCCATATTTAAACACCATAAAGACTCGTGTGTTCTTTATCTCAATTTAAAACCATTTCCACCTTCCCTTTATTCATGTAATTAATACACCTCAAACACCCATGACCTACCTCATTTAAAGGCCCAAATAATCAGGATTTCTTTATTTCTTTATGTCTAAAATAATATCATGCAGACTAATCATTCTTCATTGTTTCTCCTTCTTAATTCAATGCATGGAAGTGTAACTACATGAAATTATTATTCTGATTATACCTTAGAATCAATATCAGTTTTTACTTCATCCAGGTAGTCAGCAAGATCAAGCAACCACATGGATTTGTGTTACATTAATTATTCATGTCAGTGCATAAAAATCATTGGCAACACGTGTATGGATCTCTTATAGAACTCTATAGATCATCGAGGCCTTTGGTTTGATTATTGGATGCTTGGATGTGATATTTGTAGCTCATAAATGGTAAAAGATCCACTAAAAATCATCCTTGAATGAAATTGTAGGAAGAATACCATCTAGTATGATTGGACGGCTCGGATGAGTCGTATCATGCAGTGTGGGAAATGTCTAGATTTTTAATTCAGATGAACAGTGTTGCATGTTTCCACATCCCACATCAAATCCTTAAGAAATGGGAGTACGGTATATAAATAAAATGTGATCATGGACATCCAAAAATATAATCCCCTCTAGTACCACCCCATATTAGTCATGTCCCCATTCCACCCCACACAGTGGTTTCGTTATGCTTGCTTGTGCTCTACATGAGTGATCTCGTGATCCTTCATGCCTATGTGTTGCCCACCGCTAGCCCTAGCTAGTTCCCTAGGGAATAGTTTACCTTAGAGTCTAATATAATCCTATGGTTGATCTTATCTAGATATTTTGGTTGGTCGGCATCTATTTTTTAGTAACATCGTCAATAGAAATAACTTAGAATAAATTTATGTACAAATGAAATTACATCCTCAATAAAAAGTCAAACCCAACTTCACTTATATTATTATCTTCTTATTCCCCATTTATTCTTCATGAAACATAAATATAAACTTATATTTTTTCATGGAAACATCTTCACATCTATATGCATTAAAACATAATGCATGTGTTTCATCAATTCTTCTTCATGCAATTACATTTTTCATGGATTTCACTTGTGGTAAACAATGTGAAAACACCTCAACACATGTGATTGAAATTTTTTATCACTTCAAAAATCATATAATTTATAACATAGTGAATTTATTGAGCATGGGATTCAATGATATGAGTTCATAACAATTTTCTAGGCATCACCACTTCATTACATATTGAAAAATCATTGAAAACAAATGTAATCACTGAGTCCAAAAATCTCAATAGAATTTAAATATTTATTTATATATAATTAATTTAGGTGTGTTTTATGAGAAATTTGGATAGTCATGAGAAGCAATTAATTCCCTACATAGCTAGGTCATAGAGTTTTACTAGTAAATGAGATATCATGGTACCATTTAATTTATTACATTATATATCTATAATACTTAAACTAATATAGTTTTTTTAAGTTTATTTATGTATATTTTTTATACAGGCATAGTTAGTCGGTCATCTTGTTAGATAGATAGAGATGTGATTTGATATCCATAAAAAGGATATAATTTATGTTAATGGACCTGTAGAAAACATTAGGGTAATAAATTTCAATTACTATTTACTGTTATTAAATTAATTAAACATTTAATATTGTTATTGCATTTTCTTATTAAACCCAAATAAGTGTGGGATTCCAACTCTACCCTCTCAGTTTCAGTATCCTTATAGAAAATTATGGCATGAGTTTTAGGGAAATAACATTGCACTCGTATGAGGGGGATGGGTTGTGGACTATACCTTGTTGAAGTTGGTTTCCTAGAACCAATTTCTTTTACTTTAGATTAATTTTATATTCACAGACTTGAGTATTAATAAATAATTATCACATGTTTATTGTTATTCTTAACAAATTTAATGTTATAATGTCCTAGAGTATTAGTATTATTGAAAATATCATAATAAATTTTCTTCTATGATGAGAACCTTGATATATAATGATGATATTCTTTAACTTAGCCATATTGTTTTATGACATCATCTGATGGGACATGAATGATATAGACTATTAGGGCTGAGTAATCATAAATGGATGAGGCTTAATCTCATGAATTTCACACTTGGTAATCTTCAATATGGAATATTATGAGGATAAACCTTCTAGTAAAAATTGCACATGTTTATGTTTCATTAAATATTATTTTCTATGAGTGTGTGTAATGATATTTAGACTTTAATATTACTATTAATACATATCATGAGTCACATACTTATATATATTTTTGTAAACCATGATGAATATGTTCATGGTGAATTTGGGTATGTTGGGTATATCATGAGTGTTATGTTATTAATGAATAAGTCAATGAATGATTTGTCCCTTCTATATTTATGGAGTTTATATCTTGGTCTCTTTATTGAAATGTAATAATAACATTAAATTTCATGGCTATAATGTATTGGTGAGTTCATTTCTAGAATTTAAAGAAATATTTATCGAGAATATGAGCTAATGAAACAGGTATGAAACCTATTTTATGATATATCAATACAAATTGATTATATTACACAATGATCATTTTTATATGGTTACTGACATTATAGAATTTAACTTTTTCCTCTTAAGTGCCTTTATGTGTTTCTAGACACTGATATTGGACTTTAGGGGGACATGCCTAATGCCACTAAGGAAGAAGCCTAGAGGGTCACACACTTAATGAATCTATTGGTCTAAATTAAATTCTAAATAAATTTAATTATTGGAATAAATATTATTATTCAATATGAAGAATGCAATTTATTCAAGATTTATTAATCGTGAATATTAAAAAATAAATATTTTTCTATTTAAAATATTTATTCTAAAATATGATAATTTTTTAGGAGGATGAGTGGACTAAATTTTGGTTCAAGTGATAAATATTTATTTACCAAACTATAAAATAATATTTATCATTGAATGGGTTACACATTCCATTATATAAGTAATATTATTATTATTTTATATAGCATGGGGTATATTATGGAATTAATATATGATTAATGAAATCTTTGAAATTAATTAATATTAAACCCAGGTGTTGGCTCTATATATACCTTGTTTTTTCATTTATGAAAGGGTTGAAAGTTTTTTGTGTACAACACATATCCTTTACTATCTAGATATTTCTCTCCACCAATAACATCCCTAGGGTTTCTCTCATGAATGTGAAAAGTGACATTCTTCCTCATTTATCTCATTCTAAATAGACCAACTGATCCTTAAATACCAAAGCGATTGTGGAAGTGATCAAAGGGAGTGATGTAAAATGATTGTTAACTATCGTTCTAGATATTAAAGTACCATTGGTGATTATTCAAGATCAAAAGGAGCACGTTTGGATCACCGTTAGAGGGATTTTATCCTTAGATCCTTGTGATGACAAGATAGTGCAACTGAACTACATTTGGATGATTGACCTCTTCTATAGAGAAAGAATTTACAAGACCAATATAATCCCTATTTTTTAAATTCATTATAAATTTAAGGAGAAAAATATCCCCTCTTCTTATTTTTGGTGTTTATGTTAATTAATCTTTGAATCAATTTGTTGTTCTATATGACTCTTCATCATGTAAATCTCATATTTTTCATTGATTATGAAAAAAATTTTGATTTGTATACTACTTAAAAGTGTTTTTTTGTGTATATAACCTTCAATTGGTATCAAAAACATCACATTAAAATTTATAATTATTTAATTTATTAATAATTTTTCATGTTTAAAAATTATTTTTCATTTCCAAAAAAAAATCATTATTTTAATCTAATTGTCTAGATATCTTATTATATTCTTCATTTATCACTTATATAACCTAAAATAAGTTAAAAATATACAAATAACATCTTAATAACCCATTCATAGGTACCGAGAATTCTGGTTATATAACACAAGAGTGCACAATGTGTGGCCTATTAGTACATGCAGTGTACACATGTGTATTGAACCAAGATGAACCGCAAGAAATATGAATCATCATGTAGTAAATACACACGACGTGCATTAAATGCACACCACATATTGACCAGGAAAAACTAGAACATAGTTTTTTTGACTATGTGTTATGTAACATACATACACGTCGTGTAGTCTATGTGTTTTGATGATGTAAAATGTGGATTCAATGCATGCCATGTATTTATTACACAATGTATACGTAATATAATTCATGCAACATAGAGGTAACATGATGTGTAACTTCTGTACACATCATGTACCTCATAAATGTTTGTATCAAAGTACACACTCATTCCCAAGGTGTGTACTACAGACATGTGGTGATGGGATATACACAATATGTGGCTAGGTTGTACATGCCATGTATCCTACCTATTTAAATGAAAATATTAAACATAATTAATTGCTCTATTAAACCTAATCAATACATGTTCATATGTCATTTATTAATAGTACAAGTCAGTTTATATGTTTAATTTTATATTAAATTATTAATTCATTATATGTAAAATTTGGAACTACAAGTCCCATAGGGTCATTATATATTATATACTTTGTGTGAATTAAATTGGTACATGCATCATAATTTTTATCCGCCATGAGTGTCATTTTTTGATAATACATAAAATGAAATTACATCACAATTATTATACAAGATATGTCATGTGAGTATGCTATATACAACAAAAACTATGTCAGGTAGTTAGGATAGGTATTCACCGTGTTTCTTCAAAGTACAAGATATGTACTTATTTTATTAAATTGTAAATAAAATTAATATATTTAATTTAGTTTAAATCACAGTTTATGGGAATCTATAGGACATATTGGATTTAGATAACTATAAAAAATGAATTACTTGATTAATAAAATAATTAATTTGATTAATTTTCTCATGTTTTATCTTAATGAATAAAAAATTGAAATGAATTTTAACTAGTTATTTTAAATGTGTATTCATTTCATGTGTGGGTAATCATGAGATTAGATAGTAATGTGTATGTGTGTGGTTTATTTTAATATAATTAGTGTGTGAGTTTTTTCAAATTATTATTATTAAATTAAAATGATGGTCAATGATTCATCACTCCCACCTTATTATATAAGTTCATTCATTCCCATGGTTTATTTTTTGTAAACCCCCCACCCCCTTATGATTCCCTTCACCTATGTGTAAAGTAAATTAATTATAAGGATGAATCTCTAAATCACATGGAGTTGGTTTAAGACAAAATCAATGTGAAACTAGCATAAGTGATATATTAGACAGAGGTGGAATGATGCAACTTGATCCAAGACTGGTACAAGGAATTTTTCCCACTAGTGTCAATTTTTTGTTTATTGTCCTCTCAATAAACAAACTGGTAGAAACATATCCTAATCATTCCATGTATTTATTTTATCTTGTGCATATTTATTTATTTTATTTTATAGATTTTATGTCACGATAATATAAATAAATCAATTAAATAAAAATCATGCTCTAATGGGATAAATAATAAAATGATTATGCATAAATATTTTATAAGAACATGGTTAATCACTTTAGTAAAATCAACTTAATATTAATAAGGTATGTAAATAGATAAAATAAGAAATTTTATACATAATAAAAATCCCAAAAGTTAATATTAAGTCAAAACACCTCCTATTATCTGAGTTAATATGGCCCCATAGTTAAATTGTTGGTTCATCCTCCTTCAGGGAAACTTTTAATTATCGGGAATTCTAAATAAATATGATGGGATGAATTAACCAAAATTTTATTGAATTTAACATCCTTAGTTTATTCAATACAAATTTAAATGCAAGTGTTGAGGAAATATTAGTAAATATATCAGGATCAAGGAGTCCACTCAATGGATCTAGGAACAATAAAATCACAGTTGGAAACACCACATACCTAAAAACCTTATTATAATTTTGATGGCCATAATCTGGGTTATGAGAGTTGAAATATGGATCCTAAGCACTAGAATGTTCTTGTGATAGAAAATTTTGAGTCAAATGGTAAGGGTTGTTGGGACTTGATAAAATAGTGGGAGATTAATAATAAAATTAAAATTATTAAATATCACATAAATTTTAATCAAGAAAATTACTAATAATATACTTTTATATTGTTTTAGTAAAATGGAAATTTCATCAACCATGTTATACCTATGATAAATACTAGAGAAATACAACCTATTAACTAGTGGTAACTTCTATGAATGGTGTAGGAAATTTTTCATTGTATTACACCATGAACGGAAACTTTACATCCCATAATTTCCAATCCCTGATCTTCCTAATAAATAGGCGAGTGGTGAGGAGTTCATTATTTATAAAAATGCTTTAATGATGCATTATATGTTAAATGTTTGATTCTTTTATCCATTTCCAGTGAACACATGAAGTCGCATAAGAACATGGATGCATATATCATACTCAAGAATCTTCATGATATTTTACAGGAAAGAGCTAGACAGGAATAGTTTTATATCTCCAAGGCACTCTTTATAATAAAACTTAGAGCGGGTGCACCAGCTATACCTCATATAGTTAAACTCATTGGCTACATTGAGTTTCTAGAATTTATGGGGTTTAAGTTAACTGAATAATTATGTATCAAACCCATTATCTCTTTAATCCATTAGGTATTCTCTAAATATTTGTGAATTATAACATGAAAAACATTGATAAGTCTCTCCTAGATCACCTCAGTTATCTTCTCTAAGTTGACATGGTAATGAAGCATGAAAATCCTTTTGTTCTTATTGTGAACAAGAAGATGGTAAAATCAAAAATTCGTAAGACTAACACCAATTCCAAGGATTATTCAAAATGACCTTCTAAGAGATGGAATATCAAGGGGAAAGCAAGGGAACAGGATGTTATTTGATTCGCATGTGGCAAGAATAACCACTGGAAGAAGAACTACCCCACCATAAATAATCAAGAGGTATATTTGGGTGTGTTCATTATCAAGTGAAATATATATATTTATATTAATTGGGTATTATATATAGGATGTGGATCTCATTTTGTATCTAATTACAATAACCAAGTAGATTTAGAATAATTAAATAAGGTGAGGTGGATTTAAGAGCCATTAATGGATCCAAGTTCTCCATGGTTTTTATTCAAGATTACCACATCACTTTGATGACTATGATGATATTGGTTTTTAAGAAATGTTATTATATGGTCAAAGTTAACAAAAACATTATTCTTGTGTCCATTCTTTATTCAATGTATTTTTTTTAATTAGGAATAAAACTTGTTTATTTTATAAAGATAGAATATGTTATGGTAAGGAATAACTAAATGATATTTTTTATGTGTTGGATTACACAAACCAAGTAATGAAAATCAATAATGAATCTAGTTCTTATGAATCATATTTTACCCAACTATGGAATCACCATTTAAGTAATTTAAACAAAAATTACATAACTAAATTATACCAAGATAGATATTTAGATAATTTTGAACTAAAACCACTTGGTATATGTCATGATAGTTTACAAGGTACAATTAACAAACCTCTATTTAGTGGAAAAGGTGAAATATCCATTGAGTTTCTTTAATTGTTTCAAACTGATGTGTGTGGACCATTTATAGTTGAAGAAAGTGGTGGATAATATTATTTCATAATTTTTATTGATGACTTTAGTATATATGGATATATCTATTTAATGAGGTGTAAGTTAGATTCCTTTAAAAATTTAAAAGAATAAAAAAATGAATTAGAGCACCAACTTGGTAAGAAAATAAATAAACTTCCTTGGGCCATGGAATAGTATATCATAACTAATAATTCATTGATTATTTATGGGAGTTTGGGATATTATCCCAACTCAATCCTCCTTATTATAACAACTCATGTATTTATAGAATAATAAATTTTCATATCTATTAATATTTATGAATAAGATATTAATTTTACATTAAAGATGATACTTTGTCTGATAGAATACCCAACACACAACAAATGGTTTCTCCAAAATCTTACATTGC
This sequence comes from Viscum album, assembly GCA_963277665.1. Classification (NCBI taxonomy): domain Eukaryota; kingdom Viridiplantae; phylum Streptophyta; class Magnoliopsida; order Santalales; family Viscaceae; genus Viscum; species Viscum album. The sequence continues at coordinate 1,834,552,546 of OY728138.1, forward strand.
ATACAACATTGAGATATACCGAAAAAATAATACAATAATATTATTATTATTTTAAATGGTAGTTAACACCTATTAGTTGTATAAGTGGGAATGAATAGAATTAATTATATTATGATTTTACATATTTTTTAAATGTTTTTTACATTTATCCAATTAATTTTAGAGGCTTAAATTGATAATGAATCCAATTTTAAGCATAAAATACTCTAATATTTTTAAAAGGTCAATTTACCGCCTTTTGATGAAGAACCCTTTTTAAAAATATTTTTTGTCACTTTTATATGTTATCTTTGATAAAATAAACTTTTTATTTGGAAGAGGGACATCAAAATTTACTTTGGTTGAAATTTTGGTGTTTTTATGATAAAATCCATATTTTTATGAATAGTGAAAAATACTACATTTTAATTCAAAACTACCTTTTCATCTGATTTATTTATATAGTTAGATTATCCTTTTAATTGGTTTTAAAGTATAATTATACTGACTTTTTATAATTTAATCTAATTATGGTAATTTTAAGTAATTTCACATTTAAATTGGACATAAACATATGTCAAACTTTTGATAGTTTTTACTTATTAAAAACACGCTTTCTGGTTTTAACAACGGGAATTAATTTTAAATTAATTTCTGAAAATTTTTTATTTTGAATTTTGGAAAAATAGATTCCATTTTTTGAATCATAAGGTCCAAATTTTTTAAATTGGTGCCTTTTATTTTTGGACATTATGAATAGTAACTTTAGTAATTATTTTTATTTATCATGGTTAAAGGGTAAATCAGGTAAATAATGGTAAAAATAATATTATAATAATAGAAAACTACCCTAACACCTATCTTAATCCTATTGGATGAGTTATGTCCGACCATGAGTATCTTTGGGTCGATTTTAGGACCCTATGAAGCCACTTGGGTGTGAAAATGAAATTTTATAATATTTAATTTAAAGTAAAGAGAAATATAACATAAACATGTATCTTTTTACTAAAACAATTTTAGAGTGGGGTTATATAACTTATATTTTCAACTATAAATAGTCATTAAAAATCTAAAACTATTTCCTACATCATGTTATTTTATTTATATTTTTTAGATATTAAATAAATAAATTTATTTATGACAAAATGTTGATGTAATGATTACCTAATTAATTAAAGATTTAAATAAATGATATTATAAATATTAAAATAAATTTCATTTGCATACTTTTATGCCATAAAAAAAATTTGGAGTACATTGATATGTGACAGATTATTTAATTTCTTTTATTCTAAGTAATCAAGTTGTTTTGATTTTTTGAAAAAATCAAGTATAAATAGTGTAAAAATTGACATAATTCATAACATAAAATATAAAATAGTTTACTAAATGTTTAAAAATTAATAAAAATATAATATTTGGCCAAATTATTATGATAAGTCCAAATATTTCATAAATGGCACTTTTTTGGGTCATTTAACATGTTTTGGACATTAAATTAACCCACAAAGTCTAAATAATAAAATATCATGGTAAGGTTAAAAAGGGTAAAATAAAGGTTAAACCAAAAATATAAGGGTTAAAAAATATTCAAGACTTGTGTAATTTTACTTTTTTGAGAGGATTTAAAACCTTCCTCATCTTATCCTAGAAATATATCACTTTTTAACTATTATAATTTGAAAATAAACTTATAATAAAATAATATTTAAAGACTTTCCTAAAGTGCCCCTCATCTCTCTTATGAAAGGGAATCACCTCTACCCACTTACTCACACCTCTCAATCCCCTTTTATCATCCAAATTATGCTAAAATAATATCTTAAAATTCATCCTTTCCTATTAGAAGCCTTACCTTGGTCAGAATTCATTTCAAGAAAGCATTTTGGCTCAAATCAAAAGAAGTGACCTGATTTAGAGGTAGCGTCTTCTCTCAAGTTCATTTCCTTTCTTTTCATTATCCACTCCCAATGTTATTCATATTATATGATTACATAAAAACACTAGTATTCTCAATATACTAGGTTTTTGTTATGATATAGATTCTAATTACACTCACACACACCTCCATCTAATGGATGCGTACATATTGTTTCTGTGTACAGTGAAATACTACCTCACAAAATGATGATTGTTAAATTTTATCCTACCACCTATCATGGTGGCCATTATGATGAAAATGTATTTATATATTATATATGATATATAATATATTTATATTGTGTCTATTCTTCTTTTATTTTTATTTACAACATACCTTTATGTTTTCCATAATGTGTAAATATGATAATTTCATTTGACGAAGTGTGGACTACCACCCCCTCAAAGTGATATGACTCATTCAATACAAACATGGAATGTATAAAGGATGAAATTAATGAACTTATGTAACATATATAACATAGATATTATACTAAAATTATAATATACTTATGTATCATTTATTATTTATTCCTTTAATATGACATAGAAATGAAAGTAGCGTTCATGCGTACGTACGGCCTACCATCTCTATGAACGGTGCATTTCATTTATTATATCTAAATATTATGGAATATTATAAATATATATATACTGTATATATATGATATTTTAATCATGAATAATATTCTATGGGTAATTTAATTATGAGCACGTGGATAATTTTCATCAAAACAGGTTCGGTTTCTGACTCAAGTACCGAATATCGACAAAACATCCGATATGAAATCAAATAATTAACTAATTTATATAACATGGTAATAAGTGATATAAAATGAATAATAAACTTTAAATTTTTTTAAATCAAGTAGAAATTAACCTAAGTTTATTATTTAGTAAATTAAAGAACAAATAGGACAAGTCGGATTTAAGGCAAGGGAACTTCTTAACCCAATTTCCATTCATTGGGTTAATCTTCTACTTCTTGATTATGTAATTCTATGATTATGTGAGGAATAAATTTTGATATAATATCCTATATGTATACTTTCTTTATGTTTAATTATATTGAATACACATAATCAATCTATTTTATTAACAAAATGGTCTTTGTAAGGGAAATTGTAACTCAATCTCATTTCAATGAATTAAATATCCATGTCATTAGTTTTGTTTTACAAGAATATGTGTGAATGACCTCTGATTGTTTTACACTTAATATCCACTTATATTGGGTGTATTTATATTTTTTTCACACATAATTATTTCATTGATTTATCCTTAATCTAATGATATGATCTTTGTAAGGGACTACGTCTCAATCTCCTTTTATTGAGGCATATCTTGACATTGTGAACCTTTAGTATCCTATAAGGTGTATATAAAACCCTTTTGACATTTTATATCATGAGTTTATATATTCTCATGATATTTAAAGTTTTATTTGATTTTATTTTTTAATTATTTTTATTTAAGTGTTTCTCAAGTGTTACGAGACTCTTTAACTAAAACATCATTTTAAATGTTTTAAATATTTATTCTTCTAAATGTTTCTCATTAATGTCCATGTTTTCAAAATGGTTTTAAGGATTTATTTATATGGACATATATGTTTTAAAATTTTAATTTTTGAATTTCTTTTTAAAGTTTCAATTTGGTATGAAACACTTTGATTCAAAAATCTCTTTATTAAATGTTTTAAATGGTTTTGTAAATAGATTGAACATTTCAGTATCTAGAATTGATTTATTGTGATTGATGAGTGAAATGTTGATAATTTCAATCTTTTATGTGTTAATATTATGTAATGTTACTTAGAAATTTGACATGTGGTTATGTGATAAACCAAATACGGTTGGTTCCGTGATAAACCTAGGGTGGGTGAACATGTGATAGCTCTTCACTGCATTGGGTAACGTGACAAAGATAAACGTTAAAGTTTATCCTAAGATATTTAGGGAATATTCTGTGATGGGTATTCCAAATTTAACCATGAAGGTTACTCCCTATGTAGCTATGAAAGATACAATTTAATTATGATATGGATGCTACAAGTTACCTTTATGTTTTATGATTTCTATGAAGTTTTGTAGGAATCTTGTGATTACATTATGTAAGCTAAGTATTTTATGTTTTATGGGTGAAAAGTATGATTTTTTGAAAATGTTTTCATGGTTTTTAAATTTTCATGGACTAATGGTTTTATTCCTTATTTTATATTCCTTACTGATATTTTTATGCTCATCCCAAGTTTTTGAAATGTTTTTCACAGGGTATAAGAAAGGATAAGAGAGAGAAAGAATTCATGAAGATTTTTATCAAGAAAATAATTCTTGTTTTATTTAAGGAGTTTTATTATTGTTAAAAAATTGGATATAATATAAGTATTTACTTTGTAATTTTTGAGATGTAATGTAATAGTTATGGCCTAATTCTCTAAAACTCTAAACCTGAAAATATTCTCAATGAGAAAGAAAGTAAATTCTTGATAAAAACTCAAGATTATGTAAGGTTTAAGGTCAGGGACTTATAGTTGGTATAAGAGGTCAATTTAGATAACTTTAGAGGTTATGGAGTTATTTAAGAATAAGTAACATGTTTTATATAACCACAATGGTTAGCATATTAGAAAGATTCATAGTTATTTTAGATAAATTGAATGAGTTTAAGATAACATGAATAAGTATATCTTATTTTTTACCATCCTCATAAGATATTATATGATGATTTTAATGATATACTTACACTGACCTTTTTGGTTTTAGTAAATGGCTAGATCTAGCAGGCACCAAAGTAATAATGGATGTGAAGGAAACTATGGTGGTTTTCTAAATAAGAAACTGAATGAAATGGGAGCTGCAATGAGAACTATTATGGTTATTCTTAACCAACTATCTAGATTCATGATTGACCACTTAAACCATGGTGATTTTTCTAAGGCATCATATATGTGAGTAACGAATCCCTATGGAAGTTCAGGTAATAATCATAAAGGTAAGTATATTCAACAACCTATGTGTCAAGGATGTGGAAATAAACATCGAGGAAAATTTTTCAAAGGGACTAGAATATGTTATATATGTGGTAATGAAGGTTATAAAGTAATAACCTTTCATGAAAAAAAATGAAGCATTCAGTTGACTCCAGGAAAGGGAAAGAAGTTCATTCTAAGTTATCAATTGAATGTTTTAAATGTGGGGAGTATGGTCATTATGAAAATAGATGTTCAATGAAAAAGGTTCAAGAATAGGATCTACAGGACCCTAAAAATATATGTTTATAAATACCTAATTTTATTCCAATTGAAGATTTGGAAATTGAAAATGACATATGAAAGGTATATATTATTTCGTGTCTCAATTTTTTAAATTATTGAATCTTAGGACATTATTCATGATTTTTTTTAGGAAAGAAGTATTAAGGAATAAGTTAGAAAAACATGGTTAAGGGATCATGAATAATTATGGATTATTAAGATATCTCCATTTTAGAAATTCGAGAGTTATGTTAGATCTATGGGTGATGAAATATTTAAAATTATTAATGCTCTTTTATTGATGGGAATACTTTGGAAGACTTTTATCTAGTATATGTAACCCTAACGTTTGTTATGTGAATATTATATTTGAGAAATAATTACCTTTTATTTTGTGGATATAATTATAAAGAATCTTTAGGGTTTATATGATCCTTGATTTTGAGGTAATTATGGTTTATTACATTTTGAGATGCAAAATGAAAGGCATGAGATAAACTTGAAGTTAAATTATGTTATGGTTATTTTTGAAGATTTTATCTCATTTTCGGAATGTTTTAAGAATTATATAGTTTTAGAAAAAGGAAAATCCACAGGTAGGGCGACAACCCGTCGCGTTTGACAAGGCAGTGTGAATTGAACCCACAACTGAAATGCGACAAGGATTTATTGCTTACCACTAGCCTACATAAAGTACCATGTTAGTATGACTTATTCTTTTTAGTTAAATGAATTTATGGATCAAGAATAAGTTGATTTTGGGAACCTATGTTTTATCAAATGGATATCTTTATTATAGGAAAATGATTTGGTGATTAAGTTATAAATGTTATTTTGGAAGATGTTCGCTCTTTTGGGAACACTATATGCCTAGGGAAAATAGAATACTATGGGATTTCATTTAAGGATTAATGGTTGAATATTATTTTGGAATAATCTATGTTTTTATTGTGGACATATTTCAATTTGGGTTATTTATGGAAATGATTAACATATCATGGAGAATATGTGATTAGGTTAATTACTATTAATTATGAGATTTTAAGTTCAGTCAATGTTATTTAAAGATAAATGTTAAGATTTATCGTAGAAGACTAGGTGATAAAATCCTTCTGAATTTTAGGTTTCAATATTAGTTTAGACCAATTTGAATAATTTTAAGGATAATTTTTTATTTAATGGTATTTGTTTAACTTTGGGTATTTCTTGTTGAATTTTAGAGATTAAGATTAGTATTTATTTTTATAAAGGATTGTCCTTTTTGGGGATTATCTGATCTTGTACTAACCATTCTTGTTTTGGTTAATGTCAAAAGATAAGGGAAATATATAGTTAATATTTTTTGGATTATGTGATTCTATATAATTTGATTCTATCATTTCAAGTGTGACCAAATCATCTTGAATACTCATCGTTTGGAGAAAAGATGAATTTGTGGTAGATATTTATTAAAGGATGAAACTCTACTTGACAAGTATGTTTCCTTATGTTCTTATTCTAAGTAGTAAAATAATTCCTAAACATTATGAAAAGGATATTAAAACAAAAAATTTTTCCATTTACTTTTCCTACTGGGAAATCAATGACTATTTATCCCATCACATGTTTGTGCTTTTCCGGTTGTTAACTTTCTCCTGTTTATGTTTTCTATCACTCTCCATCCGAAAAAGATGGTTAGTTTTTCTTCCATATCTATGTTTTCCAACATGGAATCCTTGTATGTGTTATCTCGGGTGACCTTTGTACTTCGCTTCATTTCTTTTAAAGGGATAGTTTTATTGAATCTTTTTTGATGTGGGGTTTTCAATGAAATTTTTTAGCCCAATTTTAAAATTGTGAGGATGCCATTTCTAAAAGAGGGGAATGATGTAAAGACCTAGGTATTTATAGAATGATACATTTTCATATCTATTAATATCTATGAATAAGATATTAATTTTATGTTAATGAGGAAACTTTATCTGATATCATACTCAATAAACAACAAATGGTTTCTCCAAAATCTTACGTTTCACACAACATTGAGATATACTAAAAAATAATATAATAATATTATTATTATTTTAAATAGTAGTTAATTCCTAGCCATTGTATTAGCGGGAATGAATAGAATTAACTATATTATGATTTTATATATTTTTTAAATTTTTTTAAATTTATCTAATGAATTTTAGAGGCTCAAATTGAGAATGAATCCAATTTTAAGCATAAAATACTCTAATATTTTTAAAAGGTCGGTTTACCATCTTTTGATGGAGAACCCTTTTAAAAAATAGTTTTTGTCACTTTTATATGTTATATTTGATAAAATAAACTTCTTATTTGGAAGCGGGACATAAAAATTTACTTTGGTTTAAATTTTGGTATTTTTCTGATAAAATCCAAAATTTTATGAATAGTGAAAAATACTACACTTTAATTCAAAAGTGTCTTTTCATCTGATTTATTTATATAGTTAGATTGTCCTTTTAATTGGTTTTAAAGTGTAATTGTATTATGTTTTTATCATTTAATCTGATTATTATAATTGTAAGTAATTTCACAATTAAATTAGACATAAACACATGTCAATCTTTTGATAGTTTTTACTTCTTAAAAACACGCTTTCTGGTTTTGACAACAGGAATTAATTTTAAATTAATTTCTGCAAATTATGCGTTTTTAATTTGGAAAAATGGATTCCATATTTTTAATCAGAAGGTCCAAATTGTGTAAATATGTGCCTTTAATTTTTGTACATTATGAATAGTAACATTAGTAATTATTTTTATTTACCATGGTTAAAGGGCAAATCAGGTAAATAAGGGTAAAAATAATATTATAATAATATTAAACTACCCTAACACATGTCTTAATCCTATTATATGAGTTATTTCTGACCATGAGAATCCTTGGGTCGATTTTAGGACCCCATGGATCCACTTGGGTGTGAAAATGATATTTTATAATATTTAATTTAAAAAAAAGAGTAATATAACCTAAACATGTATCTTTTTACTAAAATAATTTTAATATGTGGTTATATAACTGATATCTTAGACTATAAATATTCATTATAAAGATAAAATTATTTCCTACATCATGGTATTTTATTTATAATTTTTATACATTAAATAAATAAATTTATTTATGACACCATGATGATGTAGTGATTACCTTATTAATGAAAGATTCAAATAAATGATATTATAAATATTAAAATAAATGTAATTTGAAAATTTTTATGTCATAAAATAATTTTTTGGAGGACCTTGACATGTGATGTATGATTTAATGCATTTTTTCGAAGTAATCAAGTTATAAATTTTTGAAAAAACCAAGTATGAATAGTGTCAAAATTGACATAATTCATAACTTAAAATATAAAATAGTTTATTAAATGTTTTAAAATTCCTAAAAATATAAGATTCATCCAAATGGTAATGATAAGTACAAATATTTCATAAATGGAAATTTTTTGGGTCTTTTTTCATGTTATGGTAATTAAATTAAGCCACAAAGTGTAAATAATAAAATTTCATGGAAAGGTTAAAAAAGGTACAATAAAGGTTAAACCAAAAATATAAGGGTTAAAAAATATTCAAAACTTTTCTAATTTTAATTTTTTTTGAGATTATTTCAACCCATCCTCATATTATCCTATAAATATATCACTTTGGAACTATTAGAATTCGAAAATAAATTTATAATAAAATAATATTTGAAGACATTCCTAAAGTGCCCCTCCTCCCCGTATAAAAGGGAATCACCTCTACCCACTTACTCACACATCTCAATACCCTTGTCTCATCCAAATTATTCTTAAATAATCTCCCAACATCACTCCTTTCATCTTAGAATCCTTACCTTTGGCAGAAGGAAATTCAAGAAAGCCTTATGGCTCAAATCAAAAGAAGTTAACCAATTTACAGGTAATGTCTTCTATCAAGTTCCTTTCCTTTATTTTTTTTATCCACTACATATGATCTTATTATTATAAGATTACATAACAACACCATTATCCTCAATATACTAGGTTGTATTTTTGATACGTATTCTAACTCCACTCACACACACCTTCATCTAATGGATACGAATATACTGTTTCTGTGTACGGTGAACTACCGCCTCACGAAACGTTGACTGTTCAATTTTCTCCTACCACATATCATGGTGTAAATTATGATAGAACTATATTTATATATTATATATATTATATTTATATTTTTTCTATTCTTTTGTAATTTTTATTTACTACATACCTTTATTCTTTCCATAATGTGTAAATACGATAATTTCATTTGAGAAAGTGTGGATTACCGCCCCCTCAAAGTGATATGAATCATTAATGCCATACATGTAACATATAAAGGATAAAATTAATGAAATTATGTAACATATATAACATAGATATTATACTATAATTATAATATACTTATGTATCATTTAATATGACATAGAAATGAAAGTAGCGTTCATGCATATGTATGACCTACTGTCTCCATGAACGGTGCATTTTATTTATTATATCCAAATGTTATGGACTATTATAAATAAATATATAATGTATATATATGATATTTAAATCATGAATGATATTCTTTAGATAATGGACTTATTACTACATGGATAATTTGCATCAAAACAGGTTTATTTTTTACTCAAGTACTGAACATCGACAAAACGTCCGATATGAAATCAAATAATTAACTAGTTGATATAACATAGTAATAAGTGATATAAAATTAATAATAAACTTTAAAAAGGTTCTAAATAAAGTATAAATTTACCTAATTTTATTATTCAGGAAGTTAAAGGACAAACAGGACAAGTATAATTCAAGGTAAGGGAACTTCTTAACCCAATTTCCATTATTTGGGTTAATCTTATACTTCTATATTATGTTGTAGTATGATTATGTGAGGAATAAATTTTTATATCCTATATTTTATGTATAATTTATTTATGTTTAATTATATTTAATACAAATAATCAATCTATTTTATTAACAAAATGAACTTTGTAAGGGAAATCTTAACTCAATCTCATTTCATTGAGTTAAATATCCATGTCATTGGTTTTGTTTTCCAAGAATATATGTGAATGACCTCTGATTGTTTTACACTTAATATCCACTTATATTGGGTGTATTTATATTTTTCACACATAATTATGTCATTTATTTATCCTTAATCTAATGATACGATCTTTGTAAGGGTCTATGTATTAGTCTCCTTTCATGGAGGCATATTTTGATATTGTGCACCTTTAATATCTTATAAGGTTTATATACAACACTTTTGAAATTTTATATCATGAATTTATATATTTTCATTATATTTAGAGTTTCATTTGATTTTATTCTTTAATTATTTTTATTCAAGTGTTTCTCAAGTGTTATGAGACTCTTTAACTAAAACAATGTTTTAAATATTTTAAAGATTTATTCTTATAAATATTTTAAAGATTTATTCTTATAAATATTTCTCATTAATGTCCATGTTTTCAAAATGGTTTTAAGAATTTATTTATATAGAAATATATGTTTTAAAATTTTAATTCTCTAATTTCTTTTAAAAGTTTCAATGTGGTATTGGACACTTTGATTAAAAAATATCTTAATTAAATTTTTTCAATAGTTTTTGAAATAGATTGAATATTTCAGTATCTTTAATTGATTTCTTGTGATTGATGAGTGAAATGTTGATAATTTCAATATTTTATGTGTTAAGATTATGTAATGGTACTTAGACAGTTGACGTGTGGTTATGTGATAAACCAAATATGGTTGGTTCTGTGATAAACCAAGGGTGGGTGAGCCTGTGATATCTCTTCACTACATTAGGTAATGTGATGGAGATAAACGTTAAAGTTTATCCTAAGATATTTAGGGAATATACTGTGATGGGTATTCCAAATGTAACCATGAAGGTTACTCCCTATATAGCTATCAAAGATACAATGTAAGTATGATATGGATGCCACAAGTTACCTTTATGTTTTATGATTTCTATGATGTTTTGAAGGAATATTATGATCACATGATGTAAGCTAAGTAGTTTATGTTTTATGGGTGAAAAGTATGATTTTATGAAAAACAATTCATGGGTTTTAAATATTCATGGACTGACAGTTTTATTCCTTATTTTATATTCCTTACTGAGCTTTTTATGTTCATCCCAAGTTTTTGAAATGTTTTTCACAGGTTATAAGAAGGATAAAAAAAAGGAAGAATTCAAGAATATTTTTATCAAGAAAATAATTATTATTTTATTTATGGAGTTTTATTATTGTTAAAAAATTGGATAGAGTATAAGTATTGACTTTTTAATTTTTGGGATAGTCTAATTATCTATAAATCTAAACCTAAAAAGTTCCTCAATGTGAACGAAAATAAATTCTTGATCAAAACTCAAGATTATGTAAGGTTTAAGGTCGGGGCCTTATACTTATACACCAGAATAAAATGGTGTTAGTGAAAGGCAGAACCACACCTTTCTTGACATGGTGTTATTAATGATGAGTCATACAAGTCTTTAATTATCCTTTTGGGGATATTCATTATATAAAATGGAACACATACTAAATTGGGTTCCAAATAAAGGGGAAAGTGGTATTCTATGTGAACTTAGTTATGGAAGTAAGATCATGTTGTCACATACATGAGTATAGGGTCACAAAGCATTTGTTAAGGCCTCTTCAGGTAACAAACTAGCACCTCAAGGTATAAAGTGTATATTTATAGGATATTCTAAGAAAAGTATATGATATTACCTATATATACCTTTAGATAAAAAAAATTGGTTAAATTACATCTCGCCATTCTTGAGAGGGATAGTTCTCTAAATGGGATAGTGAGAGAAATATAGGCTTTTATGAAGTCTTGGATTCAGATACACAAGATTTGGCATATTAATAGATTCCATAGAGCCCCATAGAAGAGGATATTTCAGAGATATAAGTATTATGTAGTAATACAAGAGAGGTTATGGTACCTAAAAGATATTATTTTCTAGTCATTGAGGATTGTGACTCATTATTAGTAAATAATAATGATTATATAACCTACAAGGAAGTAGTAAGTGGCACAAAATATTCCAATTGGAAAGAATCTACGAATTCTAAAATGTATTCCATTTATTAAAACTTTGTTTTGGATTTTGGTAGATCCTCCAGTGGATTTAAATCCCATTGGTTGAAAATGGGTATTCAAGAAGAAACTAGAAATGGATGGATATGTTAGTTCCTATAACGTCTAACTTGTTGAAATGGGTTTAAATAGTGTCAATTCATAGACTATGATAAAACCTTTTCACCAATTTCCATGCTGAAATCTATAAGAATTTTACTTATCATAGTAACTTACCATGACTATGATATTTAGAAAATGCATATTTGAACTTTCAAAGTCAGTGTATTACATTCCCTTTTATATTTTGGGTGGTCTAGTATATGCACAATGTTGTTCTCCATCAAGGTATATGCCATGATGACTCATATCTCAAATGAAGGTTTCTCTCTTTAGTTTTTTCTCTCAGTTCCATGTGAAAGGGGTATTGATCCCCCATTATATTAATAATTTGATTCCTCGGGTCTTCTCGTATGATTCTATGGTTAATATATCACTCTAAGGACATTGGGTATATTAGAAGCCACTAAGGAATGGATTTAAGCTTAATTAAGACTAGTCCTTTATAAATGGAATCATGTGTTGGGGTAATATTATACATGATTTTAGGGTATTTGTCATCCTGTATTTCTCATCATTTTATGGAGAGGGAAGATCTATTCTAGTGGAATCTCAAGATATGTTATCTATCCTATATCTTCATTCAGCTTAAAACATCGAGTTATCTATTGTTTGGTCAAATTCTTCTATAGTTATCAAGGTCTTGGAGGGGAACACACCTATATATTGGCTCATTATCAGCATTATTAGGACTTTAATAACCATATTGCATCAGGATGTGTAGTATATCAACAATTTGAATGAGAATAATATGATGGTCAACCTGCTTGCTTCAAAAGGTGATGAGGTTGGGGTTTTGACTATTTACTTGAGTGATGGATCCCCTCCTTCTGATAGTATGACCATTGTTTTTGGGCATGATTTAGGGATTCATCATTTCATACCCCTGTGAATTTTCCTCTTTTATAATAAAAATTAAAATTTTCAGTCAGTTAATCTATCTAATAAAATCAGAAGGGTTTGAGACTCCAAATAATATTAATAAAGTATGAAAGTTGCAGAGATTCATTTATGGATTAAAGAAATCATCGAGGTCAGAGAACATTTGTTTTGATGAAACCATAATATAATTTGGTTCATAAAGAATTAATTTGAACCTTATGTCTAAAAATGGTTTAGTGGGAGTGTAATCATTTTCTTGATAGTGTGTGTTAATGAAATATTACTGATTGTAAATGAAATACTAGTCTTACAGTTTGTTAAGACTTGGATAAATGCATGTTTCTCCATAAAATAACTAGTTGAATCGTCATATATCATTGGGATAAATATCTATCATGGTAGATCCAAGAGTCTTCTTGGACTAATTTAAAGTTCATAAATTGACAAGATACAAAAGATATTTAGTATGGAACAATCCAAGAGGGGATTATTTTCCATGTCACATGGAATTCATCTCTCTAAGAGATATGGGTAGTTTCAAGGATTATATAAGTTTAAATGATTGGTTTTGTCTTGTATGTTATGTTATATACTATTTTTGACATTTATTATGCCTTAAGTGTGGTAGGAAGATATCAAGATAACCCAGGTTACCTCCATTGGATGGTAGTCAAGACTATCCAAAATTATTTGAGGCATACTAAGGATATCTTTCTACTTTATGGACCAGATGAGTAACTAGTAATCAGGTATATATAGATTTTATTTTCCAAATGGATTAAGATTTTATGAAATCATAATAGGGATATATATTCTCACGCAGTAGAGGTGTTGTGAGCTAGAATATCTCAAAGAAAGTCATGGTCACTGATTTTACAGAAAATTATGAGTATAGTGTGGATTCTAATGTAGATAAAGAATTGATTTGGATACTCAACTTTATCCAAAATATTGACATGGTTCTTGTTAATAAAGACCATATCACACTATGTTGTGATGATAATATAGTGGTGGTTCTTATAAAGGAATTAATTTCACATCAACATATTAAGAATGTGCTATGTAAGTATCATATATTGATGGGTTTTTCTCAGAGGGGTGATATTTTAGTAAGTAGAGTTTCCATATAAGGAAACATGGAAGACCTATTGACTAAATTCTTATCTCATCAAAAGTATGAAAATCATGTGAGAGCTAGTGTACTTAAGGTTGTTAGTAGTTAAATCTAGTCTAAAGGGGAGTCTATTGAAGTTGGTGTCCTAAAACCAACTTATTTGTCATTTATATTATATTTATATTCATAGAATTGAATATTAATAAATAACTTATCACATATTGATCACATGGAATTCATCTCTCTAAGAAAATATGTCCTCTAACACATGAAGATATATTGATAATGGCAAGGATTCCATAATCATCAGTGATTGGGTCAGTCATGTATATTATGTTATGTACTAGGATGGACATCTCTTACACTTTAATCATGGTAGAAAGATATCAAGACGACCTAGGTTACCTCCATTAGATGGAATTCAAGGATTTAATTGAGTATTTGATACATACTAAGGATATTTTTTTAATTTATGGATGAGATGAGCAACTCATCATCAGAGGATATATATATTCTAGTTTCAAAATAGATCAAGATGGTCTAAAATCACAATCGGGATATATATTCACTCTTAATGGAGGTGTTGTAAGATGGAAGATCTCAAAGAAAATTGTGGTCATCGATTTTATAGTATATTCTGAGTATAGTGTGGACCTATCACAATATACTATGATAATATTACAGTAGTGGATCTTATAAAGGAGTTAAGGCCACATCAGTGGATGGAGAACTTACTCTAAAAGTATCATATCCTAAGGGGTTTTTCTCATATATGTGTTTTCAAAATAATAAGAGTTTCCATAGAATACAACATGATAGACCTGTTGATTAAAGCCTTATCTTAACAGAAGCATGAGCATCATGTGAGAGCTAGTGTACTTAAGATCACTAGTAGTTGGATCTAGCCTAAGTGGGAGTCTGTTGTAGTTGGTTCCCTAAAACCAACTTATCTGTAATTTATATTATATGTATATTCATAGACTATAATATTAATATATAAATAATCAAGTATTGATCATTATTTAATAAAAATTTAATATGATAATGTTCTAGAGTATCAGTCACATTGAAAGGATCATAAGTAGTTCCTCGCTATGATGAGAACCTTAACATGCAATTAAGATATTCTTAAACTTAGTTTTATGGTCTTATGATGTAATCTAATGGGAAACAGGTGATTCAAGCTATTAGGTGTGAGTACTCATGAGAGGATGATATTTTATCTCATGAAGTTCACACTTTAAAATATCTAATAAAGAAGATTATGATGATAGACCCACTGGTAGAATTTTCACATGTTTATGTGTCAATGGATATTATTTTCTATGAGATTGTGTAATTATCCTTAGACTTTAATGTTATTATTAATACATATTATGAGTTTTGTACTTGGATAACTGTTAAAAAATGTAATTATTCATGTTTTTTTACATTATTCACATTTTTAAACATGGTTAATGTATTTACCTAGATTTTAAAAAATGTTGGGAAATGGTTTGTGGATAAATTAGCCATGTTTTTAAACATGGTTAATTTACTTGCATTTTTAAACATGAATAAATTAGCCACAAATTTTTTACCTGTGTTTTTTAGGAAAGGTAAATTCGTACACAATTTCCCAAATTTTATGTAAATGTGGTTTATTGTTTTTTTTTTACAAAATATTTTCCCTTTTCGTAGCCACCTCACAACCATGCCCCACATTGTACTTTTCCTACTAACCACCCCTTACACTCATGCATGTCCCACCTCACATGCTCCCAGCCACCTCACTAGCACCCTACCCCCGCATCGCAATAAGCACACATGCATGCTCCAAGCTTGCTTATGAATGAATGTGTGTATATAAACATATATACATGTGTGTGTGTGTAAACATACATACATTTGTGTGTGTGGTAATTTTATATAGATAGAATGTGTGTGTGTGTTAAATTTAATGTGTTCATGTGTGTACACATCTTATTTAAATTAATTTTTCAATTAAAATTTAAATTCATTATGATTTTATATACTATATATTATGTGTGTGTGTGTGCATGTGTTAAATTTTAAATTTTGAATATATATATATATATATATTAAATATAATATGTGTGCATGTGCACACGTCTTATTTAAATTAATTTTTTATTTAAAAATTAAATTTATTGTGATTTTATATATTATAAATTATGTGTGGGGGTGTGTTAAATTATAAAAATTTGATAAAAATAATATATGTGTGTGTGTGTGTTCATTTTTGTATGTATCTATGTATGTATGTATGTATGTATGTATGTATGTATCTATCTATGTATGGATGTGTGTGTGTGAGTGAGTGTGTGTTTATATATGTACGTACGTACGTACGTACGTATGTATGTATGTATGTATGTATGTATGTATGTATGTATGTATGTATGTATGTATGTATGTATGTATGGATGGATGGATGGATGTATGTATGTATGTATGCATGCATGCATGCATGCATGCATGTATGTATGTATGTATGTATGTATGTATGTATGTATGTATGTATGTATGTATGTATGTATGTATGTATGTATGTATGTATGTATGTATGTATGTATGTATGTATGTATGTACGTAGGTATGTATGTATGTATGTATGTATGTATGTATGTATGTATGTATTTATTTATGTATGTATGTATGTTTGTATGTATGTGTGTGTTTGTGTGTGTGTGTATTAATTTTATATAAATAAAATTTATTTTTATTGTTATACAACACAATAATCATACAATTATATTTATAAATTTATATATATATATATATATATATATATATTATTTATATTATATTCTAATATATTTGTATGTGTGTGTATATTAGGTAAAGGGGATTACAAATCACAAAAACTATGTATGTGTGTATAAATAATGATAAGTTTATATATTTATTTATATATTAAAATATTATTATATATATTATTATATATATATATATATTCATATATTCATATATGTGTATATAATTTAATATATATATATATTATAAATTAATATGCACACACATATACATTAATATATTTATATATGTGTATATGTATATGTATAAATTATTATAAATATATTTATAAATTTATATCTATATATAATTTTTTATTTTTTATTTTTTTACATATATATTCACATATTTAATCATTTATCATTAATTAATTGTAATTATGTTTTGACTGTGTGTGTGTGTGTAAGTTAATATGTATGTGTTTATGTGTATATATAAGTGTGTATTTATATGTGTGTGTGTATAAATTTTATATGAATAACATTTATTTTTAATGTTATGAAAAACTATTATAAATATATACACATATAATAACTTTTAATATATTATTTAATTTTTTCACATTTAAACATAATTAAAATAAAATTTATTTGTTTTTTAAAAAAACATGGCTAATTAAAAATTACCCATCTTTTAAAATGTGACTAAATTAAAAATTAGATACATTTTAAAATGTGGATAAATTAAAATGTATCCACCTTTTCAGAAAACATGGTTAATTTCCTATTTTTTTAGTGAATGTATTGTCATAAATCATGATGAAATATATTCATGGTGAAGTTGGATATGTTGGGTGTGTCATGAGTTCTATGTTATTAATGAATAAGTAGAGGAAGGATTTGACAATTTCAACTTTATAGAAGTTGATATCTCAGCCCTTTAATTGAAATATAACCACCACATTGAATTCCATGGTCATGGAGTATCAAAAATTTCATTTTAGGAAGTCAAAAAAGATGTATTGAGCATATATGTTGATGACACGGGTATGCATCCTGCTTGATGAGATTCATGACAAAGGGATTATATTAAAAAGTGAGTTTTTGTATGTGGTTGTCAACATTGTAGCATTAACTTCTTCCTCTTGGGTGTATTTACATGTCTCTAAATTCTGATATTGGACTTTAGGTGGACACACCTAATTCCACTGAGGAAGAATCCTAGAGGGTCAAAATTTTAGTGTTTCTATTGATATAAATTAAATTCTAAATGAATTTAATTATTAGAAAAAATATTATTCTCCTACCTGAGGAATAAAATTTATCCAATATTTATTGATTAAAAATATTAAAAAATAAATTTTTATTAACATGGTTGTGAATATTATAATTATTTATTTATTTATTTGAGAATTCAATAATTTTTTAGGAGGATGATTGAACTGAGTTTTCGGTCTGGTGATAGATAGTTATTTACCAAAGTTAAAAATAATATTTACCATTTCACAATTTAGTGCATACCATGATATAAATATTATTATTACTATTTTACATGGCATGGGGTATATTATGAAATTAGTATATGATTAAGATCCTTTTTTAATTAATTAGTATTAAACCATAGCGTTGGATCTATATATATATATATATATATATATATATATATATATATATTATCATTTTTTTAAAGGGTTGGAAGTTTGTTGTGAACAACACATCTCATTTCTTTCCTGGAGATTTCTCTCCACCAAGAACATCTCTAAAGTTTCTCTCAAGAATGAGAGAAGTGAAATTCTTCCTCTTTCCTCTCAAGATGGAAAGACTAAGTGATTATTCTTCAAGACAAAGAGGATTGTAGTAGTTATTAAAGGGAGCAACACAAGATGATCGGTACCACCACGCTAGCACTAGAAGTATCATTGGTGATACTTTGAGATCAAAAGGAGCACGTATGGTCATCACTAGAGGGATTCTACCCTTGAATCGTCATAGGGAAATGATGGTGCAACCAAATTACATTAAAATGATCTAACTCTTATATGAAGAAATAATTTTTAAGAATGAATAAATTATTGTTGTTTAAATTAATTATAAATTTGAAATGAAAAAATATCATCTCTTTTTAGTTTCATTTTTTATATCAATTAATCATTGAATTAATTATTTGGTCATGAAAACTCTTCATCATATATTTCATGAACCACCCCCATAGGTACCCCTCCTAGTCTGGCATTGAGACAAGGGATATAAAGATGCTTAAATCTTTCCTTTAATAAGCCATAGGTTGGTGACAAGCACCAAGGGTATATCAGACACATATATGGGAGGCATTACCCTCTAAGGAGAACATGGGGAACAAGACATAAGATAAAAACCACCAAAAAATCCTGATCAAGATAAACAATATATCCCAAGTACATTCATGTAATGACATAAAAATTAAAATATCTTCAAAGGAAACTAAAAGTACCAAAAGAAAATTCCTCAGTAATGGCCTTGAATCCCAAACAACTCTTGAATAACTTCATGAGCTTATAATTCCCAACCAGATCACCAACCATATCCTACGATCTTGAAAACTGTTTATATATATATAGTGTGAGCATAACATGTATACTCAATAAGATCATCCATGGATCCTCTTGTGTAAAAGATAAATAAGCCATATTAAATCCCAGTGAAAAAAGGTGAAGCTAAATCGTCATTTAAACAGGTATACTAAGTCCCCAGCCTCACCATGGATCTCTCACCAATTATCTCATACAAATGATCATATGATATAATATCAAAATAAGGTTCCCCACTACCACTTCCTTACTGGTACACTTCTCTTTCCCAATGTCATATGTTCTTATCTCTCTATCCCCAAAAGTAATCCAACTCGAAGAAACTTAGGCTAAAGTATAATATCATGTGTCTCGGAGCCCATAATCTCATCATGTACCATGCCCCTCATGCATCAAAACATATAATCATCCAATTCCACATCTCTAGATAGAAATTGTGTATTTTTTAGGATCCACCATAGCTCGTACTTCATGTATTATACCTCAAGCCATTACATCCCACACACGAAATACCTATAATAATCCATAGGATACTATATCTAGATATATATGTGTGTAAAATAACCATAATATATTATAGTCCTATACACGCATATATAAAAAAAGTAACCATCGTGCATAAAAGCACATAATACTACTAGGAGAATAGAGTAGGTCAAGAGGGATACTCTAGGACTCGTCCTAAGTTACTATAAAAGATATGCATAACCAAACACAACCATTTACCCCAAGCAGTGGGGAAAGGGATTTAGAAACAAGTAACCCAGTCATCTAGACTTTTAAGTAGATAAATTAAGAAGAAATTATCTCATCTTCCATCACTACAACTGGTAATCCCAACTTCAACCTCTTTCATCCATCCCAATTTCATCCATAACAACACCATGCATATCACCATGCATCAATCCCACCATCTCTGGTGCCAACTACTACCATAAACCTAGGACTCTCTGCCCATGTCTCTCCAAACCATCATCTATCCCTGACTCTCATATCATTATATATAAAGGATCACATCCATAGAAGAAACACAAGGTAGCAAGAAAAACAATAAAATTCAACAGGGCATCTAGGTCCAAAAACCAACGCATCCATCCTTCACAAGAAAATGGTCATGCTCATCCACAAAAATTTATTTTTATCAAAAAATCGATTCATTACCATATTGTATTAACTAATTCATTTATTATAAGTTACCACCACATATAACTTAATACATCATCTATTAAAATCTAAGAATTATTTAAGCATGCTACCAAGCATAACTTCTAGTTTCATTAAACTTGAGGAAGATCATTTTCAATTAACATGTATATTTATTATTTCATCAACAATAATATTGTATTCTCATTATTTTTTCAAATCCATTAACATAAGAAAGAATTATTTCTATTAAACATGTATTAAGTATCACTTTTATTTCCATCACAACACAAGAAAGAATGGTTTTATTTAAACATGACTATTTTTTTATATATCCAAAAAACATTACTAGATTTATATTCCTTAACCAATTTCAACATAATAGACATGCTAAACCATATCATAGGAAAATATGCTAATTATATCATAAAAAAAATATAACACACTACCTAGTAAAATAAGAGGCAACTATTATCATAGTGGAAACACATGAAATTTCTATAACCATAAACCAAAGTTAATTATTTAATTTGGTTTGATCTTTATTAAGTCCAATTCCACCATCATCTAAAGAGATAAATAATGATAAAATTACAACTTCACATAAAATAATAGGATAATCATCAAATCCCCTACCTCGATTATAATTTCAACATTCTACGCACTAGAATGGAAGTATGAGGTTCAACTACCACCAAAAGAAACGCCATAAATCTATAATAAGGCTAGGAAAAACCCAGAATCCATAAACCACCATCAAACCAGGGTCTAAAAACACCAGAAACATAGATTTATGTTGTTTAATTTTTCTTGGAAAATAAAAATACAATAAAAATGGTAAAAAGAGAAGAACATAGCACACTTAAAAGCAAAACCATATGATTCTATATGAAATAGAGGTTAGAACCCATAGGATATGATCAAGGTTCATCAATGGAGGTAGAACGAACCCTTACTGACAATAACTTCCATCAACAGAGCATTAATGTGAGAGATCTCTTGACCAAACCCTAGTTCATCTGGATACATATGAAAATCAAATGAATTCAATAGGATGATATAGGATCAATTATTAGAGGTGAATAATGAATTAAAACCACATTTAATACCCTCCATTAACTCCTCACATGTTTCCCCTTTTGAACCGGTCAAGATCCAAAAGTATTGGCAGCTATTTTAGTCATTTCAAAATAATCTTGAATGTCTCCATGGCTTCCACGACAAACTAAGAATGTTCATGGTGGTTCTTGAGGTCTCTAGAATAACACAACATATCCTATAGTGTTTTGAAAATATTCAAGACAACTTCTTTCATATACGACTTCCAAAAGGGATTAACAAGCCATTTCCATTATTTCCTTTATATACAGAATAACTCTCAAGGAACCACACCCTAATAGAAAATTTACACTTTCCCATTTCAGAGAGAAGGAATATATCATGCCCAAAATAGACTCCAAAATGGATTAATAATTCGTTTTTATAGTCTTGGTATGACATTAACCACATGACTAACCAATAATAACCCAAAACGCCCACCACCACGCCCACCACTAGGGTGTGGTGGCATCTGGAAACACCAAGACCTCTCCCTAGCCTCTAGAAAAACTCTAAACTCATTTTCAGCACCACAAAGCCTCATAAAAACACAAAGGAAAGTCTAGTAAGTTATGGACTATTACATTAGATACCTTTCAAACAATTATCATCCTCAATAATTAAAAACAAACTTGGATAGAAGAAAAAGGGGAAAGGGACATCTAAACTTCCACCATGTGAGATACCACTCTAGAATCTCACCATTATAAGATCAAAAATATATCTATTAGAGAAACCAGGTGAAAACTACACAACACAAAAAAAAACAACTCCCAAACACTCTCCTAGGGGATATACCTCTCAATCAAGAGAAATTACACAAACAATTAATCAATAAGAGAGAAACCATCTTATAATCCATAAACATGTCAACAACCAAAAAAAATTAATAAAAAAGTAGAACTAAGAAACAAATAAATCAGGATACTGAGTGTATATCTATGAATCACATTCCTAGGTTCTCTCCTATACACCACCATATCTCCACAAGACATGAACTAAGGGAATAACATACTCACATAACACTTTATCTTGGCTGTCCTGGATCTCTACAGGATACTCCTTGAAAGTTTCATCATTATCAACATTGATATTTCTCTAATCAATGATATGAGAGTTATCATGAAGATAACGGAAAATATATGACACATGGAAAACATAATGTAGTTGGATAATCTATGTGGGGAGTTCTATCTGATACATCATGGATCCAATGTGATCTAACACCTTGAAATATCAAAAAATCAGGGTTAAAGTTTACTCCCACATACAAACTTCCATTTACCATGATGATTATTCACATTTAAGAAAACATGATCTCCAAAATAGAACTCTATGGGTATCCTCCTATAGTCTATATGGGACTTTTGAACATCCTTTTCTACCTTCATCCTCTCATGAATAACCTGAACCTATCTGTTATTCTCTACACTTGTTCTAGCCTGAGAATTGCTAACTCTCCAACCCCAGTCCAACACAATAAAGAATAGAAAGGTCATCCATGAAAAACTTCAAATAGTTTCTTACCAATGGTGGAGTGAAAACTATTATTGTAATAAAATTTGACTAAAGGTATATTCCTCATCCACGAACCTCAAAAATCTATGACATGGGTGTGAAACATGTCTTTAAGAGTTTGTATGGTTTTCTTTGTATGACCATCCATCTATGGGTGGAAGTTAGTTCTAAGGCACAACTGAGATCCAAAATCATGTTGAAGACCACTCCATGCCTTGTAGGTAAAATGAGGATCATAATCAAATATGATCATTCTCGGTATTTTGTAGAGTCTCACCACCTCCTTAGGATACTACCTCGAAAAAACCTCCACTGAGCTCAGCTCACTGATCACTAAGAAGTGATCCAAATTCATAAAACAGTACATTATCACCCATATATAATCAAATTATCCTTGAAATTTAGGTAAACTGGTAACATAGTATATCAAACTGTCCTCCCACTTCTACTGAGGAACATCTAATAGCCAAAGAAACTCACTGAGAACAAGGTGTTCAGCCTTCACCTTTTAGTAGACTAAAAATCAGACACAAACTAACCAATAGAACACTTCAACCCAAGACATGAAAATTCACCACTCAAATCGTGGTACATCTATTTCATTCCATGATGTACCACCAAGGGTAATTTATGTAACTCGGAGAGAACTACCCCACACATCACTAATGGAACAAAATTCTTCCCCTGAAATAAAACCTCATGTTGTTCATCCTCATACCAACCATCAGAGGCATCAACATAGACAACTCAATATCTCCATACCTCTACCTCAGAATCCCCCATCTAGGACTCCTCCACCTACTGCACCAAATATGACTTCACCATAAAAAAATAATAGGCTTATAACCACTCCCATATCAAGATTCATCATAGATATCACTCTCTAAGAATCTCCATATCCATTCATGGAATCATTATGTGAATTATTTCTTAATGTGTCAACTATAACATTACCTTTTCTCAATTTATATGAAATATAATTGTCATAGTGCTGTAATAATTCCATCCACTATTTTCATCGCAAGTTTAGGTCATGGTGGTAAAATACATAACTTATGCTCTTATGATTGCTGAAAACCAAAAAATAATCATTGATGAGGTAATGTTTCCACAACTTTAAGAAAAAAACAACTATATCAAAATCAAGATCAAGGGTGGAATATTTACACTCATGGGGATGTAAATACCAAGATCCATAAGAAACAACCAATATTTATAGTATCAATATAATACCCAATACAAGATGTGAAGTGTCACAAAAAATATTGAATTGAACTCCTTATTCTAGTAAATGAAGAACTAGGGCACTAACCAACTTCTCATTAAAATAATCAAAAGTTTTATAACATTGGACAGTCTATATGAACACCTGGTTCTTTTTGTTCAAGGATATTAAAGGAGTTGCAATCTGAGATAATTCAGGTACAAACCTCCTATAGTAGGTTGAAAGGTCGAGGAAACTTCATGCATCTGCAATAGTCTTGGGGGATGCCCAAGAAATGAAATCTTTGACCATTGAAGGATATATAGCCACACCACACTGGGACATGACATGTACCAAGAAATGAAATTCACAATTCTAGAACCCACACTTTTTCAACTTCTTAAATAGGTTCTGATGACAAAGACCTCCAAAAATAGCATATATATTCTTTGTGTTCTCCTCCTCAAATGCAGAGTACACAAGGATTTT
Organism: Viscum album; assembly: GCA_963277665.1. Classification (NCBI taxonomy): domain Eukaryota; kingdom Viridiplantae; phylum Streptophyta; class Magnoliopsida; order Santalales; family Viscaceae; genus Viscum; species Viscum album. The sequence goes on from OY728138.1 coordinate 1,834,577,682, forward strand.
CTTAATGAAAACTACCACAAACCAATCCAGGAACTCTCAGAACAAAACATTCATCAAATCTATGAACATTGTTGGAGAATTATTCATACAAAATAGAATCACAATGAACTCATAATGCCTATAATTAAATTAGAAAGTGTTCTTCAGTATATCCTCATCATTCACCCACATTTAACGATATCTTGATTGTAGATCAATCTTTGAGAACCAACCAGATCATTCAAGATGGTCCCATAAATAATCAATTCATATGAGAGGATAGTGGTCCTTTACTATAACCTTATTCAAGTGATTATAATTTATATAGAGACATAGACTATCACCATCCTTTTTTATGAACAAAATTGATGCACCCCAAGGTGACATGATCAGACGAACAAAACCACACTGCAAAAGATCATTGATTTTTTCCTATATCTTCCGCAACTCAAAAAGAACCATACTATATAGATACATCAATATCATAGAAGAATATGGTTTTAGCTCAATCCCAAACTCAATCTATCATCATGGGAGTAACATCTCAAGCTCTTTAGGGTACTCTTTCACAACCCTAGGAAACATCATCAGTTGAACCTCTGATGAACTCAACATCAGCTCAACCATCAAGTAAGATAAGGACAGAGCATGACTTTGACCTATTTGAGGGTCTTGATCACTAATGAACATAACTAAATCTCATTTTACATCATAAAATAAAATCTACCTCCTAAAGAAATATGTGATAGTATATAGTGAATACATCCAATTCATGATGAGTATGATTTCATATAGTTGTATCTGCAAGCATAGGAAGTCTCCCCAAGATTGGAGTTACCCTAGATTCAGATCATAATCTCTACATAATTCATATAGATAAGCTCAACCTCAAACTAGTGTAGTCAACTCCAAGGGCACTATAAGCCTCTCCACATCAAGTCCCAAAGCATAAACTTTGATAGATGATATGAAGGAGTGTGTGTGTACTGAATCAAAAAAATCATGTACACAAAGAGAAAATAAGAAAATGGTACCTCGAACAACATCTGGATCACCTGGCACTAGAAACTCCATAGCATTTATCTAACCAAGACCTACTCCATATCCTATCCGGCCCTGATTATGACCACCTTCATGGAAACACTCTACTCTCTAAGGATGAGTAGTATCATGGGGATTTCCTCTACCTACCATATCACCCCTCTACCGGTCCAAAGCTAGAGCGTGGTGTTGCTACTAGATTTTCTGAAATTTCCTCAATAGATGAACCTAAAGTAGAATACCCACAAATAACTACCTACTTAGAAAGTTTAGACACTCTCACCACTGATGACCTTATCCTCCACATGGAAAATAAGTATATGATCACTTATAAGGGTCCTGGGAGTTGCCACCCCTAGAGAAACAAGATGATGAGGGGTAGGCCATACCCTCAGCTATTTAAAATCTCTTTTTTTTATGAAACTTGGAACCTATAACCCCAGATCTAATACACATGGAAATCATGATGACTCCCCTCTTGTGATGATTTGGTCTTAGCCAGTGTTCTCTCCACAACCTTTGTTCTCACCAGTACCTAAAGACATTTCGACAGCATAAATGTGGTAACCTAATGCTGGATATATGGATATAAAGCCTCCTAGAAATTCTTCTCACTAGTTTCATAATATATAAATATGTTAGAATAATATCAAATAAGGGTCCTAAAATAGATCCCAAACTCACATATTCTAGAACTTCCTTATCAAAGGGTGTGCATCTCTTGATTACTAGTTGCCTTCGCGGTCTAAGAAAATAACTCTACTTAGAATTGGTATTGAAACTTCTACCAAAAGATATTTGAATCTTAAAAATACATGGGGAATATGAACCATTACTTCCTTAATTTCTTATGTAGCATCATCACTGCTAGGGAAACCCAGTTTTATTTCCAAGTGTAGATCTAACTGAAGACTATCTCCAACTACTCGAACCAGTCCTCTATCACTGACTCTAAAACGGATCCCTCATACCTATGCAGACTCTAGAAAAAAAAATATTAGTGTTTCCTCCTCCAATTATTATCATCATTGACATATATTCTACAACAATCTACTGTAACATCCTACTAAACATCTTCAGTGTGAACCTAATGAGGACGTCGACCTAGAGTCATATCTATAAAAGAAAAAATTATTAGGGACTCATAAACCAGGAATGTGGAATATTTAAGATAATTAATTATTTTAGGTTTAATAGAATACCAATTTCTACCCTTTTAAATACATACACAAATAATAATTATGAATTATCTTTTCCTAGGTCTTTACCCCATAACCATTATCACTTTGCTTAGTAGGATCAGTAAACTTAAAGGACCATGCAACATATCATGGGGTGGCCCTAAATACTGTTGTCCTGGCCAATATCCCCTATTTATATCATGTATTAAACTCAACTGATGTAACACCCTAATATTTTATGAAATATTTTTTTCAAATAATTTTAATTTCTTTGATAGCTTGCGCTACACATAACAACAAGTTTTAACAAAACATGACATACTATTAAAATGTTATAATTTAATATGATAGTTATCACCTAGTCATTGGAATGGAGGGTATAAATAATATTAACAAAATTATGAAAATATTTGGTATACATGTGTATATAAAATTAATTCTCTAGGGACCAATTAATTAGAAATGAAAATAAAAAACTATTTAAAAATAAATTATTTTCTGGAAAACTATTTTTAGTCACACAAATATGTTTTATCTTAATAAATTAAATAAATCACTTTTGCTGAATGATTTTGATGAAACTTATATATTAATTATTCAATAAAATTTGTTAACATGCATCTTATGTGTTTTCTTGGCATGAGATAAAAAAACTCATTTTTATGCTTAAAACTATAGTTTTCAAAAAAACAAGTATTATCATAGTTTGTGCACTTATTTTTAAAAATAATTTTTAGAACATTTTAAAATTTTACTTGAAAAAATAAAATTCTTTTTTTAAATAATCATTCCAACATTATTTTAGGGTTAATTTCTGATAATTTTCTAAGAAGATAATTTTTTTGAAAAATGGTGAAAAATACTTGTTTTTATTAAGAATTTTCATTTATTTTAAGTCATTTAAAAACATAAAAATTATTTTAAGATAGTTTTAAAATTAAAATTAGTTCAATTTTATATCTATTAATCCAATTTATCTCATTTAAATTAATTCTATATTTAATTTTAATATAAAAACTTTTTAAACTTTTCTCTTTGGAAAACTGTTTTTTCGTCGTGTTTGTGGGATTAATTTTAAATTAAAATTTTCTAATTATGAGAGTTAAATTGAGAAAAATTGATTCAATATTTATAATCAGAATAATTTTTATTATATAACAATTTTAAATTAATTTTTTACCATAATTAATATTAAAATCCGTAAAAAGTAATTAACATGGTTGTGGTTAAAATTGGTTTATTGGGGATTAAACTAAAAGATAATGGGTAAAATGACCTAGAAAATTGTAAAACATTCATTTTATGGCCATATTTAAAACTTATCACCTATAATGTTCAATAATGTCCCATTTTGTATCCTTTTGGCATGTGAAATATTTGGTTATGCTTTTTTCTTTTCAAAAATTACAAGTGTGCCACTCACCACACTTATAAAAGGCCACCCCTCTCATCTCCTATTCACACTTCCAAAACTCATTGGTTCATAAAATAACTACAAAAACATCTTCATTAATTCACTAAACACATAATAGATTCATTTTTTAGATTATAAATCCAATCTATTAAGGCTTGAGGTTAAACCTAAATAGGTTTTCCAAAAAAAAGGTTAAGTTTTAAACTATGCATTTTTTTACTACTTCTTATAACTCCTTAAAATATTTTAAAACTATGAAAAAATAATAAAATAAGTATATATTATATACTTAAATTTTATTATGTTAATTGTATAACCTATATCTATATCCACTTCCATAAAATGGGATAATAAATCATTATTCGTGTGTACGGTGGACTACCGTCTCACGAACCGAAGTTATTCGTTTTCCATCACCACTTATCAAGGAGGGATATAATGATGTATTTAATATTTATAAATGATATTTATGATATTATTATACAAATTTAATTATAATAACACATATAACTTCTTACCTCCTACATTTTTTGGAAAACAATAACGTTGCTTGTGTGTACGATGGACTACCGCCTCACGAACCAATGTGATGTGTTTTTTCATTTCCATTTTAATTAGATTTCAATAAGGATTTATTAAATAAATATATATGATATTATTAACATAATTATACCTCTATAATAAATATATCAGTTATACCTTCTTACTTTCTATTCCATGGGGGATACGATAATGTCGTTTGTGTGCATGGTGGACTACCGCCTCGCGAAGCGGTGTGATTCATTTTTCACTAACGATTTGCATGAAAGGTAATAAGAATAAATTTAATGAATATATGTCATATATATGAAATAAAAATTATTATATAATGTTAATATAATATTTATCTTTCTTTCATTTTATCCATCAATAAAATGGAAACAGCGTTCATGCATACATACGGCCCACTATCTCCATAAACGGTGTATTTCATTTTATATCTCTAAATTTAAGGGATTACTATAAATAAATATATAATGAATATATATTATATTTATATCATGGTTAAAATTATGTAATTTATAGATCCATTATTAATTTAAAATTACCAAAAATATCAATCCAAAACAAACATGAAAAATAAAGCATCTATTATTCAAAACGTAATTTTAACAATGAATTGTTAATAAACAGGTAATGAAAAGTCATAAATAAATCATATGTGGTATTATACATATGTTTTTTTCTTTAATTTATGTATAATAAACTTATATTTATTATTCATGAGGTTCAAACATTTATAAAGGAAGTTGATACTTATGGTAAGGGATTTTTGTCTCACTTTTTACTTCTGTGAAACACATATCATATTCACCACATATTTGTTTTATATGGTATATATAATACCCATTAATTTATTTTATGATTATTCTCCTAAAAATTATTTGGATTTATGACTCCATTTTAGGATCTCTCTTTCATGGGGTTTACGATTCAAAAGATACCAAAGCAGTAAGCGATTTTTGTCTCAATTTAACTTCTTTGAGACATATGTTATGTTATGAACCTATATTATTTTATAAGGTGTATATATAGCCAATTTTACCTTTAATATCATTAAATTATTTATTATTATGATATTATAAGTTTCATTTAATTTTATTATTTCATGTGGCTTATGATTCAAAGTTTCCAAAGTGTTATGATTTTTATGTTACAATCTCATCATCTATCAGAATTGCTTATGATTATGTTTTCAATGATGAAATATTATGATATATATATAAATAAACTCATTAATTTTATTCTTCTATAATTATTAAATTAGAATAAATTTTTTCCCTTCATTTTAATCTCTTTATTTTTTCAATATTCAAAAAGAATGTTTTTAAAGTAAACCAACTTTATTTCTCTCTTTAGTCAAAAAATCCTTTTTCTTTCATATTCATGTTTTAAAAAAATGTTTCCAAAATTGTTTTGACATTATCCAAAGGATTTATTAAATACATTTTTACCCATGTTTTAATTTTTACAAAGTTTTTTAAAAGGAATATTCATGTTGTTTTCCAAACATGTCCCATTTTTATTATACCTAAAATATGAAAGAAATATTTGTTTTAATGTGTACCGCATGAATGGGATTTCCAATATCATGACCATTATTTTCTTTGAAACTTAATTTATAATTTTTCCAAGGTAATTTTAAAATAAAATGATTTTTTAAATTTTTTATGTTTTAAAAAAAATTAAAGTGGAAAGGATGTTTTCCTCAAGAAATAATTTAAATTATTTTTAATGATTCTTTTTTTAAGTTTAAAAGGTTATTTTCAAAGAAAAGGATTTAAATATTGATTTATGTTTTAAAAAAACTGTTATTCAAAGTGTAAAGGATATTTTTATCCATAAATTTTCCAAGTGATCTTTCAAAATCATCTTCCATCTAATATGAAATCCTTTGATGTTACTTATACTTTACTAGGGATATAATCTAAGGATACCATTTTCGATAAATGGTCTATGTTATGATGAAAATGTGTTTATGAGAATAATTTATTTTAAATAGTATACCATGAAAAAATCTTATGAAACCCACTTATTTTTTCATGGGTAATGATATAATGAAATTATGAAATTATTATGAAACTTATTTGTTTTCCATAGGTTATGTTATGATAAAATTTTTATAAAACCAGTTTATTTTCTTGGGTTATGATATGATAAATGTTTTATGATATTTTGGAACATTTATGTATGATTTTCATTATGTAATGGGTGGTACATATATCACCCTCCAATTCATTGGGTAAAGATTGATATCTCATGAGATAAATAAGATAGGAATAGGGAGTGAACCCAATTCAGTAAGGAACTTTATCCACTATGATTGTCTTGGGAGTGAACCTTGACAACTAAGATGGTTTGGGTAGTGAAATCATTATACTATTATAGTCTTTTAAATGATCCTTGAACTACTAAGGAAATTATTTTCTATGATTATGTGTATTCCATAGATCTTTGTCTTATTCAAATGTTATATTATTATGATTCATTTTCTTTGATTACATTATGATTCATGTCTTATGAACTGATAATATTTATTACATGACTCAATTTTATAATCTATGATATGTAGGGTATGATTTTAAAACTTTATTTTCATGTTCTCATACCCTTATGCTCATGATATGTTGATATCTCACTTGTTTACACTTAATGATCATCTGAACTCACCCTTTTTTATGCTTCTTTTCCCCAGTTTATGAAAAAATATATTATGTATGATATTTCTAAGAATAGTTATAATTATTAATAACTTATTGGGATATGATATAGTTTAAATATGAACTAATTTTTTATGTTTAAAAGTTTTTAAAGGAACTATACCTTTATGATACTCATATGTGTGTTTGTGTAATATAGTGAATATTCATCTAAAAAATGTAAATTATATGTATGAGAAGCCTCGGTCGCTATATTTTCTATTAGAGGATAGGTTTATTTATCCTTTGTAAATTAGTGTGATAAAACATTATTGAGATATATAGTTATAATTCTAAGGATGATTCAAAGTATAGGATAATTTCTTGGAATTTTGGTGAAGGATAGAGCCAGTGGTTTCTAAGAAATTAAATCCATATTCAGAAAATACTAGTGGATGTGGATCTATCATAGGGGTACCTAGGTATAATAACTCTAAAAGGGGTGTATTGAGATTAAACTGATCATCACCTAGTATATGATAATTGGCCTTACTACACACTTGGTTTGAAACTCTTGGGGTATATGCTTTGGAAATTCACAAAATTTTTACGAACCATCGTGAAGGATTAGGATAATTACCAAGGTTAAACATTTTTTTTTATAGATGGAAAATAATTTTTAATGATTTAGACATACCATAAGTTATTTTTCATGATTATGTGGTTTCCCACAATGATTATTATTAATCACACTATGATTTTTGGTTTTAGTTAATAGCAGGAACCATAAAGAACTTGATTAACATTAAATGTGATAGAAAATCTATTTAGTAGTAACCAAATGGGATGATGACTGGAGTGAAGGATATTTTGATTATGCCTAATTAGTTATCATGATATATGATTAACAAATTTCACCTTAACCAACCCTCAAAATCACAAAATAATATAATGAAAGAGTTATTTGAGAGTTTAAGTGGTGGAGACCATAGAGGAAAGAAGATTCAGTTTTTTGTATATTGAGAATGTGAGAAGAACCACCCAAGTGAATGTCTCATAGGAGCAGAAATATGTTTTGAGTATGGAAAATAAGGAAACAAATCAATTAATTATCGATTAAAAATGAAAATTTTGGCTAATGAAATGGATGAGAATAATGATTTCCCTAATACATCATCAATGTTTGAATTTTTATATATATGAAAATTATGGGAATTCTAAAAATTGATGCCCTAGGGGGGATTCTTGTGAAGATAATTAGATATGTGGTATAATTAATGGATATAATTTTGATGATGAAGAGAAAATGTATGACATATAAAATTTATGGGGTATTATAATGGTATTTTTATGATAAATGTGAGAGGCATGACTAAATAGAGGTTGATGAATATTAGGACATGATTCGAATTTCATATTGTAGGAAAGAGTTATTGATAAATAAGATGATTAATCTTATTTAATGGTTTAATAATGAATTGTAATTATTAAAGTGTTTATATATTTGAATTAATTAATTATAAAAAGTATAAGGAATTTTCTATAGAATTTTTTCATTAAGTATGTGCAAGAATATATTGAATGGTACTGAAGACCTAGAAAAGTGATTTAATGGAAAGGTGATATTTTATAAAAAACACATTTGTAAGGTGAGATAAACCTTAATATGTTTCTAATGTTGATAAAATGGTGTTTACTTTTGATAAAGATAATATTGATATAGAAAAATTAAATTGGATAGTATTGATTACCTTGGAAATGATTAATGATTTGAGGACAAAGTGTTTTATGTTATCATTGATGGAGTTTATAACATTTTTTTTTATTTAACATATTCAATAATCTTTTATTTTATGAGGAAAGTGTTAATTTTGGAAATTATTTATGTTTTCATTAATGTTTTATGGTAATTCAGTATATTACCATGTTTTAGGAGAATATATGATCAATGTATTAAAATATTTGGTATGTGACATTAAGTGATACTTCATGTTTTTGGGGATTAATGAAAAGTTGATTTTGTAAATTTAGTGACCTTATTTCTAAATTTTTGGATTTAAATTTTGGTTATACATGGAGGAGCCTTAAGGTTAACTATTCATGGAATGGATTACATTTAACTTTGGATGTTATTGGATTACCTATTCTAACAATTTTATTTTTATAACAACTAGATATAAAATGAATTAGTTATCATTATTTTATGAAAACATGGTTGATATAAATGGAGTGGAATGTGAAAATCTTAGATTTTATTAAATATATTTTTTTCAAATAATTTTAATTTCTTTGATAGCTTACGCTACACGCAACATCGAGTTTTAACAAAACACAACATACTATTAAAATATTATTATTTAATATAATAGTTATCACCTAGTCATTGGAATGATAGGTATGAATATTATTTACTAAATTATTAAAATATATGGTTTATAAATTTATATAAAATGAATTATTTTTTGACCAATTAATTAGAAATGAAAATATAAACTATTTGAAAATAAAAGAAATCATTTTCTGAAAAACTATTTTTATGCGCACGAACGTATTTTATCTCAATAAATTAAACAAATCACATTTTTTGAATGATTTTAATGAAATTTATTTATTATATATTCAATAAAATATTTTTACATTCATCTTATGAGTTTTCATTGAATGAGAAAAGAATAAATTTAATTTTATGCTTAAAAACTGTATTTTTCCAAAAAAACAATTTTATTGTATTTTACACACTTATTTTTAAAATTAATTTTTAAAAATGTTAGAAAATATATTTTAAAAAATTAAATTTATTTTTTAAATCATCATTCCAAAATTATATTATGGTGAATTTCTGAGAATCGTTTGAGAAGATATATTTTTTGATGAATAGTGAAAAATACTAATTTTTATTAAGAATTTTCATTTATTTTAAAGCATTTAAAAACTCATAAATTATTTTAATATGATTATAAAAAGTAAAATTAGTTCAATTATATATCTATTAATCCAATTTATTTCATTTTAATCAATTTTATATTGAATTTTGGTATAAAAACTTTTGAAACTTTTGAAACTTTTCTACTTGGAAACATGTTTTTTCATCACGTCTATGGGAGTAATTTTAAATTAAATTTTGTAACTTATGTGATTGGAATTTTTAAAAATATATTCCATATTTTTAATAATAATAATTTATATTATATGATAATTTAAACTTATTTTTTGACCATAATTAATAGTAAAAACGGAAAAAATTAATTATTGTTGTTAAGGTTAAAATAGGTTTATCGGGGATTAAACTAAAACTATAAGGGGTAAAATGACCTATAAACTTGTATATAAACCATTTTTATGGAAATATTTCAACCATATATCCATTAATTTTCAATAATATCCCATTTTTTAGCCTTTTTTAATGTTAAAAATGTGGGTATACCTTTTTATTTTTAAAAAATATAAGTGTGCTACTAACTGCACTTATAAAAGGCCAACCCCTCTCCTATATTCTTAACACTTAAAAACCCATTGTTTCAACCAATACCTAAAAAAATGTATTCCTTAATTATGTACCCACATTCTATAGGACTTGGTTAGATCATAAATCCAATCTAAGAAGGCTTTATATTAAACCTAAAGAGGTTGTCTGAAGAAGAGGAAAAGTTTTTAGCTATGATTTTTTGTTTTACTTCTTCTTATAACTCCTTAAAATATTTTCCAACTATGATAAAATAATAACAAAATTATAAAATATATAATTATATTTTATTATATTATATTAATAACCTATATCCATCTCCACTTCTATCAAATTGGATACAAAATCATCATTCGTGTGTATAGCGGACTACCACCTCGCGAACTGATGTTATTCATTTTCCATAACCACCTATCACGGATGGATATAATTACGGATTTAATTTTTATATATGATATTTATTATTTTATTATACCTATGTAATTATAATACCACATCTAACTTCTTATCTCCAAACCTGTTGGAAAACAATAATGTCGCACGTGTGTACGGCAGATTATCGTCTCGTAAACTGAAGTGATGTGTTTTTCAATTTCTATTTTACTTGGGTGGTAATAAGGGTATATTAAATGAATATATATGATATTTTTAACATAATTATACTTGTTTAATAAATATATCACATATATCTTCTTACTTTTCATTTTGTGGGGGATACAATAACGTCGTTCGTGTGTACAGCGAACTACCGCCACACAAAGCGATGTGATTCGTTGATAACTAACACTTTGTATGGAAGGTAATGAGGGTAAATTTAATTAATATATTTTATATATATAAAATATAAATTATTATATAATATTAATATATTATTTAACTTTATATCTTTTCATATATTGAGAAATTAGAAATAACGTTCAAGCGTATGTACGGCCTAACGTCTCCATGAATGGTGTATTTCATTTTCTATATATAAATTAAATGGATAACTATAAATAAATATATAATGAATTTATATTATATTTATATCATGGTTAAAATTCTAGAAATTATATAACCATTATGAATGTAAAATGACCTAAAATACTAAACCAAAACATAGATGAAAAACGAAGTAGTTATTAACCAAAACGTAATTTTAATAAGGAATTGTTAATAAACAGGTAATAAAAAGTCATAAGAAAAACATATATGTTATGATACATATGAATGGTTCTATAATAGATATATAATAAACTTATATTTATAATATATTATTTTTGAATTTGTATGAAAGAAGTTGATACTTAAGGTAAGGAATTTCCATATCAATTTTTACTTATGTGAGACACATACCATATTCACCATATATTTGTTTTATATGGTGTATATACCTACGATGAATTTATTTTATGATTATTATCCTGAAAATTATTAAGATTTATAAATCCGTTTTATAATCTCTCTTTAATGGGGTTTATGATTCAAAATAACTAAAGCAATAATGGATTTTTGTCTCAGTTTTCCTTCTTTGATACATATGTTATGTTATGCACCTATATTATTTTATGTGGTATATGTATATCCCCTTTGACATGTAATATCCTGAATTTATTTATTTATATGATATTATATGTTTTATTTAATTTTATTCTTTCATGGTTCTTACAATTCAAAGTTACCAAAGTGGTAATATTTTTATGTTACAATCTCATTGTCCATCAAGATTTTTGATGATTATGCTTCTAATGATAAAATATTATGATCTATCTCTCAATAAACTCATGAATTTTATTTTACTAGGATTATTTCATGAGAATACATTTTTTCCATTCATTTTCCTCTCATTATATACTCAAGATTCAAAAAAATTAAAGTAAACCAATTTTATTTCTCTCTTTGGTCAAAAAAACCTTTTTATTTCATGTCCAGGTTTTATAAAAATGTTTTCAAAAATGTTTTGACATTATCCAAAGGATTTATTAAAGACATTTTTACCCATTTCTTACTTTTTACAATGTGTTTTAAAAATAATCTTCATGTTAGTTTCTAAATAAATCTCATTTGTCTTTTACCGAAAATTTGAAAGAAATATTTGTTTTAACATGTATAACATGAATAAGATTTCCACCATCATGAACATTATTTTCTTTGAAGTTTAATTTATAATGTTTTAAATTTTATTTTCAAATAAAAGTATTTTTAAAATTTTTATGTTTTAAAAAAATAAAATTTGAAATTATATTTTCCTCAAGAAATGTTTTAAATTATTTTTGAAGATTCCTTTATAATTTTCAAAGGTTATTTTCAAATAAAAGGATTTAAAAATTGTTTTATGTTATAAAAAAGTGTTTTTAAAATTGAAAAGGCTATTTTTCTCTATAAATTCTCTAAGTGATCTTTCAAAATCATTTTCCATAAAATATGATATACTTTGAGGTTTCTTATGGTTTACCTAGGATATGATCCAACATATCATTATTATTATTTCTCTGAGGGGTTTATGTTTATGATGAAAATATGTTTATAAAACCTGTTTCTCTTTAATGAGTTACACCATGATAAAAAATATATAAAACCTGCTTCTTTTTCCTTGGGTTATGCTATGATGAAATGATTATGAAACCTATTTCTTTTCTACATATTGTGTTATAATGAAATGTCTATAAAACCCATTTAGTTTCTTATTTTTTTGATATGATGAATTTTTTATGATCTTGTGGAACACGTATGTATGATTTTCATTATCAGATTAGTGGGACCAATAACTCTCTCCAATACATTGGTTAAAGATTTATATCTCATGAGATAAACAGGACTGGAATGGGGAGTGAACTTAGATCAATAAGAGAATTTATCCACTATGATAGTCTTGGTAGTGAACATTGATTACATAATTGTTTGGGGATTGAACCCATTCTACTATGATAGTCTTAGAAATGAGCCTTGAATTACTAAGGAAATTTTTTTTGGGGCTTATTTGTATTCCAAAAATCTATGTATTTTGAAAATTTTATATTGTCATGGTTTATGTTCTTAGATTATATTATGATTCATGTCTTATGAACTTCCAAAATTTATTCCATGACTCAATTTTATGATCTATGATATGAAGGGTATGGTTTTCAAATGTTATTCTTATGTTCTCATACCCTTATGTTCATGATATGTTTATATCTTCCCTATTTACCCACACTGAGAATATGAGATCACCCTTTGTTATGTTTTATTTCCCTAAGTTATGAATAAATTTATTATGTATAATATGTCTAATAATTTTTCAAATTATTAAGAACTTAGTGGGAGATGATTTCGTTCAGATATAAACTAGTTGTTTATATTTCTAAGTTTCCAATGGAACTGGACATTTATGATACCCAGGTATGTGTTTGTGTAATGTAATGAATATTCATCTAGAAAAAATATAATATCTATGTATGAGAAACCTGAGCCATTATAAATGGTATTAGAGGATATATTTAGTTAATATTTGGAAACTTGGATGAGAAAAATTAGTAAGATCTCTAGGGATATTTATAAGGATAATTTAAAGTATGGGAAAATGTCCTAGAATTTTGGTAAATATAGAGAGAGTGGTTTCCAAGAAAATAAATCCTTTTTTAGATACTAAAATTGGATTTCGCTCTATCATAGAGGTACCTAGGTGTAATAACCCCAAAAAGGATATATTGAGAAGGACTCGATCATCACCTCATTCTTGAAAACAGTCATTGTTGCACACCTGGTTTGATAATCTTAATAAATATACTTTTATAATTCACAAAATTTTTATAAACCATCATGGAAGATTCAAATAATGACCCAGGTTAAACCTAATGTGTCATAGATTGAAAGAAAAGTGTCATGATTTAGAAATTCCATAAGTTATTTTTCATGATTATGTGGTTTCCCACAATGATTATTATTGATCACACTATTATTTTTTGTTTTGGTCAATAGTAGGAACCAAAATTAATAGGATTAATGTTTGGTGTGATAGAAAATATGTTGAGGAGAAAACAAATGGTATGATGATAGGAGTGAAGGATATTGTGATTATGCCTAATCAATTATCATGATATATGGTTAACAAATTTCACCTTAACCAACTCTCAAACTCACCAAATAATATAAGGATGGATTTCATTGAGATTTTGGGTGGTGGAGACCATGGAGGAAAGAATATTTAGTTTCCTATATGTCAATAATTTTGGAAGAATCACCCAAGTGGATGTCTTAGAGAAATGGGAATATGTTTTGAGTGTGGAAAAGAAGGGCATAAAGTAAGTAATTTTCAAGGGAAAATAAAAAAAATTGTTAATGAAATGAATGATAATAATGATTTAACTAATGAATAATCAATGTTTGAATGTTATAAATTTGAAAAGTATGGGAATTATACAAATTGATGTCATGGGGGGATCTTATGAAAGGAAACGGCGAGGTGGTATGACTAATGGTTATATTAATGATGATGAAGAGATCGTGAATTACACATGAAAGGTATGGGTTGTTCTAATAGTATTTTTTATGATAAATATGAGAAACATGATTAAATTGAGGTTAATGAATGTTAGTACATGATTCATATTTCATATTTTAGGAAATAGGTATTTAAGGAATAATATGATGAATCATTGTTAATGGTTTAAGAATGAAGTGGAACAATTAAAGCATTTATGTATTAGAATTAAAGAATTATGATATATATATAAGGAAATTTCTATAGAATTTTTTTATTAAGGATGTGAAAGAATATGTTGAATGGTACTAATGACCTAGAAAAGTGATTTAATGTCAAGGTTATATTTTATAAAAAACACATGATTAAAAAGAGATAACCCTTAATATGTTCCTAATGTTGAAAAACTGGAATTTAAATTGGATAAATATAAGATTAATATGGATAAATTAAATTGGATATTATTGATTACATTTGAATTGATTAATGATTTGATAAAAATTTGTTTTATGTTCTCATTAATGGGGTTTATAACATTTTTGTATTTATGTAATGTAACACCCCAAGATTCTAAAAGAGGAATATCATGTTAGATAGGTTATATGACAAGAAACACCAAGATTATAAGATAATTTAACAACCTGAGACTTTATGATATATTTTTTTTAAAATAAATTCAATCTCTTTGATAGCTTGTGATGCACACAACACCGGGTTTAAATGAAACACGATACTCTATTAAAATATCATTATTTAAACATGAACATTATAACCTAGTCATTAAGTTGGTGATTATGAATATGAATAACTAAATTATAAAAATTATATGGTAAATTCAATGTTTATATACTTATCCTAAATAAAATAAGAATCATTTTAAATAAAAAGAAATGTTTTCTAAAAAACATCATTTTTCTAAAAGGCTATTTAGTCAAGCTTTGTGCACATAACTTAAAATTAATTTTTACCAATTTTAGAAATTTTATTTTAAAAAATTAAAATCATTTTTTAAATCATTATATCTATATTAAATTATAGTTAAAATTTATGATTTTTTGGAAAATATTAATTTTTCATTGAATAGTGAAAAATACCGATGTTTATAAAATTATCATTTCTTTTCAATAAATTATGGAAAATTTTTATTTAAATGTTATTTAAAATTAAAATAAAACTTATTTATATATATTAAATCCAAATAATTAAATTTAAATCATATTTATACTATATTTTATTATAAGTTTATTTTTAGGCTTTAAATCACTTTTTTTATGAAAAATGTTTTAAAGTTTATAATGTTTAAATATTTTAAATAATAAAAATAAACCCAAATGAAGAATGATTTAAATAAAATTTATATATTATATTTCAATAATTATTAATTTAAATTCATATAATTATTATTACTTATCATATAGTTAATATGAATACATTTTTTCCTTAAAAAATGCATTTCTTGAAAAACCACTTTTTAAACACGTCTGTGGGATTAATTTTAAATTAAATTATGCCTCTTATGTGAGTTAAATTTGGAAAAAATTATTCCATATTTTGAGTCATAATAATTTATATTATCTAATAAGGTAAACTTAATTTTTTCCCATAATGAATAGTGAAAACAGTAAAAATTATTTATCGCATTTATGGTAAAAACAGGTTCTTCGAGGGTTAAACTAAAACGATAAGGGTAAAAATGACCCAAGAATTTTTTAATTCCTATTTTATATTCATATTTAAATCTTATGTATTCTTATGTTCTAAATTTTTCCATTTTTGATCTCTATGACATGAGAAAAACATGGGTGGAATTATTTCTTTTCGAAAAATTTAAGTGTGTCATCTCCCCACTTATAAAAGGCCACCCCCTCTCTTCTTATTTAAAAAATTTAAAAACCCAATTTTTCAGAAAATAAGTTCCAAAATAACTTCCATAATTCCATCCTCTCATCCTAGAATCATTTTTTTATTATAAATCGAACCTAGGAAGGTTTTTTTGTAAACCAAAATAATTTTTCTAAAGAAGAGGTAACATCCTTAACTAAGCAATAAATTTTATTTCTTACTCCACCTACTCCAAATATTATTAAACCATATTAAAATAATAACTTAATTATATTATATATAATTATATTTTGTTATGTTAAGTGCATGACTAACAACCATCCCCTCCTCCCTCAAATGGGAAATGAAGTCATTGATCATGTGTATGTTGGAAAACCGCCTCACAAACCGACGTAATTCGTTTTTCATCACTGTTTATCATGGATAGATATAAGTATTTATATAATTATTATATATTATATTTATGATATAATTATAATTATTCAATTATAATATCACATATTCATTATTACTTTTCATTTTTTAGAAAATAAGATCATGTCACTCACGTGTTCGGGAGACTACCACCTCACGAAGTGATGTGATTATTTTTTCACTTATGATTTAAATGGAAGGAAATAATGATTAATTTAATATTTATATATTATATTCATGAAATATTAATCATTACTTAAAATAAATATATGTTATAATTTCTTATCATACCATCCATTGAATACATGATAATGTCGTTCGTGTGTACGACGCACTACCGCCTTGTGAAGTGATGTGATTTGTTTTACACTAACAATTTAGATAGAAGGTAATAAAGTTTAAATCAAATGCATATATGTAATATATATGAAATTATACTGATTATATAAAATTAATATACAATCCACTTCCCTACCCTTTCACTCGTTAAGTAAATGATAATGTCGCTCATGCGTACGTACGACCTACCATCTCCATGAAGCGATGTGATTCATTCTCCATGTTCAAAATTAAATAAGGATTATAAATATGTATCTAATGAAAAAATATATTTATAAAATTAATATAATTATTAAGATGATATAACTATAAACAATTTTCAAGATCTATAACTTTCATGATGAAACGTGTAAAAGAAAACAAGGCAATTAATACCTAAAAAATAGTGATAATGAAATATTATTAACGAACGGGTAATAAAATGTAATAAAAGGATCATATGTGATATTAAAAATAATAATATGATTCTAGTATAAGTTAATAAAATTTTTAAAACCACTATATAGGAGGATAAATAGTGCTCAACTAAAGGGAAGTATGGGATAACGGGTTTCTTAACTCAACTTTCATTCATCGAGTTATATGTATACTTCATTGATTATATTATGCCAAGATTTTGTGTAAAGTGAATTTTTATTAATTTATGTTGTATTTAAACTTTTATTTTTTTTGATATACATTTTTTACACATAATCACCCCATTAATTAACTCTCACCTCAATGATATGAACTTTGTAAGGGTTTTATCTCAAACTTCCTTCTTTGAGACACATGTTCTTTTATACATCTAATTTATTTTGAATGGTGTATATACTGACCTTTTACATACTATGTCATTAATACTTCATACATAATGATATTTTAAGTTAAAATTCATCTACTTCATTCATGGTAAGTTATTATTCAAAATTTATGAAAGCATTACGGGTTTATGTTTCATCATTATTTTAATCGAGATTGCTTATGATTGAATTTCTATTGAAGGAAATAATTTGATAATTGTCTAATAAAATCATTCTATTTTATTCTCATTTGGTTATTTATGAATTTTTCAAGTAATATTACCATTTCCCTATCTTTGGTACTTAAAATTATTGAGAAATTATTTTTATAAAAATCCGACTTTATTTATCTCTTCAATCAAAAATATTTTTTTTCAAATCCATTTTTTCTAAAAATGTTTTCAAAAATGTTTTAAAATGATTTTTTAAATTCATTTTTATCCTTAATTTGTTTTTTTAATGAATCTTCTTATCATTTTTCAAAAAATGTACTTTTTTACTTTTCTTACAAAAAAATGAAAGGAATCGTTGTTTTTTTAACATAATCAGCAAGAAAGTAACTATTATATTAACATGACCACTCAATGTTTTAAAGATTCCTATTTAAGTTTCAAAGGTTATTTTTAAAAAACTTTAGAATGTTTTAGATTTTAAATATGTTTTTTCAAAATGGAAAGGATATTTTCCTCAATAAATGTTCAAAGTGGTATTTTAAAATCATTTTCCATCTAAGATG
Organism: Viscum album; assembly: GCA_963277665.1. Classification (NCBI taxonomy): domain Eukaryota; kingdom Viridiplantae; phylum Streptophyta; class Magnoliopsida; order Santalales; family Viscaceae; genus Viscum; species Viscum album. Next base: position 1,834,596,493 of record OY728138.1, read on the forward strand.
ACATCCTTTGATGTTACTCAAAGTGAAAAGGTTATTTTCCTCAAGAATGTTTTTATTCATTTTAAAAGTATTTTCATAAATTAAAAAAAACCTTTCATGTTACGGATTTATTTTAAATTATGTATATATGTCTCTCAAATATATATACCTAGTTTATTCTCCATTTATTTAATGGGTTAATACATTCCATATAATAATTTATTAAATACCTTTATTATGAAATTTCAATTCAATATGATATGAATAAATATTATGCAACCCATTTTCTTTCTGTGGTTAATTACTATATTATTACTTATGATTGATTTCCTTTATGTTTAACACATAGATCATGAACATGTTATTAAGGGTGTGTCCATATGGTGATTTAATGCATTGGGTAATGTTTTAGTCTCATGAGATGTCATTTATGGGATTAAGGAGTAAACCTAATCCATTAAGGGACTCTATCCACCATGTAATGTTGTCTTCGAAGTTATCCCTGACATGTTCTTATGTTATGTTAATGTTTCTTACACATTTATTGTGATTTCATTATCTTATGATACCATGTTATTTATGATATTATTTCATGAAATTACTCATTAGATATCTCTTTTATGATATCATGTTATACCTTTGAATCACATGTTATGTTTCCTTATCATGTTTATTCCATTACTGGGATTTTTAGCTAACGCCTTTCTTTATGTATTCCCTAGGTTATCCCATGAATATTTAGGATCTCCAATGGATTTTAGGATATCACTATGAAAAATAAAATAAGCATGCCAGGTTTTATGTATTATGAACCTAGTCTTCCAATGACACTAGGCCTTTACGATCATTGTGTTGTAATTATTTGATATTTATGTTTAATAATCATGTGATAATATGTGTTAAAGTTTGGGGTCTTCATAGTTGGTATCAAAGGAAAGGTTTAGTTATCCTTTAGAAACTAGTATGGGAAAACTTTAGTGAGAACCCTGGGGATAAGTTTAATGATTAGTATAAGGATAATTCTATGTATATGAAAATATCATAGAATTTTGTTAAAGTTTAGAGCGAGTGGTTTCTGATAAATTACATACTCATCTGGATACTAAAAGTGAACGTGGTTCTAGAAAATATGTACCTAGGGGAAATAACTCTGGAAAAGGCACATCAAGCTTGACTTAAGAATTACCTCATACATAACTTCAGACCTTACTGCACACCTGGTTTGAAACTCTCAATGGATATTCTTTAGAAATTCATAAACTCTTTATGAACCATCATGAAGGATTTGAATAGATGATTACCATAAATAACCTAGGATAAACCCATTGTGTCATAGATTGAAAAGAATGTTTCATGATTTAGGCATCCTATAAATGATTTTTTATGATTATTTGGTTTCTCGCTATGGTTTTTATTACTTATACTATGATTTGTGGTTTTATTTAATGGTTGGTACTATGAGGAATCATGTTAACACTGAATCTGATGGGAACTTCAGTGATTATGAGAAACTAAAATGGATGGTGACTAGAGAAAAAGATATTGTTCTTATTCATAATCAATTATCATGATATATGATTAACAAAATGAACTTCGTTGAGATTCCTAACAATTCAAATAATAGGTGGATGGACTTTTATGAAAGTTTATGTGGTAATGAATATATAGTAGAGAAGATCCATATTCCTATATGTAAAGAATGTGGGAAGAATAACCTAGAAGAATATCTCAAATGGAGGGGAAGATATTATCTATATGTAAATGAAGTTCATAAATCAAATAATTTCCAAAGAATTATATGTCTTATATGTGGACAAATTGGGCATTATCTGAGTCAGTGCCCTAAACTAAAAGTTATACGTTATACCAAATAAGAACTTATGTTATAACAAATCATTGATGTAAAAGGCTTGCAGTATTTATGTATTAATATTCAAGAATTATTATGAATAAGTATTCTTACCAATGGTATTTTGGTTATATGAATCATGAAACATCTAAGGATTTGTTAATTTTGAAATAATATATGTCTTCATGTTAGATTAACTTAGGAGTTAGGGATACCATCATGGGTTTATTTTTTTTAAAGGTTGGGGCTGAAGCCTCATTTATTATTAAAGCAAACCAAAGACCTCTTTAACTGGGTAGAGGGAGACCCATTACATAGCCCAAAGGCCCAGTGGGCATTTATCCCATTACATGGCCCGTAGGCCCAAATTTTTGGCCCAAGTCCCATTATGTGAATAGTAGTGTTATAGTAACACCCTGCTATAGTACCACACAGTACCCCCTGCTGCTACAGTTCCCCTACCACAACTATGGTGACATGCCACCGCAATAGTGCCCATCGTTGCTATAGTGATGTCGCTGCTATAGTTCCCTACTCCCAATGGGTTTTGAACCCCCATTTTTCATGTTTGGTTACAAGGTGCCTACCACTAAGCCAAACCCCAACTACTACCATCATGGGTTTATGTGTTTAAGGTTGATCATAAGTTAGAAGTCTTATAAACCCCTTTTTAGGTTTTAAGTAAATGTATTTCAAGGTGTCTAATTATATTTAAAGATATGTTTTATTTGTTTTAAGCATATATTAACTTTTTTGAACATAAAGGATTATTTGGGAAGAATACTATTACATTTTTGGAGATGTAAGATGAAGGGTTTTAAGGATAGACACTTATTTAATGGATTAAATTGAACTTTTGGAGTTACTATTGTGGTATTATAGATTAATGAATTATATGGGAATACTTGTGCTAACTATTTTGGATTTATTAAAGACAAAAGGAAAATATTTTTTTGTTTCGGGGATTACATGATCCGTTATAAGTTTATTTTAGTACTTCAGACATGAAAAAACCATCTTGAATTCCTATCATATATAGAAAATATGATATTGTGTTGGAAATTATTAATGGATGAAATTATAAATTTCAAGTATATTTCCTTATTTTCGTAGTCAGGATATTAAATGTATCCCTAAAATATAGGGAAAGGATCTTGAAATAAAAAATTTATCATAGTACCTTAACTTCCATTGAATCAAATGGTCTTTTAACTCATTGTGGATTTATAGTTTTTTTGTCTTTAACTTTATATTAATCATTCACTATATTGTGATCAATTATCTTGATCACTCTCTATTAATCTTTGGGAATTATTATTCTCTTCCATGTCCATCTTTTCATTTCCCACAAATTGTTTCCTACATAGAAACCAAATAATGTGTAATTCTAGATGAATTTCATAAATACCTTTATCTATTATCAAGATTAAGTTTTATTAACCCTTATTATGATGTGGGTTTCCATAAAAGATATTTAAAAAGGTTAAACCATTTATTATCAAGATAAAGATTAAATTGTGAGGATGAAATTTATTTAAGGGGTTAGAATATAATACCCTGAGATTTTAAGAGGAACTCATGTTTGATAGCATATATGACATGAAACACAAATATTAGAAGATATTTTAACACTCTTGTTCGTCGAAGTAGACACTCAAGAGGGGGTTTAATTGATTCCCAATTAAAATTTCTGTTAAAAACTTTATGATTAAAATCCCCCAAATTAAATAAAAATTAAACTGTAGTGAATTTATAAAGATTGTAAGTTTTAAATTAGTTTCTCAAGAGATTGATTATTTCTCAGTTAACTCAATATGAGGATTAATTAACTTTTAAAACTAACTTACTGGATAAAAAAAAGTTATAAAAACTTGCTAGTTTAACTATCAGAGTTACTTTACAATAGATTTATATTTAAATTAATTAGTTGCAGAATATAAAATATACTTTAAACTTAAATGAGATGAACAGCAGGTTTAACCAAGAGGTTCAGTCTCAAGCCAAGACTTAGTCCACTCAAACAGTTAATATAAAACTTTGATCCACACCCTGGATTAGGGTTAACAACAGTACAAAGACCGTCCAGGTACTAAGACCTCTTCCACAGTTCTATGTGGGAAAACAAAAACAATAGTACACAGGTTATCCAGGTCACACTTTACCTCTACCACAATTCACAGTGGGAACTAAAAGGATTCATAAGTTTTGAGTGAGGATTCTAGATATCCTCTAGTTATGCTCAGGAGTCAGTGTGTGTCTAAGATGAATAGAATCACATAGAGTACTCAAAAAGTAAATAAGCAAATCACAACAGAGCTAAAAAGATATGAGATGGGTATAGAAGGCTATGTATGATGGTAATGTAGCTTTGGACTCCTTTTGGATTGGAAATATGTTTTTTGAGTCCTATGAATTTGTCTAAGAAATAGAGTGTCGTAGTTTTGTTCCTTGACTTCCTTGTATAGAAGTTTTGCTCGAGGTTTTAGTAGGATTTACAGTATAGCAATGTCCCTCAAATTCCAGTAAAAGTTCTTATCTTCTTTAAGCTCTAGTGCATATGTTCTTTTTGTATCAGATGTGTATCTTTGTATATTACCACACCCAATAGCTTTTTCACTTCTTTTCCACCTTCTTTTCTGTGCAGCTTTTGTCTTTCCTTTTATAGCTCAAGTAGTCCGAAAAAAAGCATGATTGCTTCTGCAGGTACAAGGTATGGTTCCTTGACATTCACCAGACATTATTTAGTTAATAGCAGTTTCATTAGAAGCACCAAATATGACCGTTATTAATAAAAAAACATAAATAGGGTTTAGATAAATGGTGACTAGTTTCCATCGGTAGCTCTCTCCATCAGTGATCTTGTAACGGTGGACTTGAGTCAGTATGTCTTTTGTCGGTAGCTATTACTCTTTATAATAGTAGCTCTATGTATCAGTATCTCTTTCCATCAGTGAGCTTGTAACGGTGGACTTGATTCATTATGTCTTGTGTCGGTAGCTGTTACTCTTTATAAAAGTAGCTCTATGTATCGGTAGCTCTTTCCATCAGTAGCTCATTTTATCGATAGCTCTTTTGTACTGGTGGAATTCTTGTATCAGTAGACTTTGTAGTGGTAGTTGTCTATCTATATCAGCAGACTTGTATCAGTAGCTGTTTTTCTGTATTAGTATACTTGTATCGGTAGTTTTCTGTCAGTATCTATCTATATCGGTGGACTTCATATCAGTAGTTGTGTACCAGTGACCTTGTGTCATAGGAAGCTTGGTCTATCAATGACCTTTACTTATCGGTAGACTATGTACTGGTAGTTCTGTATCAGGGACTCAACACTTAATACTTATCTTTTCTATGTGAATCTTATTCAGATTGAGTTAGTAACATTTCTAAACAAGTATAAACATGGATAACCATTGATTAATAAATTCCAATGATCATTTTGATATTTTATCAACTTAATAATATGATGTCATAGGTTGAAATAATAATTAATATAAAGATAAAAATTATTTGGGATTATCAAAGCATATTGAAACATAATTGAGATTATCAAAACAGGTGAGGTCAACAATCTCCCCCTTTTTGATAATCACAAATTATGATATTATAATCCAAAATAATCAGTAAGGTATCAGTATAAAATACAATGGTTTTTATTTCTTAGTGTGAGTAATGACATTTTCAAATGTGAGATTTTAAATGTATCAGAGGTAAAATATATTAGGCTTCATATCAATATAATATATTAGGCTTCATCTCAATAGAATATATTAGGCTTCATATCATTGCTCTCCCCCTTTGTGATTAGCAAAAAAAATAGTAAGCAATAGAAATAGAGGAAAATAGAATGACATCATGTATATTTCTTGAGGTAAAAATACATAGAGATGTAGAATTGAGGAAAAAAGAATACAAGTGATTTCTATCAAATGTCCTATCCACTATTCAATCCACCTCCTCAGCATGTGATTTGGATTTTCCCCTAGAATTAGAACTAGATTTAGGTTGGGTAGAAGCAGTTGGAGGCTTGGGAACACCAGTGATAATTAGAGGAGGCTGAGCGGGTAATACAGTGTCTGGCCTATATTGGGTATCTCTCTGAGTGATCATAGGAGTGAGATGGTTGATTGCTTGAGCTGGTGTCATCTGAGGAATGGAGGAAGACTGAGTAGAAGTAGGCAGAGCTGGAGGTACAATGATAGGTATACTGTCCACATGAAAAAATGGCAGCAACAGATTCCTAAAGTCCATTATGAACCCTCCTCCTCTTTCCATAGAAGAAATGAAGTCGTCCTTGTTCTCCATAAATTTATCTAGAGCAGGAGTCAACTCCCTCAGCTTGCTTACTTGTTATTTAAAATCCTGAGTGACTGGGGGTAGCTTCATTTTTTCTAACAAAAACTTGAAAAGGGTGTTGAGATGATGCTTGGTATAAACTTTCTGAAAATATAGATCAATCTTATCCTTGATTTCTTTCTGAGAAGCAGTAGCATCTCGCATATTCTCGTGAAAAAAATTTCTGATATCTCTTGAGGTAGACAGTACCTGAGAATCAGCTGAGCTACTGGTACTAGCCTGACTAAGATCCTCTTTCACCACAGATATAAATTGATCAAAATCTACTGAAGCACTGGATGAAGCAAGAGGTTTGACAGTGAATGCAACAGTTTCTTTGAAATATTGGTCCAAAATACTTATCAAATTCTTAACAACCAAATCCCGGGTGCTCACATGCTCTTTGACAGACTTCTTAAAATCTTCAAAGACATCCAAAAATTACATTACTACACCTTTAATGTAATTGATATCAGCATTCATTTGAGCTTGAGAACTACTCAAGGTAGTTAAAGAAGCAACAGACTGCTTCAAGGCAACAACAGCTCTTGTCCATCTCTCAATCTGAGTATAACATACTCTTATATCATTCATCATCTCTGTTATAGGGCCTGACACCATACACCCAAGAGAGAGTTCTAAAGATTTTTCCATTTTTCTCAGCTCTTCAACAAAATAGTTCTTTAAGTCTGCAACAGATGCAGTCCAAGTCACCTTCAACTCAGCCTTTAAAGACTCAAGATTAGCCTTAGTAACCAGATTGTTAGGCACAACTATAGGTGCTCTTTATGACACAATACTAGCCATAGAGTCATTCATAAAAAAATGAATGGATGATATTAACGAGGTTTCTATTATTCTTATATCTTCCACAAACAAGGTCTTAAGATCAAACTTCAACTGGTCTAGATCATCTTTTCTTATCACATCCTCAGGTAAAAAATCAGAAAGGATATTATAGTTAACTTTTGGTCTATTAATGGGTGTCTCATCTTCAGAATCAGGATAGTCCAACCCACAAACTATAAAACCTGGGTCTTCTGCCCAGTCTTCAATCTCATTGGCTACTGAAACATTGCCAAGTTTGGTTGTATGATCCCCCTCAATTTGTGCATTCTCTTGTATATGTATAGCAATAACACCCTTAGCAGCTCGGTCTTCCCCAGAAGAATTATCCACAACCATTTCCATTTCTCCAATATGAGGCTCATCAGGAATGGGTGCAGGTTCTGCCATCTCAACTAGAACAGCCTCTATAGGCATAGTAGTACTGCCAATTAATGGACTCAAACTCAAGGTGCTCTCATCTAAGCTATCAAAAACATGTTCTTCACTTTCATGGACTTCTTCCTTATAATTATCACCACTACTAGAATCTTAAGTAGTCTCCTCGTGATCTGATTTTGGTAGGTCTTCCTCATCAACAGGTGCTTATTCATTACTTACACCCATAACTGTTTCTTTGTTAGGTAGGTTCAAGGAAGGATTTTCCTTTTCATGTGATACCACTTCACCAGCTGGACTTGGGGGGAAATCATGATCCCCTCTATCTGCTACAGAGGTATCCTCTTCATCAGTATCATCACTATATTGTGGTTCCTATTCATCAGGTACTAGACCTAGATCTCTCTTATCTTTTGGCCTATTAGGATGGTCAACAGGGTTAAACTTATCATAAACCCTCTCATCATCAATTACCCACTGCCTTTTCCATGAGTTCCACCCAATCTTCATATATTTACAAATTGTTCTTGTGATGCAAAAAATGTTCCTTAACACCACTATCTAATCCTGATACTCAGATACTCCCTTCACTTTGATCATAAAAGAAAATAACTTGGTAAAGAATAAATCATTGGACTTTTATTTTATCCTGGTCATATCCTCAATTTGAATCATTAACAGTCTACACAGATTCACCTTAACACCATGTCTTAATAGATGTAGAAATTATATATCTTGATACCTCATATTTTTGAAGTACCCTATTATTGGACTTAGCACATGTTGGATAAACTTGAAAAGAAATCTATTTTCTCCATCCATCTCTGTAGCCACTACTTTCCTTTGTTTTCCACTACCGGTGAGCTCTTCTAAGGTAATATCATAATCAAAAATGTCACTGGTAAGAGGAATTGTCTTCGAGCAATACCCAAAAATGCCTTCATGTGGGACTTTCAAACATTCATCCCATTCAAGAGAGGAAAAAGATATTTCTTTTCCCTTCACAACTGAAACCATTATATTTTCCTCTTCAGATTTCTCAAAATGCACAAATGCATAGAACTCTTTTACCAGCTTGGGATAATAGGGGCCATTGTTGTTTGTGAAGAATTTGATCCATCCCTGCTCCTCCAATACTCTTAGGGTCAGTGATTTTCTTAGCATAATCCAATCTGCACACAGCTCCTTCTCAATTACAATTTCTCTATTCTGCAAATTCTTTTTCGTTGCACGCTTCCCCGACCTTGTTCTACTATCACTGGCACTACCTTCAGGTCCTGTTTTCTGCTTCTTCGCACTTGTCTCATCACTATCATCCCTGACTATTGGGAGCTTTGTTCTTTCCATCTCCAATCGAATAACTTAGGGTTTTTGCGAAAAGAGGGGATTCGAGGAGTTGGGTTTGAGAGAGAGGAGTTTGCGGTGGATTGAAATGTGATCTAGGCTTAGTTTTTATCATTTAAGAATATAAATGTAATAAAAATAATATACTAAAAAAATTAATAGTTTCGGATAAAGAAAATGAAAAATTAGACAGCACAGTAAATATTGGTGATAACTACTGGTGAGCATCCTAACTGTGAGATTTACCTATCGGTGAGGTCTCTCTAATGGTGTGGTGTCTCTAGTAGTGAGGTGTGTCTAGCGGTGAGGACTCTAGCGGTGAGGACTCTAGCGGTGAGGACTCTAGTGGTGAGGACTCTAGCGGTGAGGACTCTAGTGGCGAGGTCTTCCTAATGGTGAGGTGTGCCAAACAGTGAGGTGTGCCTAACGGTGAGGATTTGGCTAACGGTGAGGATTTGGCTACCAGTGAGGTTTCTAACGATGAGGTTTATAACCTATAAATTCTATCATTCCTAACTCATGTCTAATGTACCTTAACCTATCTAAACTTAAAGGCTTGGTGAATATGTCGTCTAATTGATGTTCAGTACCTATAAATTCAAGAGTAATATCACCCTTTTGGTAATGATCTCTCAAAAAGTGATGCATTACATCAATGTGCTTAGTCCTAGAGTGAGACACAGGATTCTTGAAAATATTGATTGCACTAATGTTGTCACAGTTTATAGATACATGCTTAAATTGATATCCATAGTCCAGTAGAGTGTGCTTTATCCAAAGAATTTGTGCACAGCAACTACCAGCAGCAATATATTCTGCTTTAGCAGTAGACAATGCAACAGAGTTCTACATTTTACTACACCATGATATTAAGGACTTACCTAGAATATGACATGTTCCAGAAGTGCTCTTTATATCTAACTTGAAACCAGCAAAGTCAGCATCTGAATAACTTATTAAATTGAATGATTTTCCTTTTAGATAAAATAATCCTAAGTTATTAGTATTTTTAAGATATTTGAAAATTCTTTTAACAGCAAGCAAGTGTGACTCTTTTGGATTATCTTGAAATCTTGCACACATACACACATTAAACATAATATCTAGTCAACTAGTAGTGATATAAAGTAAACTCTCAATCATACCTCTATAATTGGTTTGATACACTGGTTTCCTAGTTTCATCTACATCCAATTTACAAATAGTACTCATAGGTGTATCACTTTCCTTAATACTATCTAAACCAAAACGTTTTAAAAGATCCTTTGTATATTTATTTTGATTTAAAATAATACCATTTTCATTTTGAAAAACTTGAAATCCAAGAAAATATTTGAGTTATCTCATTAAACTCATTTCAAATTCATTTTGAATACTCTTTGAAAAATCAATACACAAATTATTTTTAGAAGATCCAAAAATAATATCATCAGCATAGATTTGTACTATCAAAACATCTTTGAAAATTATTTTAATAAAGAGATTTGGATCAGCAATTCCATTAGAAAAACCTTTTGAAATAAGAAAACAACTAATTCTATCATACCAAGATCGTGGGGCTTGTTTTAAACCATATAAAGCTTTAGAAATCTTAAAAACTTGATTTGTAAAATAAGGATTAGTAAATCCAGGTGGTTGTTAAACAAAAACATCTTCAATTATAAAACCATTTAGAAAAGCACTTTTAACATCCATTTGATATAACTTGAAATTCAGATGAGCGGTATAGGCAAGTAGAATCCTAATAGCTTTTAATCTAGCTATAGGTGCAAAGGTTTCCTAATAGTTTATTCCTTACTCTTGAATATACCCTTGTGCAACTATCCTTGCTTTGTTTCTAATGATATTTCCTGATTCATAAAATTTATTTATAAATACCCATTCAGTACCTATGGTCAAAGTGTCCTTAGGTCTTTCAATTAATTCCCAAAATTTTTTCTTTCAAATTGATTTAATTATTCTTGTATAGCCATTACCCAAAATTCATCATTGATTGCATCATTGATATTTTTAGGTTCTAACTATGAAAGAAAGGCTTGATGTTCAACCTGATTTCTTAGAGAATCTCTATTTTGGGTTCCTCTATCTAAATATCCTACAACAGCATTTAAAGGATGATTCTTTATAATCCTATTTGGTCTGGTCGAGGTAGGACTAGAGAATTCAGGTTCTTCTGTAGGTTTGGTTCCAACAGAATCGGGTTCTGGAAAATTTCTAGAATTGCTTGGTTTTACAACAGGTTCACTATTTTTACTATTAAGGTCCAGAATAAATAGATCTTCTTCAAGATTTTCAAGAGAAGACTTAGGTTTATGCGGATCAGTTTCATCAAATTTGACATGAACTGATTCTTCCACACATTTTTTTCTTTTTTTAAAGACTCTATAAGACTTATTGGTTATAGAGTAACCTAGAAAGATTCCCTCATCACTTTTAGAAGAAAATTTGTCAAGATTATCCTTAGTATTAAGAATAAAGACTTTGAAACCAAAAACTCTCAAGTAACTCACTTTAGGTTTCATATTATTCCACAGTTCATAAGGGGTATTTTTGAGAACAGGTCTAATCAAGACTCTATTTATAATATAACAAGCTATATTTATAGCTTCTTCCCAGAAGTAAATAGCTAGGTCATACTCATTAAGCATAGTTCTTGCAATTTCTTGAAGGGTTCTATTCCTTCTTTCTACTACACCATTCTGTTGAGGTGTCCTAGGGGTAGAGAAATTATGATTGTATCCATTATGTGATCAATAGGTTTCAAAATCATGATTTTTAAACTCACGGCCATGATCACTTCTTAGGGTCTTAATCTTAAGTCCACTAAGGTTCTCTACAGACTTGAAATATTTTATAAAATAAGAACAAGCTTCACTTTTGTGAGCAAGAAAGTATACCCAAGTGTATCTAGAAAAGTCATCTACTAAGACATAGACATAGTGTTTCCCATTCAAAATAGAAATTCTAGAAGGTCCAAATAAATCCATGTGAACCAACTCGAGAGGTTGAGAAGTTGAAACTTATTTCTTTAATTTGAATGAAACTTTATGTTGCTTTCCCTTTTGACATGGAGTACGAACTTTGACTGATGGGAATTTTAGTTGAGGTAGGTCTCTAACTAAATTTTTCTTAGACAGTTTCTTAAGTGAGTGAACATTGCAGTGTCCCAAGACTCTTTATGAAAATAATTTAAACACGTAACCTTTTGTTTGGCTAAAGAATTTAAATCTATAGCATATACATTTTCATTTCTCAAGGCAGTAAATACTAAAACATTTTTAGAATCAAATACATGGCAAGCATCATTTTCAAATTTAACATTGAAACCATCATCACACAACTAATAAATTCTTAACGGGTTGTATTTTAATCCATCAAAAAATAATACTTTAGAAATTAAAATTGAATCAGTGTTACCAATCTGGCCTAAGATGATGATTTTTCCTTTTGAATTATCACCAAAGGTGACATGCCCTCCATCAACCTTGATTAAGCTCTTGAAGCATGAAAAATATTATGTCATGTGTCTTGAATATCCACTTTCCAAGTACCATGTCTTATTATAGGAACTCTTCAAGCAAGTATCCTCAGAAGTATTAGTCATGAAACACATGTTAGCATGATTCTTTTCAGAATCAGAAACCTTAGACTCACTTGTGCTGTCTTCTGAAGCACTCCATGTTTCCTTCATAGATTTCTTATATTTATTATACTTATAATAATATTTCTTCTTAAACTTCAATTTTGGACAGTTAGCTTTAATGTGTTATTTCCTTTTGCATTCATAGCACACTATCTCATTATCCTTATCAGCTTTCTTCCAATCTTTCTTCCAATAACCCTATTGGTCATACTTACCCTTATAATTTGGTTTTCTGAAAAATGTCTTCTTCCTATAGAATTTCTTGAATCTCCTGGCTATTTGAGTCATCTCTTCATCACTATCATAATCTGAACCTCCACTTGTTGAGCTTTCAGTAGGTATGTGAACTTTCTCTTTGTCCTTTCTCTTTGAGGCAATAGACTTAAATTCCACTGACTTCCTCTTTGGTTCATCATCTTTCTCTTTGTTTACCTTTATCTCTTCTTCATGCATAATCAACTTACCAATTAAATCCTTAACAAGTAGTGAAATTAGATCACAAGACTCTATTATTGAAACTGATGTGCCTATCCATCTCTCTAGCAGACATCTTAGTATCCTCATGATTTTCTCTTTTGCAGGAACAGCTTTTCCAAGTGATCTTATTGTATTTACAATTTCGTTGAACCTAAGATACATATCAGAAATAGGTTCATCAGACTTCATTTTAAAATTATCATACTTAATAGTGTATGTATTCAATCTCATTTCCTTAACATTGGTTGTTCCCTCATGGGAAATATCCAAATTATCCCATATTTCATAATCAATCTTACAAGAAGATATTCGATTAAATTCTTCATCTCCTAAAGCACAGTACAAAGCATTCATTTCTTTACAATTATTATTGTAAGCAGTTTTCATAGGTTCATCCCAAGTAGTTTTTTAAGTTTCTAGAACCTTATACTGAATCTCTATAGCAGTCCAGATATCAAATCCCATACTTTCTAAATGAATTTTCATTTTCAGTTTCCATTGGGCATAATTAACACCATTAAAGAAAGGTGGCCTATTGGTAGCAGTACCTTCTAGTCTATTATCCATAATTAGATTTTAGCAAATATATTAAAGAGATAAAATTTAGAACTAACACAAATTTAATATCTTTAAGATACAACGAAAATCATAGTTGAAAAATAGAGTATTTGTAAATCCTTTATTAATAACAATACTATAATACCAAATGTTGGTCAGAGTGGACACTCAATAGGGGGTAAATTGAGTTCCATTTAAAATTTCTGTTAAAAACTTTATGATTAAAATCCCCCAAATTAAATAAAAATTAAACTGTGGTGAATTTATAAAGATTTTAAGTTTTCAATTAGTTTCTCAAGAGATTGATTATTTCTCAGTTAACTCAATCTGGGGATTAATTAACTTTTGAAACTAACTTACTGGCTAACAAAATTTATAAACACTTTCTAGTTTAACTATCAGAGTTACTTTACAATATATTTATATTTAAATTAAATAGAAGTAGAATATAAAATATACTTTAAACTTAAAAGAGATTCATAATAGGTTTAACCAAGAGGTTCAGTCTCAAGTCGAAACTTAGTCCTCTCAAACAGTTAATATAAAACTTTGATCCACACCCGGGATCAGGGTTAACAACAGTACAAAGACTGTCCAGGTACTAAGACCTCTTCCACAGTTCTACGTGTGAAAACAAAAACAACAGCACATAGGCTATCCAGGTCACACTTAACCTCTACCACAATTCACATTGGGAAGTAAAAGTATTCATAAGGTTTGATTGAGGATTTTAGATATCCTCTAGTTATGCTCAGTAGTTAGTGTGTGTCTAAGATGAACAGAATCACACATAGTACTCAAAAAGTAAATAAGAAAATCACAATAGAGCTAAAAAGATATGAGATGGGTCTAGAAGGCTCTATGTGATGGAAATACAGCTTTGGACTCCTTTTGGATTGGGAAGATGTTGTTTGATTCCTTCTCTGAATTTTTCTAAGAAATAGAGTGGTGTAGTTTTGTTCCTTAACTTCCTTGTATAGAAGTTTTTCTCAAGGCTGCAGTAGGATTTTCAGTACAGTAATGTCCCTCAACTTCCAGCAAAATTTCTTCTCTTCTTTAAGATCTGGTGAATATGATCTTTTTGTATCAAATGCGTATCTTCGTATATCACCACACCCAATATCTTTTTCACTTCTTTTCCACCTTCTTTTCTGCACGGCTTTTGTATTTCCTTTTATAGCTCAAGTGGTCTGATAAAAAGCATGATTGCTTCTGCAGGTACGAGGTATGGTTCCCTGACATTCACCAGACATTATTTAATTAATAACAGTTGCATTAAAATCACCAAATATGACCGTTATTAATAAAAAACATAAGTAGGGTTTAGAGAAATGGTGACTAGTTTTCATCGGCAACTCTCTCCATCGGTGATCTTGTAACAGTGGAATTGAGTCAGTATGTCTTGTGTCGGTATCTGTTACTCTTTATAATAGTAGCTCTATGTATCGGTATCTCTTTCCATCAGTGAGCTTGTAACGGTGGACTTGAGTCAGTATGTCTTATGTCGGTAGCTGTTACTCTTTATAACAATAGATCTATGTATTGGTAACTCTTTCCATCAGTAGATCCTTTTATCGGTAGCTCTTTTGTACTGGTGGAATTCTTGTATCGGTAGACTTTGTAGTGGTAGTCATCTGTTTGTATCAGCAGACTTGTATCGGTAGCTTTCTGTCTGTATCAGCAGACTTGTATCAGTAGCTGTCTGTCAGTATCTATCTGTATTGGTGGACTTCATATCGGTAGCTGTGTACCAGTGACCTTGTGTCACAAAAGACTTGGTCTATCAGTGACATCTACTTATCGGTAGACTGTGTACCGGTAGGTCTGTATTAGTAACTCAACACTTAATACTTATATGTTCTATACGAATCATTTTTAGATTGAGTTAGTAACATTTCTAAACAAGTATAAACATGGATAACCATTTATTAACAAATTTTAATGATCATTTTGATATTTTATCAACTTAATAATATGATTTCATAGGTTGAAAGAATAATTAATATAAAGATAAACATTATTTGGGATTATCAAAGCATATTGAAACATAATTGAGATTATCAAAACAGGTGAGGTCAAAAACTCTGATACTTTATGATATATTTATTTTAAAAAAAATCAATCACTTCGATAGCTTTTTATGCAAACGATATTGGGTTTAAACGAAACATGGTACTCTATTAAAATATTATTATTTAAACATGACCATTATAACCTAGTCATTAAGTTGGTAGATATGAATAGTAATAACAAGATTATAAAAATTATATGGTAAATTTAAAGGTTATCTTTTGAATATAAATAAAATAATAACCATTTGGAAGAAGAAAAAATGTTTTCTGGAAAAATTGTATTTTTCTAAAAGGTGGTTTTGTCATGCTTTGCATACATAATTTAAAATTGTTTTTTAAAAATTTTAGGAAATTTATTTTATAAAATTAAAATAATTTTTAAATCATAATATTTATATTAACTTATGGTGAATTTTTTTATTTTTTGGAAAATATTAAATTTTCTATGAATAGTGAAAAATACTGATTTTTATATAATTCTCATTTATTTTTAATAAATTAAGTCTTATTATTATTTTAATTTAATTTAAAATTATCATAAGTATTATTTAGTTATATTAAATACAATTAATTACATTTAAACCATCTTTATACTAGATTTTAGTATAAGTTTATTTTCAAGCTTTAAAACACTTTTTTTCCGAAAACCATTTTAAAGTGTATAATCTTTATCCCTTTTAAATAATTAAAATAAACCCTAATTAGGAATGATTTAAATTAAATTTATAGATTATTTATATATAAATATTAATTTAAATTCATCTAATTTTTATTACTTTTCATATAGTTAATATGAGATCATCTTTTCCTTAAAAAATACATTTCTTGAAAAACCATTTTTCGACATGCCTACAGGTTTAATTTTAAATTAAATTATTTTACTTATATAAGTTTAATTTAGAAAAATTAATTCTATATTTTAAATAAAAATAATTTATATTATATAATACGTTAAATTTAATTTTTAATCATAATGAATAGTGAAAATAGAAAAAAAAATTAATTGTGGTTAAGGTAAAAACAAGTTTTCCAATGGTTAAACTAAAAATATATGGGTTAAAAATGACTCAAAACTTTTCTAATTACTATTTTATGGTAATATATTGACCTTATATATTTTAATTTTCTAAAATAGTCCATTTTTTATCCTTTTTTCATGAGAAAAATGTGGGTTTAATTCTTTCTTTTCAAAACTTCCAAGTGTGTCCTCTCCCTCGCTTATAAAAGGCCACCCACTATCCTATCATTTCAAAACTTACAAAACTCATTTTTTATGCCAATACCTGACCAAATAACTTCCCTAATTCCATCCCCTCATCCTAGAATCCTTCTTTTGGTCATAAATACATCCTAGGAAGGATATTGGTTCCAACCAAAAGAAGTTGTCTAAAAAAGTGGTAACATCCTTAACCGATCATTTTATATTATTTATTCCTCAACCTCCTACAAATATTATTAAAACATAATGATATAATAACTTTAGTATATTATATATAATTATATTTTGTTATTTTATTGTAAATTACCTACAACAATACCCTCCTCCCTCAAATGGGATATGAAACCATTGATCGTGTGTGTGGCGTACTACCGCCTCCCAAACCAACATAATTTGTTTTCCATAACCGCTTTTAATGGCTATATATAATGATTTTATAATTATTATATATTATATCTATGATATAATTATACTTATATAATTATAATATCACATATTCCTTCTTACTTTTCATTCTATGGGAAATACAATAATGTTGCTCGTGTGTATGGAGAACTACCACCTCGCAAAGTGATGTGATTCATTTTTCACTTACGCTTTAAATGGAAGTTAATAAAGAGTAATTTTATGTTGATATATGATATTCATGAAATATTAATAATTATTTAAAATAAATATATCATATAATTTCTTACATTACCATCCATTTAAGAAATGATAGCATCATTAGTGTGTACGGCGGACTACCGCCTCGCGAAGCGATGTGATTCGTTTTTAACTAACGCTTTACATGGAAGGTAATAAAGATTAAATTTAATGAACATATATGATATATATTAAATTATATTTATTCTATAAATTAATATAAAATCCATTTACCTAACCTTTCATCCATTAATGACATTATAGTGTTGCTTGTGTGTACGTACGACCTACCATCTCCATGAAGAAATGTGATTCATTCTATATGTTCAAAATTAAATAATGATTATAAAGATGTATATAATGAAATAAAATGGTATTTATATAATTAATATAATTATTTAGATGATATAAATATAAACTATTTTCAATATCTAGAACTTTTATAACGAAACATGTAAGAGAAAAAAGAGCAATTAGAACTTGAAACAATAGTGATAATGAAATATTATTAATGAATAGACAATAAGATGTTATAAAAGTATCATATATGATATTATAAATAATAATATGATTCTTTTATAAGTTAAAAACATGTTTTAACCACAATATAGGATGTTAAATAGAACTCAACTAAAGGTAAGTGCAAGGTAAGGGGTTTATTAACTCAATTTTCATTCATTGAGTTATATGTCTACTTAATTGATTATATTATGACAAGACTATGTGTGAAATGAATTTTGATATATTTATGCTATATTTAATCTTTTATTTGTGTGGATATAAATTTTTTACACATAATAACCCCATTTATTAACTCTTACATCAATGATACAAACATTGTAAGGGTTTTATCTCAAAATTTCTTCTTTGAGACACATGTTCTTTTATTCCTATATCATGGTATCTTAAGTTATAATTCATATACTTCATTAATTGGAATTTATGATTCAAAATTTACTAAAGTGGTAAGGTTTTATGTTTCAGCCTCATTTTAATTAGTATTTCTTGTGCTTGAATTTCCATTGAAGGAAATTATTTGATCATTATCTAGTAAACCCCTTCCATTTTATTATGCTTTGGATATTCATGAATTTTTTAAGTAATAGTATTATTTCCCTCTCTTTGGTACTTAAATTTATTGACAATTTTTTTTAATAAAATCTGACTTCATATCACTCTTCAGTCGAAAATACTTTTTAATAAAATCTGACTTCATTTCTCTTTGGATATAGTGGTTAATTTATTGAGTTGGTATATTATACAAGGATTCACATTCCAAAGGATCGAATGGTTTAGTATTTTTGGAAAACTAGATATATACTCGAAGCATACATTACAATTTAAAATATAAAATACAATATAATAGATACTTTGATAACACCATTATTATCCTATATTTACCCTACATATCAATCATAATATACATATTGGGATCCTGGGAAAATTAAAACATAAGAAAGGGGTGAGATCAGATGCTCATAAGGGTAAGTGTAAAGAGAAAGCTATTATGAATAAATAATCATAGACATTAATGTAAGGTGTATTACTAAAACACAAGACATTTAAACATAATATTGAGAATAATATGGAAATAATAAATGAAAATAAAATAATTACATATAAATAATCACATGTATATTCAACTAATAAAATAATCACATGGAATATAAACAACTAATCTCATAATGAGGGAATGCATAATGTCGAACATCATAAACATATCATCAAGGCTTCAACCAAGACACCATATATAAACGGGTAATGCCCCAGCCAATACACAAACTATTTTGTCTCATGAGACCTACTGATGAATCTAGGGGATATATAGGGTCTCGCTCATCACTTACTAATTCCAATGCATTCCTCATATGAAAAGGGTGAAACATAAACAATATTAACACTCTAGTATACGAAATGTGAATACTTTAACCACAAACCATGAATGGGATAAAAATAGAACATACTTAGTAAAACTGATCCTAAACCCTTAAATAAAATATGGTAGAAGATATCATAAGAGATAAACTTCAATTAATCATAATATCCAACTAATTATGTTGACATAGATGAAAATAATTTAATAAAATCATTAAAAACTTCTTGATATAAATACCCTTTTTTTACTTTGAAATCATTTATCTAAAAGGATGTTCAATTTAAAAAAAACATTTTGATTTAAAGGAATATTTTAAACCAGTAAAGGAATCCTCAAGACATTAAGGAGTCATAATGGTGGAAAATTCTACTCATTCCATATAAGTTAAAAAAACATTCCTTCTATATTTTTGTTGAAAAGTCCTAAAGTACCTTAGTTGGAAAATAAAAAAAAATATTCATTTCAAACTTTTTTATAAAAATTAGAACATTAGTAAAAATATTTTAAACATTTTTAGTTTAATATTAATAAATTTTTTGAAAAAAAAATTATAAAACATGTATATGCAATAAAATATTCCCCAATCAAGTCATAAACATAAACAATCCAAAATAATAATGAGATTGTGAAATAATCCTTACCACTTTAAAATCAATAGAATCATATGATCCATCAAAAAAATAAAATTATATGGAAATGAAAATAAAATAAGATTCATAATAATTATCATAAAATAAATTCATGGTCAATATATACACCATAAAAAAGAAACATGTAGTGTATAAGGTATGCGTCCCATGAAAATAAAAGTGAGACAAAAAACTTTTGTCTTAGGTTTGATTTCCATTGTACATATCTAAATACCATGTATAATGGTCTAAAGAATGTCATTAATTTATACTATAACCATATTCATATTTATGACATCATATTTTATCCTTTAATATTATCTTATTACCCTTTTTAGTAATATTTCATTATTACCCTTATTTCGGGTGTTAATTACTTCATTTTCTTATGCATGTTTCATCGTGTAAGTCCTAATTTTTGTGCATATAATATAGTTAAGTCATATACAGAATGATATTAATGTCATAAATATCATATGTATTCATTATATAAATTTTTATAATCATTATTGAATAGTTAACATGGAAAATAAATCGCATCGCGTCATGAAGACGGTAAGTCATATGTACGCACTAGCTATGATATATTTCCATTAATGGTGGAAGGGTAAGGAAGTTCATGATATATTAATTTTTAAATAATAAATATAATGTCATATTTTTCATGTATATCCATTATATCCATCATTATACCCATCCAAATAAATTGGTGATGAAAAATAATTACACCACGGCGTGGAGATGATAAGTCGTGCATACACACATGCAGTGCTTTCATTTTTTGTAGGATGGATAAAAGGTATAATATGGTTGTACAAAAATCATAAAAAATATCATAATATATATTATACTGGATTTATTACTTTATTATGGAAACAACACATGAATATAAAGTAGAAGAAGAAATTAATTTGAATGAGCTGGTAAAACAATTACCTCTTTTTCGGTGGACTTCTTTCAGATCTCTTCTTAAGGGATATAGAGTTGGTATTTTTGGAATACCAGAACCTCAATATCTTGTATAATGATGTTTTAAGGATAAATGGTCAGGTTTTGTTCGAGATAGAAGTCTCAAAGTGGTGTGATGAAGTGAGGTAGGAGGTTCCCTTTTATAATTGAGGTGAGGGGTACTTTAGAAAACTCTTAAAATATTAAATTAATATAAATTAATTTTCAATTAAAAATTGATGAAAAGTGATTTATTTAAAATATAATATGATAATAGGTCTAAATTATCTCAACTAATAATTTTTAGATAATTTAAGGTCATGTTATTACCCTTATCTTTTGGCTTTAAACCTTATTTAATCCCTTTAACTCTTACTATGACAACATGTGTCTTTATTTCTTAAAGGTTAATATAGTTACTCTAAAATAAAAAACGAACCATAAATGGATAATTAGTTACATATTAAACTTTATCCCAATTATTTTTTTAAATTTTAGATTTTTATGAATTTTATATTATTTAATAAATGATTATTTATTTTAAAATATCATTAATGTCAATTTTGACACTATTCATCAATTGACTTTTTAAAAAATGTCAATACACAAGATAAATGGGATCAAAAAACTTTAATACATTATTAATATGTCTAGGTAATCTATTAAATTTTTTTATGACATTAATTATTTAAAATTATATTTATTTTAATATTTTTAATATCATTTATTTGATATTTCATTAATTAAATAATTACTGCATCATCATTGTGTAAGACTTTAAGGTGATTATTTATTTCCTAAAAATTAAAAATAGATTACAATTATGGAGATAAACATTTTATCATTAAAATTACTATTTATAGTTAAAGATATATTCTAAATAACCACTTATAAAAAATGTAAAACTTATTAAAAACATGAGTATGACATATTTGGCTATCCTTAGAATAAAATATTATAAAAGGCCGAAAGTCATCCAAGTTTTTCAAAGAGGATTTAAAATCAGCCTAAGGATTATTTTGGTCGAAAATCACTCGTAAATTAAAATTAGAATAAGTTTTATGATAATTTTATATTATTTATAATATTATTTTTACCTTTAATTACTCAATTTACCTTTAACCGTGTTAATAAGGAAAATACTAAAATTATAATTCATATATACAAAAATAAAAGGAACCTATTTACATAATTTTTACCCACTAATTATAAATATATAATCCATTTTTTAAAATTCAAAACATAAAAGTTTTTTTAATTAATTTAAAATTAATCTCATTATCGGAATGAAAAAATGGGTTTTTAAAGTGAAAACATTGAAAATATTGAAATGTTTTTATATACAAATTCAATGTGAAATTGATTCCAATGATATAAATTAGATTAAATGATAAAAATTTAATATAATTTAAAACCAATTAAAAATATAATTTAACAATATAAATTATTTAGATGAAAAACTTGATTTCAATTAAAATGCAATATTTTATCATTGTTCATCAAAACATGAAACTTATTAGAAAAAATAGAAAAAATTAAACCAAAGAAAATTTTGATATTACTATTTCAAATAATAATCCTATTTTTTCAAATATAATTCATAAAAGTTTCAGAAACTATATTTAAAACAAGTGCATCATCAAAAGGTGGTAAAACTGCCCTTAGAAAACTAGTCTTTTATTGCGTAAAATTAGATTTATTTTTCTATCATGTATAGAAAACACATATGATTAATTTTAAACATTATATTGAATTTATTACATATAAATTTCATTAATATAATTTACTTATAGTAATTAATTTAATTTATTAGGATAAAATAACTTTAGATCATAAGAATTGTTTTTTTATAAAAATATTTCCTTTATATTCAATTGGTTCTTACATTTATTTCTAAGAAATTAGTAACCAATTAATTCAATCATATATTTTCATAAGTTAGTAAATCATATTCATAAATACAAATTTAACAACTAGGAGATAATCTCCATTTTAAAAAATAATATTAATATTATAATATTATTCATTTAAGATCAGTGTTGCATACAATGTAAGCTATCGAAGAAGTTAGATTTAAAAATATACATACTATAAAATATTAAGGTGTTACATTCTACAATCCTTCAATAAATTGAATCCTCGCAATTTGAACTCGGGATTAAAAACTGGGCGATTTGACTTTTAAAAATGCCTTTGTGGAAATTCCACATCAGAAAAAGATTAATGAAACTTCCACTTTAAAATAAAGAAAGAGAAGTAAAAAAGGTCACCTAAGATAACACATACTAGGTTTACATGTATAAAAACATGAAAATATAATATAAAATTAACTATAAAGTTGTGATGTAGAGTGATAGAGAACATGGTCATTATAAAGTTAAAAATCACAAAACAAAAAATCTTGTGATCGGTTAAAAATACCATTGATTTCTTAGTAAGAAAAGTAAAAAGATAACATTTTTTTTTTCAAAATCATTTTCCTAGAGTTTAGGAATTACATTAATATCTAGATGATAACTTGATAAAATATAATTTCTTGATTACTTTTTATATCATAGGAATAATCTCATCCTTTATTTGTTCTTATATCTATTTTCATTTCATTCTTTACACCTAGAGATGGATATTCAAGATGAATTTTTATACCTGAAGAAATTTTAATGAATCATAAGGTACAAAAGTATTTCCTTCATCCTCTAAATGTTTACTAAAACTAAAAATGTTAGCACATAGTATCTAATAAGTTATACTTTAACCTTAAATAATAATATTCAATGTTCAACTTAATCCACTCTAACCTTAAGACTCGTCCAAAATACATCTGTTGAAATTCACAGTCCAAAAATTTATAAGGAAGGTCACTAAATTAGAAAATAAACTTAACATCAGATTTTCATCAAACAACATAATGCATATCTTTTAGTCACATACCAAATATATGAATACCTTGATCACCTTAAAACCTTAATGAAAACATGAATACTTCCAAATCCATAAAGAAGAAGTATTTCAGTACAATACTTAAATATCTCATGATTCTTATAACCAGAATATCATAACATAATTCTTGAAGCCAAAAACACAAATACATTAATTATTACACTTTGACTATAGTAACAATATAATCTTGACCTTGACCTCTTTTATTTTTCTGATTTATATTTCCTTTATGCTTGGGATATTTATTTTCATATTTCCCCATATCCTTATAGTTGAAACATTTCACATTTATAACTTCTTTCTTTCCCTTAAAATCACGAGCATGTTGACCTTTCTCTCCACATTTATAACAAAATCTCATTCCCTTCAGGAAAGTACTAGGTTGTTTCTCCCCACAATTATCACATGTGGGAAAATCTATTTCTTCCTCCATCATTCTCTTCTTCTCTTGATTTACCTTAAAGTCATAAGACTTAGAGAATTATTTCTCTATGTTGATATCATATGAGACTATATCTTCGTATGATGAGAAATTTTGGGAGACCAATGAACTTTAAAGAAAAGGCTTTAACCCATAAAATAAATGATCAATCTTACTTCTTGGGTTGCATATGTATTTCGCAACATACCTTGCTAATCTAGTAAAGTTGGATTCATACTTAGCAACATTATCATTCTCATTTTGTCTCAGACTCAAGAATTGTCTCTCCATATCTTCTCGCTATTCTCAAGGGAAATATTTTTTTGAGAAAAGTTCCCTAAAATCCTTACATTCCATGTTTTCTATTTCTTTCTCCTCCTTCATGTTTTGAATCAATGACCACCAGTGATCCACATATTATGAGAGATGATAAACTGTCATGATAGCATTCTCCCTTTAATTACTTCTCAATGAGAGGAATATATTTTCTAAGGAACTTATCCATTTCTCAAATTCAAATGGATTTTTAGTCTTGTTAAATGATGGTGGTTGTTTTCTTATGAAGAGGTCTAACATTGTTACTCCACATTGTGGATCTGGATGCTCCATATGGGTAAGGTTATTTTTCATAACTAGAGTCAGTTGTCCTAGTATGGTTATAAGTTGTTCATCACCAGTTGCAGCTCCATCTCTAATTTCATTATCATACATAAGAGGGAAATCTCTACATAGATTATGTGCGTTGATATTATTTTTATTCCATCTATTGGGTTCCATTTCTAAAAAAATGGTATACACTAGATTTGATCATAAAATTATGAAACATGATATATAATCTCAAAACTAGTGAATCACATAACCTAAATTGAAAATTTAAGTATACCAGCCTCTAAATAATAAGCTTATTTTATTTGGATATATTTCAAGAATCTTTCATAGAGTCTCATTCTCTAATCTATGTTTTCATAAATCTAGTTCCCAAGGTTTCTAATAACCTTACTTTAATACCAATTGTAAATACCCCAACCCCAGTATCCTGGAACCAGTGGTTACTTTATTATATTGGCATATTATATAGGGAGTCGCATCCCAAAGTACCAAACAGTTTAGTAGTTTTAGAAAACTAGGTACAAACTTGAAACATACATTACAATTTAAAATGTAAAATACAAAATAATGAATCCTTTAAGAACACCATTATTATTCTAGATTTACCCTACATATCAATCATAATATACATCTTGTAATCCTAGGAAAAATAAAACATAAGAAAGGGGTGAACTCAGATGCTCATTAAGGGTGAGTGTATAGTGGAATATATTATGAATAAATAAGTATAAACATTAAGGAAAGTTGTATAATTGAAACACAAGCCATTTAAACATAATCTTGAGCATAATATGGAAAGAATAAATGAAAATAAAATAATTCCATATAAATAATCACATGGATATTCAACTAATTGAATAATCACATGGAATATCAATAACTAATCTCATAATTATGGAATGCATAATTTTAGACATCATAAATATACTGTCAAGGATTCAGCCAAGACATCATGCATAAATGAGTAAGGCCTCATCCAGTACCCAAACTAGTTTGTCTCATGAGACCTACTGATGCATCAAGGGGATATAGAGAGCCTCACCTATCACTTAAAAATTCTAATGCATTCCTCATATAAAAAGTGTGAAACATTAACATAAACACTCTAGTATACAAAATGTGAATACTTTAACCGTAAACCATGAATAGTATTAAAATAGAATATACACAGTCAAAATGATCATAAATCCTTCAATAAATTATGTTATAAGGTATCATAAGAGATCAACCTCAATCAAGGATAATATACAACTATGTATATTGATATATATGAAAATACTTTAATAAAATCATTAAAAATTTCTTGATAGACATACCCCTTTTTACTTTGAAATCATTTATTTAAATGGTTGTTAAATTTTAAAAGAAAAAAATTTTATTGAAAAGAATATTATAAACTTTTAAAGAAATCTTCAAGTCATTAAGGTTTCATGAAGTTGTAAAAATATTCTCATTCCACATAAGTTAAAAAACATTCCTTCTGTATTTTTGTTCAAAAAATCATAAAGTACCTTGTTTGGAAAATGGAAAAAAGATTCCTTTCAAACCATTTGATAAAAAGTAAAACATGGGTAAAAATATTTAAACATTTATAGTATAATATTAAGAAACTTTTTAAAAATATTTTTATAAAACATGGACATGAAATAAAATATTCCCTAGTTGATACTTAAACATAAACAATCCCGAATAATAATGAGATTATGAAATAACCCTTACAAATTTATAATCAGTAGAATCATATTCTACATGAAATAAAGACAATTATATGGATATTAAAATACCATAATCTACATAATAATACTCATAAAATACATTCATGTTTAGTATATACACCACACAAAAGAAAAATGTAGTGTAAAAGTTATATGTCCCACATAAATAAAAGTGAGATAAAAATCCCTTAACTTAGGTTTGATTTCCTTTTCACGTATATGAACTTCATGTATAATGGTTTAAATCATGTAATTAATTTATAAAAGAATCATATTCATATTTATTATATCATATATAATCCTCTTATATTATCTTATTACCTATTTGTTAGTAATATTTCATTATTACCCTTGTTTTGGGTATTAACTGCTTTATTTTCTTATGCATGTTTCATTGTGTAAGTCCAAATTCTTGTACATAGGATATAATTATTTAATATATAGAATTATATTAAGTTCATAGATATAATATTTATTCATTATATAAATTTTTATAATCATTCTTGAATGGTGAACATGGAAAATGAATTGCATCGCTTCATGGAGATAGTAGGTTGTACGTACGCACAAGCGATGATATCTTTCCCTTAATAGTGAAAGGGTAAAGAAGTTCATGGTATATTAACTTTTATATAATAAATATCATGTAATATTTATTAATTATATCTTTTATATCCATAATTATACCCATCTAAATAAAGTGGTGATGAAAAACAAATTACACCATGGTGTGGAGATAGTAAGTAATACATACGCCAACGCGGTGATTTCATTTTTCATAGGATGGATAAAAGGTGGAATATGGTTGTCCCATAATCATAATAACATATTATAATATATGTGATAATTTATTTATTACTTTAGTATTTAAATAACACATGGATAGGAAGTAGAATAAGAAATGAACTTGAATGAGTTAGTAAAAAAATTACCTCTTCTTTGGTGGACTTCCTTTAGATCTCTTCTTAAGGGATCTAGAGTTGGCCTTTTTGGAATACCATGGCCTCCAGAACTTGTATAAGTATGCTTGGAGGAGAAATTTTCAGGTTTTTTTGAGATAGAATACTCGAAGTGGTGTGAATAAGTGTGGAAGGAGGTGCCCTTTTATAATTGAGGTGAGGAGTGCTTTAGGAAACTCTCAAATTATTAAATTAATATAAATTAATTTTCAATTAAAAATAGATAAAAAGTGATTTATTTATAATATAATATTATAATGGTTCTAAATCATCTTAAAAAATAATTTTTATACAAGTTTTGGTCATATTATTACCCTTATCTTTTGGTTTTAACCCTTATTTAATCCCTTTAACTCTTACCATGATAACATGTATTTTTATTCCTTAAGGGTTAATATAGTTACTCTAAAATGAAAAAAAATCATAAATGGATAATTGATGACATATTAAACTTTATCCCAATTATTTTTCCAAATTTTATATTTTTATGTGTTTTATATTATTTAATAAACTATTATTTATTTTAAAATATCATTAATGTCATTTTTAACACTATTCATTACTTGACTTTTAAAAAAATATCAATACATAAGATAACTTCGAAAAAAACCTTTAATACATCCTTAATATGTCTATTTCATCTATAAAATTCATGTATTATATTAATTATCTCAAATTATATTTATTTTAATATTTTTTAATATCATTTATTTGATATTTTCATTAATTAAATAATTAATGCAGCATCATTGTGTAAGCCTTTAAGGAAATTATTTATTTCCTAAAATTTAAAAATAAATTTCCATGATTAATATAAAAATTTTATATTCCATATGAATATTTATAGTCAAATATATCTTCTGAATAACCACTTATGAAAAATGTAATACTTGTTAAAAACATGAGTATGACATATTTGGCTTTCCTTAGAATAAATTAATATAAAATGATTAAAGTCGTAAAAGTGGATCCAAGAGGCTATAAAATCATCCCAAGTATGATTTTGGTCAATAATAACTCACAAAATAAAATTATAATAGGTTATATAGTAATTATCTAATATTTATAATATTATTTTTACTCTTAATTACTCGATTTACCTTTAACTGTGTTAAAAAAATAGTAACCCGAATGGACCGAAGGCCTTATTTTTTTATTTTACTATAAATAATACCCATTTTAAGGGTTGTAGGGGAACCCTTACATGACTCATAGGCCTAAGGCACAAGGCCCGACATGACTTGTAATACATGACCCGAAGTCCCAGAGGCATACCATGCCCAATACATGACCTGTAGGCCTAACCCACTAGAACTACCCCTCCCCGGCATCTAAATCATTGATCACCTAGCTCCCCACCTTAAATTGTTGATCGGCTAGCATTGACCCGTACAAAGCTGTATGGTGCCTGGTCCTGATGGCAGTTGACATACCCTCTCATTCTTCCAATATGGTTAGCTCTGCTTCTGGTGACTGCTATTCTTGTTGCTTTGCTCCTCTTCTGGGGCATTCTCTGTGTGAATTGGGCTACTCCATGGTATCAATGGCCTGAAGTCCCTATTTCCCAAAGTCCTTTGATGGCCCGAAGGCCCTTGAGACCTGTAGGCCCAAACTGGTGGCCCGAAGGCCCAAATCAGGTGAATAGTTTCGGCTGCTACAGTACCGAACAGTAATTGCTATAATAACTGCTATAGTACTACTACAGTAATCTATTTTTCAAAATTCAAAAAACAAAAGTTGTAGTAATTAATTTAAAATTAATCTCATTGTTAGAATGAGAAAATGGGTTTTTAAAGTGAAAACGTTCAAAAGATTGAAATGTTTTCATATCCAGATTCAATTTAAAATTGATTACAATCTCCTAAAATGGATTAAATGATAAAAATTTAATCTTAATATCCTCTAATCCCAATTAAAAATATAATTTAACACTTTAAAATATTTAGTTGAAATAGTGGTTTTCAAATAAAATGCAATATTTTATCACTATTCATCAAAACATGAAACTTATCATAAAAATACCAAAAATTGAACCAAAGTAAATTTTTATATTAGAATTTCAAAGAAGGGGTTTATTTTGTCAAATGGAATTTATAAAATTTTAAAGAACTAAATTTAAAATAAGTACACTATCAAAAGGTTGTAAAATTGTCCTTAGAAAAATATAGCTTTTTAATGCATAAAATAAGATTTATTTTTCTATCATGTCTAGAAAACACATAGGATGGATGTTAAACATTAGATTTAATTTATTACATATAAATTTCATTAATATCATTCACTAATATTAATTAATTTAATTTGTTATGATAAAACACCTTTGGCGCATAATAATAGTTTTTTTATAAAAACATTTCCATTATATTCAATTAGTTTTTATATTTATTTATAAATAATTGGTCACCAATGAATTCAGTTATATATTTTCATAATTTATTTAATATTATTCATAACCACCAATTTAATGGCTATTATATAATTTCCTTAAGCACTATTTTGCGTGCAATGTAATCTATCGAAGAAGTTAGATTTAAAAAGATACATACCATAAAATCTTGGGGTGTTACAATCATAGTTTGTATAAAAGAAAAGGTTTAGATAAACATTGGAAACAGGGGTGATAAAACCTTAATGATAACCCTAGGGATAATTCTAAGGATAATTTTAAGGATAAGTATAAGGATAATTCTATGTATATGAAAATATCATAGAATTTTTGTAAAGTTTAGAGTGATTGGTTTCCAAGAAATTATGTCCCCATCTAGATAGTACAAGTGGATGTGGTTCTGAAACAGATGTGCCTAGGGTAATAACTTCAAAAAATGTGAATTGTTCTTGACTCAAGTATTTCCTCATACATGAAAACAGGCCTTACTACGCACCTGGTTTGACACTCCTAGGCGATATGATTTAGAAATTCACAAAATATTTATGAACCATCATGTAGGATTTTTATAGATGATGGCCATGAATAGACTAGTATAAACCTAAGGTGTCATAGATTGAAAATAATTTGTCATTATTTATACATCCTATAAATTATTTTTCATGATTATGTGGTTTCCCACTATGATTTTTATTTCTCATACTATGATTTGTGGTTTTAGTAAATGGATGGAACCAAGAGGGATTATGTTAACAATAAATGTGATAGATACTTTGGTGCTTATGAGGAACCAAATTTTTAATGACAGAAGAAAAAGATATTGTGATTATTCCTAATCATTTATCATGATATATGATTAACAACGTGAACTTTGGTGAGATTCCTAACAAGTCAAATAAGAGGTGGATGGACTTTTATGAAATTTTGTGTGGTAATGAACATAGAGGAGAGAAGATTCAACTTTAGACATGTAAAGAAGGTTGTAAGAAGCACATATAAGAATATCTCAAATGGAGGATAAGATGTTATCTATATGGAAATAAAGGTCATAAAGAAATAAATTTATAAGGAATTCGATATCTTATATGTGGGGAACTTGGGAATTATCTAAGGAAATTCCCTAAACTAAGGATTATCCCCTAAACCAAGGAACCACCAATGATATACCAAATAATTTAATTAAAAATATTGAATTATTTATGTATTAGTATTCAAAAATTATGTTGTAGAGGTATTTTTACCAATGGTATTTTGGTTATAATAATCATGCAACATCTAAGGATTATATTAATTTTGAAAGAATATATATATTCATGTTATATTAACTTAGGAGTTATGGATACCATCAAGGGTTTATGAGTTTAATTTTGATCATAATTTCAAATTCTTAGAAAATGGATTTTAGGTTTTAAGTACATGGATTTTGAGGTGAATACTAATATTTTGAGAGACCTTTTATTTGGTTTAACCATATAAAACCTTTTATTTTAACGTAAAGTATTATTTGGGAAGAGTGCTATTATATTTATAAATATTTAAGATAAATAGTTTTAAGGATATAAAATTATGGAATGGACTAAATTTAACTTTGGGAGTTAATATTTAGGTATTATAGATTAATAAATTATATGGTAATACTTGTGCTAACCATTTTGGATTTATTAAATACACGAGAAAAATCTTTTTGTTCTTTTCAGGATTACATGATCTTTTAGAAGTTTAATTTAGTTATTCAGGTGTGAAAAAATCATCTTGAATTATCATCATCTGGAGATTATATGATATTGTGATGAAAATTATTGATGGATGAAATTATACTTTTCAAGTAATCATATTTCATTATGTTCTTAGTCTAGATGGTAAATAGATCCCTCAACTCTGGAGAAAAGATCTTAAAACAAAAATGTTTTTCTAGTACCTTCACTTCCAATGAATCAAATAGTATTTTAAATCATTATAGATTTATGGTTTTCAGTTCCTTAACTTTCTATTAATAATTAACTTTCTTGTGATCAATGATCTCTATTACTCTCTATTAATCCTTGGGAATTCATATTCTCTTCCATGTTCATGTTTTCATTTCCCACAATTGTTCTCCTACATGGAAACCTAATAATTTGTTATTTTAGATGACCTTAATACATCCCTTTCTCTCTTATCAAGTGAAAATTTTATTAACCCTTTTTATGATGCGGTTTTGAAACAAATTTATTTCCAAATTTCAAACCCTTGATGACTTAGATAAATATTTAATTAAGAGGAATCGATTTATTTAAGGGAGTATAATGTAACAACCCAAGATTCTAAAAGACGGACATCATGTTAAATAGAATATGTGACATGAAACACCAATATTAGAAGATAATTTAAAACCCCAATACTTTATGATATATTTATTTTTAAATAAATTCAATATCTTTGATAACTTGTGATGCATGCAACACTAGGTTTAAATGAAACACGATACTCTATTAAAATATTATTATTTAAATATGATAATTAAAACCTAACTGTTAATTTGGAGGGTAAAAATAGTAATAACTAAATTATAAAAATTATATGGTAAATTTAATGGTTATCTTCTAATAATAAATAAAATATTAACCATTTGAAATAATAATAAATGTTTTCTTAAAAACTATATTTTTCTAAAAGTCGCTTTAGTACCACTTTTTGTGCATAATTTAAAATTAATTTTTCTAATTTTATAAATTTTATTTTAAAAAAATGAACACCATTTTTTAAATCAGTGTATCTATATTAACATATGGTTAAATTTTGGTATTTTTTGGAAAATATTAATTTTTTTAGTGAATAGTGAAAAATACTGATTTTTTTAAAATTGTCATTTCTTTTTAAAAAATTAAGTCCTGTTATGATTTGAATTATATTTTAAATTAAAATAATTATTATTTAGTTTTATTAAATCCAATTAATTTCATTTAATTCATCTTTATTCTATATTTTACTATAAGTTTATTTTCATTCTTTGAAACACCTTTTTTATGTAAACTGTTTTAAAGTGTATAATATTTATCCATTTTAAATAATTAAAATAAACCCTAATAAGGAATGATTTAAAGGAAATTATTATATTATGTATAAACAAATATTAATTTAAATTCATCTAAGTATGATTACTTTTCATATATTTAATATAATATTATCTTTTCCTTATTAAATTCATTTCATGAAAAAACGTTTTTTCGACGTGTCTGTGAGTTTAATTTTAAATTAAATTATGCCACTTATGTGAGTTTAATTTGAAAAAATTGATTCCATATTTTAAATAATACTAATTTATATTATCTAATAATATCAAATTAATTTTTTACCATAATTAATTGTGGAAACAGTAAAAGATACTTTCCACAATTAAGGTAAGAATGAGTTTACTGAGGGGTTAGACTAAAATGATAAGGGTTAAAAATGAACAAAAACTTGTTTAATTACTATTTTATGGTAATAATTAGACCTTAACTCTTATAAATTTATAAAATTTTCCATTTTTAATCTTTTTTCCATGAGAAAAATGGGGGTGGAATTCTTTCTTTTCAAAAATTCCAAGTGTGTCCTTTCCCTCACTTTTAAAAGGACACCCACTCTCTTCTCCTTTTTACAATTAAAAAACCAATTATTTTTGAAAATACATACCCAAATAACTTCAATGATTTATTCCCCTCATCTTTTAATCCTTTTTTTTGTTAGAAATCCAACCTAAGAAGGATTTTTTGTGAAAACTAAAAGAAGTTTTCCAAAAAAAGGTAAAGTCCTTAGTCGGTCGTTTTATTTTATTTCTTCCTCCATATCATCCAAAAATTATTAAACAATGATGATATAATAAACTTGGTATATTATATATACTAATATGTTTTTATTCTAAGGTAATGACCTACAACCATCTCATCCCCCCTCAAACGGGAAATGAAACCGTTAAACGTATGTACGGAAGACTACCGCCTCATGAACTGAAGTAATTTTTCTCCATCACCGCTTCTCATGAATAGATATAATGATATATATAATTATTATATATATAATATTTATGATATAATTATACTTATTCAATTATAATATCACATATACCTTCTTACTTTCCATTTCATATTAAATATGATAATGTTGCTCGTGTGTACGATGGACTACCGCCTCGCGAAGCGATGTGATTCATTTTTCACTTACACTTTACCTAGAAGGTAATAAGGATTAATTTAATACTAATATATTATATTAATTATATATTAATAATTATTTAAAATAAATATATCATATACTTTCTTACCTTACCATCCATTGAATAAATGATAATGACATTCATGTGTATGGCGGACTACCACCTCGCGAAGCGATGTGATTTGTTTTTCACTAACGCTTTACCTAGAAGATAATTAAGATAAAATTTAATGAATATATGTGATATATATGATATTATATTTATTATATAAAATTAATATATAATCCACTTCCCTATCCTTTCACTCATTAAAGAAATGATAACATCGCTTGTGCGTACGTATGACCTATCGTCTTCATAAAGCATTGTGATTCATTCTCCATGTTCAAAATTTAATAATGATTATAAATATATATATATATATATAATGAAAAAATTATATTTATAAAATTAATATAATTCTATATATGATATAACTATAACCTATGTTAAATATTCAGAACTTTCATTATGAAACTTGCAGGAGAAAACAAGGTAGTTAACACCTGAAACAACATTGATAATGAAATATTATTAATGAATGGGTAATAATATATTTTAAAGGGGTCATATATGATATTATAAATAATATTATTATTTTTTTATAAGTTAATAACATGTTTAAAACCACTATACATGAGGTTAAAGAGAACTCATCTAAAGGGAAGCGTATGGTAAGGGGTTTCCTAACTCAATTTTCATTCATTGGTTTATATGTCTAATTCATTGATTATATTATGACAAGATTATGTGTGAAGTGAATTTTGATTTCTTCGTGTTTTATTTTTACTATTATTTTTGTAGATATACATTTTTTACACATAATCACTCCATTTATTAACTCTCACCTTAATGATACGAACTCTATAAGGGTTTCATCTCAAACTTTCTTCTTTGAGACACATGTTATTTTATGTAACTAATTTAATTTAAATGGTGTGTATAATTAAATTTAAATAATATGTCATTAATAATTCATACATAATGATATTTTAAGTTTCAATTCATATAATTCATTCATGGTAAGTTATGATTCAAAAGTTGCCAAAGTGGTAAGGGTTTATGTTTCAATATCATTTTAATTGGGATTGCTTATGATTGAACTTTAATTGAAGGAAATTATTTGATTATTTTCTAATAAACCCCTTTAATTTTATTCTTCTAAGTTTATTAATGAATTTTTAAAGTAATATTACCATTTTTATCTCTTTATTACTTAAAATTATTGAGTAATTTTTTTAATAAAATATGACTTCATTTCTCTCTTTGGTCGAAAATCCTTTTTCTTCCAAATCCATGTTTTCTAAAACTGTTTTCAAAAATATATTACTATGATTTTTTAAATTATTTTTTACCCTTAATTTTATTTTATTTTTTAAAATTAAAAGGAATCTTCCCATCGTTTTCCGAACAAGGTAATTTTTGACTTTCTAATAAAAATGTGAAAGTAATCTTTGTTTTTTTAAAATATTCAGCATGAATGAAACACTTCTCCCAGCATGACCACTCAATGTTTTAAATATTCCTATTTAAGTTTAAAAGGTTATTTTCAAAATAATCATTCTTTAATGTTTAAAAAAATTATATTTTAAATAAGTGTTTTCAAAATTTAAACGACATTTTCCTTAAGAAATGTACAAAGTGATCTTTCATAATCATTTTTCCTCTAAGATGACATCCTTTGATATTACTTAAAGTAGAAAGGTTATTTTAATTAAGAATAGTTTTAATCATTTTAAAAGTATTTTCATCATCAACAATAACATTAAATGTTATGTATTTCTTTTAAATTATGTATATATGTCTCTCACATATATACCTTTTTTATTCTCCCTTCCTTTAATGTGGAAATACATTACTTGTGATCATTTCTCAAATACCTTACTTATGAAATTTCCTTTGAATATGATATGAATAAAGATTATACAACCCATTTTATTTCTATGGGTAATTATTATATTATTCCTTATAATTTATTTCCTTTATTTGGAACACATATATCATGAACATGTTATGATGGGTGTGTTTTGATAGTTATTCAATGCATTGGGTAATTATTTAGTCGCACAAGACATCATGTATGGGATTAGGGAGTCAACCTAATCTATTATGGGACTCTATCCACCATGTGATGTTGTCTTGGTAGTTATCCATGGATTATAATTATTTCATGTTTATGTTACTACCACATTTCCTATGATTCCATGATCTTATGATACCCTGTTATTTATGATATGATTCTGTGAAATTAATCATGACCCTTCTCTATTATGGTAACATGTTATACCTTTTACTCACATGTTATGTTTCCTTATCATATGTATTCCAATATTGTGATTTTTAGCTCACCCCTTTCTTTATGTATTCCCCAGGTTATCCCATGAAAATTTAGAAGTTTGAATGAATGTTTGGATCTCTCTATATAAAATAAAATAAGGATGTCATGTTTTATGTATTAAGAATTGATTATTCTAAATACCATTGGACTTTATTATCCTTGTGTTTTAATTATAGGATATTTATGTTTATGAATTATGTAATAATATCTGTAAAATGCTTGGGTCACCATAGTTGATATTAAAGGAAAGATTTAGTTGAACTTTGGAAACTAGGATGATAAAACCTTAGTGAGAACCCTAGGGATAAGTCTAAGTATAATTTTAAGTATAAGTATAAGGATAATTATATGTATATAAAAATATCCTATAATTTTGATAAATTTTAAATTGAGTGGTTTCTGAGAAATTACATCCATGTATGGATACTAAAAGTGGATGTGGTTCTAGAACAGATGTACCTAGGGGTAATAAATCTGAAAAAGGTGCATCCATATTCACTTGATCGTTACCTGGTACAATAAAATGGGCCTTACTACACACTAGTTTTGACACTCTGGGGATATTATTTGGAAGTTCACAAACTCTTTATGAACCATCATAAAGGATTTTAATAGATGATGACCATGAATAACCTAGGATAACCTAAGTTGTCATAGATTAAAAATAATGGTTCATTATTTAGACATCATATAAATGATTTTTCATAATTATGTGGTTTATCACTATGGTTATTACTTCTCATAATATGCTTTGTGGTTTTAATCAATGGTTTAAACATGGAGGAATCATGTTAACAAATAATGTGATGGACACCTTGATGATTATGAGAAACCAAAATGGATGATGACTAGAGAAAAAGATATTGTGATTATTCTTAATCATCTATAGTGATATAAGATTAACAACATGAAATTTGGTGATATTCCTAACAAGCCAAATAAGGGGAATATTGACTTTTATGAAATTTCATGTGGTGATGAATAGAGGATAGAAGATTCATCTTCCTATATGTCATTATGGGAAGAAGTATATACAAGAATATCTAAAATGGAGGGGGATATGTTATCTATATGGAAATGAAGGTCATAAAGCAATGCATTTCCAAGTAATTCAATGTCTTATATGTGGAAAACTTGGGAATTATCTAAGTTAATGCCCTAAACTAAGGTTTAGACCCTAGACCAAGGAAGGACCTACGTTATAAAAAATCATTATAGTAAAAGGGTTAAATTATTTATGTATTTGGATTTAAGAATTATGTTGTAAAAGTTTTTTTACCAATGGAATTTTGGTTATAAGAATCATGAAACATCTAAGGATTATGTTAATTTTAGAAGAAATATATCTACATGTTAGATTAAATTAGGATTTATGGATACCATCATGGGATTATGAGTTTAAGGTTGTTCATAATTTCAAATTATTATACACCCCTTTTGAGGTTTTAAGTAAATGGATTTTTAGGTGAATACAGATTTTTATGGAGATGTTTTATTGGGTTGAATCATATATAACCTTTTGTTTTAACATAAATTATTATTTAGTAATAATACTATTATTTTTTTAGAGATGTAAGTTGAAGGTTTTTAAGGATAGATTCTTATAGAATGGATTAAGTAGAACTTTGGGAGTTAACATTGAGGTATTAGAGATTAATTAATTATATGTGAATACTTGTGCTAACCATTTTTGTTTTATTAAACATAAGAGGGAAATCTTTTTATTATTTTGGGGATTACATGATTAATTATAAGTTTATTTTAGTACTTTAATCATAAAAAATCCATATTCAATTCCCATAATTTGGGAAAAATATTATATTATGGTGGAAATGATTAATGGATGAAGTTATACTTATCAAGTAAGTATATTTCCTTATGTTCTTATTCTGGATGGTAAATGTATCCATCAACTCTAGGGAAATGATCTTGAAATAAAAGTGTTATCCTAGTACCTTCACTTCTGATGAATCAAATGGTATTTTAACTCGTCGCATATTTATGGTTTTGTGGTCCTTGACTTTCTATTAATCATTAAATTTCTTGGGATCAATGATCTATATCACTCTTTACTAATCCTTGGACGTTGGTATACTCTTCCATGTCCATGTTTTCCTTTCCCACCAATGTTATCTTACATGGAAACCTAATAATGTATTATTCTAAATGACCTTCATACATATCTTTCTCTCTGGATAAGAGGAAGTTTTATGAACCCTTTTTATGATGTGGGTTTCCAACAAAGGTATTTTCAAATATCAAACCCTTGATTTCCTAGATAAAGATTAAATTTTGAGGGAGAAATTTATTTAAGGGGGGTAGAATGTAACACCCCAAGATTTTAAAAGAGGAACATCATGTTTAATATCATATATTACATGAAATAAAAAGATTATAAGATAATGTATCACCCCAATAATTTATGATATATTTCTTTTTAAATAAATTCAATCACTTTGATAGCTTGCGATGTACACAACACCGGGTTTAAACGAAACATAATACTCTATTAAAATATTATTATTTAAACATGACCATTATAACTTAGCTATTATGTTGGTGGGTATGAATAGAACTAAATAAATTATGAAAATTATATGGTAAATTCAATGTTTATCTACTAATTATAAATAAAATAATATTCATTTGAAAGAATAATAAATGTTTTCTAAAAACCATATTTTTCTAAAATGCGGTTTAGTCATGCTTTGCGCACATAATTTAAAATTAATTTTTACCAATTTTAGAAAATTTATTTTTAAAAATGGAAATTATTTTTGAATTCATCATATTGATATTAGTTTTCAATTAAATTTTGTGATTTTTTGGAAAATATTAATTTTTCAGTGAATAGTGAAAAATAATGATTTTTATAAAATTAACATTTATTTTTAACAAATTAAGTCACATTATTATTTTAATTTTATTTAAAATTAAAATAATTATTATTTAATTATATTAAATCATATTAATTACATTTAAATCATCTTTATACTATATTTTAGAATAAGTTTATTTTTAGGATTTAAAATACCTTTTTCTGAAAACTGTTTTAAAGTGTATAATGTTTATCCATTTTAAATAATTAAAATATCCCCTAATGAGGAATAATTTAAATAAAATTTATATTATATATATGTGCGTGTTTGAATTTAATTTTATCTAATTATGACTACTTTTCATATAGTTAATATGAGATCATATTTTCCTTAAAAAATACATTTCTTGAAAACCCATTTTTTTGACATGTCTACAGGTTTAATTTTAAATTTAATTGAGCCAATTATGTGAGTTTAATTTAGTAAAATTTATTAAATATTTTGAATCATAATAATTTATATTATATAGTAATTTCAACTTAATTTTGTAAATAATGAATAATGATAATAGTAAAAAATATTTACCACGGTTAAGGTAAAAACAGGTTTATTAGAGTATTAAACTAAAAATATATGCATTAAAAATGACCCAAAACTTGTATAATTCATTTTTAATGGTCATATTTTTACCTTATATATTATATTTTTATAAAATGGTCCATATTTAATCCTTTTAACATGAGAAAAACATGGGTGGAATTCTTTCTTTTCAAAAATTCCA
The DNA here is from genome assembly GCA_963277665.1 of Viscum album. NCBI lineage: Eukaryota > Viridiplantae > Streptophyta > Magnoliopsida > Santalales > Viscaceae > Viscum > Viscum album. The sequence continues at coordinate 1,834,636,469 of OY728138.1, forward strand.
AGTGTGTCATCTCCCCCACTTATAAAACGCCACCCCATATCCATGCCTTTACACACTTCCAAAACTTATTATTTTGTCCAATACCTGAAAAAATAAATTTCATAATTATGTAAACTCGTACTATAATAATTTATTTGTTCATAAATCTAACCTATAAAGGTTTTTGGTGCAAACCAAAAGAATTTTTCTTAAGAAGATGTAATGTCCTTAACCGAGCATTTTATTTTATTTCTTCCTCCACCTTATCCAAATATTATTAAAACATAATGATATAATAACCTCATTATATTATATATAATGAGATGTTTTTTTTTAAGTTCATGACCTACAACCATCTTCTCCTCTCCCAAATGAAAAATGAAATCGTTGATCGTGTGTACGGCAAACTACCGCCTCACGAACCGACGTAATTCATTTTCCATAATTGCTTTTGATGAATATATATAATTATGTATGAATTGATTATATATGATATTTATGATATAATTATACTTCTAGAATTATAATATCACATATTCCTTCTTACTTTTCATTCCATAGGAAATACGATAATGTCGCTCGTGTGTACGGCGGACTACCGCCTCACGAAGTGATGTAATTCATTTTTTACTTATGATTTACATGGAAGGTAATAAGGATTAATTTTATGTTTATGTATTATATTCATGAAATATTAAATATTTTAGAAAATAAATATATCATATACTTTCTTACCTTACCATCCATTTAATAAATGATAACATCATTTGTGTGTATGGTGGACTACCGCCTCACGAAGCGATGTGATTCATTTTTCACTGACAATTTACATAGAATGTAATAAAGGTTAAATTTGATGAATATATACGATATATATGATATGATATAAAGTTTTTAAAATTAATATACAATCCACTTTCCTACCCTTTCACCCATTAAGGAAACAATAATGTCGCTCATTCGTATGTATGGCATGCAGTCTCCACGAAACGATGTGATTCATTCTCCATGTTCAAAATTAAATAATGATTATAAAGATGTATCTAATGAAAAAAATGATATTTATAACATTAATATTATTGTGGAGATGATATAACTATAATCTATGTTCAATATCGATAACTTTCATGATGAAACAAGAAGGATAAAATAAGGTAATTAACACCTAAAACAATAGTGATGATGAAAGCTTTTTTTTAAAGGTTGGGGCCGAATCCTCAATTATTATTAAAGAAAAGACAAGACCTCTTTAACTAGATAGATGGAGACTCATTACATAGCCCGAAGGCCCAGTGGGTATATATCCCATTACATGGCCCGTAGGCCCAATGTTTTGGCCCAAGGCCCATTCTGTGAATAGTACTGCTACAGTGCCCGCACTGCTGTAGTACCACACAGTACCCTGCCACTACTACAGTGTCCGCTATTGCTACAGTGCCCGCCACTGCTATAGTACTCGTCACTGCTATATCACTGCTACAGTAACCTTCGCCCGATGGGTTTTGAACCCCCATTTTTCATGTAGGATTATAGGGTGCTTACCACTAAGCCAAACCCCAACTACATAGTGATGATGAAATATTATTAATAAATAGGTTATAATATATTATAAAATGGTCATATATGATATTATAAATAATAATATGATTTTTTAAGTTAATAAAATTTTTAAAACCACTTTACATGAGGTTAAATAGTTCTCAACTAAAGGGAAGCATGAGGTAAGGGGTTTTTTAAATAAATTTTCATTCATTGGGTTATATGTATAATTCATTGATTATATTATGCTAAGATTATGTGTGAAATTTTTTTTGATTTATTTATGTTTTATTTACACTTTTATAATTGTGGATATAAATTTTTTACACATAATAACCCCATTTATTAACTCTTGCCTCAATGATATGAACTTTGTAAGGGTTTCATCTCAAACTTCCTTCTTTGAGACACTTGTTCTTTAATACACATAATTTATTTTGAATAGTGTATATAATAACCCTTTAAATACTATATCATGAATCCTTACTACATCATGATATTTTAATTTACAATTAATCTACTTCATTAATGGGAATCTATGATTCAAAAGTTACCAAATAAATAAGGGTTTATATTTCAATCTCATTTTAATCAGGATTTCTTATGCTTGAATTTACATTGAATGAAATTATTTGATAATTTTCTAATAAAACCCTTATATTATCTTATCCTATGTTTATTCATGAAGTTTTCAAGTAATTATACAATTTCTCTCTCTTTGGAATTAAAATTATTGAGATAATGTTTTTAAGAAAATCTGACTTCATTTCTCTCTTTAGTTGAAAATCATTTTTCTTCCAAATCCATTTTTTCTAAAAATGTTTTCAAAAATGTTTTACTATGATTATTTTAAGTAATTTTTACCCTTAATTGTATTTTTATAGGAAAAAAGGCCCTTCCTATCATTTTCAAACAAGGTACTTTTTTATTTTTCTTACAAATTTTTGAAAGGAATATTTTTTTTCTTGACATATTTTTTATGAATGGAACTCTTCTTCCATCATGAACACTTAATATTTTAAAGCTTCCTATTTTAGTTTCAAAGGTTATTTTAAAAAAATTCTTTAATGTCTGAGAAAGTTTTAGATTTCAAATAATTTTTTTCAAAATTGAAAGTATATTTTCCTAAATAAATGTTTAAAGTGATCTTTCAAAATCATTTTACATATAAGATGACATCTTATGATGTTACTCAAGGTGAAAAGATTATTTTCCTGAAGAATGTTTTTAATCATTTTAAAATTATTTTCATTAATGATAATAACATTTAATTTTATGGATTGATTCTAAATTATGTATATACATCTATCACATATATACTTAGTTTATTCTCCCTTCCTTTTATAGGGTAATACATTCCTTATAATCATTTATAAAATACCTTCAATATGAGATTTCATTTAAATATGATATTAAGCAAGATTATGCAACCCATTTTCTTTCCATGGGTAATTCTCATATTATGAATTATGATTGATTACCTTTATATAGAACACATAGATCATGAACATGTTATGACAGGTTCACCCAGATAGTGCTCCAATGCATTGGGTAATGTTTTAGTCTCATGAGCATCATGTATGGGATTAGGGAGTGAAACTAATCTATTATGGGACTCTTCCCACCATGTGATGTTGTCTTGGAAGTTATCCTTGACTTATGATTATGACATTTTTATGTATCCAACACATTTCCTATGATGTCATGATCTTATGATACCATGTTCTTTATGATATTCTTCCATGAAATTACTCATGAGCCTTATCTTTTATGATATCATGTTATACCTTTGACTTGCATGTTATATTTCCTTATCATGTTTATTCCCTTACTTGACTTTTTAGCTCACCCATTTCTTTATGTATTCCCTAGGTTATCCCATATAGATTTAGGAGATCTGATGGATTTTATAAGCTCACTATGGAAAATAAAATAAGGATGCCATGTTTTATGTATTAAGAACCTAGTCTTCCAAAGACACTAGGTCGTTATGATCCTTGTGTTGTAATTATTAGATATTTATGTTTAAGAATAATTTGATAATATGTTACAAAGGATTGGGTCACCATATGTAATATATTTAATAATATATGATTTTATGAAGAAAGTGTTGATTTTTTAAATCATGTAGTTTTCATTAAGGTTTTATGGTAATAATGGATATTACCATGTTTTAGGATAATGTATGATCGATGTGTTAACATATTTGTTATGTGACATTAAGAGATACTTTATTTTGTTTAGGGGATTATTTATAAGTTTATTTTGTAAGTTTAGTGACCTTCCTTTTAATTTTTTGGATTTTAATTTTGGCCAGACATGGAGGATCCTTAAGGTTAACTATTCATGGAATGGATTACATTGAGCTTTGGATGTTATTGGATAACCTATGCTAAAAAATCTATTTTTGATAATAACTAGAGATAAAAGGAATGACTTGTCATTATTTTATGAATATTATTATACACTAATACTTTAGGAATAAAAAATCATCTTTATTTATTAAAGTAATAGATGATATGGAGATCGATCAAAGCACAACCAAAGGATGATATTATAATTATGAAATGGAATAAAATCAAGTAAGTATATATTCTTTTGAAAATTCCACAACTTAAGGAAAAGGGTATTGAAATAAAATTTTGTCCTATTATCATCATTTATTATGATATAAAAAACCTTTTTTAAACCTATTTGGTTTATTTTTTTTGTGGTTTTTGATTTTCTCATGATCATTCACTTTTTTATGATCAATAATCTCTATCACTCTCTGTCATTATTTGGACATTAAAATTTTTCTCCAAGTTAAAATATTCACTTCACACCTATGTTATTCTATTTAGAAACATAGTTATGTTTTATTCTATATGAACATTTGAAATCCATTTCTCTCTTTTCAATAGTAATTTTTATTAACCCTTTTTACAATGTGGGTTTCCTGCAAAGGGATTTTCAAATGTTAAAACCTTGATTACTGAGCACAAGTTCAAATTGTGAGGATGAAATTTATTTAATGTGGTAGAATTTAACACCTTGTTATTTTATGAAATATTTTCTTTTCAAATAATATTAATTTATTTAATATCTTGTGCTACACAAAACACCGAGTTTTAACGAAACACAACAAACTATTGAAATATTATTATCTAATATGATAGTTATCATCGAGCCATTGGAATAGAGGGTATGAATAAAATAAACTAAATTATGAATATATATTTATTACACATGTATATAAAATTAGTTACCTGGTGAAAATTTAAATATAAATTAAAATAAAAACTATTTAAAAATAAAGGAAATCGTTTTCTGAAAAACTATTTTTATTATCAAAAATGTGTTTTGTATAAATAAATTAAATGAATCACTTTTAGTGAATGATATTAATTAAATTTATATATTATTTATTCAATATTTTTTTTAAATTCATCTTATATGTTTTCTTGGCATGAGTAAGAATAAATCCAATTTTATGCTTAAATATAGTATTTTTCAAAACAAATTATCATATTTTGCGCACTTATTTTTATAATTAATTTTTGAGACATTTAGAAAATTTAATTGAAAAAATTAAATTTATTTTTTAAATAAAAATTAAAAAAAATTCATAGGGTGAATTTCAGAGAATTTTATGAGAAGATAAATTTTTCGATGAATAGTGAAAATGCTTATTTTTATTAAGAATCGTCATTTATTTTAAAGAATTTGAAAACTTAAAAATTGTTTTAAGATAATTTTAAAAGTAAAATTAGTTCAATTATATATATATTAATATAATTTAGTTCATTAGAATCAATTACATATTGAATTTTGATATAAAAACTTTTTAACTTTTTAAAATTTTCTCTTTGGAAAACCACTTTTTCGTCATGACTACGGGATTAATTTCAAATTAAATTTTATAAATTATGTAAGTGGAGTTTGTAAAAATGAATTCCAAATTTGGAATTATAATAATTTATATTATCTAATGTGGTAAAATTAATTTTTTATCATAATGAATAGTAAAAACAGAAAAAATTAATTATCACGGTTAAGGTTAAAATGGGTTTACCAAGGTATTAAACTAAAAATATAGGGGTAAAATAAACTAAACATTTTACCAACACCAATTTATGATCATATTTAGAACTTATCACCTTTAATGATTTATAATTTCCCTTTTTTTATACTTTTAGCATCTGAAAAATATAGTTACACCTATTTCTTTTCAAAAGTTACAAGTGTGTCACTCACCTCACTTATAAAAGGACACCCCTTATCCTCTCATATTCACAATTCCAAAAACCATTGGTTTGGAAAATACCTAAAAAATATATTCCTTAATTAATTCCTAAAATACTATAGTCCTTGGCTATATCATAAATCCAATATAGGAAGGATTTGGGTTAAACCTAAAGAGGTTGTCTGAAGAAGAGGTGAAGTTTTTAACTATGCGTTTTTTATTTTCTTCTTCTTCTCACTCCTTCAATTATTTTAAAAATATTCTAAAATAAAAAAACCATTATCTAATATATACTATTATTTTATTATGTTGATATCATAACCTATATCTATCTCCACTTCTATCAAATGGGATATGAAATCATCATTTGTGTGTACGGCGGACTGCCACCTCAGGAATTGATGTTATTCATTTTCAATCACCACCTCCCAAGAAAGGATATAAAGCTTAATTTAATGTTTATATATGATATTTATGATATTATTATACCTATTTAATTATAATAATACATTTACCTTATTACCTCCCAACCTGTTGTAAAATAATAACATCGCTCGTGTGTATGGTGGACTACCACCTCGCGAACCGATGTGATGTGTTTTTCTATTTCCATTTTACTTGGATGATAATAAGGATATATTAAATGAATATATAAGATTTTAAAAAAAAATATAACTCAAAAATTATGATATCACATACACCTTCTTACTTTTCATTCTGTAGGAGATACGATAATGTCGTTCATGTGTACAGCAGACTATCGTCTCACAAAGCGATGTGATTAATTTTTTATTAACGCTTTGCATGGAAGGTAATTAGGATAAATTTAATGAATATATGTGATATATATGACATAAAAATTATTCTTTAATGTTAATATATTATTTACTTTTCTTTCATTTCATACATCTAGAAAATGGAAACAGTGTTCATTTGTACATACGGTCTGCCATCTCCATGAATGGTGTATTTCATTTTCTCTCTCTAAATTTAATGTATTAGTATAAATACATATATAATGAATAAATATAATATTTATATCATTTTTATCATTTTTTAAATTATAAAATCATGATCAATGTAAAAGGATCAAAAATACAAAACCAAAACATATCTGAAAAACCAAGGAGTTATTACCTGAAATGTAATTTTAACAAGGAATTGTTAATAAATGGGTAATGAAAAGTCATAAGTAAATGATATATATTATGATAAATATTAGTGGTTATATAATATATGTATAAAAACTTATAATTATTATACAATATGTTTGAATTTGTATGAATGAATTTTATACTTAAGGTAAGGTATTTCTATATTACTTTTTACTTCTTTGAGACACATGACATATTCACCACCTATTTATTTTATGTGGTGTATATACTACCCATGAATTTATTTTATGATTATTATCCTAAAAATTATTGGTATTTACAAATCCATTTTAGGATCTCTATTTCACAGGTTTATTATTAAAAATATACCAAAGCGGTAAGGGGTTTTGTCTCAATTTTTCTTCTTTGAGACATACATTATGTTATTTAACTATATTATTTTATAATGTGTATATACAAACCATTTGAAATGTAATATCATGAATTTATTTATTCTCATGATATTATAAGTTTCATTTAATGTTACTCTTTCATGGGGCTTGTGATTTAAAGTTACAAAAGTGGTAAGAGTTTTCTGTTACAATCTCATTGTCTATCAGGATTTTTATGATTATGCTTACAATGATGAAATATTATGATATATCTCTCAAAAAACTCATAAATTTTCATATCCTCTAGTTATTTAATGAGAATACACGTTTCCCTTCATTTTCCCCACTTTATGTACTCAAGACTCAAAAATAATGTTTTTAAAGTAAACTGAATTTATTTCTCTCTTCAGTTAAAAAACCATTTCTCTTTTATATCCATGTTTTCTAAAAATGTTTTTAAAAATGTTTTGAAATTATCCAATGGATTTATTAAATACATTTTTACCCATGTTTGACTTTTTAAAAAGTGTTTTAAAAGTAATATTCATGTCATTTTTTAAAGAAGGCCTGTTTTGATTTTACCAAAAATGTGAAATAAATATTTGTTTTAACATATATGACATGGATGGGATTTCCACCATCATGACCATTGTTTTCTTTTAATATTCCTTTATAAGTTTTAAAAGATTATTTTCAAATAAAATTATTTTTTAAATGTTTTATGTTTTAAAAAAACAAAGTGGAAAGGATATTTTCCTCAAGAAATGTTTTAAATGATTTTTAGAGATTATTTTATAATTTTAAAAGGTTATTTTCAAATAAAAGGATTTTGAAAAAAAAATATGTTTTAAGAAAAGTGTTTTTCAAAGTGGAAATACTACTTTGCTCAATAAATGTTCTAAGTGATCTTTCAAAATCATTTTTCATCTAATATGACATCCTTTAATGTTACTTATGATTTACTAGAGATATGATCCAACTATACTATTATTATTCTTTCTCTAAATGGTTTACATTTATGATGAAAAGATGTTTATGAAACCCATTTCTCTTCCATGGGTTATATCATGATAAAATTCTTATGAAACATGATTATTTTTTCATAGGTTATTCTATGATTAAATGATGAAATAATTAGGAAACCTATTTATTTTCCACAGGTTGTGTTGTGATGAAATGTTTATAAAACCCATTTGTTTTCTTGGGTTATGACATGATGAATTTTTTATGATATTATGGTACAAGTATGAGTGATTTTCATTATGTGATGGGTGGTACCTGTATCTCTCTCCAATGAATCCAGTAAATATTGATATCCCATGTGATAAATATGACTGGAATGGGGAGTGAATCCATTTCATTAAGGGACTTTTTCCACTATGATAGTCATGTGAGTTAACCTTGACTACTAAGATGGTTTGGGGAGTGAATCAATTCCATTATGATAGTCTTGGAAATAATCCTTGAACTTAAAAGTAAATTATTTTCTATGTATATGTGCATGCCAAAAATCTATGTTTTGTGCCAATGTTATGTTCTCATGGTTCATTTTCTTTGATTCCATTGTGATTCATGTATTATGAACTGCCAATATTTGTTCCATGACTCAAGTTCATGATTTATGATATGTAGGGTATGGTTTTCAAATTGTATTATCATGTTATCATATCATTATGCTTATGATATGTTGATATCTCCCTTATTTTCCCTTACTAAGAATATGATCTCACCCTTTCTTATATTTCCTTTCCCCAAGTTATGAAGAAATATATTTTGTATGATATGTCTAAGAACAGTGATAATTATGAAGAACTTAGTGGGAAACAATATAGTTCACATATGAAACAGTTGTTAATGTTTCCAAGTTTCTAAAGTCACTAGACCTTTATGGTACTCAGGTATGTGTTTGTTTAATGTAATGAATATTCATCTGAAAATGTGTAATATCTATGTATGATAAGTTTGGGTGTTTATAGCTGACATAATTTCCCTACAAACTCATACAGTCATCACATATGCCTACCTCCGAACTTTATCTCATCCCTCCACCTAAAGCCTTTGATACCACTATGTCACACCCCCCCCCCCAAGGTAACCCTCCTAGTCCGGAAATGAGAGAAAGGATATAGGGAGATAATGTTGCCTAAAGCCTACCACCAATAGACCACAAGATGATGAAAAGAAATGAGGGAATATCATACACACAGATGGGAGGCATTACCCTCTAAGGAGAATATAGGGAATGAGACATAATATCAAAACTACCAAACAACTCCTGCTCAGGATAAAAAACTATCCCAAGTACATGCATGTAATTTCATACAAACTGAAACAACTACAAAAAAACTATAATAACCAAAGGAAAAGTCCTCAATAGTGGCCTCGGAGGCTAAACAAACTTGAAAAACTCCACCAGATGGTAATTTACATCCCAATCACCAACCAGATCTTGCAGTCTTGAAAACATTTTTTATAAACTTAGGGTGATCATAACATGTATACATAGTAGGATCCTCCCTAGAGCCGCTCTTGAAAAAGATAAAGAAAGCATAATAAATCCCATTTAACAATAAGTGAAGCTAATTCATTACCTAAACAAGTGTACTAAGTCCTCAACCTCACTATGGATCTCTCTCCAAGTATCACATAAAAATGATCATATAATATAATATCAAAATGTGGTACCTTGATACTATTTCCATATGTTGATTCAATAAGGTTTTCCTTATGAATTTTCCATTTCTTTATACATGGGGGATATTGTTAAGTCGTTAAGGCTTTCCTTATGACTTTACCATTCCTTCTTAATTTGAAAATCCCAAACACCTTATCTCAAGGAAAATCTATTTTTACCCTATGTTTTACTTTTATAAGGAAAAATTTCATTCCCAAAGGAAATTTATCCTTATCATGTTTTCATTGTTCATATCATAATTTTTCTAAGTATAAAATTCGGTTTGAAACCAAAACCTCGGAATCTTATAATTACCGAGATATGAGGCATTCTGTTTTAGGATCCGAAATCTTAGAATTCTGGTTACGAACTCTACTGAGTTCTAACTCTGAATTCTGAATCAGAATTCTGGTTACAAACTCTTCTAAGTTCTGACTCTGAATTCTGATTACAAATTCTGGATATGAACTCTTCAAAGTTCTGACTTCGAATTCTGAATACGAATTCTGGATACGAACTCTTCTGAGTTCGGACTCCAAATTCTGATTACGAATTCTGGTTATGAACTCTTCTGAGTTCTGACTTCAAATTCTAATTACGAATTCTGGTTACGAACTCTTCTGAGTTCTGACTCCGAGTTCTCTAAATACAGACTTCGAAATCTTATGAGTTCTGACTCTAAATTCTCATGAAATCTGACTCTGAACTTTGTGAGTTATGGTTCCAAATTCTCATGAATCTAGATTCTGAATTTCCTTGAAATTCAGACTCTGGAATTCTATAGAATTTAGGTTCCAAATTCCTAGAAAATATAATCTGAATATCCTTGTATTATAGACTCTGAATTCAATTTTGGTTAGACTCCGAACTTTTATTTACTTACATTCCAAATATTGGATTTCTAGTTATGTAACCACATTTTTTCTTACACTTGTTTTTCCATAAAACGATGTTGTGTATTCAGTTACTCACTAACCGTTGTTTGAGTGACACGTGTACAGGTCCCTCTGAAGTTCAAGGAAAAATATGATCATTGGAGGAGGGATCCGACCATTTAACCCGTTCCTATAAATAGGAGCTCATTTAAAAGAGCTCAATATTGTTCGATGACTCTAGATATTACATGTTGTTGAAGTGATTTCTAGAGAGATACTTTCATTGCTTTTTGTATATTGAACTTATTGTTCAGATTTTCTTTGTGCGACTCCGAATGTTGCTGATTACATTCGAGGGCTTCTAGGGATAAGAAGATAGAGGTGCCGACTACCATGAAGTTGAGGGCTTCCTTGATGAGGAAGACAGAGGTGTCGACTACCTTGAGGTTGAGGACCTATGGGGATAGCAAGACAGACTCTGATCTTTATATCGAGAGATTACCCTAGTGTGGATAAGACAGACTTTCTTGAAAGTATAAATCAAGGGACCTTTATCCAAGTTTGTTTGATACCCTTCTCTTTTGGTTAAAATATGTACTACTTGTTACTTGTTTTGTTACAAGATTTCTACTAAAATTTGTATTGTTGAGGAAATTATAACCATCTTAGACTTCCTTATATTTGTACTCTGATTTAGTTAGATTCTATACGCTTTAATGTAGAATCTTCATCATTGTAAACTTTCATTAAGTTTCATTTTTAGAATCACTTTTCCAGAATTTCTTTCTCAGAATCATTTTTTTTCTGATTCAAGAAAGTTTATAGATCTAGAGGTTTTGTGAATTACCTTATTTAACCTTGTTAAACATAACCATATTTAATGTTTAAAAGGAATTTTTAAAGTATACAATTCACCCCCCCCCCTCTTATATTTGATCATCTCATCCTTACATATTCAATCCTACAATTGGTATCAGAGCAGGTGACATTTGAATTAATCTTACAATTAGATTTAGAAGAGAATTATTCTTCTTCTTATTTTCTAGAATTAGTTTTTTCAGACTTGTTTAGTTAAGATTCATTTTTTCTAGAGATACTCTTCTTCAATATTTTCCTTTCTTAGGAATATTTTCCTTGTTTACAAACTTTTTCTATTAACAAGTTTGTGTGGAAAGTTTCTTAAAGATGGCAGGAATCAATGTTGGTTCCATAGACAATCTCAATCCAACTAGACCACCTATATTTGATGGAAATGATTATGAATATTATAGAGATCAAATGAAGACTTTTATTATCAATACTGGTGTTGATGATTTTTTTATGCTTACTGGAGGATATAAAATTCATGACAAAGAAGTAAGTACCTTTACCAATCAAGAAAATCGTGAATATCAACTGAATTATAAGGTACGTAATACTTTGCTTTGCTCTATGACTAGAAATATATATAGCCAAATTTCATCTTGTGAAGCAGCAAACAGTATTTGGAAGAAACTTGAAGTTACTCACTTTGGAACTTCCAAAGTAATTTAAACTAGAAGAGCCATGATCAGAGATAAATATCATGGTTTCTGCTTTCCTTATAGAGAACCCATATGTAAGGTGCAACAAAGATTCATTACTATTGTGAATAGTTTACAATTCATGGGTGAAAAACGGATTAGATTATGAAGATTTTGTTGATAAGATCATAGACATCATGCCCAATGAGTGAGAATCCAAGAGGACTGCTATTGATGAAAACAAAAAGGTTACTTAGATTTCCTTAGATGAACTCTTTGGAACTCTTTTACAGCATGAGACTAGAATGAAGAGAGATGCTGATAATGTAAAGAAGAAGAATGGAAATGGAAGTGTTGATTTTACTACAACTTCTAATCATATTAAAGCTAATACTCCTGAGAGAGTTACCATATCCAAATCTAAGAAAGTTTTTATTCAATCCGAATCTAGTGGAAGTGAATTCTCAGAGAATGAATTATCCAATATTTCTCGAAGGATGAAAAAGATAGCTGGATAGAGTAACTTTCAATCCAAATACAAGAAGAAAGAAAGGAAAGATAAGAAAGATTCAGAAGTCACATGTTATGAATGAAAGACAGATGGAAACATAAGACTTGATTGTCCTATGCTTAAGAGAAAATAAAGAAGGGAAAAGCATTTTGAGAAAAACAAAAAGAAGTACTACAAGTATAAAGCTAAGAAAGTCTTGAAATCTAATGACACCTGGAGTGTCAGTAGTGGATACTCTTCAGATGAATCTTCAGATTATGAATCTTATGGACAGAAGAATCTTGGTCTAATAGCCAGACTACCTATTGACAATCATTGATTTATGGCTAAGGTACACAATGTTGAATCTATGACCAATATATATTTGAATGCTAATGATAGTAAATATTATAACTCTTCAGATGAATAATCTTCTTCTGATGAAGAAAATACTTTACCTTCCTATGAAGAAGTTTCTAGGTTTTCCAAACTTCTTGAGATTGAGAATTAAAAACTTATGAAAAAACTTGATAAGTAAAAATCTACAATTACTATTATTTCTAAGGAAATATCAGATCTTTATAAAGATATTGATAATAAAAAATTTTATTTTGGAAATATTTCAAAAAATCTTGAGGAAGTAAATTCTAAGAAGAATAAACTTTCTAAAGATCTAGAAAACGTAATTTCTAAGAAAGATTTTTTTGAGCCTAGATCTAGTTCAAAATCAAATTTTTTAGAAGACAAGAACTTGGTTATCAAATTGAAATTCGAAATCTTTTCCTTGAGGAAGTGTTTGTCAAACTTTACCTTAGGTAAGGAAAATTTTGATAAAGTGTATTCACAAATCCAAACTCTAAGGAATTGTTCTGGTTTTGGTTATACTGGTTCTAAACTGATTTTTAGTAACAATTATTTTGTTCCTCAACGTGCCCCATTCTGTACTAAGTGTCAGTGTGGTGGACATTGGGAAAAGAATTTTTCTCTAAACAAAACCCAATCCTTAGGATTTCATAAATCCTGTTTTTCTAAGAAGATGTGGGTGCCTAAAATTTTGCTTTCTAAGAATTTAGGATCCAAGAAAGTTTGGATTCCAAAAACCTAACTTTTTCTTATTTTCAGGGAAATAGAGAAGGTACCAACAGCAATACATGGTATATGGATAGTGTATGTTCTTGGCATATGATTGGTAATAAAAACTATTTTGAAAATATTATCAAGACGAAAGGAGGGAAATTAACTTTCGAAGATAATGCTTAGGGAGAAATTATTGGTATAAGTAACATCGTTCTTCTTATAAAAACTTTGATTTCAAATTTTTTATTCATTAAGGGTCTTAAGAACAACCTCGTTAGCATAAGTCGATTATGTGATGAAGGTTGCCTTGTGAATTTTAGGAATGAAAAGTGCTTAGTACACAATTCCAAGGAAGAGTTTGTTCTTTCTGCCCATAGGCAAGAGAATGTTTACACACTAAACACAGAAGACCTTAGGAGCCAAGATCTACCTTGCCTTAGTGAAATGGAAGATCATTCTTGGTTATGGCATAGAAGGTTAGGACATTGTAACCTTAGGAACTTATGCAAACTTTCTAATAAGTGATTATTTAAGGATCTACCGGAGCTTAGATTTGATTATTCAAAAGTTTGTGACCCTGGTCAATATGGAAAGCAACATAAATCAAGTTTTAAATTAGTTGGTGAAGTCTCAACTACTGATGCAGTACAACTAGTTCATAAGGATCTTTTTGGTCCTACACAAACTGGAAGCATTGGGGGAAAGTATTATGTATTTGTCTTGGTTGATGATTACACTAGATTTACGTGGGTCTATTTTCTAGCAAAGAAGTCTAAATATTTTACTTATTTCAAAAGTTTTAGAGACCAAGTTAAAAATGAGAAAAACCTTCCATTGAAAACTATTCATAGTGATCATGGTGGAGAATTTCAAAATTCTGATTTTGAAACTTTTTGTAGTAGAAAAGGAATTACTCATAACTTCTCAGCACCCAAAACACCTCAACAAAATGGTATTGTTGAAAGAAGAAACGAAATTATTCAAGAGATAACTAGAACCATGTTGAGTGAGTATTCTGTAGCCAAACATTTTTTGGCTGAAGCTGTAAGTACTGCTTGTTATACTATAAATAGAGTTTTGATTAGACCTTTTCTTAATAAAACTCCTTATAAGTTATGGAATGGTAGAAAACCTAGACTTTCCTACTTCAAGGTTTTTGGTTGAAAGGTATTCATTCTGAATACTAATGATAATCTATATAAATTCACACCAAAATATGATGAAGGAATTTTCTTAGGATACTCCACAACTTCTAAGGCATATAGAGTTTTCAGTAAAAACACTTGTACTATTGAAGAGACAGTACATGTTAAAGTTGATGAAACTGATCCTTTTGTTTTTAAACAACCCCAACCTACATCTTCGGATGTATTTTCAAAAACTAATTATCAACCTTTGATATAAGATCCTTCTAATAAGGAAAATGTTCAAGAAGATACTTCTGAAAAATTTACCCCAGAAGATTTCCTACCCTATGTTGATGAACAGGTTTTACAAAACCCAAATCAGTTGTTTCTAAAGAATCATCCAAGTGATAGAATCATTGGTGATTTGAATCAACCTGTAAGGACTAGAAGTTACTTAAGAAATGAAGTAGAACAACTAGAATTCCTTTTCCAGTTAGAACCAAAAAGCACTGATGAAGCTTTAGGTGATGATGATTGTATTAAATCCATGCAAGATGAACTAAATGAATTCAAAAGGAATAAAGTCTGGACCTTGGTTGAAAGACCTAAGGAAACTTTTTTTATTGGAGTAAAATGGGCCTTCAGAAATAATTGTGATGAAAATGGAATCATTGTTAGAAAAAAATCTAGATTAGTTGGTAAAGGTTATAATCAACAAGAAGGAATAGACTATGAAGAGATCTATGCTCCAGTAGCTAGACTTGAAACTATTCATATTTTTCTTGCCTTTGTAGCATTCTTAAATTTCAAACTTTTTCAAATGGATGTGAAATGTAATTTCCTTAATGGTTATGTTCAAGAGGAAGTTTTTGTTGAACAACCTCCTGGTTTTGAAGATACAAAATATTCTGATCATGTTTTTAGAATTACCAAAGCTCTGTATGGACTTAAAAAAGCACCTAGAGCTTGGTATGATAGACTTACTGGATTTTTTCTTCAAAATAACTATGTTAAGGGAAATGAAGATCCATCCCTTTTTATAAATAAAGATAAGAAAAAAAATTATTGTTCAAATTTATGTTGATGACATTATATTTGGTTCAACTCAGCAAACTTTAACTGATTCCTTTGCGGATCTAATTAAATCTGAGTTTGAAATGAGTATGATGGGTGAGTTAACATTTTTCCTTGGTTTTAAAATCTCTAAAAAACTAGAAGGAATATATATATCCCAATATAAGTATATTAAATATCTTCTTAAAAAGTATGGATATGACAACACTAAGAGTATAAGTACTCCAATTGGTACCTCAAACACACTTGATCTTGATGAAGCTAGGAAACCAGTAGATCAAACATATTTTAGAGGTATGATAGCAAGTTTACTTTACTTGATAGCTAGTCGTTTAGACTTAATGTTTTTAGTATGCTTATGTGCAAGATATTAATCCAATCCTAAGGAATCTCACTTAAAGGCAGTGAAAAGAATTTTTCACCACTTAAAGGGAACCACGGATTTAGGACTCTTTTATACTTCTGGAAATGATTTTGTTTTAAAAAGTTTTTTGGATTCTAAATTTGGTGGATGTAGAATGGATAGAAAGAGTGCATCTAGAACTTTTCATTTCTTAGGAGATTCATTAGTTTCTTGTTCTTTCAAGAAGCAACACTCAGTAGCACTTTTCACTGTTGAAGCTAAATATGTAGCAACTGGAAGTTGCTGTGCTCAAGTGTTGTAGATGCAACACACACTCACAAAATATGGTATGAGTTTTACCAAAACACAAATTTTTTGTGATAATAAAAGTGCCATTTCCATTAGTAAAAATCATGCACATCACTCTCGTGCAAAGCACATAGACATTAGGCATCACTTTCTTAGGAAACACACACAAAAAGGAGATATCATTCTTCAATTTCTCGGAACACAAGATCAACTTTGCTGATATTTTCAAAAAATATTTACCCTCCGATATATTTGAATACATTAAACAGAAGTTAGAAATGATAACCATTAGGTAATCCTCCTTAATAACTTCATGTTGAACCAATATCTTTACAGTAATAAACTCTTTTTCATAGGGGGAGTACATTTTTTGTAATGAAGTTTTTCATATTTTTTGTAATGAAGTTTTTCATATTTTTCGTAATGAATTTTTTCACATTTTTCATAATGAAGTTTTTCATATTTTTCGTAATGAAGTTTTTTATATTTTTCATAATGAAGTTTTTCATATTTTTCGTAATGAAGTTTTTCATATTTTTTATAATGAAGTTTTTCATATTTTTTGTAATGAATTTTTTCATATTTTTCATAATTAATTTTTTCATATTTTTCATAATGAAGTTTTCCGTACTTGAAATTTTCGTAATGAAATTTTTCGTACTTGAAATTTTCGTAATGAAGTTTTCTTACTTAAAATTTTCGTAATTTTTTTTCGTACTCGATATTTTTGTAATGAATATTTTCGTAATAAAAATTTTTATAATGAAGATCTGTGTACTCAATTCTTTTTCATACTCAAGTTTTTTTTGGAATCTAAAGTCCTTCAAGAAGAATTTCCCTCAATAAAAATAATTCTTCTGACAATTCGAAAGGTATGATTCTTCCTTGAGTTTTTGTAATAACCTTTTAATTGCTGTTAGTTTCTTTTGTTTTTAAATTTCTCAGATTCTAGTTTCCTTAAATTCAAATCTTTTCCTTTAAAAACCTTAGAAGATCGGATCCTACCAAATTTCCCTTGCGGCTATCATTTCAACCATCAGATCAGATCTGAAGAATTCTCAGCCATTGGATTGAAATGGGAAGATGAATTGTCACTTCAACACCTATAAAAAGGGGACCCCTGATGGTTGTCCCACATCATTTTTCAAAGCTTTTGCGTGTCGAAGCTCTGCCCAACTTCAAAAGCCTGTTCCAGATTTTCAAAGATTTGTCAAGCCTGAATGTCTGCTGAAGTTCCTTCTCAGGAAATGTCTTTTGTCAAGCTGATTTCGGAGTGGAAATTTTACAGGGAGAGGTTGGTGCATCCGAACTTCTTCAATAAGTATGACTCTATTATTTCAAATAATTTCAAGCTTAATGGATGGGAAAGTGTATCCATATCAAATACAGGAGCTCAGGATGTTGTGTATCTAGATCTACTCATTGAATTTTATGAATCATTTTTCTTTTTAAAGGAAGATGGTAGAGAAAAATTTTCCTTCAAAAGTTATGGTAAAACTTATGCACTTTCTTATACCAAGGCTTCTAGCTTGGTAGGGATATCTTATGAAGGGGAATCCGAGTTTTGTTCCCAAAAATTACCGAATGTGCAAAGATTTTTTGTAAAGGTGAAGGCTTTACAATGTCTTGGAATTTCAGATGTCAATACCACAAAGATTTCTCACTTGTCTACCAACAATCGGATTCTAGAGTTATGGGTCCAGGGTCTTATCGTACCAAGAAAGTGTGACAAGGACACTCTTAAAAAAAGTGATATGTATATATTATATTTTTTGGTAAATCTAAGGAAAATCAATCTGATGAAGCATATTCTCATTACGATAGAGAATATCAAGAATGGGAATTTGAGAGCTCAGATAATCATGTATCCTGCCCTACTCTCCAAATTGATAGTTCGGTGCCTTAAATCTTTCAAGATCCCTTGTAGTTCCAAGCCAAGGAATTGTAAAGTAATGATAATCAGCGATGATACCCACAAGAGGATGAAAGTTGGTTTCTCTAAGGAGTCTGGTGAATTTTATGATCTACCAGAGGATAAAGTAGAAGCCGATCTAAAAAATGAAGAAGAGGCTGAACCATCAAAGAAAGCTGGAAAAAAGAGGAAACTAAAGGAAGTGGAAGAAACAAAGAAAACCCCTAAGTCCAAAAAACTCAATCCGCAACTCCAAAACCCAAGAAACATAAAGCCTATCCAGATGAGTTAGTGGCTAAATGGAGGAAGGATAAGAAGAACCAAAAGGAAGGGGATATACAATTTGGTCTAGACCCCACTGAGGCCAAGGCATTGAAAGAGAAAGTAGCTAATGAACTTGAGAAGAAATCCAAAGAGAAGAAACATAAGAATAAGATGTTGGAGGCAGATATTGTGCAATATCTTTTAAAGGATATTGAAGTTTCATCTGAGAACATTCTCGTACCAAAAACCTTCTTAGTAGAACAATTACCTGAGACTCTGGGAAAGAATTTCATGTCTCTGGAAAAAGGAAAAGAGAAGGTTGTTGAAAAAGAATTTGTAGAAGAAGTTCAAGAAGCTGAAATCACTGAAGATACAGCTGGTCTAATAAAGAAATTAGAATAATTTCATGAGAAGTAAAGTGCTTCCGAAGAATTGTCAATCCAGACTTCCCAAGCTGAATCTTCGAAACTTTCTACTCCTGGAATTGATGAGAAGGCTGAAGAGGAAGTGAACAAGTTATCTGAGGAAGAGATTCATAATCATGACTTCATTCTCCCTGAAGATATTGAATCAAGAGCTCAGAAAGAAAAAATTTATGAAGATAGTATTGTTCAGTTGTCTGAGAGTGAGCATGAGTCTCCAGATGAAGAAGCTATTATGAGAATTAGTAAGGGAAAACAAGTGGTTGTTGATACCCCAAAGAAAGAAATTTTGAGGAAAAATAAAGTTGGTGGAACTCATAAGAGGAATATAGTTGAGTTAGAACAAGAACCATAACCAAGAAAAATGTCAGATTCGGAGTCATCAGCTTTAGGACATGACTTTGTCATTCAATCCCTAAAGAAGCTAGTGGAAATCATTCCGATATTTCCAACAATTGACTCCAGATTCTAGATTCTCCAGCATAGCATGAATCATAAATCAGACTTTGTATCCATGGTAATGGATAGGTGTGTAAAGATTGAGGCTGATCACAAGAATTTCCTTATCAACTATGAATCCCACAGAAAATCTTGCAAGAAAATGACCAGCTGGTCTAGGAAGATCGTTGAAGATTTGAGAGAGATTGATCAATTTCAAGAAGATGTCAAGGAATATTTTGATATTAAAGACACCAAAATCAAGGATCTTACAAATAACTTTGAGGAAAATCTAAACCTTGAACAAAATACTCGGATTCAGGATGTCAAAGACCTGAATGAGAAGTTGAATTATGTTGTCCAAAGTTGGAAAACAGAAAGGGATATTTGGATCGAGATTAAAGAAAAGCTAGAGAATCAAGATGACTTGCTGAAGGCTCAGGCAGAGGCTCTGAAGGCTCAAGATGATAGGATCAAAGCCTTATAGAAGCAATCATAGGAGGATCACAAAGAGATAAAAAAGCTGAAAACCATTGTAAAGAAGCTGATACCCAAGGAAAAAGAAGCAAAATAGATCCAAAACCGATCTTTTGTTGTATCTGTTTTTTCCTTGTACAAATTCTTCCAATCCTAATGAAATTGTGGTTGCTTGTTTTGTTTGGATGTTTGTACTAATATTTCAAATACCATATTTTTTTCCATTCCCTCAAACTCTTTTTGAAAATCACAAAGGTGGAGAAGGAAAAAGAATTCTAAGTAAAGAATAAATATCCCTAAGTAAGGGAGAGTTTATCTAAGGGGGAGTTCTCATTATGAATATTTCTATATTCAAGATAATGAACATTATCATTCCAAAAATCTATAATAAAATCCTTAGTGTTCCAAATCCTAAGGGGGAGTTAGTTGTATTCATCTTTGCCAATGTAAAAAGGGAGATAAGTTCTATTTTCAAAGTCTGGAAAAATATTTTATAAGTCCTTTTATGCTTGTTCGTAAGGATGTTTGTGCTTTCCAAAAAGGGGGATATTGTTGAGTCAATAAGGTTTTCCTTATGAATTTTCTATTTCTTCATACATGGGGGAGATTGTTAAGTCATTAAGGATTTTCTTATGACTTTAACATTCCTTCATATTTTGAAAATTACAAACACCTTATCTCAAGGAAAATCTCTTTTTACCCTATGTTTTACTTCTATAAGGAAAATTTTCCTTCCCCAAGTAAATTTATCCTTATCATTTTTTCATTGTTCATATCATGATTTTTATAAGTATAAAATTCGGTTTGAAACCAAAACCTCATAATCCTATAATTACCTAGATATGAGGAATTCTGTTTTAGGATCCGAATTCTCAGAATTCTGGTTACGAACTCTAATGAGTTCTGACTCTGAATTCTGAATCAGAATTCTGGTTACAAACTCTTCTAAGTTCTGAATCTGAATTTTAATTACAAATTTGGATATGAACTCTTCTGAGTTCTGACTCCAAATTCTGATTACGAATTCTGGATACTAACTCTTCTGAGTTCTGAATCCGAATTCTAATTATGAATTATGGTTATGAACTCTTCTTAGTTTTGACACCGAATTCTGATTACGAATTATGGTTATGAACTATTCTAAGTTCTGACTCTGATTTCTCTGAATATAGACTCCGAACTCTTATGAAATCTAACTCTGAATTCTCATGAACTCTGACCCCGAACGTTTTGAGTTCTGGTTCCGAATTCTCATGAATCCAGATTCTGAATTTCCTTGAAATTCAGACTCCGGAATTCTATAGAATTAAAGTTACAAATTCCTAGAAAACAGAATCTGAATATCCTTGTATTATAGAATCCGAATTCAATTTTGGTTAGACTCCAAACATTTATTTTCTTACATTCCGAATATTGGATTTCTAGTTATGTAACCACATTTTTGCTTACACTTGTTTTTCCATAAAATGATGTCGTGTATTCACTTACTCACTAACTTTTGTTTGACTGACACATGTACAGGTCCCTCTGAAGTTCAAGGAAAAATATGATCGTTGGAGGAGGGAGCCGACCGTTTAACTCATTCCTATAAATAGGATCTCATTTGAAAGATCTCAATACTGTTTGATGACTCTAGAGATTAAATGTTGTTGAAGTGATTTCTAGAGAGAGACTTTCATTGCTTTGTGTGTATTGAACTTCTTGTTCAGATTTTATTTGTACGACTCTGAATGTTACTGATTACATTCGAGGGCTTCCGGGTATAGGAAGATAGAAGTGCCAACTACCTTGAAGTTAAGAGCATCCTTGCTGAGGAAGACAGAGGTGCCGACTACCTTGAAGTTGAGGGCTTGCATGGATAGCAAGATAGACTCTAATCTTCATATCGAGGGCTTACCCTGGTGTGGGTAAGACAAACTTTCTTGAAAGTATAAATCAAGGGACCTTTATCCAAGGTTTTTGGATACCCTTCTCTTTGGGTTAAAAGATTTACTATTTGTTACGTGTTTTATTACAAGTTTTCTGCTGCATTTGTATTGTTGAGGAAAGTATAACCATCTTATACTTCCTTATATTTGTACTCTAATTTAGTTAGATTCTATACACTTTAAGTTATAATCTTCATCATTATAAACTTTCATTAAGTTTCATTTCCGAAATCACTTTTCCGGAATTTCTTTCTCGGAATCATTTTTTCCTGATGCAAGCAAGTTTATAGATCTAGAGGTTTTGTGAATTACCTTATTTAACCTTGTTAAAAATAACCATATTTAAAGTTTAAAAGGATTTTTTAAAGTATACAATTCACCCCCCCCCCCCTCCCCCCCTATTTTATTTTAGCATCTCATCCTTACATATTTGATCCTACACCCTATTGGTTTTTCTCTCTTCCCCAACATCACACATCCTGATCCATATCTCTCTAAAATTAAGCTAGCTCGAAGACACCTAGGATAAAGTATCATATCATGTACCATCCAACACATCATATAATAACATACCATTTCCATCATGCATCACATCATCTCCCCATCCCATTCCACATCTCCAGATAGTAATCGAGTAGTTTCTAGGAGTCAATACAGCTCGTACGTCATGTATTATACCTCAAGCTATTATAGCTCATACACAACATACATATAATAAAACATAGGATACTATCTCCAGAGATACATGTATTTGAAATAACCAAAGTCCATTATAACACTCTACAAACATATACAGAGAAAGTAATCGATGTTCATACCCGGACATAATATTATCAGGAGAAGAGAGTGGGGCGATAGAGGGTAGTTAGTTATCTGTTCTTCTCCAACCTGAATTTTGGGGAAAATACACTCCCAAAATTAATTGGGTTTCAGTATCCCTACATAAATGGGTAGATTAGCATATGAAATAACATAACATATAGGATATATATAGCTCACGACCATACTATGGGCATGAACCTAGCCTTATACTCAACTACAACTATCATCACTTGAATACTAATCTTCCATTTCTAAGGGCTAGAGATCATATAAGCACACAAAAATTCAAGAATAATTTCATTTATTAATTTCCATTAAACTATTAACATTATGTTAATTATTTAATTTAACCATTAACATTTCTTAATCATTACTTAAATAAGATCATCAACCAATTTCCATTCCCTCTGGGCATAAACTAACTGATTCAATGATTTTTCAAGATTATCATCTTTTCATAATTATTTCTAGCACCACCCCCATGGGTTAAAAAATTTATTAAGAATTATCATTCTATAATTCCATATACTCTAGGACTCATCTTAAGTTACTATAAAATAAATGAATAACCAAGCATAACCAGCTACCAGAAGCAGTGGAGAAAGGAATACAGAAATAGATAACCAGATCATTTGGACTTTTAAGCGGGTTCATTAACATAAAACTATCCTATATTTTAACACAGAAATGGGTAATCCAAGATTTAACTTGTCCCATGTATCCCATTTCCATCCCCTACACCACTTTGTATATCACCATGCATCCATCCCGCCATCCCTGGCACCAACTACTACCATAAACTTGGGCCTCCCCACCTATGTCTCATCAAACCATTATCCATTCTAGGATCACATTTCATTGTATGGTAAGGATCACATCTAGAGAAAATACACAAGGAAATAAGAAAGACAACAAAAGTCAATAGGTAGTTTATTCCCAAAAACCAAGTCATCCAACCTTCATAAGAAAATGGGTATGCTCAGCCCCAAACATTTGTCTTTATCAAACAATTAATTCGTCACTATCTTATATTAATTGATTCATTTATCACAAGTTACCACCATAAATAACTTATGAAATAAACTATTAAAAACTAATAATTATTTAAACATGATTCCAAGAATAACTTCCAATTTTATTAAAATTAAGGAATGTCATTTTAAATTAACATGTCTCTTTATTATTTCATTAACAAGAATACCAGTTGCTTGTTCTTTAGTAAAACCCATTAAAATAAGAAAGAAAATTTTCAATTAAACATTCATTAAGAATCACTTTGATTTCCATCACAACATAATAAAGAAAAGTTTTATTTAATGTCACACCTATGTATTTTAATTCATCTTTGATTCTGGTTTGGGTTTGTTTCTTGGATTATTTTCTTAGGAACCGGGTGTGATAGGTTTGAATTTTTGGGGTATTATTTCCATTTATCTTTTACCTAGATTTTCCCTCGAGTTTACTTTGAATTCTTGGATAAAAATTCTGATTTTTGGTGGGAAGGGTGTGGTTCAAGGTTGGCACATAGTTAGTAGTAATTGTGCGCTCTGCCCAGGTAATTGTGTGGTAGGTGTCTGGGTGAGACAGAAGCTACTGCCCGGCCAGTGCACGGTCGTGCGCCTCAGCCTAAAAAGCATGAGTTAGGTCGGGGTCTCATCCAGAAGTTACCCCAAGGATTATGCATGGTATTTTACATAGTGTGGATTAACTGTGCGATAGGTGTCTACCATGGTAGAAGCGGTTGCACGATCACTGCACGGTTTAACAAACCGTTCAGACTAACCATGCATCCTATCTAGGTCATTAAAATTTGGTATTTTACCTTTTTCCCCCTTATACTTTTACCCCAAATCCACCCCTCTCCTCCCCATACAGTATTCCAAGTCCTAGGCGCACCTCCCTTCTTCTCCTCCTCTCTGTTGGCCTCATTTTGGTGGTGGATTTGGCTCATATTCTTCAAGGAACCCTCATTTAAGTACCCTTTTCTTGTTTTCCTCATTCTTTTTAGGGTTTTCTATTTTCTCCTTTTGGTTTTTGGTTTTATAGTGGGTAGGGTATTAGATTTAGGGTTTGTTCTATCTTAATAGAGTTTGATCTTAATGTTTTAGGTTTGATCTTTCCTTGCTTGGGTTTTTCGAGGTGAGGCTATGGTTTCATACCATTTTTCTGGAATTTTCTTCATATGTGGTAAGTGGTTCCATGCCCTAACATTATTAGATGAAATTAATGTTTTTTTGAAATTTTAAATATGTTATATGGTTTAATTATGTGTTGTGAAAGGTAATTTTCAAGTACTTTTCCATGCTTATATGATGGGAAAGGATTTTTTAAAGGAAACGGCTGGGTTTTATGTGTGTGATTTAGTGTGGGGTTCTGTGGGAATGTTTTATGGGTTTTTTGAGAGGTGAGAAACATGTTTTTATATGAACTTGTTGTAAAAATGGGTTTGGGTGTAGGTTTTAAAATGGAAATTTAATACTTTGGCATGTTTGGATTTTTGTTTATTTTTTAATATGAGTTGTAAATTTTTAAAATGATGAATGGCATGTTTTGGAAATGATTTTGGTCTATGTGTGGATTTATAAAAAGGGTCTTAGATTGTGGAATTGGTTCATTAATTTTATGTTTTTCATGTGTTTATAAAAAGGTAATTTTTGAATTGTGAAAGTGGTGATAAATGCATTGAAAAGGGGTTTTAGTGTGACTAAACTAGAAAATAGGTTATTTTATGGAAAATGGTGATTTCCTTGAAATTCTTGGAATTGTTTTATGAAAGTGTTGGTATATGTGATATGTGAACCTAAACTCGAGCACAAGGGAATCTCAGGTATCTAGGTGGACTGGCTAGTTCTATTACTCTAGATGATATGGAAGTGGTTCATCCTGATTTTGTCTAGCCGGATTGAATATTACAACACTAACAAAACATTATTATGATGAGAGACCGCTAGTCCATTAGGGTGTCCCCTCCTAGTGGCTCATGCATGTGAAATTTGTGATTGTGGTTTCTAAGCCACCCTTCACCGAGGTATGAGGTTCTAGTGTCCCACTCGAGCTAGATTGACCCTATGGATTCACCCATGGTGCTCTAATTTATATGATGTGGTGTCATAGATTGATATATGGTTGACCTCTTATGTGTGTGTGTTTTTATAAATTCCATTTTTATTTTATCAAATGGTTTTGGAATGAATTTATTTGGAAGTGTTCCTTTTTAAAATGTTTACCCAATAAATGTTTTTCCCATAAATTTTTTAAATGAATTTACTTAAATGAGCATGTTAGATTATCTTCTAAATGTTTTGGTATGGAATCTATTTATTTGGGTTCCATCCTACTGGGCATTGGCTCACACCCTTCATACACCTTTGGGTGTATGTAGACCTTGTTCTATGTTTCTTCCAGGTAAAGGCAAGGTATATAGTGATGGAAGTTTGGGTTGCTAGTTCTCTCCTTTTGTGAATAATGATGGTGGTGGATTGAGGATGTGGATCCTCTCATTCATAGATGTTTGGTATAGAGTTTTGGTCCCCTTCTGTTGTTTAATTTTGGGGGGTTTGTTTAAAGTTGTAAACCTTAAATTTCAGAAACTGGTTATACCCTATTTGGTTGTTCATTTTCAGTTTTGGTTTATTTATCTTTTTTGTTTTTTATGTGTATGTAAATTGGGTAAAATAATTCCCTTATTTTAGTTTTGATATATGGGAACTTGTTTCCAGCCTGTTGGGATCTGGAATACCCTTCAAGCCATGCAACGGACTGAGTCAGACACTGGTTCAGATGACGACCTAGATTGGTTCATGAAAAAATTGTATCAAATCTAGGTCCTCTATTTTGGGTCATGTTCCTTGGGAAATAGTCTAGGTAAACTGGAGATAGAATTATTAGTACTTGATGTTCTAGTTATGAGTACAGTTCCTGGCTAGCACACCTCGTGATGAGACTCAAGTCACTAGGGGAAGCCGGGTTTCATCTGAGTAATTTGGTCCTTATGGTTGTTCTTTGTTTAGGAAATGAAATGTGAGTTGGGCCAATGGTCTCAGTGTGATCTTAGGGTCTGGTAATCCATGTGGATTCAGGGACATTTCCCTAGAACACTCTCTATAATGGTCGTGTGATTGGCATATGGCCACCAACCATATGTCCAAGTCACCCATCGGTGCTATTTTCCTCTTGCAACATCCTGTGTCTCTTTGGGTTTTAAAAATCATTTTGAAAAGCCCTTGTTTTTTAATCTTGGAAACTTGATTTTAAATTAAAAATGAGTCAGTTTCAGGAATGTGTAAAAATGAGTTTTCAGAATCACCTTAAAGGAATCTTTATAAAAGTTTATTTTCATGAAACGGTCTTTGTATAAAATGATAATGATTTCAATGATATTGGGTTTTTATAATCAAACTTGCGGCTTATCAAGAATTGGTTTTTTGGAAAATGGGAATTTATTTTCAAAAATGGGTTTTGGAAACTTGTTTTAAATGAGAATAAATGAGTTATTAATTAAATGGGTATTGATGAAATGGGTTTTTTTGGGAAATTGGGAGTGTTTTTAAATGGGTATAATGTTTTGGAATTGATGTCTAGAGTTTGAGGATGAGTTTTAATTGATTTTTTTTTGATTTTTTGGTTAGTGAATTTTGTAAAACTTTATAAAATTTTGAAATGAGAGTTAAATCATGGAGTTAAAAGTGTGGGTTGAATGTTGTTTTGTAATATAGAAAGGTTTTGTTTTTATCTTTGGTATTCTTATGGGTGACCACATGCATGGGTTATGTGTGGAAAAGTGGATGGGTGCCCGGTATATCATGAGAGATGCATGTATGAGACCCCATAAGATACCATTGTTGAATGTGAAACCCACTAATACTATTTTATTTTTTAAAAGGTTCTTTTAAAGAAATGGTGTGGTGTTTAGTTTTTGTATTTTGGGAATGTTTTTGTGGGGTGTTTGATCTTAAAAACTCATCTTTCTTAAATGGTGTTTTGAGTTTGTGTTTTTTTGGTGGGTTAGCTTTGGAAATAATGGTTAGTGTGTTCTTGTTGATGGGTTGGGGAGACCTTGAGTTGTTCCCTCTATGTGTTCGGTGTTTGTTTGTGGTACGTCTTGTCTAATGGACCAATTGGATAGGGTCCTTGGTTTTTCTTGTTGGCTATTTTACGCCCCCCCCCCCCCCCACCCCATAAATAATTAATGCATGTTTGAATTGCGGCCAAAGGTGATTAACCATTAGCAGACCCTCCAGTTGATCAAAGTAAGGACTTAATCATTGGGTTTTAGGGTTGAGAATCTCTCTCTATTTTTTTTAGTTAATCGAATTCCCTCATAGTGGGAGAGTAAATGTGATAAGAGTTTAAATAATCTTTGGGTTCTTTGAGTTTTTTGAGTCATCGAAGGTGAAGTTTAACACATTTATGTCTGAAGTTCTTGTATGGAGGTAGTGAAGGGAATTCCATTGAGTAAAGGTGGAAGTAGTTTGGAGTTTTTGGTGTTGTATACTGTATTAAAAGGTCTTTAGATCCTCATTGGATCCTTCTAAGCAAGGGGTTATGATAGGCCACCAGTGTGGTGAATCTGGTCGTAAGAGGCTGTTATGGATGTTTTCTAAAATCATGTTCCATTTGGGACTCAGTTTAAATTTCCTTAACTTGTAATTCCTCTTATGTTGAAATGGTCATGTTTGGTGATGTCTTACAGCATCATGTTCTCTCTTAAATGTCATGTGGGTGTTGTGTAATCTTCTAAGAACCTCTATTTTAATATAAGTCTATTTTCTTTTGGGAAATTCTGAATTCCTCTATTTTAGATAGAAGTGCCTTTCGTGTATGATTCCTTCTGATTCTCTCACTCAAAGTGTAAAGGATAAATGTGTGTGAATCTTTTAATTCCTTGTTTTGGTGAAGTTCTATATCGAGGAAAAGTGGGTCTCGGGGTGTGTTGTGTTCTATTAGTTCTTTCTAAAATGTGGTGTGGTTGCTTATGTAACCAGAAAGAGAAGTTCTGTTTGGGGGTTTTTAATGCCTGACTGTGAAGTATAAGATGCTTCAAGCATTAGAGATCTAGCCATAGGTCTTGGAGTGAAGCTGTTGAATAGTCAGGAACCCCCATAGGTGAAAACGACCTTGGTCCAGTGTTTGTCTTCGGTGAGGAAAATGGAGACAGTTTAAACATACTGTGTAGTTTTTTTACTCTAAATGGCCTCGATTGGTGGAAAGGGACTTGGGGACACTGTTTCTTAATTGAGAACCATGTAGGTGGAAGATTTCCTCCTTGGATATAAGGAGGTGTGGTTTTCTCGTTTTATTATACCTTAGTGCTTGTACCCATGTGGATGTGAACATCTATGTGGTTTTCTATGTTTGTTCAACCTTTTAAATCATCCTAAGTTTTGGTTTGGACTCATCCAAGGATATTAATGCCCCATAAGAGTAGTGAACTGTGTGGATTTTTCTCCTTGGGTTATATTCCTTTTCATCATACCCCTTGTGGTGGGGGTTTGGTCTGGGTAGGGTTTCCTATGTCGGTCTACGCTAGTTGACTAAACTGGTTGGTTCTTATGGTGGGGAGACCCACTGTGGGTCTTACTAGAATTGCTCTAGGATAAATTAATGTTAGCCTATTCCGTATGGTGGGGATTCCGTTCAGGCCTATCTGTGTTGGTATTTCGGTCTTGTCTCAGGTGTTGGTTTGTTTCTAATGGTGGGGAGTCCGTTTGGGCCTCCCCATGTCAGTATTTTAGTTTTGTTCCTGGTGTTGGCTTGGAAGTAGGTAATCTCATTCTAATCTATCTAACCCTAAGATTCTTCTTTGAGTAAACATTGCTATTGGAAAATTCCCAATTGGTTCATTTAATTAAGGTTATGGGGGTATTCATCGGGGTGTGTTTTGATCTTGTTTTCTTGATTCGGGCAAGTGGTGTGGGTTTCATTTGGTAATATATGAGGTTTTTCAGTTTAAGAGGTTGGATTGTAGGTTGTGGGAGTTCCTTTCCTTTGATCAATCAAATATAGGTGTTCTAAATTTTGGGGGTGGGTGGAACATAAAGGGGATTCCATTTTGGTCTCGTGAGTTAAACTTGTAAACATCTTTTCTTGCTAATAGTGTTCTTTCCTTCTTCTCGTTGTCATTCATCGAGAATATTCTTGAGCTGAGAAGAAGTACCAGTTCTTTTTTTCAAATAAAACCTTGGGATGGATTTCTATGGGTGGAAAGAATTGTGGTGGAGAGAATTATCACACACAAGTTTTTGAATTCATCTTTGGTTCTAATTCTGGTTTGGTTCTTAGATTATTTTCTCGGGAACCGGGTGTGACGGGTTTGAATTTTTGGGGTATTCTTTCCATTTATCCTTAGTCTAGATTTTTTTCTCAGGTTTCCTTTAAATTCTTGGAGAAAATGAAAAAAATTCATGGAAAGGGTGTGAAGCATGGTTGATGCACGGTTAGTAGTAAATGTGCACCCTACGTAGGTAACCATGCGGTAGGTGT
The DNA here is from genome assembly GCA_963277665.1 of Viscum album. NCBI lineage: Eukaryota > Viridiplantae > Streptophyta > Magnoliopsida > Santalales > Viscaceae > Viscum > Viscum album. Next base: position 1,834,666,914 of record OY728138.1, read on the forward strand.
CTGGGTGAGATAGAATCTATTGCATAGCCAGTGCACGGATGTGTGCCTCAGACTAGAAATCATGTAGTAGGTTTGGGTCTTGGATAGAATTGATTGCACAACTTCTGCATAGTATGTCAAACCATGCGAATTAACCGTGCGGTAGGTGTCCACCTTGATAGAGGCAGTCGCATGGTCACCGCACGATTTGACAAACTGTGCGGACTAACTATGCGGCCTGTCCAGGTCATTAAAATTTGGTCTTTTACCTTTTTTCCCACTTTTATTTTTACCCCAAATCTACCCCTCTCCTCCCCATCTGGGATTCCAAGCCTTATTTCTGCCTCCCTCATTCTCATCCTCTCCCTTGGGCTCATTTTGGTGGTGGATTTGGCTCGGATTCTTCAAGAAAACCTCATGTAAGTCCCCCTTCTCTTGTTTTTCTCCTTCTTTTTCAAGTTTTCTATCTTATCCTTTGGGGTTTTGGTTTTCCAGTGGGTATGGTATCGGATTTAGGTTTTTTTCTTGCTTAATATAGTTACATATTAATGTTTTAAGTTTGATCATGCCTTTCTAGGGTTGTTCAAGGTGTGGTTACGGTTTCACACTATTCTTTCAGAAGTTTCTTCATATGAGGTAGGTGGTTCCATGACCTAACATTATTAGATGAATTTAATATGTTTTTTTGAAATTTTAAATATGTTATATGGTTTAATTGTGTGGTGAGAAAGGTAATTTTCATGTGTTTTTCCATGCTTATGTGATGGGAAGTGATTTTATAAATGAAATTGATAGGTTTTATGCATGTGCTTTTGTGTGGGATTTCATGGGAATGTTTTATGGGTTGTTTGAAAGCTGTGAAACATGTTTTCAAAGGCACTTGCAATGAGAATGGTTTTGGGTGTAGGTTTTCAAAGGTAAATGTAATACTTTGGCATGTATAGCTTGTTATGCAGTTTTAAATACGAGTCATAAATTGTTTAAATGATGAAAGACGTGTTTTTGAGATGATTTTGGTTTATGTGTGGATTTATAAAAAGGGGATTGTCCTGTGGAATTGGTTTATTAATTGTATTTTTTTCTTGTTTTTTTTTAAAAGGGATTTTTGAATTGTGAAAGTGATGATAAATGCATTGAAAAGGGGTTTTGGTGTGAGTAAAATGAAAAATGGGTTTTTTATGGAAAATAGTGATTTCCTTGAAATACTTGGCATTGGTTTATGAAATTGGTGGTATATGTGATATGTGAACCTAAACTCGAACACAAGAGAATCCTGGGTATCTAGGTGGGTTGATAAGTTCTAGTATACTAGATGATATGAAAGTGGTTTGCCCTGATTTCATCAAGTTGGATTGACGCTTACAACACTAACTAAACATTATGATTATGGGACACTACTAGGCCATTAGGGTGTCCCCTACTAGTGTTTCATGCATGAGAAAGCTATGATTTTGGTTTCTAAGCCACCCTTCATTGAGGTACGAGGTTCTAGTGTCCCACTCAAGCTAGATTGACCCTAGGGATTTACCCATGGTGCTCTACTTTATATGATGTTGTGTCATTTGTTGGCATACGGTGGACCTCTTGTGTGTTTTTGTTTTTATAAATTCCCTTTTTCTTTAAGAAAATGGTTGTGGAATGGCTTTCCTTGGAAGTGTTCCTTTTTAAAAAATTTACCCAATAAATGTTTTTCCTGGAAATGTTTTAAATGAATTTACTTAAATGATGATGTTATATTATCTTCAAAATGTTTTGGCATGGAATCTATTTATTTGGGTTCCATCCTACTAGGATTTTTCTCACACCCTATATACACCTTTGGGTGTATGTAGACTTTGTTCTATGTTTGTTCTAGGTAAATGAAAGGTATATAGCGATGGAGTTTTGGGTTTCTAGTGGTCTTATTTTTTAGATCTTGGTGGAGATGGATTTATTATGTGGATCCTCCCATTCATGGAGTTTTATTATAGAGTTTTGTTCCCCTTCTATTGTGGTATTTTTGGGTTTTTTGTTTAAATTTTTAAAACTTAAATTATGGAAACTGGTTATACCCTGTTTGGTTATGCATTTTCATTTTTTGTTTATTTGTCTTATTGGTTGTTTACATGTACATAAATCGGGTAAAATCATTCCTTTGTTTTAGTTTTGATACCCTAGAACTTGTTTCCAGCCTGTGGGGATCAGGAATGCCCTTCAGTCCATTCTACGGACTGAATTGTTCATTGGTTCGGATGATAACCCGTCTTGGTTCGTGACATTTAAACATGACTCGTTATTTCTTTATCCAAAAAAAATTGTTGGTTTTATGTTCTTTAACCAATTTCAACCTAATAGATATGATAAACCATATCATAAAAAACATTCTAACTATAGTATAAACAAATATATCACACTATCTAGAAAAATAGGAGGTAATCGTTATCACAATGGAAACACATGTGATTGTCATAACCATAAACCAAGGTTCATTATTTAATCTAGTTTAATCTTTATTAAGGTTAATTTGACCATCATCCAAAGGTATAAATCGTGATGAATTTTAAAATTTAACATAAAATAATAAGAGAGTCATCGGATCCCCTACCTCAATTATAATTTCATTATTCTTCGCACAAGAACGGACATACAAGGTTAAACCACCACTGAAAGAAACACCACCAAGATGGAAGAATTTTAGAAGACACCTAGAATCCAAAAAACACCATCAAACCACACTACAGCAACACCAAAAATAGAGCCTCCCATTGCTATATTATTCTGGGAATAAAAGAAGCCAAGAAAATGGGAATAAGAGAATAAAATAGAGTACCTCGAACCAAAATCATTTTATTATCCATAAAACAAGGGATATAACCCACAAGATATGACCAAGTTTTATCAAGGGAGGTAGAATGAAATATTACCCAGCAATAACTTCTGTTAACAGAGCTCCAACATTAGTGGTTTCTCTACCAAGAGCTAGTTCATCTGAATGCATCTAAAAACCAAAGAAATTTGAGAGGATAATCATAGATCATTTATTAGAGGGTAAGAATGAATTAAAACCATATTTAATAACATATATAAATTCCTCGTGTGTTTCCCATTTCAAACTAGTCATGATCCAAAAGTATTGGCAATCGTTTTGGTCATTTAAAAACAATATTGAACACCACCACAATTTTCACCATAGACTAGCCATGGTCATGGTGGTTCTTGAGCTCAGCATCCCAACACAAAATCCCCTATGGCGTGTTGCACATATCCAACCAGTTTTCCCATTTATACGAATTCCAAACTGGATTAGCAAACAGTTTCAATACTGGCTGTTTTAGATAGGAAAACTCTCAAGGAACCACACCCTTATTAGGAATTTCTACTAGTCTGTTTCATATATAAGGACTATACCAAGTCCGAAAAAGCCTCTAAAATGGCTTGAAAATCCATTTTGTTGGTCTTAGTGCACCATGCACCACACATCCAATAGCCAAGTTCCCAAAACACCCACCACCAAGGTGTGGTGGCCTCCAAAAAATCCAAGACCTCTCCCTAGCCTCTATAATTCCTCTAAAATCATTCTCGGAACCACTGATCCTCAGAAAAATAAAAATGAATGGTCGGGAATTTCTGGACCATTATAATATACATCTTGTATTTTTCATTGATTGTGATAAAAATTAAAGTTGTTGATCACCCAATAGGCACTTTTGATGCATTCAGAACCGTCATCTCTATCATAAATCTTTAGCAAATCACATACATCTTTTTCATCGACATTAGTTACTAAGGAGGTTACATCTATTAGTGATCCTAAAGTATATAGGGAAATTCATACACTTAAGAATAATATTAAATATCAAGATTCATTTATTAAGACATAGTATGATCATTTTTTGGATTTAGAGAGTACATTAGCTATAGTGTTTCAAAGGATGAGAGGTAGTATTCCCAAAGAAATAACGATATTGATAGGGGATTCAGGATCAGTAAACTTCATAAATTCACACTTTTGTTCTGTATTTTCTTAATTAAATTTTTTAGTATAGTAGCCTCATTCATTGCACAGACATAAACACATAACAATAGAATATCCATATATTATTTGGATTGGTTTAGTTGGGGTTTCATTGGTTCTTTTTTGTTTGATTTAGTTTAGTTAATTTAGATTTTATTGGTTCTTTTTTCATATGGTACACATTAATTATATTCAATTATAATCCATTCAATTAATTTATATTTTTTTATATTCAATTTAGTTCCTTTTGAATTAGATTATGTTAGACCATTCCATATTGGGTCAGTTTGGTTCAATGCAATATGGTTAGTTTGTATCTGTTATACCACCTGATCATCCACTAAGATCAAAAGGGAACTGATTTTTACCTATATAAGATGAAAAAAAGTCTACATACACATAAATTTGTATGTAAGGTGTCAAAAAATATTCCAAATAGGATTACACTGCATGATCTATACAAATCCTCTTAAAACCCATGAAATTATAGTTTTAAATACATATAAGCAAAGCATTTTTTCCATTTTTATGAAATAAAATAATAATAGGGTACCTTAGTCATTGTTTCTTAATAAAACCAAAATAATTCTAATATGTTTCACCAGAGAGTATTTTTTATGAAGAAAAAACACAAATATACTTTGAAGAAAATGACTTTTGAAATTGGAAGAAATAACCCTTAGGGATGAAACCCTTTTTTAAAACAATAATACTTTCATACTCAATAATAAAGGTGTTTCTTTATTATTTTTAAACCATACTTTGGTATTATAATTGAAACAACTTTGAAACTAGACACTTTTGAAACACTTTGGTTACCAAAAAAAGGATCATAAGATAGATATCAACGAAAAAAGAAACTTTTATAAGAATAAACATCAACCAAAACGTAAAAAAAATATGATAATAGAAGACCATAAATGAAATTAATCATTAAGTGATAAGAAATATTCATCATACATAGTGAAATAGTAAAATCGATATTCATCATACATAATGAAACAATAGAAATGATACTAAGTGACAAGAAATATTTATCATACATGTAAATTTTATTCTTTAAGTTAAAGGTCTTAAAAGATATCATTTTTTATGACTTAAATAATGGATTTATCAGCATAGTAGTGTAGACTAATAGAGATGATAATCTACCTTTAGTAAATAATTTTGGTCTCCCCTTTTGGAAATCCATTATTGGGGAAACATTCTCATTATCCACACTTTTACACTTGTGGTATTGATTTTTTTATAACTTTGATATATTTTATATAGTTTTATTTTATGTTATAAAGTTTCATGTTTTAAATAATATTATAGAAAATGAATTTAGTTATGGGTAATCTTTTATTTTTCTATAATTTTTTGGGGTGTCTGACTTAAAGTTGCTTAATATTTTTTTGAATATGTTCATTACTAATTTTCATTTAACTAATTTAAGTGTGGTCACCAAAGGTAGGAAGTGTGCAAAGAGGTGATGAGCAGTATGAATCATATGGAGAGAGTGAAGGTGGGTGGAAGTGATTTTTGTGAACAATTTCTGAAATGTTTCATTATTGATTAACTTATTGGTGTGAATTTTTTAATTGTAATATAATATTTTTTTATACAAAGTTTTTTGTATTTTGGAATCTGGGAATATTTTTTACGATTATGTTATAATGGATAGATATTTTGCATATTTTTTTATGAGATGAGTGTATTAGGGATGCCTAGGCATTTATTTTTTTTCTTTTATACCATATTTAGTAGTAGTTTTAACCATCTCTAAATATGTACATTGGAGAAAAAATTATCGATGGTTTTCTAAACCACCCTTAAAAAATAACAACCATTATAAATTATTTTTTCACAAAAAATCATAAAAAACATAGGGAAATAATTATTGACATACAAATTAGAAACGGTTGTTCTCTACTGTCATAAAATGATTTATCGGTGATTTTAACCAATGTTAAGGGTATATTTTCCTGTAGTGAATGTCTATAGAATTAAGTTCAATTTATTAAGAATGATTTTACATGAACTATTAAGTGATAAACATATTTTATTAATGTTTTTTAGGGTTGGAAATGTACAATTACAAGTGGAAAATGTTGAATAAATTATCAAAATGGTGAAATAATTCTCAAATTTTATAATATCGTTATTATAGGAAATATTCCTTAATTTATATGGGTTGATATTGATGTTTTAATGTTATTTGGTTGTGTTAAAATGTTTATTGTTTCTATATAAACTCATACTAATGTTGTATAAATTAGATTGAATTTATGAGGATCAATTGTTTGACAATGTATGTGTTTGGTTTTATTTTTGGTGCTGAAAATGGATGTATTTTTAAAATAAAATAAATTTAAAGTTGGGTAAACAAGTATTAATAATATAGAGCATTTCATAATGTGTTTTGGTAAATTTTATGATAAATATTTTGAATTGAAAAATTATTTTTTCGTTCTAGAAATTGCATTTGGGTTAATGTAAGAGGGAAATAAAAGGGAATAATGCTTGCTTGTTGATAACTTGATTGTAAAAAAAGATTAAAGAGTTTGAAATGGTGATTTTGATATGAAATTCACTTGATCTAAATTTTATATCAATGCATATAAAGAGTGTTTGGGATATGAGTATTTGTACGAGTACTTGTAAAATAACTATGTTATTTGTGTGGGATAAATATGGAATGATTTATAGGTTTTTGAGCTGAAAAAAGTTGTGTTTTGGATATTTTTACATGATTATTTTATTGTCGAATCTTCATGAGGTTGGCCACTTGCAAGAATCCTTTCATTAGGATATGACTTGAGATGATGACAGGTGAGTTATAGGCTTTGGTCTGTCCTTGTGTTAGGATCAAGGTAACATTGTATGATATGTGTTTGGCATGAGATTTATATGAGCTATGTGTTTGGATATTTTTTCAATGGTTGATTCATAGCTTACATCAGCATTGGTCAAATCGGTTATATGTTTACTTGGTTGATTTGGTGATCATTTAATATTTTAAATTGTATGTTGTAAATATTAACATTAGATAATTTAAAAACTTTACACATTTTATATATGATCACACTAAACTTCAAGGGATGTTTGAAATTTTAGTCGTTTCTACTTGGAATTTAGTCTCTCTTTGTGTATATTCACCTCACGTATGTGTAGAATTTATTAATGGTATTACAAGAAAAGGAAAGAGGCCTTGGTAGTTGGGAGATGAGGTCAAGAGACTTCTTAGATCCGTTTATGTAGGCATTTGGATCTATGTGGAGAGGTTTTCTACACTTTACTTCTTATTTAGATTGGTCATGATAATGTAATTATTTTTTAATTTGAGGTAGTGTTTGGTTATATGATACATCTGGTAATTTGTGGGATATTGTTATAACTTTATTGGGAATGTTATTAGTTCAATATATAGTGTATTCTTATTATATTGTTTGATTTGGTATTTTTATTATGATGAGTTGTTATAGGGTAAATTGTTCCCTAAGTGATAATGAAAATCCTTCAATGTTAATCATCACCCTTTAGTGATTAAGAAGAATACTTGAGGTCAAGTGACATTTTACCTTGATAGGATGGTCATGTTGGGATGGGATGGGATATTATAATAATACAATATGAGTTGGCGTGTATTTTTTTTAGAGAAATAAATTAAAAATTGTGAGTTATAGGTTCATTTCATACATTAAAGGTGTTGTTAATTATAGTTCGGGTTGTGGAAGATTGTGTTAAATTGATCTGATGTGGATTCACTTATGTAGATTGGATAGAAAATATTGATAAAATTTTAATATCAGGTAGCGCATTTTTTATGGGTAATAAATGTTTCGAATGATATCTTAAGAAAAATAATTATGTGAATTTAAGAACAAAAAAATTGAACATGTGGTAGAAACTCAAGTGTATACATAAATGCTATGGATGAAAGAGAAATGGTAAGATTTTAAAAAATACAATTACTTCTGAGAATTAGTTTTGATAATCAGTGTCATTAATTTGTATAAGAATCCAACACTCAAGATCAAAACAAATTGATATAAAATATCATTTTATTAAGAAAAATTATGGAAATTTATTTTTTAAACTTGAGGTTTTAACAATAAAAGAACAAGTAATTGATATATTTATAAAAACGAATTCAAAAGAAAATATTCATGAGTTAAGATTAAAGTTTTTATTGGAGTTGGTTCCCTAGAACCAACATCTATGTACTTTATGATAACATTTATTCATTGTTTTGAATATTAATAAACCAATTATCACATCATGATTGTTCTTCTATGTGGCATAATATGTGATAATGTCTTAAGAGTAGTTGTCACACTGAAAGGTCATAGCAGTTATCCACTATGATAAGAACCTAGAATTGTCACAACAATATTCTTAAATATATATTATATAGCCAGATGAAATCATTTGAGGGACTCAAATGATATAGTCTATCAGGGGTGGAGACTCATAGGAATTTGAGGTGTCTTCTCATGGTTTACGCCCTTAGTAATTTCCAGTGTAGGAAATTATGAGTGGGATCCGTCAGTAGGAAATCCATATTTATATGTTTCATTTGATGTTCCTATATTTATACGTGTATATTGGTCCTTAGACTTTAAATATTATTATTAATGGATGTTATGAGTTACATACTTTAATGTATTAATGAAAATTGTGGCGACATATGTTTGTGGTGAAGTAGGATACGTTGGGTGCACCACGAGTAATATTTCATTAATGAATAATATAAGAAAGGTTTTTTTCTCTTATATTATTTAATGGAAGTTGGTATCTAATACCCTTTTATGGAAATGATATAGCATAAATAAATTCATAGTCATGGTTTTCTGCAGGCAAGTTCAATTTCCAAAAATCCAAAGAAAAAGGCATCGATCATATAGGTTGATGGCACTGACATGTAACCTACTTGGTTAGAGATATTGTGATAAAGGAATTATATTACATAGTAAGTGTCTGTATGAGGTTTTATGTCATTGTGACATTAACTTCTTTCTCTATGGGTGTCTTTGCATGTTTTTAGATGCTAACTTTAGACTTTGGGTTGTTTCTCCTAATACCACTATGAAAGAGGCCTAGAGGGTCACACACTAAATGTATCCATAACCTCAGTAAATAATATTATTATTTATTATTTAAAAAGTTGAATAAATATTATTCCCACGCATGATTTAATAATTATACATGTTTGGTTGATTGTAGATATTCTGTCACCAGCTATTTTAGAGAATATTTTGTGGGTAGAATATTTAATAAATATTTATTTTCTATGTGAATATAATATTTATTTATTTATTGGTGAATAATGTAATGATATTTATTTATTAAATAAATATTCATTATTCAAGATTCGATAAACATTATATAGGAATGGAGGAATGATACTATTGGTCTGGTGAGAAATAATATATATTAAATATTATTTAAATAAATAATATTTAATTTAATTCACTAGATTTGTGTATGTCAATAAATATTAATATTATTATTATTATTATAGACATGGGGTTCCGCATGGATTAAAGAAATAATAAAGGGAACTTGTGCAATTATTAATTTCAAACTCTAATAGTATATAAACCTAATTATATTATTTTCTTAGGGTAGCTAATTTCCTTTTGTTGTGCACAACAACATCTGGGTAGAATTCTATTGAAGCCTTAGAGAGCTCTCTCTCCAAGAAAGCTCTCAAGAATTGAGATCAATCCTCCTCCACCATCACCCTCAAGTCTATAGATATCAAATAGAATCCTTCTTCAAGCGATTTTCAGGGCGATCAAAGGTGAATGACACAAGCGTCGGGATCTATGGTTCTATCACCTGAAGATTCCTATAGTGATATTTGGAGGTTCGTGAAACACATGTGAATCATCACTGAAGAGAATCTACTATCGATTCCTACAATGCAACAAAAGTACAACATAGAGATGTTGTCAGATCCATCAATGAAGAACGAATTAATCACAAGGTAATTCCTTAATTGCTTAAATTAATTATAAATAATATGTGATGATCTTGTATCTTGGTTTCGGCATTCAATCATCAATTATTCTTTGACTCATTTCTATTGATCATGACGTTTATCATTGTATAAATCTCGGATTAGTCATCAATTAAAAAAAATCCAAGTTGGGCATGCCCTGTCCGATTCTTTCATTACGCATGGAACCTTAAATTGGTATTAGAGCAGTCACATAATTATTTATAATTATTTAAATATCATTGATTGATATATGCATTTATCAGTTGTTTTCAATTCTAATTTAATTGTTCTTTAATCTGAATCATGAGATCTTCTCTTTTTCTTCTTCATTCTCGCAAATATAATCAAATCAATTAATTTTATGAATGAAATAAAATCAAAGAAATCATCAAGAGGTTTCAAGGATTCTATATGGATAGTACAAGAGTACACGTCGTGCAGCCCGTTGGTACACATCGTGTACACATGTTCAATGCACTGAGAATTAATTCATAATTAATTTGTGCAGTGTGAATTTATTACACATGGTGTGTATTTAAATACATTGTGTGATGAATGGACCATCCTAGCACATGGTCAGCTGGACTACATGTCGTGTAACATCCGTACACAACATGTAGCTCATCTGTCAAAGACGCTCCATGTATTTCCATACACATTCAACATGATCGGTGACCATATAACTCAGATACCACATGTCATGTATCCCATCTACACATCATGTACTCCATTATTTTCTATGGAATAGTTACACATCGAGTCCTTAGGTGTGTACCATAGATAGATAGTGAGAAAAATACATGTTGCATAGTTGGAACATACACGCTGTGTATTTTTACCAAATTATGTAGAATTAAAAATTAATTTATTATACTACTTAAACCTTATCAACATGTGTTCTATGTGGTAATTAATTTGATAGTACACATATTGTAATGGGTTATATATATATATATTAAATTTATAATTAATTTCTATGTAATGTTTGGAAATGCATATTGTGTATAAGTCATAATACAGTCAATACTCATACGCATTGAAACATAACACACTGCGTAAATACCATATCTTTCATGTGGTCATTAAGTTGGTAGTACATTACATGAAATTACATGTTAATATGTGTATATAACATGTCTCATGAGTAAACAGTATACAAATATAATACATATTGGGTAGTTTGGATGGGTACTCACCGTGTTACCTCCAAGGTACATTTTTATACATGGTTAATTTTAAATAAATTTATTTAATTTTTTTTAAATTATGATGGATGATAATCTCAAGAAAGTTTGGATGAGAATTAAGATAAAAGAATTGATCAATTAAATAATATAATTAATTCATTCGGGAACAAATTATCTTAAACAAGAATGATTAAAATTGAATGTTATTTTTTAAATGTGCAATTTATTGCATATATGTGGATTATCATGAGCATGGACTATACCTTTATATGTGACTAGTTTCCTTTTAATTTATTATTAAATTAATTTTATGGTTTGAACATCATCCTTCCTCTCATTATGTAAGGGTGTGTGTGCCCATGGTTTCTTTTATGTGAATCCATTAACCAACCTTTTGGTTCCCCTCACCCGAGAATGAGTAAAAGCATATGTAATGGATATAAATCTCAAGCTAGTGGAGGTGGTTCAAGTTTGGAGTTAAGATAAAACCAAACTAAGAGATATACATAGGTGGATAAGTGGAAAGTTACAACATGAATCATAAAATGGTTCAAGGTTTTTTTCCCTAGATCAATGGTTAGTTTATCATCCACTAGATAAACTAACCATTAATAAAATCTCATGATCATACCACTTTATTATTTTATTTATTTAATTTTTTATGGTTATTTTATTATGGATATTTTTTCATGATCACATGAATTAATGAATTAATGAGCATGCAAGATGAAACTAAAATAAATTGAATTATGCATAAATTTTATCTGAGATATGGTTAAACACTTAAGTAAATCCAATTAATATTAACCAACGTGTAATAAAGATAAAATGGGAAACTTACACATAAAGATAAAATACCTCAATTATATATATTAAGTCATTATATTCTTCGATTACTTAAGTTAAAATCTAACCATGGTTCAAAGTGCTTGGTTAGATAAAGTCAGGGTGCTTTCAATTATCAAGAAATTATAACTTGAACTTTTGGGTTCACTTAACTTGGTTCATATCAAGGGTTGACTGCCAAAGAAGGACTTGGTGTAACTAAGAGGAAAAGGTTGAGGAAATCCAATTTAAGGATTTCAGGATTGGGAATTCCACTCAACATATCAAGGAATTGTGATTTAATACAGTTAGCATTTGGAATGCCTACCTAAAATCCTTCAAATTGCTTGATCGTCCAAATTCAAGGTGATGAGAAGAGGAATATGGATCCTTGCTAATAGAATGTTCAAAAAAATGATATCACAAAGCCAATGGTGAAGATTATTTGGTTTTAATAAAATATTGGAATATTGATAAAATAATATAATTTTATTTATCTAACTTTTATCAGATAAAGTATTAAAATTATGCTCATCTTATATGTATAAATTAGAATAAGCATGACTTAAAACATATCACTATGATCCATACTTGATAAGGATAAACTTATCACTAGAACAAATTTCCAAGAGTGACAATGGTTCTTACGCGTTATCATACGCCATGAAAGGAAATTGTATGTACTCAAAGAACCTATTCCTGAAACGCCTGGTAAAGAGGCTAGTGAGGAACAGTTTTCTCTCCATGAGAAACATTTGAATAATGCCACATATTTTTATTGTTTCATGTTATCATATATGACCAATGATCTTCTAAATAAACATGAGGATATGGATGTGTATAGCATGATGTCTCACCTTCGAGATCTCTATCAAGATAAGGCAAGACAAGAGAGATATGAGATATCCAATTCTTTGTTTATAACCAAACTTGAATAGTTAGAACCAGTTGTGCATCATGTAGTCAATATTATTGGCTACATTGAACGCTTAGAAATATTAGGGATTAAATTTTAAAATGAGTTGTTCACATATATCATACTTTCTTCACTACCCAAGTCTTTCCCTAGATTTATTATTAATTATAACATGAGAAATAATGAGAAAAGTCTTTCAGAACTTCTTACTCTGATTCTCCAAGTGAACAAGGACATGGGGCATGAAAAAACCACAGTACTTATGGTGAATAAGAAAAGGAAGAAAAAGTTAAAGGGGATCAATACTCATACTAAGTCTAAAGCTCCTGATCACCATCCTTCAAAGAAGAGTAAGATCCATATGCAAGGAAAGGAAAAGGAAGTAATATTTTTTTCATGTGGAAAGCAAGGCCACTTGAAGATGAACTATACCCAGAAGAAAGGGGAAGCTAAAGGTGTGTTTTTTATCAAGTGTAATCTTTCAATATCGATGTATTGGGTATTAGATATAGCATGTGGTGCTCATATATATATCCAAATGTAGGAACCAAGTAGATTTTGAAAGATTACTATAGGAGAGGTGGATTTTAGAGCTGCTAATGGTACGAGGCTAGCTGCTCTAGACATTGGAAACTACCTCAATTCATTTCCAATAGGAATGATATTGGTTTTAAGATATTTTTATTATGTATTGATTATTACCAAGAACATAATTTTTGTATCCATCTTAGATACAGATGGTTTTGTTTTACAATTTAGAAATAAAATTTGGTTCTTTTATAAAGGCAACATATGTTATGGTATGGCACATTTAAATAATGGTATCTATGTATTAAATTATGAAAACCAAGTATTAGGAATTGATAATGAATCATTTTCAAATGACTCATATATCACCTAGTTATGGAACCACCGCCTTGGTCATGTAAATGAGAAGTGTTTGACAAAGATCTATCAAGATATATATTTAGACTCTTTTGATATAAAACCACTTGATATATGTCATGCTTATTTATAAGGAAAAATGACCAAACCACCATTCGGTAGATATGTTAAAAGGGTCACAGAGCTTCCAGGATTGGTACACACTGATGTGTGCGGACCATTTCTAGTAGAATCTAGAGGTGGGTAATCTTAGTTCATAACTTTTACTGATGAATTTAGTAGATATGGCTATATCTATTTGATGAAGTATAAGTCTGCATCCTTTGAGAGTTTCAAATAATTCAAGAATGAAGTTATAATCAAATTGGAAAGAAGATAAAGAAGTTTCGATCAGATCAAGGTGGTGAATATCTTAACCAATATTTTATCAACTTTTTACAGGAGTTTGGGATTCTTTCCCAACTCACTCCACCTTACACAATATAGTGGAATGGTGTTAGTTAAAAGTTGAACCATGCCTTACTAGACATTATAAGATCGATGATGAGTCGTATAGATCTTTCATTATCCTTTTAGGGATATGCATTACAAACTATAGCATCCACACTAAACTAAGTACCAACTAAAGTAGAAAATAAAAATTCCATATGAGTTATGGAGTGGAAAGAAACTCTTTTTTTCGCATACACATGTATGGGGTTGCGAGGCATTTGTTAAGGCCAACTTAGAAAATAAATTAGCACCCTAAGGTACAAATAGTATCTTTATAGGCTATCTTAAGGAAAAAAATGGATAATACTAATACAACTCATCAGACAAGAAAGTGATTATCACCAAACAAGTTGTATTTCTTGAGAGGGATCACATCCTCAAGAAGGTTAGTGGGAGAAAGATTGACTTTGATGAAGTTGATGCTCAAGATACACTAGAGTTGGTACAAGAATAGATTCCACAGGTCCCCCTATAATAATTTGTTCCTGAAACACAAGTATTGTATAGGAGAACCAGAGAGGTAAGATAACCAAAGAGATATGGTTTTCTAGTCACTAAATATGATGAATCATTATTGGTTGACAATAATGAACCTCTTTCCAATAAAGTGTCAGTACAAAAACTCAAAATCTACAAGATGGAAAGATGTCATGAATTCTGAGATGGATTCCATGTATCAGAACTAAGTTTTGGTTCTGGTCGATCTATCAATTGATGTAAAACCTATTGGTTGAAAATGGGTATTTAAGAAAAAATGGACATGGAGGGTATAATAAGTTCCTATAAAGAAATGCTAATGGCTAAAGGGTTTAAAAACGTTAAGTCATTAACTAAGATGAAAAATTTTCACCGGTTTCCATATTTAAATACATCATAATTCTACTTTCTATAGCAGCTCTATCACGACCCCCTCCCTCTAAAGATATCATAATTAGGAGAGATAGGTGGTGACCCTCGAGTCCTGCCTCCAATAGGGCCTTGGGTTGGAGATTAGCACAAAAGGTATAATAATATCACAGTATGGGAGTCATTACTCTATATAGATGAAATGGGATTGTGGGATAGGATAAACAATCACCAAAAAACTCCATCAGACAATATAAAGGTCAACCAAAAACCATCCCACAATTCATGAATAAATTAAAACTGATACAATGAAAAATTATCCAAATTAAATACCAAAAAAAAGTCTACAGTAGTGACTCAACAATAGATCTAACCCAGCTAGTAATGTCCAGCTTAATCCCCAAAATCCTTCTGAAAAACTGAAAAATAGTTTATATACGTAGGGTGAGAATTACAGAAATACTTAGTAGGGTCATAACCAAGGCCTTAAGTACACATGGGAAAAGAGCATGCTAATGCACCAGTAATCAAACAACAGAACCAACAAGCACCTATACAGGTCATCTAAAAAAACTCAGCCTCATCATGACTCGCTCACCAAACCATGCATCCAAAATAATAATATAGCTTCACGATCATAATAAAGCAAGGAACCCACTACTGCTTTCCCTCTGATTTCTCTCTCTCACACCCCAATGTTGAACGTCATCTGCACCCATACCTTCCACACAAATCACATCACATCACATCTTTCCTGTAGACACCTAGGCCACACATCGTATCACATCCTGCCCGCAGACACCCGGGCCACACATCACATCACATCATACCTGTATACATCTGGTCCACACATCACATCACATCAGAAACAGAGTATTAGGGTATCATGAACGTAAAGGACATTAACCCCATACTCTCCTCCTACCACGAATGACCACCACCACATATCACAATACACTACATCACGTCTCTCCCATAGACACCTAGTCCAACACATTTCATCCCACCCGAAGACACCTATGTAACACCCCAAGATTTCATAGTAAGTTATTTTCTTTAAATTAATTTAATAGCTTTCACTACACACAACACTGAGTTCGAGCGCACCACGACTTACAAAACTAACCGTTCAAAAAGAAGTTATGAATAGTAGTAACTACATTTTAAATTTTAAATACTCCATATAATTTTAACATCCATATTATGTGTTTCTTAGACATAATATAAGAACAAATTCAATTTTTTAGATAAAAGTAGTATTTTTCAAAAAATGCAATTTTACCGCCTTTTAATGGTGAACCCTTTTTAAATCCAATATTTGAAACTTTTATATATTAAATTTGACAAAATAAACTTTTTATTTATAATCAGGACATAAAAAATTAGTTTGGATAAATTTTCAGTGCTTTTCTGATAACTTTCATATTTTGATGAATACTGAAAAATACTAAGTTTTAATTGAAAACAACATTTTTAATCAAAATAATTTATAGTGTTAAATTATACATTTCAATGGTTTTGACATATAATTAGATTATATTTTTATCATTTAATCCAATGTTGTTCATTTGAAGTAATTTTACATTTAAATTGGACATAAACACATAACAATCTTTTGATAATTTTTACTTCTCAAAAACCCGCTTTCTGGTTTTAACAACGAGAATACTTTTTTAAATTAATTAATAAAACTTATATGTTTTTAATTTGGAAAAATAGGCATAATTTTTGAATTTGGAATACCAAAATTATCCTTGGGTGAAGTTTTGGAATTTTTCTAAAAACTTTCAATTTGTTATGAATAGTGAAAAACACTGTGTTATTGTTTAAAGACGACATTTTATTTAAATAATTATTTTAAATTTAAATTTATTTTAAAGTCAAAATAGATACATAATACCTATATTAGTTCAATGTAATTCATTGTATTCATTTTATAATAATATCAAATATATAAAATTTTATTGAACTTTTTAACGTCTTTTACCCACCTTCTAGACACATTTGAAAATTTGCATAAAATGTAATTTTAACACTTCTGTGAATTGAATTTCAAAAATATGAGAGACACAGTTGATATCATTAAGTAAAATTTGGTTCAACATGATAAAAATAATTTTTGGTGAATAGTAACTTTTGAATTTTATTTACCGCGATTAAAAGTAAATAGGGTAATTAAAGAAAAAATGATATTATAATTACCACAACACATGTCCTAATTCTATGGGATGAGTTTATTTAGACCAAAATAAACCTTAGTAATAAAATATTATCCTCTTTTATCCACTTGGATTAGATTAGGATATTTATTACTATTTTATTTAAAGAAGAGTTAAAAGTGTAAAATTCAAAGTTTAATAACAAAAACATTTTTAATATAGGGTTACATATAAGATAAACTCGAATATAAATATTCATTATAAATATAAAAATATTTACTACATAATGGTATTTTATTTTTAATTTTTAGAAATTAAATAATTAAATTTATTTATGACACAATGATGATGCAGTAATTACCTTATTAATGAAAGATTAAAATAATTGATATTATAAATATAAAAATAAATTTAAATTGAAAATTTTGATTCCTTAAACTAATTTTCTAGGTTAATATGACATGTTAGGGTTGATTTAATGTATTTTTTTCGAAATAGTAAAGTTTTGTTGACTTTCACATAAACCAAATACTAAATAGTGTCAAAATTGACAAAAATGAGTTTTTAAACCAAATACTATATTATTAAATGATATAATATTCCTAAAAATATAAGGTTCATCCAAAGTACTTATATAATTATATATATTTCATTAATGAACCACTTGAGGTTCTCTTTACATTTTATAGTAAGTTTATTAACCATGTAATATAAAAAATACGAGAAGACATGGTAAAAGTTAAACTATTTAACTAAGAATTAAATTTAAAAGATAAGGTTAATATGGTGACCTAAACTTGTCTAAACCCTATTTTTTGAGAATATTTCAACCAATCCCCACCTTATCCTATAAATAAATCCATTTGGAACCATTAGAAATTGAAAATTATTTTATAATAAAATAATATTTCAAGCTTTTCCTAAAGTGACCCTCACCTCTCTTATAAAAGGGTTCTTCCCCTTCTCTTAAATTCACAAATCCAAAGCCATTTTCCTCATCCAAAACCTGATCAAATATCCTCCCAAATACCCTCAATTCAACCTAAATGACTTAATTTGATCAAAAATCCAACTTAAGGAGCCCTTTTGATCAAATCAAAAAGAAGCACCCGAAGAAGAGGTAATAATTTCAGCACCTCTTTCAAAGTTCTTTTCTTCCTCCACATCCTCTTTATTTGTTTTTCCATACCAAAATAATATATCCAGTACCTTATATATATTTTGATGTTATTATAAAAATAGTACAACTATATTCATTATTCTATCCATCCTATGAATGACAAAGTCATCGTACGTGCGTATGTACGGATTATCATCTCCAGGTCGTGGTGTGGTTTGTTATTCAACACTTCATTATTTAGATGGATATAATAATGAGTATAATTGATTTAAATAATAAATATAACATGTTAATGATTTTTTATATATGATATACCATCCAATTACATTTTATTTCACCATCAATAGAATGATATTATTGCTCATGCATATGTACGGATTATTGTCTCCATGAACACGATGAGATTCATTCCCCATCGTAACCATTTAAGAATAATTTTCATTTTATGATTAAATAATTTTTAAGAACATAATATCATTCTAGATATAAATCAAATACATATTATCCATAACAAACATAACTTACGTGACAAAACATATAAAGGAAAATGAATCAGTTAACACCCAAAACAATGATACTACTAAAATATTATTAACAAAACAATATTAGAAGATCATATATGATATAATATTTATGTATTTGGTTCTTATATAATTTAATAAAAATTATTTAACTATTATACAGGAGGTTAACATACCCTCGACTAAGGAAAATTACAAGTTAAGGGGTTTTCATCACACTTCTTATTCCCGTGAGATTCATTCTATATTGCCACTATTTCATTTGTGTGGTGTATGTACTACCCATGATTTTATTCTATGTGTAATATACTTTAATTTATGGGTATTTACATCTTCATTTTATGATCCTTCTTTTATGGGGTGTGTTTTTCGTAAGTTACCAAATCAGTAAGGGAATTTCTAATTTCGATTTCCACTCATTGGGTTTTATGCAAACTTCATTGATTATTTTACTCCAAGATTATGTGTAAAATCTCTATTTATTTATTTATTTAGTAATTTACACTCCCCTTTGTGTGGATATATTTTTGATACACATAATCACACCATTGATAGATTCTCAAGTCATCGATATGAACTTGATAAGAGTAATTTTAACTCAATTTCCATTCATTGAGTTAAACATCCAAGTCATTGGTGTTGTTTTTACAAGAATATGTGTGAATGTACTATGATTTATTTACAATGAATAACCAATCATATTGAGTGTATTTATATTTTCCACACATTATTATATCATTGATTTATCCTTAACATAAGGATACGGTCTTTATAAGGGATTTCATCTCAACTTACATTCCATTGAGACTTCTTTGTTGTTATGCACCAATTCACTTTTATATGGTATACATACTGTAATTTGACATAGTATATCATGAATCCCTTTATTCACATGATATTATAAAGTTTTTATTACCTCAATTATTGGTATTAAAGTGTCTCTCATTTGTTTAGTAACTCTAACTAAAATATCATTTTAAATGTTTTAAAGATTTATTCTTCTAAATCTTTATCATTAATGTCCATGTTTTAAAAATGGTGTTAAGGATTTATTTATATGGGCATGAATATTTTAAAATTAAAATTCCTTTTAAAAGTTTCAAAGTGGTATGGGAAACTTTGATTCAAAAATATAATTTTTAACAGCTTCTTGATAAATAGTGAGACTTTTAAATGTTTTCAAGAAAAATGGGATATTTCTATCAAATAGTTTTATTGATTATTTTCATCTATGTCAATATCCTTCATTATTATTGATTGAGGTTTATTTATTATAATAAAATCTTCCATATTGTATTGAATGAGTTATGTTTTACTATAGATGTTCTATTTTTATACCATTCATGGTTTGTGGTTAAAATATTGACATTTTGTATGCTAGTTTTAATACGAATGTTTAGATTATGTTTCAACCTTTTCATATGAGTAATGCATTGGACTTAGTAAGTGATGGGTGGATCCCACTATAGCTTCTTGATGCATTGGTAGGTCTCATGAGACAAACTAGTATCTTGGCACAAGGCCTTGATATATTCTTATTTGTAGTCTTGGAACGAGGCATTGACTATGTGGTTATGATGTCCGGCATTATGCATTCCATCATTATGAAATTAGCTATTGAAATTAAATGTGATTATTATACTAGTAGAATATCCGTGTGAATAAGTAAATGGAA
Organism: Viscum album; assembly: GCA_963277665.1. Taxonomy (NCBI): domain Eukaryota; kingdom Viridiplantae; phylum Streptophyta; class Magnoliopsida; order Santalales; family Viscaceae; genus Viscum; species Viscum album. The sequence goes on from OY728138.1 coordinate 1,834,687,502, forward strand.
TTATTTGGTTTATATTTTCCATATTATACTTAAGTTTAAGTTTAAAAGTCTTGTTTTTTATTCTTATACATTTCCTTAAATGTTTATGCCTGTTTATGAAAGTTTCCACTATATTGTTATCCTTAATGAGCATCTAATCTCACCCCTTTATATGTTTTATTTTTTCTAGGATGAGAAGAAGTATATTATGACTGACTTATAGGGATAATCTAAGGGATATGAGTGTGTTCAAAGGAGACATAATGTTGTTATTTTTCATTTCATAATGTAATGTAAAACTTATGTATGTATCTAGTACTTACAAGGTTACTAAATTGGTTGGTCTTTAGAGATTTGATCCCTTGTGATCATGTCAATATTATGTAATAATGAACCGAATCTGGGTAACTAGGGTTGGGGCATTATAGTTGGTATTAGATGAAGTTTAGTACAAACCTTGGAAACTAGATTTAGAAAAAATCTGATTAGAGAACATTACCCTAAGATAGACTTTGAGGATTAGTATATAAGAACTTCCTAGAATTTTGGTAATGTATAGATTTTGTGAATTCTCCAAGCAATACATCCCTTTCTGGATATGAGCAGGTATAGGTGGCTCTGGCATAGATGTATCTAGGGGTAAAACCCAAAAACACCATTTTGGGATAGACTCGAACGAAAACTAGTGCATGACAATGGGCCTTGCTGCACTCTTGGTTATGACACTCCTGGGGGATATGCTTAGGATAATTCACATTTTCTTTAAAAATCTATTTGAAGGATTTTAATATAAGATGAGAATAAATAACCTTGGTTAATCCTAAGGTGTTTTATATTGAAAATAAGGTGACATGATATTCTCTAAATGATTTTATGAATATTTTTACTCACACTATGCTTTCTGGTTTTAGTCAATGGCTGGATTCCAAGGAATTCAAAGTAACATTGAACATGATGTACAAGGTGGGAATGATAGTGGAAATGAGAAACTAAATGGAATGTTGATAGGTGTAAAAGATATCGTGTTCATTCCAAAGAAGGTTTCCAAAAATATGATCAACAATATATACATTAACCAACTCCCAAACTCAACAATGAAGAGAAAGGTGGAGAATGATAAGAGCTCCAGTAATGGAGATTGTGGATAAAAGAAAGATCAATTTCTATCATGCAGGAAATGTGGAAGGAGACACCCAATAAAGTGTCTCAATGGAACAAATAAATTCTTTATGTGTGGGAAAGAATGACATAAAGTAAATAATTTCCAAGGAAAATGAAGAGTAGTATGGAAGAAAATAAAAATGATCCTAATAATCCATTTATAGTCATTTTTCATAAATATAGGGGACCTGGGCATTACCTGAGTCAATGCCCTATTCTATAAGATAACCACTAGGTCAAGGAAGAACCTATGTGGAAATAAATGTATGGAAAAATGTTTAAAAGTATTAATTCTATTTATTGATGGGATTAATTTGGAAGAATTTTCTCTTATATGTGCAACCCTAAAGTTTTTTATGTGAAAATTCTATTTGAGGAAGAATTATCTTTTCTTTTGTGGATATAGTTATAAAGAACAATTTGGGTTGATATGATCCTTGAATTTGAGGCAATTATAGGTTATTAATTTTTGGGATGAAAATGAGAGGTATGAGATAACATTTGTGGTTAAATTATGTTATGGTTATTTTTGAGGAATTTATCTCATTTTTGGAATGTTATAAAATATAGTTTTTAAAAAAGGACAACACGCAGACCGTATGAAAATCCATCACGTCGGATAAAGCTACGGGAATTGAACCCACAACCAAAGTGCAACTGGGATTTATCACCTACCACTGGACTATGTGAAGTCCTTGGTTAGTGTGACTAATTATTTTTAGTTAAATGGTTTTATTGATAAATAATAATTTTATTTGGGATCTTATGTTTTATCAAATGGATATCCTTAGTATAGGAAGATTATTTGGTGATTAAGTGATAGATGTTATTTTGGAAGATGTTCGCTCTGTTGGGAACACTATATGCCTAAGAAAAATAGAATACTATGGGATTTCATTTGAGGAGTAATGGTGGACTTTTATTTTGGAAGAATCTATGTTTTTTATAGAGATTCATGTTATTAATGGAAATTATTAACTTATCATAGAGAATATGTGATTTGGTTTATTACACTTCAGTATGAGACTTTAAGAGTAGTTGATGTTATTTGGAGATAAATGTTAAGATTTAATATGAAATACTATGTGATTAAATTCTTATGATTTTTGGGTTTCAATCTTAGTTTGGATTATATTGAAGGATTTTAAGGACAATTTTTTATTGAATGGTCTTTGTTGAACTTTGGGTATTGTTTTTTTAATTTTGAAAATCAAGATTAGTATTTCTTTTTATAAAAGATTATCCATTTTGGGGATCATATGATCTTATACTAACCATTTTGGTTTTGGTTAATCTCTAGATACAATGGAAATATATAGTTCATCATGTATGGGTTATGTGATTCTCTAGAAGTTGATTCTAGCGCTTCAGGTGTGACCAAGTCATCTTGAATACTCATCGTTTGGAGAAAAGATGAGTTAGTGGTAGAAATTTATTAAAGGATGAAACTATACTTGAAAAGTAAGTATATATCTTTATGTTCTTAGTCAATATCATAAATAAATTCATCAACTTTATGAAATGAAACTTAAAACAAAAAACATTGTTCGTTTACTTTTCCTACTGGGAAACAAATGACCGTTTAACCCATCACAAGTTTGTGGTTTTCTTGTTGTTAAATTTCTCCTGATCATGTTTTTCTATCACTCTCCATCATAACTTGACACTTAGTTTATCTTATATATCCATATTTTCCTACATGAAATCCTGGTATGGGTTATCTCGAGTGACCTTTGTACTTCTCTTTCTTTCTTTTAAAGTGATAGTTTTATTGACTCTTTTTCCTATAAGGGACTTTAATTGAAGTTCTCAAGACCAATTTTAAAATTTTGAGAACACAATTTCCAAAATGGGTGAAGAATTTAACACCCCAAGATTTCATATTAAGTTATTTTCTTTAAAGTAATTTAATAGCTTGCACTACACGCAACACCGAGTTCGAGCACACCATGACTTACCAACTAGCAGTTCAAAAAGCGGTTATTAATAGTATTAACTGAATTTTGAATTTTATATACTCCATATAATTTTAACATCCATATTATTTGTTTCTTAGACATCATATAAGAACAAATTCAATTTTTTAGATAAAAGAAGTATTTTTTCAAAAAATGCAATTTTACCGCCTTTTAATGGCGAACCCCTTTTAAATCCAATATTTGAAACTTTTATATATTCAATTTTATAAAATAAAATTCTTCTTTAGAAGAAGGATATAAAAATTTATATTGAATCAATTTTTTGTGCTTTTCTGATAACTTTCATATTTTGATGAATAGTGAAAAATACTAAATTTTAATTGAAAACAAATTTTTTAATCAAAATAATTTATAGTGTTAAATTATACATTTCAATGGTTTTTAAGTATAATTATATTATATTTTTATCATTTAATCCAATTTTGGTCATTGGAAGTAATTTTACATTTAAATTAGACATAAACACATATCAATCTTTTGATAGTTTTTACTTCTCAAAAACCCACTTTCTGGTTTTGACAACGGGAACATTTTTTTTAATTAATTAATAATTCTATGTTTTGAATTTGGTAAAATAGACATAATTTTTGAATTTTTAATATCAAAATTATCTTTGGGTGATTTTTTGGAATTTTTCTAAAAACTTTCAATTTTTGATGAATAGTGAAAAACACTGTGTTATTGTTTAAAGCTGACTTTTTATTTAAATAATTATTTTTAATTTAAATTTATTTTAAAGTCAAAATAGATACATAATACATATATTAGTTCAATTTAATTCATTTAAGTCATTTTATAATAAGATTATATGTATAAAATTTTATTGAACTTTTTAACGTCTTTTACCCACCTTCTAGGCACATTTGCAAATTTGCATAAAACGTAATTTTACCGCTTATGTGAATTGAATTTCAAAAATCTGAGAGACATGGTTTATATCAGTAAGTAAAATTTGGTTCAATGGGAAGAAAATAATTTTTGGTGAATAGTAACTTTTGAATTTTATTTACCACGGTTAAAAGTAAATAGGGTAATTAAAGGAAAAAATGATATTATAATTACCACAACACATGTTCTAATTCTATTGGATAAGTTTATTTCGACCAAAATCAACCTTAAGAATAAAATATGATCTTTTTTGATCCACTTGGATTAGATTAGGACATTTATTACTATTTTATTTAAAGAATAGTTAAAAGTGTAAAATTCAAAGTTTAATAACTAAAGCATTTTAAATATATATTTACACATAAGATAAATCCGACTATAAATATTCATTATAAAGATAAAAATATTTAATACATAATGGTATTTTATTTTTAATTTTTATACATTAAATAATTAAATTTATTTATGACACAATGATGATGCAGTAATTACCTTATTAATGAAAGATTAAAATAATTGATATTATAAATATAAAAATAAATGTAAATTGATACTTTGGATGCATTCCACTAATTTTCTAGGTTAATATGACAAGTTACTGTTTATTTAATTATTTTTTTTTTTGAAATAATCATGTTTTGTTGACTTTAACATAAACTAAATACTAAATAGTGTCAAAATTGACATAAATGAGTTTTTAAAACAAATACTATATTATTAAATGATATAATATTCCTAAAAATATAAGGTTTGGCCAAAGGAATTATATAATGATAGATATGTCATTAATGAACCACTTGAGGTTCGTTTTACATTTTATAGTATGTTTATTAACCATGTAATATAAAAATACGAGAAGACGTGGTAAAAGTTAAACTATTTAACTAAGAATTAAATCTAAAAGATAAGGTTAATATAGTGTCCTAAACTTGTCTAAACCATATTGGTTGATAATATTTCAACCCATCCCCACTTTATCATCGAAATAAATCTATTTTGAGCCATTATAAATTGAAAATTATTTTATAATAAAATAATATTTCAAGTTTTTCCTAAAGTGACCCTCACCTCTCTTATAAAAGGGTTCTTCCTCTTCTCTCAAATTCATACATCCAAAGCCATTTGACTCAGCCAACCCCTACTCAAATATCCTCCCAACTACCCTCACTTCAATCTAGATGCCTTTCTTTGATCATAAAGCCAACCTAAGGAGCCCTTTTGATCAAATCAAAAGGAAGCACCCGAAGAAGAAGTAATAATTTCACCACCTATTTCAAGGTTCTTTTCTTCTTCCACTTCCTCTTTATTTGTTATTTCCATACCAAAATAATAAATCAAGTACCTTCTACATAATGTTATGTTATTATAAATTTGTTATAACCATATTCATTATTCTATTCATCCTATGAATGAAAAATTCATCATGCGTGTGTATGTACGGCTTACCATCTCTACGTCGTGGTGCAGTTTGTTATTCAACACCACATTATTTGGATGGGTATAATAAAGAGTATAATTGATGTAAATAATAAATATAAATTTTTAATGATTCTGTATATATGATATATCATCCAATTATATACGATTTCACCATCAATATAATGATATTGTCGCTCGTGCGTACGTACGGATTACCGTCTCCACGAACGCGATGAGATTCATTCCCCATCGTAAACATTCAAGAATAATTTTCATTTTATGATTTAAAATAATTATTAAGAACATAATATCATTATTTATATAAATCAAATACATCCTATCCATAACAAACATGACTTACGTAACAAAACATATAAAAGAAAACGAATCAGTTAACACCTGAAACAATGATACTACTGAAATATTATTAATAAAGTAATATTAGAAGATCATATATGATATCATATTTATGTATGTGGTTCTTGTATAATTTAATAAAAATTATTTAACTATTATACAGGAGTTTAACATACCCTCGACTAAGGAAAATTACAAGGTAAGGGGTTTTCATCTCACTTCTTATTCTCGTGAGATTCATGCTATATTGCCACTATTTCCTTTTGTGTGGTGTATGTACTGCCCATAATTGTATTCTTTGTGTAATATAATTTAATTTATGGTTATTTACATCTTCATTTTATGATCCATCTTTCATGGTGTGTGTGTTTCGTAAGTTACCAAATCGGTAAGGGAATTTCTAATTTTGATTTCCACTCATTGGGTTTTACACAAACTTCATTGACTATTTTGCTCCAAGATTATGTGTGAAATCACTATTTATTTATTTATGTAGTAATTTACACTCCCCTTTTTGTGGATATAGTTTTGATACACATAATCACTCCATTTATAAATTCTCAAGTCATCGATATGAACTTGATAAGAGTAATCTTAACTCAATTTCCATTCATTGAGTTAAACATCCAAGTCATTGGTGTTGTTTTTACAAGAATATGTGTGAATGTCCTATGATTGATTTACACTAAATAACCAATCATATTGAGTGTATTTATATTTTTTACACATAATTATGTCATTGATTTATCCTTAACCTAAGAATACGGTCTTTATAAGGGATTTCATCTCAATTTACATTCCATTGAGACTTCTTTGTTATTATGCACCAATTCACTTTTATATGGTGTACATACTATAATTTGACATAGTATATCATGAATCCCTTTATTCACATGATATTATAAAGTTTTTATTACCTCAATTATTTGTATTCAAGCATCTCTCATTTGGTTAGGAACTCTAACTAGAATATCATTTTAAATGTTTTAAAGATTTATTCTTATAAATATTTCTCATTAATGTCCATGTTTTAAAAATAGTGTTAAGGATTTATTTATATGGACATGAATGTTTTAAAATTAAAATTCATTTTAAAAGTTTCAAAGTTGTATGGGACACTTGATTCAAAAATCTAATTTTTAACAGCTTCTTGATAAATAGTGATACTTTTAAATGTTTTCAAGAAAAAGGGAATATTTCTCTCAAATAGTTTTACTGATTATTTTCATCTATGTCAATATCCTTCATTATTCTTTATTGAGGTTGATTTATTATAATAAAATCTTCCATATTATATTTAATTAGTTATGTTTGACTATGGATGTGCTATTTTTATACAATCATGGTTTTGGTTAAAATATTGACATTTTGTGTGCTAGTTTTAATACAAATATTTAGATTATGTTTCAACCTTTTCATATGAGGCATACATTGGACTTAGTAAGTGACGAGTGGAACCCGCTATAGCTCCTCGATGCATCACTAGGTCTCATGAGACAAACTAGTGTCTTGCCACAAGGCCTTGAAAAAATCTTATTTGTAGTCTTGGCACGAGGCCTTGGCTATGTGGTTATGATGTCTGGCATTATGCATTTCATCATTATGAAATTAGCTATTGATATTACATGTGATTATTAAACTAGTAGAATATCCATTTGAATAAGTAAATGGCATTATTTGATTTATATTTTTCATATTATATTTAATTTTAAGTTTAAAAGGCTTATGTTTTAGTCTTATACATTGCCTTAAATGTTTATGCTTATTTATGAAAGTTTCCACTATATTGTTATCCTTACTAAGCATCTGAGATCACCCCTTTTTATATTTTATTTTTCTGAGGATGCGAAGAAGTATATTATGATTGACTTTTATGGATAAGCTAAGGGATATGAGTGTGTTCAAAGGAGACACAATGTTGTTGTTTTTCATTTCATAATGTAATGTAAAACTTATGTATGTATCTAGTAATTTCAAGGCTACTAAACTGAATGGTATTTCAGGATTTGATCCCTTGTGATCATGCCAATGTTATGTAATAATTCACAGACTCTGGGTAACTATGTTCGGGGCATTAGAACCTAGGTCATCATATCACTATTGGGCAATCTCCAACACCAACTTGTATCACTATATTGAAGGAAGGGTGGGGGAGAGGGGGTAGTCAGCCATCCTGACTGAAAATTATTATTTATTAAAATAAAAACACTTTTGAGGAAAAAGTAAGAAACCATACATGAATTCACCATATCACCACTTCACCTTTTCCTCACTTCCTCACTTCCTCACTTCCCCACAAAACAATACAAGGCATCACAACAAACAACATTCAAACACAATGGATGGACAATCCAAACAAGAATTCAAAATGAAATACCTTCATAGCTGGAGTCGAAATCGTCAAGAGAAGACCGAGGTACCACGAATTAGGGAACACGAACGTCAGCAAAGCAGGTCAAACCACATAACTTTTCTCCTTGAGCGCCCACTGGTGCGACCGTCGACACCAGCCCAAATCCAAAATCCCGCTGGCAAACTCCATTCGGACTTCGCCCAACCCTTCAACGAAGTGAGATGACTCAAAGAGCTCATCCACAAAGGGCGAAAAAGAAACAGAATGAGGAAAGATAGGCTGTCTAGACGTCGTGCCCCACTCCTCATCCACCACAGTGCAACCACAAACCAATCGACACTCCGCAGACCAACATACCACATCAAAAGAGAATCACACCAAAAAGAAACATAAAGGGGGAAGCCGAGAATCTGAACTCCCCCGCTGCAAAGCGCCGCAAGAACCAAGAAACCCCTCCACATCCATGAGTCACCCTTCAACAACATCTGTAGCAACCCGAAGGGGAAGATAAACCATGGAGTATGGAGTTGATTCTTCGTCACCTAGGACTGGAAGATCAACAGCAGGTCAATGGAGCATCACCGATGAGGGGAACCGAGCTGATCCAGGACAGCAATGCCACTCTGGGCTAGATCCTATCAGAACGAAGCCACGGAAGAACCCTCACTGGCTTCCGAGTCGGACGAGCCACCAGAAGCTGAAGGAGTCGGGGATGAAGGAGAGAGACACTCCGGCGACGCACCACCACAACAATACCAACATCCACAGCAGAAAACATTCAGAAAATAAACTGAACCACAAACCTCTGATCTGCAAATCCACCTTTGATAACCAAAAACCATAAAATCCCCCCCCCCCCTCCGAGCCACTTTGAAGAAGATGCCGATTCACACCGGAAAACACCCAAAGTCGAGGGCCAGCCGACACCAGATCTCGAATCTAGAAGCCATCGCCAAGCCACGTCGACACAGCGCCAATTCCAAGCCACGCTGAAATCCAACCAAGATCCAGACACCCGAAGCCCCAAGCCAAGAATCTGAATCACGCCTCACCAATGCCAGTGGTGATCCTTCATCATCTGGCCATGATGATGTCGAGGCGGGATCCAGACTGTCGACGCCAAGCCACACTGACGTGCTGGAGGGGGGGAGGAGAAAACGGCGCAGAGGAAACCCTTGGCGTGCGAGAGAGGAGAAAGATGCTGCTCAGAGGCCCCATAGTCATCCATCCTGGATGTTGGGGAAAACAACCATAACTCGTCACCTTTGAGTGTTGGTAAGTATATCCAACTTGGGTGGGGCGTGTATAAAATAACATAAACATACACGGTATATAGATAGCACACAATACCCATCCTATGGTTTCACATCAATTGCACTATAGAACACCACATCACCACCATCATATCACACATCAACCATCACAACCACTGCGACTACTATATGCAATACACCACACAACCACCACATAAGCCACACAACATTCAACTTTTCACTTACAAGTTTTGCCACTTTTATCCGTTAGCCATCTCATTTCACATTACACTACTCATTCATTTATTCAATTCTATTTAAACCATTTATCACATATTTGTTTCCAGTCCACCTTGTTTATTTATCATCCTATTTTGTTTTATTTATCATCACGGTTCATCCCATGGATAACTGGGTAACTAACAAAACCATGTCACACTACAACTGGCCCAACTCACACAATCACTGCCACATCACCACACATCCAGCATCGTTATCACGTCACATTTCCCAAGTCATCTCACAACACAACCATCATATAATGATATCACCACACACCATAACAAAGCCATTATTCCACAACCACTACGCCACAACCTCATTGCACCACATTACACAACTTCCCACGTCACATCCATGCTAACTAATCACTACGTCACTACCCCACGTACTAAACAACTCATCCGGTCACTAACATTACCACACAACAACCCAAACCACGTATGGAAAACACAACAAGCGCAAACACACAACAAAAACACAAATTGGCTTCCACAATTATTCAGGGACATTATCACATATCTTCTTTATTTAGCATGGGTATTATCACACAAACTAGATGTCCATGGTCAACCAATTATTAGTCAAATATATGTTTTTTAACTTTTATTCAAGGTGATATCACACAACAACATAGTAAAGGACATTACAGCATAACAAATACAGAAAAAACAAGGCTCCCAATAACCGTTATTTTCAGAATTGGCAACAACCATGCATAATAACATAAACAACATATATCAAATTAGTAAATCATACGACAACTCCTCATTCCCATAAATTTTATTATGAAAATTAATTATCCAATTACGCCGCCCCTTACTATCCACCCAAAGGTAAGCAAAAGCATGAAAATCTCACACATAGCACATAAGAAGGTGAGAACAAAGATCCCCTGCCTCAAGGAAACTTTCTGATCGTGCTACACACTGTGGGGCGAAGAAGAAACTACCCATAAACTACTGTCACACAAGGAACTCGTGGATCAACCTATATCGCACCAAAGGGTTGACAAAAATGCAACCCATACACACCCTAATCCAAAATTGCACCACCACAACGGATCTCTAAATAAGAACGAAAGGAAACCCATTGGAAAGAGATGAGAACTCACCACAGATCACTAACAAGCATCCACCGGAACCCAAGGATTGAAGAAAGGGAGAAGAGGGCTAGAAGGTCTCCTCGGGGTGCCTATGTAACGCCCCGACCCCAATTACCCAGATTCGGTGCATTATTTTAATACCTTGGCATGATTACAAGGAATCAAGTCCCAAAGGACCAATCAGTTTAGCAGTCTTGGAAAATAGATTACATACATGAATGTTACATTACACTTCATAACATACAAAACAACATAAATAATCCTTTATGAACGCCATTATTCCCTTGTCTTAACCCTGCATATCAATCACAATACACTTCTTGGAATCCTGAGAAAAATAAAACATATAAAGGGGTGAGATCAGATGCTCAGTAAGGATAATAATATAGCAAAAACTTTCATAAATAAGCATAAACATTTAAGGAAATTTATAACTAAAACAAAAGCCTTTTAAACTTGAACTTCAGCATAATATGGCAGAAATAAAATGAAATAATTCCATTTACTTATTCACATGGACATTCTACTAGTCGAATAATCACATGAAATATCACTAACCACTTTCATAATGATGGAATGCATAATGATGAACTTTAATTTCTTTGTTAAGGCCTCGTGGTAAGACCTAGGGGCTAACTGTAACCGGAACCCAACCCGGAGTGCCTCTAATAACCGGACACCAACCTGGAGATCCTCTAATAATGGGACACCAACCCGGAGTGCCTATAATAACCAGACACCAACCCGGAGTGCCTCTAATAACCGGACACCAACCTAGAGTGCCTCTAATAACCGGACACCAACCCGGAGGGTCTGCTGTAACCGGACCCCAACCCGGAACATACTAGTCCAACACATTCATCTTAAGAAGATGATGAAATATAACATAAACATTCGTATTAAAACTAGCATACGAAATGTCAATACTTTACCCATAAACCATGAATGGTATAAGAATAACACATCCACAGTCAAACATATCACAAAACCTTCAACACAATATGGAAGATTTGTATCATGATAAATCAACTTCAAAAGAAGTTTGAAATCTATTAAAGGATCTTGACATGGATGAAAATGATTTGTAAAACTCTTTGAGATAAATACACCTTTTTCATTAAAACATTTAAAAGTCACATAATTTAGAAAAGAAGTCATTTAAAGAGATTTTTGAATCAAAGTGTCCCATACCACTTTGAAACTTTTGAAAGGAATTATCATTTTAAAAACATTCAATTCCATATAAATAAATCCTTAAAAACCATTTTGAATACATGGACATTAATGAGGAAGATTTAGAAGAATAAATATTTTAAACATTTGAAATGATGTTTTAGTAAAAAAAATCTCTTAAAAGAATCCCTTTGAAAACTCTTTCATAAAACATGGACATGGATAATAAATATGTCCCAGTAGATACTTATATGAAAATAACCTCGGATAATAAAGAGATTGTGAAATTAAATTTTACCAATTTGGTAACTTACGAAACATACAACCCATGAAAGAGGTATCATATAATGAATATGTAAATACACATAAATTAAATTTTATTACACAAAGAATACAATTATGGGTAGTACATACACCACATAAAATGTAATAGTGGTAATATGGCATGAATCTCACGGGAATAAGGAGTGAGATGAAAACCCCTTACCTTGTGTCCGACTTGACCCGTTCGTTCTTTAACATCCTGAATAATAAACTAAAGTTAATTTCTACTTGATTAAGAAACTTTTTCAAGTTTATTATTCCTTTTATATCACTTATTACCATGTTATAAACATTATGAAATCATTTAAGTTAATAAAGTTTTTTTTCAATATTTGGCACTTGAGTCAAAAATGAACACCTTATAGTTACAAGTTATTCACATGGTCAAAATATCATTATATCTAGAATGATATTCATGGTGTAGATATCATATATATCATATATATCATATATATACATGTATTTATAATAGTACATATCATTTTGGGGTAAGAATGAAATGTACCGTTCATGGAGACGGTAAGCCGTACGTACGCATGAACGCTACATTCATCTCTATTTATTATTTTAATGGAATTAAAACATAATTATACATAGGTATATTATAATTACAGTATAATATCATATATAATATCATTAACTTCATCCTTTATACGTCCCACATATGGTATTAATGAGTCATATCACTTTGAGGGGTGGTAGTCTTCACTTCCTCAAATGAAATTATCGCAATTACTCATAATGGAAACCATTAAGGTGTGCTATAAATGAAATATATAGAAGCATGAAGAAACAAAAAACATAATATATATCATATATAAATACAGTGTAATCATAATGGCTGCCATGAGAGGCGGTAGGAGGTAATTGAACAATCATTGTTTCGTCAGGCATTAGTTTTCCATCCACAGAAACATTATGTTCTTCACCCATTAGATGGAGCGGTGTGTCACGACCCGACCTCGGGGCCCATGTCGTGACTACCCCAAGCCCGTCTTCCATAGGGAAGGGGTTGGCGACTAGCACCAAAGGCGAAAATCCTGACAAAAAGGGGAAGGTATTTCCTTTGTAAAGTAAACAAACACCACAGAGTAAGCTGGCAGAAGTAAACACTAAGTAAACTGAGTACAAGTAAGTGCAGAAAAGTAAGCGGGCCAGAATACAAACCCAAACTGAAATTAAAGTACAACTGGAAAGGAAGTACAGCAACTGAAAAGTAAAGCAGCAACACCGAGCTATCCACTGGAAATCCCACCTGAAGGGTGGGTACAGATAGTCTCCTCTGCTCCTCGGGTCCTGTCGTCCGCCCCGTGTACGTTCTGCTCAGTGGTCCACCTCCAGGTACCGACTCGTCGTGATATCCACCTCCAGGCACCGACTCGTCGTGAGATCCACCTCCGGAAACCGCCCAACTCTACAAGCCTCAACCTCGTTCAGTGATGTCTGTCATCTTCAACCAACACAATGTAGTGCGGGCGAAGCCCGTGCAGGGGTGAGTATACGATACTCAGTAGGGACCCCAAGACCCCTGAAGGTCTCCCAGAATCCACAAAGGATAATCCAAAATGAAAGATACAATCACGAAGTAACATCCAACACTGCTTAGGTATATGCCCATACATATGCCTAAGTCATCAATTCTAGTACGGCTCCAACATCCGAGCCCAAGTTCGATCACGTCCACACAGGATAGTACAACTCAATCCACACAGGAAAGAACAACTCAATCCACATAGGAAAACAAGTCAATCATATCGAAGATAATGATTGAAAGTCAAGACTCAGCTCACACAGGTATACTTCTTCGTAAGGTGATAGAGATGGTCAGATGTAGCCACTGATTCATCTTAGCTGGGACCCACGTAGGATACAAGTAGTGTAGTCGTCCCCGCCGAACCCATGGAGGATTCCAGTACGAAAGTCTTCACCATCGAACCCATAGCTGTTGGGGAACTCCTCCTCTATCGAGTACAGTGGGCCTGCCGCTACAACCAAGAGCTTCCCACTAACCTTGGACTGTTGTAGTACTCCACCTGTAGAGTATTGTGGGTTTGCTGCTACAACCAAGCGCTTCCCACCATGGGTCTGCCGCTACAACCAAGCGCTCCCCCTTCAAGTATTGTGGGCCAGCTGCTACAACCAAGCGCTTCCCACCATGGGTCTACCGCTACAACCAAGCACTCCCCCTCATAGTACTGTGGGCCTGCTGCTACAACCAAGCGCTTCCCACCATGGGTCTGCTGCTACAACCAAGCGCTCCCCCTCATAGTACTGTGGGCCTGCTGCTACAACCAATCGCTTCCCACTATGGGTCTACCGCTACAACCAAGCTCTCCCCCTCATAGTATTGTGGGCCTGCTGCTACAACCAAGCGCTTCCCACCATGGGTTTGCCGCTACAACCAAGCGCTCCCCCTCATATCCTACAGAGGTACTCCTTCTGTTGAGTACCGTGGGTCTGCCGCTAAAACCAAGCTCTCCCCCGCCGTGGTTCTTCCGCTACAACCAAGCGCTCCCCACTGCGCTATCGAAACAATCTGAGTCGATCGATTAGCACTCGTCAAGTCTCAGCCAGCTCTAGGGTTTCCACACACAGCACGCTCGTTTCGGGAGGGTCCGCTCCACGAGCCAAGAGGTCGATACACCAACTGTCATGTAGTCCGAAGTTGATGTATCCCAAAGTTCCATCTCGATAAAGGGAACTCAACGTGACAGACGACGCGTCAAAGGATGTCAGGTCTGAGAGTTATTGGCTTTTTCGTTCCAGGGGCCCGGTTGGTTTTTAAGTAAAAACCATCCCGACCGCACTCCAACTGCGTCCAAACCTCGAGCAGAGTAAGCCAAAAGGTCCATCTCACTAAGAGGAATCCAACAAAGTCGACGGCACGTCAATCAGACGTCTGGAGCTCAAATTATAAGTGTTTCCGCTCTGAAGGCCCGGTTGGTTTCGTGTTCAAACCAACCCGGCCATACCCAAAGTTCTCCTAAACCTCAAGTGTAATATACCAAAACGACTGTATCGATCCAAGGATCGCCACGCAACTGACGGTACGTCGATCGTAGGTCTGTAGCCCAAGTTATGGGAGAAAAGACCGAAAGTGGTCTGAAAATGGGGGGTCTAGGCCCGGTCCGACCCGGCCCAACCCCCCTGGGACGGCCCGAACCAGGTCGACCCGACCCGGGGTCCGGGTCCGACCCAGATGGGCGCAGCCCAGTCCGGTCTTCGCAACCCGACCTGGCCCGGCCGGGTGGCACGCTGGCTCAGACAATGGCCGAACATGGGGGGAGCTGGTCCCCCCCCCCCTCCCTTGCGCTCCGCGGATGCGGCGGGTGTCGCGTCCTCCAGCGGATCCCGCACGGCCGCGGGATCCCGGTCGCCCGCCGTCGCGGCTGAAGCCTCAGTGGTTCCTCGTGGCGGCGCGCCGGGAAGCTGCCTCCTCCGACCGCCGGCTCCACCGTGCCGGCGTGGCACGCCGGCATGGTCTTCCGCGGACCACCGGACGCGTTCTGGTGGTCCGTTTTTCTTGCTGTCTTCACCAGCGGTCCTCCCGGGACCTTCCCTTAACTGTGATGTCTTCAAAACGCCTCTGCGGCCCGTTCTATCATCTCCTGTCAATCCGCACATCAAAATAAACAATCTGCAGAGTCTTCGAATCGCCTCTGCAGCCCCGACTCTGGTCGCGGTTTCGTTCGGCCTCAACGGCACGGTACGACGGCACCGTGCTTCTTCGCCCATTCTTCTTTTTTTCTGTGCGGTGACGTTGCACCGCGCTACCTTTGTTCGTGCTACAACAAACACATCACCAAAAGGGGGAGGAGGGTCGGCCGTGTTCGTGCGGTCCGGCCCCCTCCTGTTAATCTGATATCAAGCAGCTAAGAAAAAGACATTGGGCAGTCAAGAAAATCCATGAACCAAAGATCAAACCCCTACCTCGATGAAGTTGTCGAACGAGGATCGTTGCGGGAAAAGACTTTGCGGAAGACGGCATCGTGGAATAGGATCGTGGTGTCGCAGTACACGGCGTCGCGGAGAAGAGGATCGTCGGCGTCGTGGTACACGGCGTCGTGGATAAGAGGATCGTCGATCTCCTGGGAACTTGCGCTCTTCGTCATCTTTCGTCGGAGGTCGGTGTTCTTCGTCGTTCTTCGCATTCTTCAACGAGGAAGAACGTTCTTCAGAGCGCAAGAGTCTCCTCCTCTTTGATCCACACAAGGATTTCGTCCCCAATAAAATAAGACCTTGTCTTATTTTATTCACACACACACACGCCAACTTTAATTCGAAAATCAAATTGAATTCATGAATTAATTAACGTGCGTTGTCCCATTTAATGAGGCATTATATTGGCATGTTAAATTAAAGTGGATGAGTTTCAAACTAATTGCTAGTGAGGGTAATTAATGGGGTGTTGGGGAAATTGAAGGAGGTGGGGGCTCATGTGGGCCCCACCCCAACTTCCTTGCACCACCCTTTTCCACAACGCTTTACCATCAGTAAAGAAATAAAAATAAATTGTCAACAATTTTATTTTTATTCCTCACTTTTTTTAACATCTCCTCCCGAGAAAATGCAACTCCAGGAAAAGACTTCCTAAGCAATTACCAGTGCTGCGGTTTCATCGGTGCCATCAGATTTCAGTTTCGAGCACCGGTTCAAAATTCAGGAAAACTCGCTCATTCGTTCACTGAACGTACCCGAGCTAATCTTCAGAAATTGATTCCGGGCACACCGGACCTCGGAATCAGGTACCGTCAGAAACTGTGTACTCGTAAAATTCCAAAGAAAATTAAGAAAAAAAATTCCCTTGAAATTTACGGGTCTTTACATTACTTCCACCTCAGGGCTTTACATCCCCGTAAAGCTACATCACAAACTAGGGGAACAAATGAGGGTATTGAGCACGCATCTAAGCCTCCCGCTCCCAAGTGCTCTCCTGGAGGTTCCCGTGCTACCATCTGATGCGCACTAGAGGAATCGACCACCCACGTAGGACCCGCTTCTATCAATCCTCGATCTTCACTGGGACCTCCGCAAAATTCTCCCCATCGTCAAAGTCCAGCTCTCCATGGTCGATGACATGCGTCGGGTCGTGCACGTATCTCCTCAGCTGAGATACGTGGAAGACGTCGTGCACCCGGCGTAACTAAGTTGGTAGAGCCAGGCGGTAAGCCACCTCACCTATCCTACTGAGAACCCGGAATGGTCCGATGAAGTGCGGAGATAACTTGCCGCCCCGGCCAAATCTCCATAATCCACGTCGAGGTGAGACCCACAAGAAGACGTGGTCGCCATCCTCGAACTCTAATGGTCTCCGCCTTCTGACAGCATAAGCCTTTTGTTGGTTCTGAGCTGTCCTCATCCACTCCTGGATGACTTGGACCTTCTCTGGTCCTACAAGAGCTACTAAGATTTATTCTTTGCTGATAAGAGAAATCCAGTCTCATCCCCTGTATGAACCACATTATTTGCCTAATACAGTCAATCCCGGCATGGATGATACTAATCCATACCAAGGATGATGTCGTAAGGCATCTACGCTACTACCAAGAGATCCAACCGTTACTCTCGCCTCTAAGGGTTGAGTCACACTGTAAGCATCAGTGTGTGGTCACTGGGTCTCCTCCAGTAGGTATCTCAAAATTGAAGGTCAAGTCAATGGTTTTTAAACCGAAACCTCTTAGTAACAACAAAAAGAGAGTACAGGAAAGTAAATTCCACAAAGAAAGGTGTCTTTTATTACTGCATCTCAAGTACAAAGACACAAAGCATCTACAAACAAACATCAACAAATCTAGAAGCAACATGAACAAAAGTCTCCATGTTTGGAGCTAGTCATGCTTCTGTCCATCTGCTCCTGGATCTCCATGATCGTAGGCCTCAGTTGCCTGAAGCTGAGCACTCCCATGTCCACCTGTTCCCTGCGGTCCGGGTGGTCTTCCTGGTGGTGGTGGTGGTAGGGCCTCAAAGTGTCGCCCACCACCCGCTACATGGCCAGATCCCCTGCCTCGGTGTCCTGCTCCTTGTGATCCGCCCCGATCGAACCTCTTCCTCTGCCTGGGAGGTCCTTCGTTTATCTGTTGGTCATCTGTATGGCGGGTCGGACAGTCACGTGCCATGTGACCAACCTCGCCGCAGGAGTAACATTGTCCCCTCCTGGTAAGTCGTTCTCCACCCCGGGTGCCTCGCACACACGTTTTTGTGTCATGCGGTCGATAACCTATAGGTCTGGTCCTCTTGGACCTCTGTGTCATCTGTCTACTGCCCGCTGCAGAAGACTCGGACGCATGCCAACTAGTGGTGGGTCCTGCTGCTGGAGACTGCTCAGCAAGGAAATTCTCCACTAAGAGGGATCGCTCCAACACCCCTGCCTACGTCAGAATGTTGAGGGAGATCATCGAAGCTCTGATATCATGCCTCGGTCCCTACTCAAAGGTCCGGGCCTGGAATAATGGGTATCGTACCATGTTTGTCGAATAGCGCGAGAGATCGGTAAATCTTGCCAAGTATTGGGCTACCATCATGTTGTCCTTCCGCAGCTGTAGTAGCTCATGTATGCGCACCGCTCGAAGGGTGGCTGGTACAGACACTGCTCGGAACAGGCTCTCGAAGTCTTCCCACAGAAGGGATGCCTCGTCGTGCACCTAGAGCATCAAGATCCACCATCTGCCTGCTACCGCGTGTAGGAGGCTCGCTGCAAGGATCACCATGAGGTCAGCTGGTGTCCCCACTAACCTGAAAACTCGAACTACAGCCTCTAGCCAATCCTCGGCCACCTGAGGGTCCATCTCCCTGTGGAACCTGGGCGGTCTCTGACGCTGAAACTCGTGCAGTGCGCTAAGGTGACGTGCACTCTCAGCAGCTGGGCCTGGTGGCATCGGTGGCTCGGTGGGTAGAGGTACCGCCAGTGCCTCCACTGAAAAAGGGCCCTACACTGAGGCCTCATCGCTCGGTGGGCTGTCGTCTCTCACAAATCTCTGAACCCTAGATGGCTGCCGTCGTGGGGCCATCCTGAAAGGAAACAGGTGCGCCACGGTCAAAATAGTATACCTGGTGAGTTGACACAAATTAATCACAAAGAAAACTTTGAAACACACATTCAATCAATGTTTTCATGCATTGAGTCGGAAATCAGAAGTCAGGGTCCTGGTGTATGGATACGTTGGCCGCCGCACCAACACTGGACTCCCTGGACTGATAACCACACTCAATACCCTTAACATTATTGCTTCACATAAAAGAAAGATCAGATTTCTAAGTTATGCGGTAGAACCAAACTCCTCTGATACTAATTTGTCACGACCCGTCCTCGGGGCCCGTGCCGTGACTACCCCAAGCCCGCCTTCCATAGGCCAGGGGCTGGCAACTAGCACCAAAGGTGAAAATCCTGACAAAAAGGGGAAGGATTTGCCTTTGTAAAGTAAACAAACACCACAGAGTAAGCCAGCAGAAGTAAACACTAAGTAAACTGAGTACAAGTAAGTGCGGAAAAGTAAGCGAGCCAGAATACAAACCCAAACTGAAAGTAAAGTACAACTTGAAAGGAAGTACAACAACTGAAAAGTAAAGCAGCAACACCGAGCTGTCCACTGGAAATCCCACCTGAAGGGTGCGTACAGATAGATTCCTCTTCTCCTTGGGTCTTGTCGTCCGCCCCGTGTACGTTCCGCTCAGTGGTCCACCTCCAGGTACCGACTCATCATGATATCCACCTTCGGGCACCGACTCGTTGTGAGCTCCACCTCCGGGAACCGCCCATCTCTACAATCCTCAACCTCGTTCAGTGATGTTCGTCGTCTACAACCAACACAACGTAGTGCGGGCGAAGCCCGTGCAGGGGTGAGTATACGATACTCAGTAGGGACCACGAGACCCCCGAAGGTCTCCCAGAATCCACAAAGGATAATCCACAAGGAAAGATACAATCAAGAAGTAACATCCAACACTGCTTAGGTATATTCCCATATATATGCCTAAGTCATCAATTCTAGTATGGCTTCAACATCCAATCCCAAGTTCGATCACGTCCACACAGGATAGTACAACCCAATCCACACAGGAAAGCACAACTCAATCCACAAAGGAAAAAAAGTCAATCATATCGAAGGTAATGATTGAAAGTCAAGACTCAGCTCACACAGGTATACTTCTTCATAAGGTGATAGAGATGATCAGATGTAGCCACTGATTCATCTTAGCTGGGACCCACGTAGGATACAAGTAGTGTAGTCATCACCGCCGAACCCACGGAGGATTCCAGTACGAAAGTCTTCGCCGTCGAACCCATAGCTTTTGGGGAACTCCTCCTCTATCGAGTACAGTGGGTTTGCCGCTACAACCAAGCATTTCCCACTAACCTTGGACTATTGTAGTACTCCACCTGTAGAGTACTGTGGGCTTGCTGCTACAACCAAGCGCTTCCCACCATGGGTTTTCCGCTACAACCAAGCACCCCCCCTTCAAGTACTGTGGGTCTGCTGCTACAACCAAGCGCTTCCCACCATGGGTTTGCCGCTACAACCAAGCACTCCCCCTCATAGTACTGTTGGCCTACTGCTACAACCAAGCGCTTCCCACCATGGGTCTGCCGCTACAACCAAGCACTCCCCCTCATAGTACTGTGGGCCTGCTGCTACAACCAAGCGCTTCCCACCATGGGTCTGCCGCTACAACCAAGCGCTCCCCCTCATAGTAATGTGGGCCTGCAGTGCAACCAAGCGCTTCCCACCATGGGTCTACCGCTACAACCAAGTGCTCCCCCTCATAGCCTACAGTGGTACTCCTTCTGTTGAGTACCGCGGGTCCGCTGCTACAACCAAGTGCTCCTCCACCGTGGGTCTCCCGCTACAACCAAGCGCTCCCCACTGGGCTATCGAAACAATCTGAGTCGATCAATTAGCAGTCGTCAAGTCTCACCCATATCTAGGGTTTCTGCACAAAACATGCTCGTTCCGGGAGGGTTCACTCCACGAGCCAAGAGGTCGATACATCAACTGTCACGTAGTCCGGAGTTGATGTATCCCAAAGTTTCGTCTCGATAAAGGGAACTCAACGAGACAGACGACGCGTCAAACGGATGCCCGGTTTGAGAGTTATTGGCTTTTTCGTTCCAGGGGCCCGGTTGGTTTTTAAGTCAAAACCATCCCAACCGCACTCCAAATATGTCCAAATTTTGAGCGGAGTAATCCAAAAGGTCTGTCTCACAAAGAGGAATCCAACAAAGTTGACGGCACATCAATCGGACGTCCGGAGCTCAAGTTATAAGTGTTTCCGCTCCGAGGGCCCGGTTGGTTTCGTGTTCGAACCAACCCGGCCATACCAAAAGTTCTCTGAAACCTCGAGTGTAATAAACCGAAACGGCCGTCTTGATCCAAGGATCACCATGCAACTGACGGTGTGTCGATCGGAGTCTGTATCCCAAGTTATGGGAAAAAGACCGAAAGTGGTCCGAAAATGGGGGGTCTAGGCCCGGTCCGA
This sequence comes from Viscum album, assembly GCA_963277665.1. Taxonomy (NCBI): domain Eukaryota; kingdom Viridiplantae; phylum Streptophyta; class Magnoliopsida; order Santalales; family Viscaceae; genus Viscum; species Viscum album. The sequence goes on from OY728138.1 coordinate 1,834,709,246, forward strand.
CCAGGCCCAACCCCCCCTGGGTCGGCCCGAACCAGGTCGACCCGACCTGGGTCCGGGTCCGACCTGGCAGGGCGCGGCCCAGTTTGGTCCGCGCAACCCGGCCCGGCCCGTCCGGGTGGCACGCTGGCTCGACCAGCGGCCGAGCATGGGGGGACGCGGTCCCCCCCTTCCCTTGCGCTCCGCAGACGCAGCGGGTGCCGCGTCCTCCACAGGATCCCGCACGGCCGCGGGATCCCGATCGCCTGCCGCCTCGGCTTCAGCCGCGGCGGTTCCTCGTGGCGGCACATTGGCATGGTCTTTCTCGAACCACTGGACGCGCTCAGGTGGTCCGTTTTTCTTGTCGTCTTCTCCAGCGGTCCTCCCGGGACCTGCCCTTCACTACGAAGTCTTCAAAACGCCTCTACGGCCCATTCCGTCATCTCCCGTCGATCCGCACATCAAAATAAACAATCTTTGGAGTCTTCGAATCGCTTCTGCGGCCCCGACTCTGTCCGCGGTTTCGTTCGGCCTCAACGGCGCGGCGCGACGGCGCCGCGCTTCTTTGCCCGTTCTTCTTTGTTTCCGCGCGGTGTCGTTGCACCGTGCTACCTTTGTTCGTGTTGTGACAAACACATAATCAAAAGGGGGATGAGGTTCGGCCGTGTTCGTGCCGTCTGTCCCCCTCCCGTTAATCCGATATCAAGCGGCTAAGAAAAAGACATTGAGCGGTCAAGAAAATTCATGAACCAAAAATCAAACCCCTACCTCGATGAATTTGTCGAACGAGGATTGTTGCGGGAAAAGACATCGCGGAAGACGGTGTCGCGGAAGAGGATCATGGTGTCGCGGTCCACTGCGTCATGGAGAAGAGGATCGTCGGCGTCGCGGTACACGGCATCGCGGAGAAGAGGATCGTCGATCTCTGATGAACTTGTGCTCTTCATCGTCTTTTGTCGGAGGTCGGCGTTCTTCGTCGTTCTTCGCGTTCTTCAACGAGGAAGAACGTTCTTCAGAGCGCAAGAGTCTCCTCCTCTTTGATCCACACAATGAGTCCACCCCCAATAAAATAAGACCTTGTCTTATTTTATTCACACACACACACGCCAACTTTAATTCTAAAATCAAATTGAATTCATGAATTAATTAACGTGTGTTTTCCCATTTAATGAGGAATTATATTGGCATGTAAAATTAAAGTGGAGGAGTTGAAAACTAATTTCTAGTGAGGGTAATTAATGGGGTGTTGGGGAAATTGAAGGAGGTGGGGGCTCGTGTGGGCCCCACCCCAACTTCCTTGCACCACCCTTTTCCATAATGCTTTACCATCGGTAAAGAAATAAAAATAAATTGTCAACAATTTTATTTTTATTCCTCACTTTTTTTAACAACTCCTCCCGAGAAAACACAACTCCAGGAAAAGTCTTCCTGAGAAATTACCGGTGTTGTGGTTTCATCGGTGCCCTCAGATTTCGGTTCTGAGCACCGGTTCAAAAGTCAGGAAAACCCGCTCATTTTTTCACTGAAAGTACCCGAACTAATCTTTGGAAATTGATTCTGGGCACACCGGGCCTCGGAATCAGGTTCCGTCAGAAACTGTGTACTCATAAAATTCCAAAGAAAATTAAGAAAAAAAATTCCCTTTAAATTTATTGGTCTTTACATTAATCCCACCTCATGGATTTATGTCCCCGTAAAGCTACATCACAAACTAGGGGAACAAATGAGGGTACTGAGCACACATATAAGCCTCCCGCTCCCAAGTGCTCTCCTGGAGGTTCCCGTGCTGCCATCTGATACGCACTAGAGGAATCGAACACCCACGTAGGGCCCGCTTCTGTCGATCCTCGATCTTCACCGGGACCTCCGCAAAAGTCTCCCCATCGTCAAAGTCCAGCTCCCCATGGTCGATGACATGCGCCGGGTCATGCACGTATCTCCTCAGCTGAGATACTTGGAAGACATCGTGCACCCGGTGCAACTGAGGTGGTAGAGCCAGGCGGTAAGCCACCTCGCCTATCCTGATGAGAACTTGGAATGGTCCGATGAAGCGCAGATATAACTTGCCGCCTCGGGAAAATCTCCATAATCCACATCGAGGTGAGACCCGCAAGAAGACGTGGTCGCCATCCTCGAACTCTAGTGGTCTCCGCCTTCTGTCAGCATAAGCCTTTTGTTGGCTCTAAGCTGTCATCATCCACTCCTGGATGACTTGGACCTTTTCTGGTCCTACAAGAGCTGCTAAGATTTCTTCTTTTCCGATAAGAGAAATCTGGTCTCATCCCCTGGATGAACCACGTTCTTTGCCTAATACAGTCAATCCTGACATGGATGATACTAATCCATACCAAGGATGACGTCATAAGGCCTCAACGCTACTACCAAGAGATTCAACCGTTACTCTCGCCTCCAAGGGTTGAGTCACACTACCGGCATCAGTGTGTGGTCACTGGGTCTCCTCTAGTAGGTATCTCAAAAGTAAGGGTCAAGTCAATAGTTTTTAAACCGAAACCTCTTAGTAACAACAAAAAGAGAGGATAGGAAAGTAAATGCCACAAAGAAAGGTGTCTTTTATTACTGCAGCTCAAGTACAAAGACACAAAGCATCTATAAACAAACATCAACAAAGATAGAAGCAACATGAACAAAAGTCTCCATGTTTGGATCTAGTCCCTCTTCTGTCCATCTGCTCTTGGAGCTCCATGATCATAGGACTCAGCTGCCTAAAGCTGAGCTCTCCCCTATCCACCTGTTCCTTGTGGTCTGGGTCGTCTTCCTGGTGGTGGTGGTGGTAGGGCCTCAAAGCGTCTCCCACCACCCGCTGCACGGCCAGCTCCCCTCCCTCAGTCTCTTGCTCCTTGCGATTCACCCCGATCGAACCTCTGCCTCTGCCTGGGGGGTCCTTCGTTTATCCGTTGGTCATCTGTATGGCGGGTCGGACAGTCACGTGCCATGTGACCAACCCCGCCGCAGGAGTAACATTGTCCGCTCTTGGTAAGTCGTTCTCCACCCCGGGTGCCTCGCACACATGTTCTTGTGTCATGTGGTCGATCACCTATAGGGCTGGTCCTCTTGGACCTCTGCATCATCTGTCTACTGACCGCTGCAAAAGACTCGGCTGCATGCCGGCTAGTGGTGGGTCCTGCTACTGGAGACTGCTCAGTAAGGAAATTCTCCACTAAGAGGGCTCGCTCCAACACCCCTTCCTGCGTCGGAATGTTGAGGGAGATCATCGAAGCTCTGATCTCATGCCCCAGTCCCTGCTCAAAGGTCTGGGCCTGAAAGAATGGGTCTCGTACCATGTCCGTCGAATAGCGTGAGAGATCGGTAAATATCGCCGAGTATTGGGCTATCGTCATGCTGCCCTGCCGCAGCTGTAGTAGCTCCTGTATGCGCACCGCTCGAAGGGTGGCTGGTACAAAATCTTCCCGGAACAGGTACTCAAAGTTTTCCCACAGAAGGGATGCCACGTCGTGCACCTGGAGAATCAAGCTCCACCATCTGCCTGCTGCTGCGTGTAGGAGGCTCGCTGCAAGGATCACCATGATGTCAGCTGGAGTCCCCAATAACCTGAAAACTCGAACTACAGCCTCCATCCAATCCTCAGCTGCCTGAGGGTCCGTCTCCCCGCGGAACCTGGGTGGTCTCTGACGCTAAAACTCATGAAGTGCGCTAAGGTGATGTGCACTCTCAGCAGCTGGGGTTGGTGGCATCGGTGGCTCGGCGGGTAGAGGTATCTCTGGTGCCTCCGTTGAAAAAGGGCCCTACACCGAGGCCTCATCGCTCGGAGGATTGTCGTCTCCCACAAAGCTCTGAACCCTAGATGGCTTCCATCGTGGGGACATCCTGAAAGGAAACAGGTGTGCCATGGTCAAAACAGTATACCTGGTGAGCTGTCACAAAGTAATCACAAAGAAAACTTTGAAACACACATGGAATCAAAGTTTTCATGCATTGAGTCGGAAATCAGAATTCAGGGTCCTGGTGTATGGATACGTCGGTCGCCGCACCAACACTGGACTCCCTAGACTGATAACCACACTCAATACCCTTAACATTATTTCTTCACATAGAAGAAAAATCAGAGTCATGAGTTCTGTGGTAGAACCGAACTCCTCTGATACCAATTTGTCACGACCCATCCTCGAGGCACGTGCCGTGACTACCCCAAGCCCGCCTTCCATAGGCCAGGGGCTGGCGACTAGCACCAAAGGAGAAAATCCTGACAAAAAGGGGAAGGAATTGCCTTTGTAAAGTTAACAAACACCACAGAGTAAGCCAGAAGAAGTAAACACTAAGTAAACTGAGTACAAGTAAGTGCGGAAAAGTAAGCGGGCCAGAATACAAACCCAAACTGAAAGTAAAGTACAACTCGAAAGGAAGTACAGTAACTGAAAAGTAAAGCAGCAAAACCGAGCTGTCCACTGGAAATCTCACCTGAAGGGTGGGTACAGATAGCCTCCTCTGCTCCTCGGGTCCTGCCGTCCGCCCCGTGTACGTTCCGCTCAGTGGTCCACCTCCAGGTACCGACTCGTTGTGATATCCACCTTCGGGCACCGACCTGTCGTGAGCTCCACCTCCGGGAACCACCCAGCTCTACAAGCCTTAACCTCGTTCAGTGATGTCGTCGTCTGCAACCAACACAATGTAGTGCGGGCAAATCCCGTGCAGGGGTGAGTATACGATACTCAGTAGGGACCCCGAGACCCCCGATAGTCTCCCAGAATCCACAAAGGATAATCCATAAGGAAAGATGCAATCATGAAGTAACATCCAACACTGCTTAGGTATATGCCCATACAAATGCCTAAGTCATCAATTCTAGTACAGATCCAACATCTGAGCCCAAGTTTGATCACGTCCACACAGGATAGTACAACCCAATCCACACAGGAAAGCACAACCCAATCCACATAGGAAAACAAGTCAATCATATCGAAGACAATGATTGAAAGTCAAGACTCAGCTCACACAGGTATACTTCTTCGTAAGGTGATAGAGATGATCAGATGTAGCCACTGATTCATCTTAGCTGGGACCCACATAGGATACAAGTAGTGTAGTCATTACCGCCGAACCCACGAAGGATTCCAGTACGAATGTCTTCACCGTCGAACCCATAGCTGCTAGGGAACTCCTCCTCTATCGAGTACAGTGGGTTTGCCGCTACAACCAAGCGCTTCCCACTAACCTTGGACTGTTGTAGTACTCCACCTGTAGAGTAGTGTGGGTCTGCTGCTACAACCAAGCGCTTCCCACCATGGGTCTCCCACTACAACCAAGCGCTCCCCCTTCAATTATTGTGGGTCTGCTGCTACAACCAAGCGCTTCCCACCATGGGTCTGCCGCTACAACCAAGCGCTCCCCCTCATAGTACTGTGGGCCTGCTACTACAACCAAGCGCTTCCCACCATGGGTCTGCCGCTACAACCAAGTGCTCCCCCTCATAGTACCGTGGGCCTACTGCTACAACCAAGCGCTTTACACCATGGGTCTGCCGCTACAACCAAGCGCTCCCCCTCATAGTACAGTGGGTCTGCTGCTACAACCAAGCGTTTCCCACCATGGGTCTGTCGTTACAACCAAGCGCTCCCCCTCATAGCCTATAGAGGTACTCCTTCTGTTGAGTACCGCGGGTCTGCCGCTACAACCAAGCGCTCCTCCGCCGTGGGTCTGTCACTACAACCAAGCGCTCCCCACTGGGCTATCGAAACAATCTGAGTCGATCGATTAGCAGTCGTCAAGTCTCATCCATCTCTAGGGTTTTCGCACACAGCATGCTCGTTCTGGGAGGGTCCGATCCCGGAGCCAAAAGTTCGATACATAGACTGTCATGTAGTCCGGAGTTTATGTATCCCAAAGTTTCTTCTCGATAAAGGGAACTCAACGTGACAGACGACGCGTCAAACGGATGCCCGGTCTGAGAGTTATTGGTTTTTTCGTTCCAGGGGTCCGGTTGGTTTTTAAGTCAAAATCATCCTGACCATACTCCAACTGCATCAAAACCTCAAGAAGAGTAATACAAAAGATCCATCTCACTAAGATGAATCCAAAAAAGTCGACGGCACGTCAATCGGACGTCCGGAGCTCAAGTTATAAGCGTTTCCGCTCTGAGGGCCCGGTTGGTTTCGTGTTTGAACCAACCCGGCCATACCCAAAGTTCTCTTAAACCTCAAGTGTAATATACCTAAACAACCGTCTCGATCCAAGGATCGCTATGCAACTGACGGTGCATTGATCGGAGGTCCGTATCCTAAGTTATGGGTAAAAGACCGAAAGTGGTCCGAAAATGGGGGGTCTAGGCCCGGTCCGACCCGGCCCAACCCCCCCTGGGTCAGCCCACACCGGGTCGACCCGACCCGGGTCTGGGTCCGACCCAGCAGGGCGCGGCCCGGTCTGGTCCGTGCAACCCGGCCTGGCCCGGCCGGGTGGCACGCTGGCTCGACCAACGGCCGAGCATGGGGGGACGCGGTCCCCCCCTTCCCTTGCGCTCCGTGGACGCGACGGGTGTCGCGTCCTCCACCGGATCCCGTGCGGCCGTGGGATCCTGGTCGCTCGCCGCAGCGGCTTCAGCCACGGAGGTTTCTCATGGCGGCACGCCGGGATGTCGCCGCCTCCGGGTGGTCGGCCGGTGCCGGCGTGGCGCGCCGACATGGTCTTCCGCGGACCACTGGACGCGCTTCGGTGGTCCGTTTTGCTTGTCGTCTTCGCCAGCGGTCCTCCCGGGACCTTCCCTTCACTGCGAAGTCTTCAAAATGCTTTTTCAGTCTATTCCTTCATCGCACGTCGATCTATACGTCAAAATAAACAATTTTCAGAGTCTTTGAATCGCCTATGCGGCCCCGACTCCGGTCGCGGTTTCATTCGGCCTCAATGGCGCGGTGCGACGGCGCCACACTTCTTTGCCTGTTCTTCTTTGTTTCCGTGCGGTGTCGTTGCACTGCGCTACCTTTGTTCGTGCCGCGACAAACACATCATCAAAATGGGGAGGAGGGTCGGCCGTGTTCGTGCGGTCTGGCCCCCTCCCGTTAATCTGATATCAAGCGGATAAGAAAAAGACATTGGGCGGTCAAGAAAATTCATGAACCAAATATCAAACCCTTACCTCGATGAAGTTGTCGAATGAGGATCGTTGCGGGAAAAGACGTCGCGGAAGACATCATCGCGGAAGATGATCATGGTGACGCGGTACACGGTGTCACGGAGAAGAGGATCGTCGATCTCTGAGGAACTTGCGCTCTTCGTCGTCTTTCGTCGGAGGACGGCGTTCTTTATCGTTCTTCACGTTCTTCAACGAGGAAGAACGTTCTTCAGAGCGCAAGAGTCTCCTCCTCTTTGATCCACACAACGAGTCCACCCCCAATAAAATAAGACCTTGTCTTATTTTATTCACACACACACACACACACCAACTTTAATTCGAAAATCAAATTGAATTCATGAATTAATTAACGTGCGTTGTCCCATTTAATGAGGCGTTATATTGGCATGTAAAATTAAAGTGGAGGAGTTGCAAACTAATTGCTAGTGAGGGTAATTAATGGGGTTTTGGGGAAATTGAAGGAGGTGGGGGCTCATGTGGGCCCCACCCCAACTTCCTTGCACCACCCTTTTCCACAACGATTTACCATCGGTAAAGAAATAAAAATAAATTGTCAACAATTTTATTTTTATTCCTCACTTTTTTTAACATCTCCTCCCGAGCAAACGTAACTCCAGGAAAAGTCTTCCTAAATAATTACCGGCGCTGCGGTTTCATCAGTGCCCTCAGATTTTGGTTCTGAGAACCGGTTCAAAATTCAGGAAAACCTGCTCATTCCTTCACTGAACGTACCTGAGCTAATCTTCGTAAATTGATTTCGGGCACACCGGGCCTCGAAATCAGGTGCCGTCAGAAACTGCGTACTCGTAAAATTCCAAAGAAAATTAAGAGAAAAAAAATCCCTTGAAATTTACGGGTCTTTATAGTGTGTGTTAGTGTAATTAAAATATATCTCGTAAATACATCCTAGTATATTGAGTATATTGGTGTTGTTATAAAATAAAGTAATAAAAAGAGTTTAGGGGTTGGAGAAGTGAAATAAAAGAAAAGAAATTAATATATTGTTACCTTTAATTTGGGAAACTTCATTTGGTTTGAACCAAAAGGACTCCTTGAAGTTCCTTCTTCCTAATGTAAGGATTCTAAGAGAAGGATAGGGATGTAGGGAGCTTAATTTGGCAGAGTTTGGATGAGCCTAAAGGCTTGATATGTGTGAGGAATTGGTTAGAAGTGGTATCTTTTTATAAGGGGGAGGAGGGGCTCTTTAGGAAAGTGTGAAAATATTATTTTATTATATAATGATATTCAGTTTCTAAAGGTCCAAAAATCATTAGAGTCGAAGATAATATGACTCATGGTCGAAATAAAATCAGCCAATGAGAATTATACATGTTTTGGATATTATTTTAATATTTATAATCTAATTTACTTAAATCATTTATTAATGAGGTAAATACTGCATCATTGTATTGTCCTTAATAATTTAATTTATTCGATGTCTAAAAATTATAAAAACAATACCATGATGTAGGAAATCTTTTTATCTTTCCAATGAATATTTATAGTCAAAAATATTACTTATTTAACACCATATAAAAATTAATTACTAAAAGGTGTTTGTTTATGTCAATTTTTCCTTTACATTAAATTAATTAATCTAAAGTGTCATTATCATTCATAAGTGGATCCATGGGGTCCCAAAATTGACCCAAAGATGCCCATGGTCTGTCATTACTCATCCAATAAGGTTAGGACATGTGTTAAGGTAATTTTGAATTATTACAATATTCTTTTTACCTTGAATTACCCTATTTACCTTTAACCGCGGTAAATAAAAGTAAAAAAGTTACTATTCACCAAAAATTATTTTTATCTTATTGAACCACATTTTACTCCTTGATATTAACCGTGTCTCTTGTATTTTCAAAATTCAACTCACAGAAGTGGTAAAATTAAGTTTTATGTGAATTTTCAAATTCTCCTAGGAGGTGGGTAAAAGATAGTGAAAAGTTCAATAAAAATTTTATATATATATAATTATTATAAACTGAATCCAATGAATTACTATGAACTTATATAAGTATTATGTATCTATTTTTACATAAATTAATTTAAATAAAATAAATAATTATTTAAATAAAAAAATCGGTTTTAACCAATAACTCAGTGTTTTTCACTATTCATGAAAAATTGATGTTTCTCAGAAAAATACCAAAAATTAGGCATAAGCTATATTTGATATTATGAATTCAAAAATGATGTATATTTTACCAAATTCAAAACATATAAGTTTTATTAATTAATTTAAAAATTAATTCTCGTTGTCAAAACAAATAGCGTGTTTTTAAGAAATAATAATTATCAAAAGATTGACACTTGTTTATGTCTGGTTTAAATGTGAAATTACGTCCAATGACCAACATTGTATTAAATGGTAAAAATATATTATAAATATACCTTAAAACCACTCAAATTAATAATTTATCACTATTAATTATTTCGATTAAAAAAGTTTTTTTAATTAAAATTTAGTAATTTTCACTATTCATCAAAATATGAAAGTTATCCGAAAAGCACCAAAATTTCACCCTAAGCTAATTTCGATATTCCGAATCCAAAAATGAAGTAAATTTTGAAAGATAAAATTTATAAAATTTCAAAAAGTGGGTATTACTATTCATAACGGCTAGTTTGATTGGTTGTGGTGTGTTATAACTCGAAGTTGCGTACAACACACGCTACTGTATTATTCAAAGTGAAGTGTACCATGCAAGCTTGGGGTGTTACAGCCTAGGGTTCATCCAGAATGAGAGAGAGAGAGAGAGATGTGGATGAATGAAAAGAAATCGGCCTAAAGGTTTATAAACTTGGAACCCAACACTTCCACGTCATGTAACACATTCACGAAGTGGATTCCCATTTTTTCAACTTCCACCAAAATGCACTTTGCCTCAGCTCGAATTAATTACACGTCGTGAATTCACCTTTCATAGTGTGAATCTATTTCACATTTTACACCTTGGAGAAACACAAGTCGTGAAGTTGGAGGCTTCACAAGCCGCAAAGCACTAATTCATGTTGTGTGCCCCTTTCACGATGTGAATTTCCAGTTGCAGCTCTACTACACCTCCAACCACCAAGAAACCTCACCTAGCCTCCTCTTAAACACCTCAAACTCCCAAAACTAACAAATTAATGAACTAGGAAGGCATGGACCATTATAAGCTTACCATGAATATGAAATTTGGTAGACATGTGTCAAAACAGCTTTCCTTAATATGAACCTTCAGGAAGATGTCTACATGACACAACCAGAAGGGTTTGTGACTCCAGGTAATGCCAAAAAGATATGAATCTTACAAAGATCCATTTATGGATTGAGGCAAGTATCTAAGTCATGGAACATTTGATTCGATTAAGCTATAAAAGATTTTGTTTTTATTAAGAATGAATGTGAGTCATGTGTCTACAAAAATTTTAGTGGGAATTTGGTCGTTATACTAGTAGTATATGTTGATGACATGTTACTTATCAAAAATGAAATATTAGTCTTATAGTCTATTAAAGATTGGTTAAACAAGTGTTTCTTCATGAACAACTTAGGTGAAACAACCGACATTTTAGGGATCAAGATCATTCGTGATAGATCCAATAGGTTGTTTGAACTAAGTCAAGGTACATACATTGCCCATATACGAAAGAGATATAGTATAGAACAATCCAAGAGGGGATTGGTACCAGTGTCACATGGCATGCTTCTTTCTAAGAAAATGTGTCCTCAAACACAACAAGAGAAAGAGAGAATGAGTAAGATCTCATACGCTTCAGCGATAGGATCAATCATGTATGTCATGTTATGTACTAACTTGATGTTTCCTACACATTGAGCATCATATGCAGATATCAAGTTGATCCAGGAAAACAGCATTGGTATGTTGTTAAGGCTATCCTTAAGTATTTGAGAAGAACTAAGGATATGTTTCGGGTGTATGGAGGTGATGAGGATCTAGTCATAATGGGTTATATCAATGCTAGTTTTCAAACAAATAAAAATTATATGAAGTCGCAGTGAGGATATGTTTTATGACTTAATGGAGGAGTTGTGAGGTGAAAGAGTTCAAAGCATCCAGTTGTCGTTGATTCTACAGCAGAGTCTAAATATATAGCAGCTTCTAATACAGTCAAAGAAACTATTTGGATACAAAACTTTGTATAGAAGCTTGATATGGTAACTATCAGTAAAGACTCTATCACGTTATATTGTGATAATACTGCAAAGGTGGCTCTTATAAAAGAGTTAAGGTCACACCAATGGACAAAACATGTACTCCAAAAGTATCACATCTTGAGGGATTTTTCTCAGAGGGGTGAAGCGGTAGTAAGTAGAGTTTCTACAGAAGAAAACATGGAGCACCCCTTGACTAAAGGTTTATCTTAGAAAAAACATGAGTATCATGTGAGAGCTAGCGAACTGAAAGTTATTAGCAGTTGGCTCAAGTGCAATTGGGAGTCTGTTGGAGTTGGTTCCCTATAACCAAATTATGTTTACTTTATGATAACTTGTATTCATTGTTTTAAATATTAATAAAATTATTATCACATCATGATAACATATGTGTGATAATGTCCTAAGAGTAGTTATCGCACTAAAAGGTCATAGCAGTTCCCCGCTATGATGAGAACTTAGAAGTGTCACGACAGTATCCTTAAATATATATTCTGTAGTAATGTGAAATAATTTAAGAGACACAAATGATATAATCTATTAGGGGTGGAGACTCATAAGATTTTGATTCACTTTATCATGGTGTACTCCCTTGGTAATTTCCAATGTAAGAAATTATGATAATGGGACCCGCTAGTAGAAAATCTATATTTATATGTCATTGGATGTTTCTACCTACATATGTGTGTATTGATCCTTAGACTTTAAATATTATTATTAATAGATGTTATGAGTCGCATTGTAGAGACCTGAATCTTGACATACATGGACATTACATTACTTTTTCGGAATACTTAATACATAACAAAAATAGACACACAAGGACCGTGATAGTTTAGTGTCTTTGGAAACTCGGAATATAAACTTCTAATCATGTTGAAATATCTTCAACAACTCCCATAACAATCTTCTCCTTTTTGTTTCCTTACCCAAAACCTTTATTTACTTCCTGGGGAAAATAAAACATAAAAAGTGTGATCTCAAATGCTCAGTAATGGCAAACATAGATAACATAAAACAATCCATAAACATTTGGAAGTAAAAACTTGAACATGAAATTTAAACATCAAAATCTTGAGAAAAGACATAAATCATGGAAGTACATAAGACATATATCATAATAGAACATCAACCATGATAAAATGGGAATAAAACATGTAATTGTTGCAACCATTTATCACATGTCATGATTTCCATAGTAGCCAAGGCATTGCTGCCAAGACCATCTTAGTGGACAAAGTCCCTTTCTGAATCGAGTTCACTCCTCGTTTCAGTCCTGTAACACTGAACTGGATTAACTTACCATTCCATCCATGTCTATCTCATGAGATATAAATCTTTACCCAATGAATTGGAGGGATATATAGGTCCCACCCATCTCATAATGAAATCATTCTTTCGTGTGCCACAAAATCATAAATCATACATCATAGCATAACCCATGTAATAAAATGGGATTCTTAAACATCATGCCATCATAACATAATACATAAAAGCTTGATATCATTTCATCATAATAAAATTGAAACCATTTAAATCATAGAGACATATTACTTGAAACATACACATATGAAATAATGTCATCTTAGATGGAAAATAGTTTTGGCAAAACACTTGAAATGAATTCTTGAGGAAAATATCCTTTCTTCTTTAAAATAATTTTCTTTTCACAAAATTCCATGAAATTTTAAAAGAAAAAAGTTTTTTTGAAAATAATCATGCAATCTTGTAGAGGAAGCTTCTTGAAAATGAGGCGTTATGAAACTGTAAAAATCTGTTCATGCCGTATAAGTTAAAAATAACATTCTCCTTGTACTTTTTTCGGAAAAGTCAAAAAAGTACCTTATATGGTAACCAAAGGAAAGATTTCATTCATAAAATGTGGTAAAAAGTCAATAAAGGGTAAAAATGAATTTAAACATTCATGGAAGAATAGTAAACATTTTATGAAAACATTTTCAGAAAACATGGTCATGGATGATAAACATAACCCCAGTAAATACTTACGTATAAGCAATCTCGGATAAAAATGAGATTGAAAATTTATCCCTTACCTTATGTCTGATATGCTTCGTATGTATCCGAACCTCCTGTATAATGATTTAAATAATGTCATTGACTTATTATAGAATCATATTCATTGTTATGATATCATATATGGTTCACTTATGACTTTATATTACCCGTTCTTTTGTAAATTCCATGTTAAAGAGCGTTTTAGGTAAAATCGTTTCATTTATCGTATGTGTTTCGACTCGTCATTCTTGATATTATTATTTATATCATGATTTACATAATTCCAGAATGTAAAACATGATTTATATATAATATATATTCATTATATACATATATATTATAGATCGATAAAAGGAATGAAATACACCGTTCATGGAGACGGTAGGTCGTACGTACGCATGAACGCTGTTTTCATTTCCTTATTGAATTGAATGGAATTGATTATATGACATAAATATATATATATATATACATAAATACAGTAGCATTATTATGTAATATATTTCATTATTATTCATTATATATACTTTATAATCATTCTTGAATGGTTAATCATGGAAAATGAATCTCATCGCGTTCGTGGAGACGGTAGTCCGTGCGTACGCACGAGCGATGATATCATTCCCATGATTGTGGAATTGTATTGGTGTGTATGTATACTATTTCAGAATAAATATCACTTTACAATAATCATATATAGTTATTTATTTACACCATTATACCCATCCATGTAAGGTGGTGGTGGAAAAACAGATTACACCACAGCGTGGAGACGGTATTCCGTACGTACGCACGTGTGGTGATTTCGTTTTCCGTAGGATGGATAGATGGTGAAATAGGGTTGTTTCATAATTATAATAACATATCAGTATATGAGTGATACTGATTTTATTACTTCATAATGAAACAACTAAAGAAGAATAAGTGGAAGAAGAAATAAAGTTGAAAGAATCGATAACGGACATTACCTCTTCTTTGAAGCGCCTTTTTGAAACCTCCTCTTAGGGAACTAATATAGGTCTTTGAAGAAAATCAGAACCTATAGGATGTTTATAGGGAAGTGGAGAAGAGAAATTGGTAGGGTTTGGCCGAGATTTAAGGCTCAAAGTGGTGTGAGGAAGAGAGGGAGGAGGTGCCCTTTTATAAGGGAGGAGAGGGGCACCTTTGGAATAACTAAAAATATTATTTTATTATAAAGTCATATTCGGTTTTTAATAGCTCCAAATTGAGTTATTTATAAGCTAAGGTGGGGATGGGTTGAAATCCTCTCATCCAATATAATTTAGACAAGTTTAGGTTCCTATTTTAACCTTATCATTTAGATTTAACTTTAAGTTAGATAATTTTACTTTTACCGTGTCTTTTTGTGTTCTTACACTATAAGGTTAATAAACTTACTATAAAAAGCCAAACTAACCCCAAGTTGTTTATTATTAATATATATAACCTTATCTAAGTCATTTGTCCAAACCTTAGATTTTTAGGAATATAATAACAATTAATAATATAATATTTGTTTTAAAAACTATTTTATGTCATTTTTGACACTATTTGGTAATTGATTTTTGTGAAAATCATAACAGAATGATTAGTTCTAAAAAAGTTAATTAAATAAACACTAACATGTCATATTAACATATAAAATTATTTGAATTCATAAAAATTCTCAAATTACATTTATTTGGGTATTTATAACATCAATTATGTCAATATTTCATTAATAAGATAATTACTGCATCATCATTATGTCATATATAAATTAAATTATTTAAAGTCTAAAAATTTAAAATAAAATATCATTATGTAGGAAATATTTTTAGATTTCTAATAAATATTTATAGTCGAATTTATTTTATGTATAACCCTATATTAAAAATGATTTACTTATTAAACTTTGATTTTAACTATTTAAATCCTTCTTTAAATAAATTAATAATAAATGTCCTAATCTAATCCAAGTGGGCCTAAATGGTCATATTTTATTCCTAAGGTTGTTTTTGGTCGAATTACACTTATCTAATAGAATTAGGACATGTGTTAGGGTAATAATAATATCATTTTTACCCTTAATTACCCTATTTACTTTTAACCGTGGTAAATAAAAGTAAAAAGTTACTATTCACCAAAAATTATTTTCATCTCATTGAACAACATTTTACTTACTGAAATCAACCGTGTCTCTCGGATTTTTGAAATTTCATTCACAAAAGCGGTAAAATTAAGTTTTATGTAAATTTGCAAATTCTCCTAGGAGGTGGGTAAAAGACGGTCAAAAGTTCAATAAAATTTTTATATATCTAAAATTATTAAAAAATGACTCCAATGAATTACATTGAACTTATATAGGTATTATGTATCAATTTTGACCTAAAATAAATTTAAATAAAATAAATAATTATTTAAATAAAAAGTCGGTTTTTAAATAGTAACCCAGTGTTTTCACTATTCATCAAAAATTGAAAGTTTTCAGAAAAATACCAAAATTTCACCCTAGGCTAATTTCGATATTCCGAATCCAAAAATGAAGTCCATTTTCAAAAATAAAATTTATAAAATTTCAAAAAGTTGGTATTACTATTCATAACGGCTAGTTTTAATAATATTTTAATAGCATATCGTTGTTTAGTGAAACTCAGTATTGCGTACAACACACGCTATCGTGGAAGGTCGCGCTTGCGTGTAATGAAATCCAAGTCAGGGATGCGTGTTGTGCAAGCTCCTTTTTGTGTAGCGTACAACACAAGACATTAATGAAATTAAAAAGAATATTTTTCGTAAAATCTTGGGGTGTTACACGCATACTTTGATGTATTGATGAAAACCGTGACGACATATGTTCGTGGCGAAGTTGGATACATTTAGTGCGCCACGAGTAATATTTCATTAATGAATGATGTGAGAAATGATTTGTCTCTTATGTTATTTAACAGAAGTTGATATCTCATACCCTTTGATGGAAACGATATAGCCTAAATAAATTCATAGTCATGGTGTTCTGTAGGCAAGTTCAATTTTCGAAAAGTCAAAGAAAGTGACATCGAGCTTATAGGTTGATATCACCGGCATACAACCTACTTGATTAGAGATATAGCGATAAAGGGATTATATTACACATTAAATGTCCGTGTGAGATTTTATGTCATTGTGACATTAACTTTTTTCTCTATGTGTGTCTTGGCGTGTTGCTAGACGTTAACTTTGGACTTTGGACCGTTTCGTCTAATGCCACTAAGAAAGAGACCTAGAAGATTACACACTAAGTGTATCCAGAACATTAGTTAAATAATATTATTATTTATTATTTAAAAAGTTTAATAAATATGATTCTCACACATGGTTTAATAATTATTCATGTTTGTTTGATCGCATATATTCTATCACATGTTAATCGAGAGAATATTGGTGAGCGGAATATTTTATAAATATTTATTTTCTATTTAGTGAATATAATATTTATTTATTTATTAGTGAATAATACAGTAATATTTATTTATTAAATAAATAATAATTATTCAATTTTTGATAAATAGTGGAGGAATGGCGGACCGAGTCTATTGCTCTGTGAGAAATGATATATGTCATGAACCAGGCCGGGTCGCCATCCGACCCGGCGCCCGACCCGGTCCGCGCCAAGGCCCGAAGGGCGTTCTCAATCCCCACGGGCTGGCACAAGTGCCCGGGTATCAAGAGTAGCATGCGGGAACGGTTTACCTGAAATAAAAGACAGAAAAATAACTAACAAGATAAATAAACTGAAACTTAAAATAGACAACCAAACAGGGCCTTAAACTAAAAAAAATTAGAGGTTTACAACTTGAACCAACATCCAGAAATAAACGACAATGAAAGAACTAAAATTATAACTCAATCCTCCAAGAAACAAGAGAGGTGCAACATCCACACGCCACATCACCAACCTGTACGAGAAGACCATCAATGACCAAAACCACCATCGCTAAGCACGCCACAACCTAGAGTACAAAAGAAACAGAGTCTACATACACCCGAAGGTGTATGCAAGGTGTGAGTGAAAATCCCAGTAGGACGTCACCCAATAAAAAGGTTCCATGCATAAACATTAAATGACAAAAACATTTGTAGGCTAAATAAATGAAAGGACACCAAAGCTTAAATAACTTTAAAGAAACGGTTTCTATAAAGAAAACACTTTTAAAGAAAACAACTTAAATAAAAAAAATAAAACACCCTTATAGTGAAGAAAAACTTAAACCTTCAAGAGAACCAAAATGCTACACCGTATGCTGACAGTGAGTGTATAGTAATCCAAGAGCACTAAAAGTGGGAGATTCCCTATAGGTACTAAAGCTGTGTGGGGACCTAGAACCTCACGTCTCGGTGTTCCAAAGAATCCATATCATACGTTCCCATGCATGAGACACTAGTAGGGAAACACCTCCATAACCTAGTGGTCTCCAGTCATCATCCAAGGTTTAGTTAGTGTTGTAAGCATCAATCCAGCTAAGTGAAACTGGGTCGGGGTCACTCCCGAATCACTAGCTCGTTAGTTTAGTCCACCCACCTAGTACCCAGGCTTCCCATTTTTGTGCTCAACATTGTTCCAATTTCACATTTCATGTCAAACTCGGACAAATAAAACAATTTGGGTGTTACATAAACCAAACGCCACACTTTCACACACACAAAAAACCATTTGGAAAAGTATGCACGCTAAAAGACTTTACCCAACTCAATTAAAACAATTTCTGCATTGCTAATAATTTTTTGTTAAAAGAAATTAAATTCTTTGTCAACAAATTATTTAAAAAGAAACATAACACAACTAACACAAAAGAAACAACTCAACCCTCTTTCATAACCAAACACACCCAACGCCACATCAAGAACACAAATTGAACACTTTGCACATTTTCACAAAACAAACACAAACTTTATAAAAACACTAGAACACAACTCACATAGGTTTTCATAGAAACAACCTAATCAAACATTACACACCTTCACTTAGGACCAAGAACACACTATGCCATGTCGAACACAATTAGCACTACTTGCACAAATGAAAAGCTAACTGCAAACATTATTAAACACTAATAATTGACTAAAGATAATTTTTCAACCAATGAACGCACCCGCACCACATAAACATACTGCTAAAAAAATATAATGCATAGACAAACTTCAAGATAACTAAATCTGCAACCAAAAGAATTAATCAAGTAACATTGTAAATTAACTAAGCAAGAAAATTAATTTATCAGGTAATATTTAAACGCAGAACCACCTACCTTGGTGTAGCAGACTTCACAAACATGGTGCGCAATGACCGTCGCATGCCAACCACACCTCCAACAACCTAGCGCGAAACCAAAACAAGGTAAATTCCCCAAAAACCACCAAATTAAACCGCAAATGAGAAAATATTTAAACCCCCTAAACACAACCTAAAACGCTGGAAAGAAAATAAACAAATAAAATGAAAAAAATGAGGAAAACTAAACCCTACAAAGAGTGGGTCACCGGACATGAGTCTGTGTGGTCCGAGCGGGGGGACAGAGCACAGCGCAAGGGCCTGGCCGGGGTTCGGGAGTGCTGGGATTTACTGGACCAGGCAGGGGGATGCTCGCGTGGGAGGCTCTGGAGGTTGCAGCAAGGGCAGTAGGGGTCAGCACAGCTGGTGTCTGAGGAGAGCAGGGTGGTGTGACGGTGGTGCTGGCCAGAGAAGGGAGGGGGGTGTGGTGCGAGGTGAGTTCGACAGTGCGGTATGGTGGGGTTCCATGGGTGTAAGAGGTTGGTGCATAATACTGGCCGGGAGTAAGGGTCTCCAGCAGTCTCGAGAGCTGTGCGCTTGGGAGATGGGGGTGGTGGTGCAAGCCTGGGCACCGTGGGACTCACCAAACGGGAGGAGAGGGGGCCGCTGAGGTGGGGTGAGGGGAAATCAGGGTTGGCGGCCTTCAGTGGATAGGGAAGGGGAGCCCGCAGGTGCGGCGCAGAAAAAAAAATCAGGGAGGGGGCCTGACAAAGAAGAAGGGAGGGAGGTAGGGGCGGCGGCCTTCAGCCCGCAAGGCAGGGGGTAGCGCGAACCCTAAGTAAAAAAAAACAAATAGAAAAAAATGGAAACTAAAAATATTGATAAGTTCCAAAAATTGTAATAATAATAATAATAGAAAAAATAATATAGTAAAAATATTAATAAACTAAATAAGAACAAACAAAATAAAAAGAAAGGAAAAGATAATAAAGAAAATAATAATAATATAAATAATAAACTAAAACAAACAATAATAATAGGACTCAATGGTAATTGATAATATCCCCAAATATTATTATTATTCTTTCCATTAAAACAATTCATTAAGCTAATTATATTTCTCTTTTTTTATTTTTTTTTTATTTTGACTTTATTATTCACTTAATTTTATTTCTGTATTACTATTTAATTTTATTTAATTAGTTGCACGCCAGGCAGGCGCGCGAGGAACTGAGCGAGGTTTCCCAGCTTCGACAGTGGCGCGTCGAACAACATCAAGGCCAAAATTCATATTTATCAGTGCAAAAGCCAAAAACCCCAGTCGAGCTCGGCCCTCATTTCACATAAAAAGAAAGAGAAGAGAGAAAAAATAATAATAATAATTAGAAGCATATAAAATTATAAGATAAAAAAATAAAAATTCGAAAATGACGTAGCGCAAAGTCTGGGTGTGACAATTCTCCCCACCATAAAGCTTTCCGCCCCCGGAAATCCACAACTAAGGCTGAACCCCAAAGAAGAGACTGTTACCCCACTAAGGTTCAAAGAGGATCCCCACAATCAACAAGAGGAAAGAGGCAAAAGCATCGTGCTCATAGAAAGTGACTCAAATGAAAACCTCAAGAAACGCGTAAAAAGACTTTCTGATATGTGTCGCCCTCCCCAAAGAGCTAGAACGCCTCCAGTTGACTAATCAAGGAAAGTGACTCTCATACCCGCGGAAACCAACTTCACAAGACGAAACAACTCCAGCACTATTAAACGAAAACCACACCATTTGGATAGAATGAACCAACAAGATCAAACCACGTCTAAGGAACACTCTTATCACTTATCATCAAGTCATATTTAGAAACATAACTGAAAGGTTAGCATGGGGAAGCCCGAGGGACTCCCCACCATTAAGAACCTACCAACACCCAAAACAAGACTAGAAAACTGACACGGGGAGGTCTGAACGGACTCCCCACCATTATGAAGACGACCAACACTAATTCACTCCAGAGGCATTTAAGCGGGACCTATCATGGGTCTCCCCGCCCTTAGAACTAATAGAAGGTATAGAACTTTGAAAATTTCTCGATGGTGACCAAACACCCCGCCACAAGGGGTGGGGAGGGAGGGGCCCAACTACCGAGGCGTTAAAACCACAACCCAAAACAAACCAGCATCTTCACGTCCCTGGATGAGCACTATTAAAATTTTAGATCGCTTAACCCAACAGACCCCATAAATACCACTAAAAACGATTACATCTGGTGAGATGCAACCCTCGGGAATTTAAGGTGATGAGTCGAACATGCCTCCACACAGTTACGGAAACCTTACGCAATTAAACGGTTCGTTCGAAATGGAACAACCATAGAAAACAATTTAAGTTGCTTTTACTTTCAACACCGATGACAGAAATAAGGTTTGGGTCCCTTACACTCCCGGGGTTCCTGACCACACGCCAGCTTCCCTCCAAGGCCTATGGCTAGAGACCTGATGTTTGAAGCATCTCCTACCTCACAGTCAGGTATTGAAGACTCCCGAGCGGAGCTTCTCCTTTTGGTGCCACACACAATCATACCGCAACTGAGGCAACACCATCAGACACAACACACCATGACATCCAATTACTCTCACACTGAACATTCACCAGAACGAGAGCTTAAATGGTACACACGCATCACCCCTTGTTACACTGAATGAGAACATGACACCAAAAATCATCACTGATCACGATCATTGTTGTCGAGAGAAACATTACACTGAGAAAGACTTTAAACCATGTCTTGAACAACACATGATTCCTGCAAACGACCATAGCAGCCTCATATGACTGGGTCTTCCAAACTAGTAGCCTAACACGAACCTTTTCTTAAACGAAACAAACTAAAGACTAGAGGTCATTAGAATAATAGACCACACCAAAAACTTCGGGTTGCTTCCACCTTTTCCCCACTAGAGTCTCCTTTACTGCTTCCAAACAACCGTTGACTATCAAAGGGACCTCACACTGCAAGACGTCACCAAACATGACCCTTGCAGCCGATGAAAGTACAACAAATCCCTTCAACACACTGGTCAACACTAATAATTCCGAACCGCCTTCGCCCTTCCCCACTGGAATTCCTTTCACCGCTTCCAGGGGAAACCTTCAGACGCAATGATATCAAACATCATACCTGACAACTAAGACAACTCAAAGAGATCGAAACTCCCTTCAACTCCCCCCGCATTTTTCATATCGCTGCGAGAGGATCTACTTAGTTGTAAAAAAAAGAGAGGGTTCAATTCTAGAATTCAAAAAGAGAGTCCCCTGATCCACTGGAGGGCCGAAAAACGGTGAATTTTCTGTGGCCACACTTTAATCACATGTTAACACTTAATGGGGGGTGTGCACTAGTCAAGAAGTAAAACCATGGACCCAACCAAACTGGTCCAACGGTTGCGACATACCACAAGCGAACCCCAAACGTGCAGGGGGAACCACTTCAAGGGCTCCCCTATGTACTTTTCAAAATAATTAACTAACTACATGCTTGCATACCAACTTACAAATAAGAATTCAAAATCAGGACACAAATCAGTCAGAAGGGATCCTCGACTCAAAACACCTCACATCCAACATTTCAGAAATACAAGGACACACCATACAGTCACCATTTACTAAAACACCAAATTCTCGTTTAACAAAAAAATTTGAAAATAAGAAAAGCTAGTGGGTTGCATAAACACCAATAGTTTCTCATGGGCCTCGCACATGCATGTTCCCATGCCACACCAGCACCCACCTCATATTCATCCAGGAATTCATCCGCTCATGCCATTAACCATTTATCTTTCTATATATGCTCATGCATGTGGTTTCCAACGAGAACACCAAGGGTCAAAACCAAACCTTTCCATTTTTTCAAAACCAAAACATCCAACCCACACTTTTCAAACCTCATACCTCATCTTCTTTTTAAAGTGCTTTATTTCAAAACATTTTCCCAAAACATTTTCCAAGACCAAATCATTTTTACTTAAAAACCAAATGTCCACAATTCCAAAACACAGAAACGAGGAACAGTGCAAGAGAAAACTAGTGTCAGCAGGTGACTGTAACATATGGTTGGTGGCCATACGCTAAACACGCCACTACCATGGAGGGTATTCTAGGACAGCGTCCCCAGCTCCGCATGGATTTCCAGACCCTGCGAGCTCATTGGGACCACTGACCCTACTCCTTTTTCATTTCCCCTAAATGAAATTAACCACACCGACCAAAGGTTTAGACAAACCTCAACTTGCTTTGGTAACTCGAGTCTCTCCACGAGGTGTGTTGTCCAGGCACCTTACTCGTAGCCAAGATGTCGAGTCCCGACGACCTTAACTCCAGTCTATCTTGACTCTATCCCAAAAGAAAACTACCCAAGAGAGAAAACATGCCCCTCTAATACCATTTTTTCACGAACCAGGCCGGGTCTCCATCCGACCCGGCGCCCGACCCGATCCGCGCCAAGGCCCGAAGGGCGTTCCCAATCCCCACGGGCTGGCACAAGTGCCCGAGTATCAAGAGTATCATGTGGGAACAGTTTACCCGAAATAAAAGACAGAAAAACAACTAACAAGATAAATAAACTGAAACTGAAAATAGACAACCAAACAGGGCCTTAAACTAAAAACAAATTTAGAGGTTTACAACTTGAACCAATATACAGAAATAAACAACAACAAAAGAACTAAAATTCTAAGTCAAACCTCTAAGAAACAAGAGAGGCACAACATCCACACGCCACAACACCAACCTGTACGAGAAGACCATCAACGACCAAAACCACCATCGCTGAGCAAGCCACAACCTGGAGTACAAAAGAAACATAGTCTACATACACCCGAATGTGTATGCAAGGTGTGAGCAAAAATCCTAGTAGGACATCACCCAATAAAAAGGTTCCACATATAAACATTAAATGAAAAAAACATTTACAGGATAAATAAATGAAAGGACAAAAAAGCTTAAACAACTTTAAAGAAATAGTTTCTATAAAGAAAACACTTTTAAAGAAAACAACTTAAACAAAAAAAATAAAACAATCTTGCAGTGAAGAAAAACTTAAACCTTCAAGAGAACCCAAATGCTACACCATATTCCAACGGTGAGTGTATAGTAATCCAATAGCACTAAAAGTGGGAGAGGCCCTATAGGTACTAAAGCTATGTGGGACCCTAGAACCTCACGTCTCGGTGTACCAAAGAATCCATATCATACGTTCTCGTGCACGATCCACTAGTAGGGAAACACATCCAAAACCTAGTGGTCTCCAGTCATCATCCAAGGTTTAGTTAGTGTTGTAAGCGTCAATCCAGCTAAGTGAAACTGGGTCGGGGCCACTCCCGAATCACTAGTACGCTAGTCTAGTCCGCCCACCTAGTAATCAGGCTTCCCCTTTTTGTGCTCAACGTTGTTCCAATTTCACATTTCATGTCAAACTCGGACAAATAAAAAAATTTGGGTGTTACATAAACCAAATGACGCACTTTCACACACACGGAAAACCATTTGGAAAAGTACACATGCCAAAATACTTTACCCAACTCAATTAAAATAATTTCTGCATTGCTAATAATTGTTTGTTAAAAAAAATTAAATTCTTTGTCAACAAATTATTTAAAAAGAAACATAACACGACTAACACAAAAGAAACAACTCATCCCTATTTCATAACCAAACACACCCAATGCCACATTAAGAACACAAATTTCACACTTTACACATTTTCAAAAAACAAACACAAACTTTATAAAAACACTAGAACACAAACATTGAACTTTGCACATTTTCTCAAAACAAACACAAACTTTATAAAAACACTAGAACATAACTCACATAGGTTTTCATAGCAACAACCTACTCAACCATTACACACCTTCACTTACGACCAAGAACACACTACGCCACGTCGAACACAATTAGCACTACTTGTAAAAATGAAAAGCTAACTGCAAACATTATTAAACACTAACAATTGAAAAAAGATAAGTTTTCAACCAATGAAAACACCTGCACCACATAAACATACTACTAAACAAATATAATGCATAGACAAACTTCAAGATAACTAAATCTGAACCCAAAAGAATTAATCAAGTAACATTTTAAATTAACTAAGCAAGAAAATTAACATATTAGGTAATGTTTAAACGTGGAACCACTTACCTTGGTGTAGCAGACTTCACAAACATGGTGCGCAATGACCGCCGCACACCAAACGCACCTCCAACAACCTAGCATGAAACCAAAACAAGGCAAATTACCCAAAAACCACCAAATTAAATCCCAAATGAGAAAATATTTAAACCCCCTAAAAACAACCTAAAATTCTGGAAAGCATATGAACAAATAAAATGAAAAAAATGAGGAAAACTAAACCCTACAAAGAGTGGGTCATCGGACGGGAGTTTGTGCGGTCCGATAGGGGGGACAGAGCGCAGCGTAAGGGCCTGGACGGGGTTTGGGAGCGCTGGGATTTGCTAGACCAGGCAAGGGGCTGCTCGCGTGGGAGGCGCCGGAGGTTGCGAGAAGGGCAGTAGGGGGTGGCACAGCTGGTGTCCGAGGGTAGGATGGTGGTGCGACGGTGGTGTTGGCCGGAGAAGGAAGGGGACGTGGTGCGAGGTGAGTTCGACGGCGCGACATAGTGGGGTTCCAGGTGTAACACCCTGATATTTTATGAGAAGTATATATATATATATATATTTTATGTCTTATGTTATACGCAACATCAAAGGAATATTTCATTACACACAACACTATCTTGGCTTACTTTACACACAATCGCGACCTTCCACGATAGCGTGTGTTGTACGCAATACCGAGTTTCACTAAACAATGATATGCTATTAAAATATTATATAAACTAGCCGTTATGAATAGTAATACTCACTTTTTGAAATTTTATAAATTTTATCTTTCAAAATGGACTTCATTTTTTGATTCGAAATATAGAAATTATCCTAGGGTGAAATTTTGGTATTTTTCTGAAAACTTTCAATTTTTGATGAATAATGAAAACACTAGGTTACTATTTAAAACCCGACTTTAGGTTTAAATAATTATTTATTTTATTTAAATTTATTTTAGGTCAAAATTGATACATAATACCTATATAAGTTCAATGTAATTCATTGGAGTCATTTTATAATAATTTTAGATATATAAAATTTTTATTAAACTTTTCACCGCCTTTTACCCACCTCCTAGGAGAATTTGCAAATTTACATAAAACTTAATTTTACCGCTTCTGTGAGTGGAATTTCTAAAATCCGGGCCACACGGTTAATATCAATGAGTAAAATTTGGTTCAATAAGATAAAAAAAATTTGGTGAATAGTAACTTTTTACTTTTATTTACCACGGTTAAAAGTAAATAGGGTAATTAAGGGTAAAAATGATATTATTATTACCCTAACACATGTCCTAATTCTATTTGATAAGTTTAATTCGACCAAAAACAACCTTAGGAATAAAATATGACCATTTAGGTCCACTTGGATTAGATTAGGACATTTATTATTATTTTATTTAAAGAAGTGTTAAAATAGTTAAAATCAAAGTTTAATAACTAAAAACATTTTTAATGTAGGGTTATACATAAGATAATTTCAACTATAAATATTCATTAGAAAGCTAAAAATATTTCCTACATAATGGTATTTTATTTATAATTTTTAGATATTAAATAATTTAATTTATTTATGACACAATGATGATGCAGTAATTACCTTATTAATGAAATATTAACATAATTGATGTTATAAATACCCAGATAAATGTAATTTGAGACTTTATATGAATTCAACTAATTTTATAGGTTAATATGACATGTTAGTATTGATTTAATAAACTGTTTTTGAACTAATAATACTGTTATGATTTTTACAAAAATCAATTACCAAATAGTTTCAAAATTGATAAAAATAGTTTTTAAAACAAATATTATATTATTAATTGTTATTTTATTCCTAAAAATCTAAGGTTCTGCCAAATGATTTAGATAAGGTTGTATATATTAATAATGAACCACTTGGGGTTTGTTTGGCTTGTTATAGTAAGTTTGTTAACTATATAGTATAAGAAAATTAGAAGACACGGTAAAAGATAAATTATTTAACTTAGAGTTAAATCTAAATGATAAGGTTAAAATAGTAACCTAAACTTGTCTAAAACCTATTGGTTGAGAGTATTTCGACTCATCCCCACTTTAGTTTTGAAATAAATCAATTTAGAGCTATTATAAACCAAATGTGACTTTATTATAAAATAATATTTTAAGTTTTTCCTATGGTGGCCCTCTTCTCCCTTATAAAAGGGCACCTCCTCCCTCTCCTCCTCACACCATTTTGAGCCTTCAAGCTCGGCCAACACCTTCCCATTTCCCTTATCGCTCAAATTTACCCAAGAGATGAAGGTAGAACGGTCCTTGTAGTTTATCTTGGGTTATCGAATCCTCAGAGACCTAAGAAGAAACCTATAGACACGTACATTCTATGGATTGTTTTCGTCTATGAAGTGGAAAAATTGGATTGATTTTAGATGGGTTTATAAGATATCTAACAGATTTAAGTGAATTCAATTTAAAAGAATGAGTTGATCTTAGGTTATCGCTCGGGGTGGATTGGACGTATTTCCTTTTCAACGATTTCAATTTCTTATATTTGAGATGGATTCATTTAAGAAGATAAAACAACATCATCACTTACTGGTTTAATGCCTACACCCTTTAATACTAATCACCTATACACTTGAAGGATCAAAGTTTTGAGCACTTCAAGTTAAAGGTTCGTATTAGCACATGAAGTGTGTGGCCTTAAATTCAACAAGGACGATGGAGTTTAAAAATCATCAAATAAAAATCTCAATTAAAGAAGTGATTATACATTAATGGGGTGATAAATAACATCCAATACATCCCCTTTATACTCCTTTGGATCGACCTATAAAATAGTTAGCCCTCTATTGATGACATGTCTTCAACGGAAGCGGGAAGTAGACTTATGAAGGTGGAATTGAAGAAGTAAAAACTACAATAAAAATCGATCACTCCTCCGTTGTGTGATAAATATCACAAGGTATGGTGTGAATAAATTCACACCTTGAACCAACGGTATCAACATGATAAGTATAATAATAGAATAATAGTAAAGGAAGAACTTTTATTAAAAAAACTAAGGTGAATTAAACAACTTACATGAGAAAGAAATGCGATTACAAACACAAAGCGGCAGCATAACACTACAATGAAACCAAGCACCAAAGATCCTCAATCCTACAACACCACTGCCTTAAATAGGCATTTTTGAGCCCTTGGGTCGAGTCTCCAACAGTCCAAGTCTCCTCAATTAATTGTGGTATGCCATAGGTGGGTGGAAAGTAAGGGAGAGTTGATTTTTCCACCCTTGACCCGAGGTGGCATCCAACTTTCCTTCACCGAACAGACGTGCTTAGAAGACCTTCTATATGGACGAATCAGAGTGAGTTGTAGAAGAATAAAATGGATCCCCTTATTTATTATAACCACCTGTAAAATTTGGGCCCATTTGGAGTTGTGGATTCCGAGATATGATCATATTAGTGGGCTGTTTTTCTGGGCCGCAGAATCTGGCCCAGAATTTTATCTCTAACTTGGGCCGCCTAAATGGACACCATGGAGGCCGAATTAGCATTGGATACTGAAGAGTGATTTGTTAATATACATGTCTTATAGCATCCCACGAAATTTGGGATTCATTGGGCCTATATGTTGGGCCTCACATTCTCATCAGTGGGATGGTGTCCAATCTGCCTTCTCCAGCATTGCTTCCTTTCATTACCCAATATCTCCATCATCCTTTATGAATCTTTCATTGATCCTTTAATGAAAAATGTTCATATTGAAGTGAATATCTAGTTAAAAATAATATAAAATTAAAATATGTATAATTAGATTCCTTAAAATTAGATGAATCATTGGGTACATCAAATGATGTTCAAAAATGTACCACATAATAGTGCGTTTTAAGAATGTATTACAATCATAATGTGAAATGATGTTCAAAGTGTAAAATGCACTAAAATGGTGTTTATGAATAATAAATAACTTTAATATTATGTATATTAACAATTAATATTAGCCTCATTTAGTGGCTAATCACACCCCCCAACTTGAGTTTTGCTAGTCCCGAGCAAAATATATCTCATCAAAATGAAATTTGAATTCCCTTTTCCAAAAACATTTTAATACACAATGATCACCAGAAACCCTTATACCAAACAATCATAAAACCCATCAAAATATTTTAATACAAGATAGTTTCATAATCAGATCTCAATCTCAATCTCATTCCTTTGTTCAAATTCATTGTCATAATTCATCCAATATCAATTAAGTATGAGGATGTGTTGTGCATCACAATATACATTGGGGTTCATCTTTATTCAAGGGGGGGTGATGGAAGCGCTAGGTGGAATCACATTTCAATATTAATATGAGTATTCAAAAAAAAAATTATTTTTTTTTTTGCAATTTTGCCATGGTAATTGAAGTTGCACTCAAAAGAGTCAATCCCTATAGCGAGACTTTGCCGATGACTCCCAGGCTCAAAGACCTTAGGGAACCAAGTGAAGCCCACATGCTCGGGCATCATCTCGAGTTAACTCAGTCAAAAACAAATTCAAATTACCAAAAATAGAGATAAAATTACTAACTCTGGTCCAGACAACTATGGAGTCACGATCCCCAAGTGCTGAAAGCCATGCATTAGGTCATTTCATTACTCTACGCGCAAATTTATTATTATTATTATTTTTATTGAATACTCATATTAAAACTAAAATGATCACCAACCTATGCTATTTATTTAGGGGACCCCATGAACTCAAACTAATACCCCACTATCCAAAGGACGTGCATTGTGATATTTTTTTTATTTGGATGAAAATATAAACGATGAAATATCACATTGGACAGCCACACTTTCCAAAATCTATGCTCATGAAATTATACAAGGATTAAAATCAGAATCAGGGTATGCTAAATTATTTGATATTAAGTTTCAAAGTGTGCAATGTTTATTACCATGTTCAAAGTTAAAGGAATTTTTCCTTCCATTTACACAAAAAAAAATCAAATCATTTATTTTTTTTGACACAAAAGCATTTTTCATTTTATCTTCCCCCAACTTAAAATGAATATGTCCCTAGTTTTGTAAAAAGAAAATTTAGAATGGGTTAGAGGAATAAAAGGGGAGTTCGATAAGGAAATTTAAATATTAGGATCATGGAATGAAGTCACCTGGTGGTTGAAGTTTGAAGTTATTTCCACTCCAATTTAGTCCTTTGATATCCATATCACTTGCAGAGTTCCCTAGTGGAAAAAGGAAAACAAACAAACAAAACAAAACAGTATATATATATAAGTAAAATATAAGTATATATATAAAATAAAATAAACTGATGATACATTGTATTCTTTTTAAATTTTTGGGTAAGGTATTACTCAAGGATCACACCACGTGACACGGATGAATATGGTGCTCCCCTTTCATACCCATCCATACTCATGATAGAAGAACAGGTCAAAAGTCTATTTTTTATTATTATTTTTATTTATGTTTTTTTTTAATATCAAAATTATTAATTAATCTTATTTGAAAAATAAATATGATTCAGGAAGATTAGAAACATGAAAACCACAGGTTGCCTCCCGTGCAGCGCTTTTGTTTAACGTCGTTAGCCCGATATGGATCCTAAATCTATTAGTTTTTTTTTTGGTTCATAGGTTGGCTCAGTTAACTCAACCTCTATTTCCTGTTTATTGAATGATTCAATTAATGGTTTTAACCTTTGACCATTGACCTTGAAAATGTAACCACTTGTGGGATCTTGAATCTCTACTACCCCATGGGGGTACACCTTATGCACTATGTATGGACCTGAACATCCAGACCTTAACTTTCCCGGGTGTAAATGAAGTTTTGAACTATACATGAGCACAAATTTTCCCAGTTTAAAATGTTTAACTTTGATATTCCTAGATTGGTAGGCTTGAACTCTAGCTTTATTTATCCTTGAATTTTCATAAGTCTCCATCCTAAGTTCCTCAAGTTCATTAAGATCTAATTTCCTCTTTTCTTCGGCTAAAGAAATGTCGAAATTCATTTTTTTGATTGCCCAAAATGCCTTATGCTCAATTTCAACAGGTAAATTCCATGATTTTCCATAAACCAACCTATATGGTGACATTCCTAGGATGGTTTTGAATGCTGTACGATATTCCCAAAGAGCATCTAAGAGTTTCTCAGACCAATCTTTCCTAGAGGGGTTGACAGTTTTTTCAAGAATTTGCTTAATCTCCCTATTTGCTAACTTAGCTTGACCATTGGTTTGAGGATGGTATGCGGTGTAAACTTTATGAGAAATACCATACTTAGACATGAGTGAAGAGAATGGGAGATTGCAAAAATGGGTTCCTCGATCACTGATTATAGCCCTAGGAATTCCAAATTGAGAAAATATATTCTCTTTCAGAAATCAAATCACAACTTGATGATAATTGGACTTAGTGGGAATATCCTCAACCCATTTTGAGACATAATCAACAGCTAATATTATGTAGAGGTATCCCCTAGATTTTGGGAATGGACCCATGAAATCAATTCCCCAACAGTCAAAGATTTCAACCACTAAGATGGGAGTGAGTGGCATTTGATTCTTTTTTGTGATGTACCCTACTTGTTGACACCTAGGACAGCTTTGAAAAAATGTGTAGGAGTCCCTTGAGAGGGTGGTCCAGAAAAGACCACACTGAAGAATCTTAGCAGAAGTTTTGTTAGAGGAAAAGTGACCTCCACATGCCTCACTAGGACAAAATTTAAGGATGGACTCTTGTTCAGATTATGGAACACACCTCCTAATGACTTGGTCAGGGCAGAACTTATAGAGGTATGGATCATCAAACACATAGTTTCTAACATCATAAAGGAATTTCCTTCGAGATTGAGTCCCTAAGAATTTTGGAATGACTCCTGTAACTAATAAATTGGCTATGTCGGCATACCAAGGGTAGTCACTCATAGAGTATAGGTGTTCATCAGGAAATGAATCAGACACAGAAAAGTGATTTGAGTTGTCTTTTAATTCCATCCTAGAGAGGTGATCAGCTACAACATTTTCAACACCCTTTTTATCCTTGATTGTGAGGTAAAATTCTTGTAAGAGAAGCACCCACCTAATCAGTCTAGCCTTAGCATCTTGTTTTTGGAAGAGGTATTTTAGTGCATAATGGTCAGTGAACACAGTGGTGGAGGATCCTAAGATGTAGGACCTAAACTTCTCTAAGGAAAACACAATATCAAGTAACTCCTTTTCAGTGGTGGTGTAGTTGATTTGGGCATCATTTAAGGATTTTCTTTCATAAGCAATGACATAAGGATTTTTATCACAACGTTGTCCTAACACAGCTCCTACAGAAAAGTCACTGGAATCACACATAATTTCGAAAGGAAGGTTCGAATTTGGAGATTTCATGATGGGGGGAGAGGTGAGAGAGGATTTGAGGGTTGAGAATGAACCCTCACAGCTTTCTGTCCAAACAAATGGAGCATCCTTTACTAGCAGAGCACAAAGGGGATGGGAGATTGAACTAAAGTCCTTGATGAATCTTCTATAGAAACCAGCATGTCCTAAGAAATACCTCACTTCCTTGACAGTTTTGGGTGATGGAAGGTGATGAATGATGTCAACCTTGTCTTTATCAACTTCAATACCCCTACCTGAGACCAGATGGTCTAGAACTAGTCCCTCTTTAACCATGAAATGTCCTTTTTCCCAGTTTAGGACTAGATTTTTTTCTTCACATCTTGACAAGACTCTCTCCACATTCTGCAGACATCCCTCAAATGTATCCCCAAACACATAGAATTCATCCATGAAGACCTCTAGAAAATCCCCTACCATGTCTGAGAAGATTCTCATCATGCACCGCTGGAAGGTTCCAGGAGCATTTCATAAACCAAAGGGCGTGCATTTGAAAGCAAAGGTTCCGAATGGACATGTGAATGTAGTCTTCCCTTAATCCTCTAGGGAGACCTCAATTTGATTATACCCTGAGTACCCATATAATAAATAGTAGAAGGCATGACCTGCCACTCTCTCAAGAACCTGGTCAATGAATGTTAAGGGGAAATGGTCATTCTTGGTGAATGGGTTTAGATTCCTATAGTCAATGCAGACCCTCCATCCACTACACACCCTTGTTGGAAGAATCTATCCATCCTCATTGGTTATCACTGTGATTCCAGCCTTTTTTGGAACCACTTGAATTGGGCTCACCCACTCACTCTCAACTATGGGATAGATGATACCAGATTTTAACAATTTTAGAAGTTCCTTCCTTACTACCTCCATGAGATTAGGATTGAGTCGCCGTTGAGGTTGACGACATGGCTTTGAATTAGATTCCAGAACAATCCTATGAGTCCCAACAAGTGGTCTAATCCCGGGAATATTAGACAGGGTCCAACCAATGGATTTCTTATGTTTCCTAAGGACATCTAGAATCATCCTCTCATGATTGGCTTTAAGAGAAGAAGAAATGACAATAGGATGTGTTTGATTGTCTCCTAGGAAGGCATACTTTAGTGTAGCAGGAAGTTCCTTAAATTCAAGATCAGGTTGGTTCAGAATTTCAGCAGAATATTGGGACATTGGATCAAGATCAATTTTATTTCCTAACGTTTTAGATAGGATTGATTCCCCACATGTAGAAGTTTCAGCTACTATATTGGCTTGATCAAATTTAGGGAAGGAAGTTAGAGTGGTCTCCATGAAAGTGGTTTCTTGAAAGGTTTCACTAATTGTTGGACCAAATACTTCATCATAAGAGCAATTTGAAAATGATTCAATCCAAGGAGATAGACTTCCTTCATGTGAACAAAGGAAATCAATCTCATCCTGACTTAAACATTCATCAAATATTCCTTGATGTTCTATGGATTCATTATCAATGCTTCCTATCATGTTTACTTCATGAATGTCCTCATCATCCCCTATTTGTGAGCTTTCATTATAGATGTTCAAGTCTAGACTCATGTTTCCAAAGGTGATGGTCATGTTCCCATTTCGGACTCGGATAACAGAGTTGATTGTTGCAAAGAAGGGACGAACAAGTAAGATTGGGGTTTGTTCCTTATTTCCTAAGTTTGGATGGTTTTCAAGGACAATGAAGTCAGCAGGGTAGATGAAGTTTTCAACCTTTACCAAAACGTCCTTTAAAATACCCTTTGGAACCCTAATGTTATGATCAGCAAGTTGAAGTGTGACAGATGTGGGTTGGAGATCTTCTAGGCCTAACTGGAAGTACACAGCATAGCGAATGAGATTGACACTAGCACCTAGGTCGCATAAGGCCTTGATAACTTTTCTCTATCCTAGTTCAACATTGATGTAAGGGCAACCTGGGTCTTTCAACTTAGGAGGAATGGTCCCTTGAATGGTGGTACTCACATTAGCATCCAAAAGGACTTGGTTTTTATGTGAAAATTTTCTTTTAAAAGTGCACAGGTACTTAAGGTACTTTGAGTAGGTAGGTACGGTTTGGATTGCATCGAGAAGAGGAATGTTCAAATTGAATTGTGAGAAGATTTCCCTCAATGTTTCACTCAATTCAGTCTTGGTTTCCCCCTCATGCATTGAGGAAATGGTGCGGGTTGTGGGGTTGTTTGTTGAAGAGTTGTTTCTTTGACAATGTTATCATGTTTTTCAATTTGATCATTTGGTTCATTTGAATTTTCATCCAAGTTTGAATCTTCATGTGGGTTTTGAATTATTTGTTCAGGTTTCTCAATTGATTTCTCACTTCTTAAAATAGTCACATCCTTTAGTTGTTCATGAGTTGTTTGAGTACAACTTGACTCTCCCCTTGAAGTTGAGGATGGCACTGCCTGAGTAGGCATGGGTGCCTTTCCAGTTTTGATGGTTTGAAGTTCTTGTTTTAGGGAAGATACTTCCGAGTTCATCCTCTCCATTTGTTTTCATAGTTTTTCTAGTAGGCTTTGTGGAACAGTTTGGGTTGGTGCTTGAGAAGATTGGTTTATCCCGGGGGGATATTTTAGAGGTGGTATGGTTTGTTGAAAATGGACCGGTGGCTATTGGTATTGGATATTTTGGGTTTGGAACTGGTTATGGGATTGGTAGTTCTGATGGGGGTAAGGATTTTGTCCTTGTGGTTGTCTAGGTTGTTGGTTATCTTTCCAGTGGAAGCCTGGGTGATCATTATACCTTGGGTTGAAGTTGTTTTGGTATTGAGGCTTTTGAAAGTTCAAGGCATTTACTTCCACTGGGGGTCCTCCTAAAAGTACATCCTTGATGGATGGAATGGTTGGAAAGTTGTCTGTCTTATGGTCATGTTTGTCACAAATTGTGCAAACAGGGTCAACAGTTTGGATTTCATGGACTTTCCTAAGGTCTATTTCTTCAACCTTCCTAGAGAGTGCTGCAAGTTTAGCCATAAGGATTTCATCTTCTCTAAGTTTATGAATTCCAGTAGTTCTTTGTGGATTTTCATAATAAGGTGAAGTTCCCCATGTTTGGTTTTGTTCAGAAAGGCTTTCTAGATACTTGTAGGCATTATTTGGGGCTTTGTTTTTAAATGTTCCATTACACATCATGTCAATGAATTGTTTGTTCCCCGGACCCAACCCTTCATAGAAAATTCTCACTTGTTCAGGAATAGAAAAACTATGGTGTGGAACCATGTTTAGATTGTCTTTGAACCTCTACCATGTTTCATAGAATGACTCTCCCTCTTTTTCAAAAAAAAAATGGATACTCTTTTTAAGTGCAATTGTTTTGTGGTGGGGAAAGTATTTCTTGTAGAATTCTCTTTGTAGTTGGTACCAAGAGTTTATGGATGATTGTCTCAAATTGTTTAGCCAATTTTTAGCTCGATCCTTTAAATAAAAATTAAATATCCTCATCTTAGTTGATTCTAGTTGATGTGGGGGACACATGGTCTCTACAATTCATTGAACTCCTTAATGTGAAGGTAGGGCATCTCGGACTCCATTCCATGGAATGTGGGAAGGTGGTTTAAGACATGGGGTTTAAAGATGTAGTTGGTATATCCTAGGGAGTTATGTCTAATTCATGAGGGGGAATTGGTCCAGGAAGGTGTGAGGTAGTCATTCATGGTTTGATCAATTGCATTCCCCATGTTTGGGGCTGCCTCATTTGGGTTTCCATTTTGGTTCCCACCCGGGTTTATGAGTTGGTTTCTTTGAAGATATTCCATTGAAATGGGATCAATTTTTGACTCAAGGGTGTTAGGAAGATTAGGATCTAATGGAAAAAATTTACCTTGGTGTACTTGACTCCCCAACCCCAGGACTATCCACCCTAACTAGACGGTTTGATTGATCGCAGGTGTAGGCAGACATGCGCCAAAAGAAAAAAAACGAGAAAGGGACAAGATAAGAGAATTTGGATGAGAAAAGAAGAAATGGGGGAGAATAGAATGGGTGTTTAGATGACTTACTTGGGTCCCCAGCAACGGCACCAAAATTTGATTCTCACTCAAATTTACCCAAGAGATGAAGGTAGAACGGTCCTTGCAGTTTAGCTTGGGTTATCGAATCCTCAGAGACCTAAGAAGAAACCTATAGACACGTACATTATATGGATTGTTTTCGGCTATGAAGTGGCCAACCTGGATTGATTTTAGATAGGTTTAGAATATATCTAACAGATTTAAGTGAATTCAATTTAAAATAATGATTTGATCCTAATTTATCACTCGGGGTGGATTGGACGTATTTCCTTTTCAATGATTTCAATTTCTTATATTTGAGATGGATTCATTTAAGAAGATAAAACAACATCATCACTTACTGGTTTAATGCCTACACCATTTAATACTAATCACCTATACACTTGAAGGATCGAAGTTTTGAGCACTTCAAGGTAAAGGTTCGTATTAGCACAT
Organism: Viscum album; assembly: GCA_963277665.1. Taxonomy (NCBI): domain Eukaryota; kingdom Viridiplantae; phylum Streptophyta; class Magnoliopsida; order Santalales; family Viscaceae; genus Viscum; species Viscum album. The sequence goes on from OY728138.1 coordinate 1,834,745,722, forward strand.
GAAGTGTGTGGCCTTAAATTCAACAAGGATGATGGAGTTTAAAAATCATCAAATAAAAATCTCAATTAAAGAAGTGATTATACATTAATTGGGTGATAAATAAAATCCAATCCATCCCCTTTCTAATCCCTTGGATAAACCCATAAAATATTTATCCCTCCATTGATGACATGTCTTCAACGGAAGTGGGAAGTAGACTTACGAGGGTGGAATTGAAGAAGTAAAAACTACAACAAAAATCGATCACTCCTCCATTGTGTGATAAATATCACAAGGTATGGTGTGAATAAATTCACACCTTGAACCAAAGGTATCAACGTGATATGTAGAAGAACAGAATAAGAATAAAGGAAGAACTTTTATTAAAAAAACTAAGGTGAATTAAACAACTTACATGAGAAAGAAATGCGATTACATTCACAAAGCGGCAGTATAACACTACAATGAAACCAAGCACCAAAGATCCTCAATCCTACAACACCACTGCCTTAAATATACATTTTTGAGCCCTTGGGTCGATCCTCCAACATTCCAAGTCTCCTCAATTAATTGTGGTAGGCCATAGGTGGGTGGAAAGTAAGGGAGAATTGATTTTTCCACCCTTGACCCGAGGTGGCAGCCAGCTTTCCTTCACCGAACAGACGTGCTTATAAGACCTTATATATGGACTAATCATAGTGTGACATAGAAGAAGAAAATGGATCCCCGGATTTCTTATAACCACCTGTAAAATTTGGGACCATTTGGAGTTGTGGATTCCGAGATATGATCATATTAGTGGGCTATTTTTCTAGGCCTCGGAATCTGGCCCAGAATTTTATCTCTAACTTGGGACGCCTAAATGGACATCATGGAGGCCTAATTATCATTGGATCATGAAGAGTGATTTGTTCCTATACATGTCTTATAGAATCCCACAAAATTTGGGATTCATTGGGCCTGTATGTTGGGACACACATTCTCATCAGTGGGATGGTGTCCAATCTGCCTTCTTCAGAATTGCTTCCTTTCATTGCCAAATATCTCCATCATCCTTTATGAATCTTTCATTGATCATTTAATAAAAAATGTTCATATTGGAGTTAATATCTAGTTCAAAAGAATATAAAATTAAAATATGTATAATTATATTCCTTAAAATTAGATGAATCATTGGGTACTTCAAATGATGTTCAAAAATGTACCGCATAATAGTGCATTTTAAGAAGGTATTACAATCATAATGTGAAATGATGTTCAAAGTGTAAAATGCACTAAAATGTTGTTTATTAATAATAAAGAACATGAATATTATGTATATTAACAATGAATATTAGCCTCATTTAGTGGCTAATCAGGGCACCTCCTCCCTCTCCTCCTCACACCATTTTGAGCCTTCAAGATCGGCCAACCCCTGCCCATTTCCCTTATCAACTTCCCTAGAAACATACTAGAGGTCCTAGTCTTCTTCAAAGACCAATTTTTAGTGCCCTAAGAGGAGGTTTCAAATAGGCGTGTCGAAGAAGAGGTAATATCCGTTATCGATTCTTTCAAATTTACTTCTTCTCCTACTTCCTCTTCTTTAGTTGTTTCATTATGAAGTAATAACATCAGTATCACTCATATACTAATATGTTATTATAAATATAAAACAACCATATTTCACCTTCTATCCATCCTATGGAAAACGAAATCACCGTGCGTGCGTACGTACGGAATACCGTTTCCACGCTGTGGTGTAATCTATTTTCCACCACCACCTTACTTGGATGGGTATAATGGAGTAAAGAATAACTATATATGATTATTGTAAAGTGATATTGATTCTGAAATAGTATACATACACTTCAATACAATTCCACGATCATGGGAACGATATCATCGCTCGTGCGTACGTACGGCCTACCGTCTCCACGATGTGATGCGACTCATTCTACATGATCTTCATTGAATAGTGATTATATAAATGAATTGAATGAATAAATATGATATATATTACACTAATACCATTCTGGAAATGAGGTATCTATAACCTAAAAAGAAGAATAAGAATTTATTCGACAAAACATGCATAAGAACATAAAGCAATGAACACCCGAATAACAAGTAGCAATGAAATATTACTAACAAGAAGATAAGAATATGACCATATATGATATCATAACAATGAATATGATTCTGTAATAATTCAATGACATTATTTAAATCATTATACAGGAGGTTTGGATACGTACAAAGCAAATCGGACCTAAGGTAAGGGAAGATCTCACAATCTCATTTTTATCCGAGATTGTTTATACTTCAGAATTTACTGGGGCATATTTATCATCCACATCCATGTTTCCTCATATGTAATATTATTTCTATCCTCCTACAATTTTTTAAATCCAATTTTACCCATTGGTTAGTTTTTATTAAAATATATGAAAGGAATCTTTTATCGTTTTTAGTACAAGGTACTTTTTGACTTTTCCGGCCAAAGTACGAGAAGAATGTTTTTTTAACTTATACGGCATGAATGGATTTTTATGATTTCATAGAACATTATTTCCATGAAGCTTCCTTTACAAGTTTTCAAGTTTATTTTTAATCAACTTCTTTTAGTTTAAAATTGTATGACATGTTAAGAAAGGAAAAATATTTTTGAAGTAGAAAGGATATTTTCCTCAAAAATGGAGTTCAAGTGTTTTATAAAAAATATCTTCCATCTAAGATAATATAGGGTTCTGTTTATATCCCTATTTTTACATTGATTTGATTATGTTATGATGGAATTAATTTTTATGATGTCCTTTTATGGATTATGTTATGATGGCATAATGTTTAAGAATCCCATTTTTATTACATGAGTTATGATATGATTTATGATTTTGTGGCACACATAAGAATGGTTTCATTATGAGATGGGTGGGACTTATATCTCCCTCCAATGCATTGGGTAAAGATTTATATCTCATGAGATAGACATGGCTGGAATGGCAAGTTTATCTGGTTCAGTGATACAGGACTGGAATGAGGAGTGAACTCAGTTCAGTAATGGATTTTGTCCGCTATGATGGTCTTGGCAATAAGCATTGACTAATATGAAATGATTTTCTATGATTATGTGTGTATTCCACAAAGTTTCATGTTTTAAGTTATGATTATTGGGATTACATTTCACTACTATGATTTATCCCATGTTATGATATTATGATCTCTTTTGCAGGTTAAGATTTTCAAAATGTTATGTTCTTATGAATATGATATGATTGATATTTCTTTTGTTTACCCTTACTAAGCATTTGATCTCACCCTTTTATATGTTTTCTTTTCCCCATGTCAGGAATAAGGGTATTAAGTAGGATATGCCAAAAGGGACTCTAGATATGATGAAATAAATGGGAGACAATATAGATGATTTATGAACCAGTTGTTTATGTTTCTCAGTTTCTAAAGACATTATACCTATACAGTCCTATCATGGTTTTGTTATATTTTGTAATAAGTATGCTTCAATTCTGAAGTAATAACCATGTATGTAAAGTACGGGTCGTTATAGTTGGTATCAGAAGAAAGGTATAGTCAACCTTTGGAAACTAGGATGTGAAAGCCTTAGTAAGAACTCTAAGGATATGTCTAAACATAGAACATAATATTAGTGTTTTAGAAATGGCCATGAACAACCTATGATAAGACCTTAAGTGTGAAATTTTATTCTTGATTATGTGGTTTTTCTGTTATGATTAGTGTTTCTCACACTATGTTTCTTGGTTTTAGTCAATGGCTGGAACCCGAAGGAACCGTGTTAATGCTGAATGCGACGGGCAATACAATGATTGTCCCCCTGAGCAACCAAACGTTATGGGAGCTGGAATTCAAAATCATGTAGTCATGCTCACACAACTTTCTCAAGCTATGAATCATGCTGGACTTCCAAACGAGCAAAGGAAGGAGCAACATTCTGTTGAATCCTTCATGAGGCAGCGTCCACCTTCATTCAGTGGGTCTTCTGATCCATTAGTGGCTGAACAATGGATTAGTACCACTGAAAAGATGTTTTCAGTTCTAAAATGTTCTGAACATGATAAAGTCATCTTATCAGTATATTTTTTGGAAGGTGAAGCTGATCAATGGTGGAATCTTATTAAGAATACGAAGCAAAGGGATGAAATTGAGTCCATGGAATGGGAAGAGTTCAAGAAATTATTTTTCAATAAGTACTTCCCTCGTATTCTTCGAACAAAGATGGAGAAGGATTTTCTTGAACTAAAGCAAAAGGATTATGAATATTTTGGTACCTACGAAGCAAATTTTACAAGACTTGCAAGGTATGCTTCCGGAATTATTATCCAACCTGAGAGTAAAATCGATCGATTCTTTAGTGGCTTAAAACCAAGTCTTTGAAGGGCGTTAGCCATAAGGGACTTCAATAGCTACGAGGAAATTGTTCGATGTGCTCTCAAGGTTGAGATGGATATTGGAGTAACCCATCAATCATATGGGTTTGATAAGAAAAGGAAAATGGAATTCAAAGAAAAATCTAAAGACCACACTGAAAAGAAGATGAGTTTTCCCTTATGCTCAAAGTGTGGAAAGAAACATGGAGGGAATTGTATTAAAGGGACAAGTAAATGTTTTAAGTGTGGAAAAGAAGGTCATCGGGTAGTTGAATGTCGAGATAATGGGAAGAAGATGTCTAATGATGCGAACAAAGAAAGGGATACACAGAATGCACCTCCTACACTTCAATGTTTCAAGTGCAAGAAAATGGGGAATTATGATAATCAGTGCCCTAATCCAAGGGTTGTTGATGATGATCGACGTCAACAAACTCTTAAGGCCAAAGACAAAGGAAAGTCACATGCAATTTCTATCAGTGATGTGGAGTATGATAACGAAGTGGTGAAAGGTACACTTATCATCCACTCTAAAGTATCAAATGTTTTATTTGATTCTGGATCCACCCACTCTTTTATTTCTGAAGAATTTTCTAAGGGTATCACCATATTACCTCAGCAGTTAGATATTGAGTTAGCTGTGACAACCCCTAATGGCACAACAGTCGCATCAAAAGTTTACAATTCTTCTCTGATTGAAGTTTGTGGGAAAGTGATTCTTGGAAATCTTGTGATCCTTCCTATAGTGGAATTTGATGTGATTCTTGGCATGGATTGGCTTTCTTTATACGGAGCTCATATCAATTTCTAAATAAGGGAAATCATATTTAATATTCCCCATCAATCTACTATCATCTATCGATGCAAGGATGAATATAACCTTCCAGTGGAAATTTCTTCCATCTTATGGGTCTTGATTCCAATAAATGAAGGTTATTTATCTCAAATGGTTGGAGAGAAACTCACGATTACAAATATGACCATTGTATGGGATTTTTATGATGTCTTTCCGGAGGAATTTCTAGGTCTTCCACCAAATCGTGAAGTTGAGTTTTCAATAGAACTCATACCAGGTGCTATGCCTATTTCAAAGACACCTTATAGAATGGCCCCAATTGAGTTGCAGGAATTGAAGAAGCAACTCCAAGAGAATCTTGATAAGGGATTCATACACCCTAGTGTGTCACCTTGGGGAGCACCTATTCTGTTTGTTAAGAAGAAAGATTGATCAATGAGACTCTGCATTGATTATTGAGAACTTAACAAGATCACTATCAAGAACAAATATCCTCTCCCGCGCATTGATGACTTATTTGATCAACTACGCGGAGCTCAATACTTTTCCAAGATTGATCTTCGTTCAGGGTATCATCAATTAAGGGTCAAAAGGGAGGATATATCAAAGATGGCTTTTCGTACAAGGTATGGACACTATGAATTTATAGTGATGTCATTTGGTCTAACTAATGCCCCTTCTATCTTCATGGATCTGATGAATAGAGTATTTAGAGACTATCTTGATCAGTTTGTGGTAGTCTTTATAGGAGATATTCTTGTCTATTCAAAGAGCAAGGAAGAACATGAAGATCACTTGATAATTGTATTAAAGACCCTAAGAAAGGATAAGCTTTATTCCAAATTTACCAAGTGTGAATTTTGGCTTCAAAAAGTTTCATTTTTGGATCACATAATCTCAAAAGAGGGGATATTTGTGGATCCAACAAAAACAGAGGTTATTGAAAGATGGTCGAGACCAACGGCAGTAACTGAGATCCGAAGTTTTCTTGTCCTGGCTGGATATTATCGACGTTTTGTGAAATATTTTTCAAGGTTATCTAATCCACTCACCATGTTGACTCGAAAAGGAGTTAAGTTCGTGTGGACGGAGGAGTGTGAAGAGAATTTCAAAGAGTTAAAATGAAGGTTATCTAGTACACATGTGCTCACACTGTCATGTAGTGGAGAAAGGTTTGTGATCTACAGTGATGCATCCAAGAAGGGACTAGGGTATGTTATCATGCAAAATGATATGTTGATAGCTTATGTCTCGCGACAGTTGAAAATCCATGAGCAAAATTACCCAACTCATGATTTGGAGTTAGTCGCGGTAATCTTTGCATTAAAAATATGGAGGCATTATCTTTATGGTGAAAGGTGTGATATTTATACTGATCATAAAAGTTTAAAGTATATTTTCACACAAAAGGAGCTGAATATGCGCCAAAGAAGATGGTTGGAGTTGATTAAGGACTACGACTGCTCAATTCATTATCACCCTGGGAAAGAAAACAAGGTGGAAGATGCATTAAGCCGACAAGACCATACTAGATTATCCATGATGAAGATCAAAAAAGATCCAATATTTATGGATTTACAAAGGATGGATCTTGGAATTATAATGGAAGGGGAAAAATCTTATCTTTCTCAAATGAATATTCAACCATCTATACATGTGAAGATTAGATAGGCACAAAAAGAAGATGTAGAGTTACAAAAGAAGGTGAGAAATGTTCCTGAATTCAACCTTGATTGTGATGAGATAATAAGGTTCAGGAATCGGGTTTGTGTTCCTACCATCCCAGAATTAAAGAAGGAGCTGTTGGATGAGGCTCATAGTTCTTCATTTTCTATTCATCCTAGAAGCACAAATATATATAGGGACCTGAAAGAGTACTTCTGGTGGGATGGCATGAAAAGAGATGATGCTGAATATGTCTCTCGATGCTTGGTTTGTCATCAAGTTAAAGCTGCGAGACAGAAGTCTAAAGGGATGTTACAACCATTACCCATATCCGAATGGAAATGGGAAAACATCACTATGGACTTTATCACCGGACTTCCTAAAACATCCAAAGGCAATAATGTTATCTGGGTCATAGTTGATCGTCTTACGAAGTCGGCACACTTCATTGCTATTAGAGAAGATTTCTCTCTGAATCAGCTTGCCAGGATATATGTAAAATAAGTGGTAAGATTGCATGGAGTACCACTTTCCATTATATCTGATCGGGGTCTGAGGTTTACCTCAAAGTTTTGGCAAAGTCTTCAGCAAACTCTAGACACAGAGTTGAGTTTCAGCACTTCTTATCATCCTCAGACAGACGGTCAGTCTGAGAGAACAATTCAAACTCTAGAAGACATGTTGAGAGCTTGCTCTATGGATTTCAAAGGTGGTTGGGATTAACACCTACCTTTGGTGGAATTTTCTTATAATAATAGTTTTCACTCTAGTATTCAGATGGATCCTTATGAATCTCTCTATGGAAAGAAATGCAGGACTCCAACTTGCTGGGATGAAGTTGGGGAAAGAATGCTATTAGGACCTGATCTTGTTGATGAGATGGCAGAAAAGGTCAGATCTATTCAACAACACATAAGAGCAGCTCAGAGTCGACAAAAAAGTTATGCCGACAACCGAAGAAAAGACCTAGAGTTTGAAGTGTGTGATAAAGTGTTCTTACGAATATCTCCTTGGAAGAGAGTAATGAGATTTGGAAAGAAGGGAAAGTTGAGCCCTAGGTATATCGGTCCTTTCGAAATACTGGATCGTGTTGGCAAGGTAGCCTACCGATTGGCGCTTCCACCAAATCTCTCTAAAGTTCACGATGTATTCCATGTATCTCTCCTGAGAAAGTACATACCTGATCCTTCACATGTACTAAGCTCAAAAGTTGTACCACTGGAGCAAGATCTTTCTCATGAAGAACAGCTGATAGAGATCTGGATCGTAGCGAAAAAGTTCTATGGAACAAGACCACTCGCTTGGTGAATGTTTTATGGAGGAACCACCAATTAGAAGAAGCTACATGGCATCTTGAGGATATGATGAGAGAGAGGTATTCTCATCTTTTTGTTACAAAGTGACGAATTTCGAGGGCAAAATTCATTTTAAGGGGGTAGAATGTAACACCCTGATATTTTATGAGAAGTATATATTTTTTTTATGTCTTATGTTATACGTAACATCAAAGGAATCTTTCATTACACACAACACTAGTTTTTCTTGCTTTACACGCAATCGTGACCTTCCACAATAGCGTGTGTTGTACGCAATACCGAGTTTCACTAAACAACGATATGCTATTGAAATATTATATAAACTAGCCGTTATGAATAGTAATACCCACTTTTTGAAATTTTATAAATTGTATCTTTTAAAATGGACTTCATTTTTGGATTCGAAATATCGAAATTAGCCTAGGGTGAAATTTTGGTATTTTTCTGAAAACTTTCAATTTTTGATGAATAGTGAAAACACTGGGTTACTATTTAAAAACCGACTTTTTATTTAAATAATTATTTATTTTATTTAAATTTATTTTAGGTCAAAATTGATACATAATACCTATATAAGTTTAATGTAATTCATTGGAGTCATTTTATAATAATTTTAGATATAAAAAAATTTTATTAAACTTTTCACCGTCTTTTACCCACCTCCTAGGAGAATTTGCAAATTTACATAAAACTTAATTTTACCGCTTCTGTGAGTGGAATTTTGAAAATTCGAGAGACACGGTTAATATCAAGGAGTAAAATTTGGTTCAATAAGATAAAAATAATTTTTGGTGAATAGTAACTTTTACTTTTATTTACCACGGTTAAAAGTAAATAGGGTAATTAAGGGTAAAAATGATATTATTATTACCCTAACACATGTCCTAATTCTATTGGATAAGTTTAATTCGACCAAAAACAACCTTAGGAATAAAATATGACCATTTAGGTCCACTTGGATTAGATTAGGACATTTATTATTATTTTATTTAAAGAAGTGTTAAAATAGTTAAAATCAAAGTTTAATAACTAAAAACATTTTTAATGTAGGGTTATACATAAGATAATTTCAACTGTAAATATTCATTAGAAAGATAAAAATATTTCCTATATAATGGTATTTTATTTATAATTTTTAGACATTAAATAATTTAATTTATTTATGACACAATGATGATGCAGTAATTACCTTATTAATGAAATATTAACACAATTGATGTTATAAATACCCAAATAAATGTAATTTGAGACTTTATATGAAATCCACTAATTTTATAGGTTAATATGACATGTTAGTATTGATTTAATAAACTTTGTTCGAACTAATCATGTTGTTATGATTTTCAAAAAAATCAATTACCAAATAGTTTCAAAATTGACATAAAATAGTTTTTAAAACAAATATTATATTATTAATTTTTATTCTATTCCTAAAAATCTAAGGTTCGGCCAAATGACTTAGATAAGGTTATATATATTAATAATGAACCACTTGGGGTTCGTTTGGCTTGTTATAGTAAGTTTATTAACTATATAGTATAAAAAAACAAGAAGACACGGTAAAAGTTAAATTATTTAACTTAGAATCAAATCTAAATGATAAGGTTAAAATAGTAACCTAAACTTGTATAAAACCTATTGGTTGAGAGGATTTCGACTCATCCCCACTTTAGCTTTGAAATAAATCAATTTGGAGCTATTATAAACTGAATATGACTTTATTATTAAATAATATTTTAAGTTTTTCCTAAGGTGTCCCTCTCTTCCCTTATAAAAGGGCACCTTCTCCCTCTCCTTCTCACACCATTTTGAGCCTTCAAGCTCGGTCAACCCCTGCCCATTTACCTTCACAACTTCCCTAGAAACGTACTAGAGGTCCTGGTCTTCTTCAAAGACCAATTTTTAGTTCCCTAAGATAAGGTTTCAAAGAGGCGTGTTGAAGAAGAGGTAATATTCGTTACCGATTCTATTAAATTTACTTCTTCTCCTACTTCCTCTTCTTTAGTTGTTTCATTATGAAGTAATAATATCAGTATCACTCATATACTGATATGTTATTATAAATATGAAACAACCCTATTTCACCTTCTATCCATCCTATGGAAAACGAAATTACCGCGCGTGCATACGTACGGAATATCGTCTCCACGCCGTGGTGTAATCTGTTTTCCACCACCACCTTACTTGGATGGGTATAATGGTGTAAAGAATAACTATATATGATTATTATAAGTGATATTGATTCTGAAATAGCATACATACACTTCAATACAATTCCACGATCATGGGAATGATATCATCGCTCGTGCGTACGTACGGTTTACCGTCTCCACGATGTGATGCGACTCGTTCTACATGATCTTCATTGAATAATGATTATATAAATGAATTGAATGAATAAATATGATATATATTACACTAATACCATTCTAGAAATGAGGTATCTATAACCTAAAAAAATAATAAGAATTTATTCGACAAAACATGCATAAGAACATAAAGCAATGAACACCCGAATAACAAGTAGTAATGAAATATTACTAATAAGAAGATAAGAATATGACCATATATGATATCATAACAATGAATATGATTTTGTAATAAGTCAATGATATTATTTAAATCATTATATAGGAGGTTCGGATACGTACAAAGCAAATCAGACCTAAGGTAAGGAAAGATCTCACAATCTCATTTTTATCCAAGATTGTTTATACTTCAAAATTTACTGGGGCATATTTATCATCCACATCCATGTTTACTCAATATGTAATATTATTTATATCCTCCTACAATTGTTTAAATCCAATTTTACCCATTGGTGAGTTTTTAGTAAAAGATATGAAAGGAATCTTTTGTCGTTTTTAGTACGAGGTACTTTTTGACTTTTCCGGCCAAAGTACGAGAAGAATGTTTTTTTAACTTATACGGCATGAATAGATTTTTATGATTTCATAGAACATTATTTCCATGAAGATTCCTTTACAAGTTTTCAAGTTTATTTTTAATCAACTTCTTTTAGTTTAAAATTGTATGACATGTTAAGAAAGGAAAAATATTTTTGAAGTAGAAATGATATTTTCCTCAAGAATGGAGTTCAAGTGTTTTATCAAAATTATTTTCCATCTAAGATAATATGGGGTTCTGTTTCTATCCCTATTTTTACATTGATTTGATTATGTTATGATGGAATTAATATTTATGATGTCCTTTTATGGATTATGTTATGATGGCATGATGTTTAAGAATCTCATTTTTATTACATAGGTTATGCTATGATTTATGATTTTGTGGCACACATAAGAATGGTTTCATTATGAGATGGGTGAGACCTATATCTTCCTCCAATGCATTGGGTAAAGATTTATATCTCATGAGATAGATATGGCTGGAACGGCAAGTTAATCTGGTTCAGTGATACAGGACTAGAACGAGGAGTGAACTCGGTTCAGTAATGGACTTTGTCCGCTATGATGGTCTTGGCAATAAGTCTTGACTAATATGAAATGATTTTCTATGATTATGTGTGTATGCCACAAAGTTTCATGTTTTAAGTTATGATTATTGGGATTACATTTCACTACTATGATTTATCCCATGTTATGATATTATGATCTCTTTTGCAGGTTAAGATTTTCAAAATGTTATGTTCTTATGAATATGATATGATTGACATTTCTTTTGTTTACCCTTACTGAGCATTTGAGCTCACCCTTTTATATGTTTTCTTTTCCCCAGGTCAGGAATAAGGGTATTAAGTAGGATATGCCAAAATGGACTCTAGATATGATGAAATAAACGGGAGACAATGCAGATGATTTATGAACCAGTTGTTTATATTTCCAAGTTTCTAAAGACACTATACATATACGGTCCTATCATGGTTTTGTTGTATTTTGTAATAAGTATGCTTCAATTCTGATGTAATAACCATGTATGTAAAGTATGGGTCGTTATACCAGGGGTGCAAGAGGTCGGCGCACAATGCAGGCCGGGAGCAAGGGTCGCCGGCAGTCTGGAGAGCTGCGCGCTTGGGAGATGGGGGGTGGTGGTGCAAGTCGGGGCGCCGCAGGACTAGCCGAACGGGAGGAGAGGGGGCCGCTGAGGTGGGGTGAGGGGAAAGCAGGGTCGGCGGCCTTCAGTGGATAGGGAAGGGGACCCCGTAGGTGCGGCACAGACAAAAAAACCAGGGAGGGGGTCCGACGAAGAAGAGAGGGAGGTAGGGGCAGCGGCCTTCAGCCCGCAAGGCAGGGGGTAACACGAACCCTAAGTAAAAAAAACAAATAGAAAATAAAAATATTTATAAGTTCCAAAAATTGTAATAATAATAATAATAGAAAAAATAATATAGTAAGGATCTTAATAAACTAAATAAGAACAAACAAAATAAAATAAAGGAAAAGATAATAAAGAAAATAATAATAATATAAATAATAAACTAAAACAAACAATAATAATAGGACTCAATGATAATTGATAATATCCCCAAATATTATTATTATTCTTTCCATTAAAACAATTCATTAAGCTAATTTTATTTCTCTTATTTTATTTTTTTTATTTTGACTTTATTATTCACTTAATTTTATTTCGTTATTACTATTTCATTTTATTTAATTAGTTGCATGCCAGGCAGGCGCGCGAGGAACCGAGCGAGGTCGCCCGGCTTCGACAGCAGCGCGTTGAACAACATCAAGACCGAAATGCATATTTATCAGCGCAAAAGCGCAAAACCCCAGTCGGGCTCGGCCCTTATTTCACATAAAAAGGAGAAGAGAAAAAAATAATAATAATAATTAGAAACATATAAAATTATTAGATAAAAAAATAAAAATTCGAAAATGACGCAGCGCAAAGTCCGAGTGTGACAATATATATTAAATATTATTTAAATAAATAACATTTAATTGAATTCGCTAGTTTTCCGCGTGCCAAGAAATATTATTATTATTATTATTATTATTATTATTATTATTATAAACATGGGGTTTCACAGGGATAAAGAAATAATAAAGGGTACTTATGCAATTATTAATTTCTAACCTTAAACCCAATTATATTATTTTTTTAGGGTGGTCAATTTCCTTTTGTTGCTCACGACATCCGTAGAGAATTCTCTTGAAGCCCTAGAGAGCTTCCTCTCCAAGAACGCTCTCAAGAATGGAGAGCGATCCTCCCCCACCACCACTCTCGAGTCTAGAGACTAAAGAGAATCTTTCTTCAAGCGATTCTCAGGGCGATCAAAGGCGAACGACGCAGGCATTAGGATCTACCGCACTAGCACCCGAAAAAGATCATCATTGGACGAAATCTACTCTTGATTCCTACAACGCAACAACGGTACAACGTAGAGATGTTAAATCCATCAACAAAGAAATAATTAATCGCAGGGTAATTTTTTAATTATTTAAATTAATTATAAATAATATGTGATGATCCTGCGTCTTGGTTCTGGCATTCAATTGTCAATTATTTTTTGATTCATTTCTATTGATCACAGCGTTTATCATCATATAAATCTCATATTAATCATCAATTATGATAAAAAAGCAGAGTTTGGCATACACCATCTGACACTCCCGCTGCGCTCGAAACTTTCAGTTGTGTGTTCAACCTCCAACTCTTTTTTACATGAGGCACGAGAAGATGACATCTTCACTCTAAAGCTCTTTGATTCCTGTTGGTTGCGACTTATTATAATTTCATGTTTGGTGAGTTAACCACTCGACAGTTCAAGGCGAGGTGGAGAGTGCTGTTTTACCTAGTTTCAACCGCAAGATAAAGGGGGAGGCCAAGGCACTTTAACTGGTGGTGCTAAATGGGCCTTTGGCCCATGGACCATACCCACCAGCCCGCATTTATTGGACGGGGTGGACTAGAAAAAAATAGTATGCATTTAAAATGGGCTTAAACAACTAGGAGAAAAAGCATGCAGGCTTATGCAGACCTCAAAATATGTGGGTCAGTCCGCAAGCAAAAATAATTTTTTCCTTCTTTTTTAAATGATGTTTCAATATAAGATAGATTTTTTTAATAAAAAACATATATATATTTTTTTAAGTATTTAATGAATATATATGTATATAAACACACACCTTAATATTAAGTGTGTTTAATTTTTAAAAAAATTACTTTTAATCTTAATTTCAAATGTGGGCCGGCCTATAGACCGGTCCGCTAAAATGCAGACCGGGCCGGGCTCAATTTTTTTGAACCTGTAATAAATGTGAGTCTAAATAGATCAAATATTTTTAGACCCGATCCATGCAAATTTGACCCGCACCACCCTAGTCCAGCCCATTAAGCACTCGTACCTTTAACCAGTTTATCAAGTATGTACTACTCAATTCGAAGCTTGAGACTGGTGAAAGGGGCGGGGTGGGGAGCACGGTTTTGCCAAGTTTCAAGGCAAAGGGCACAACCGGGGCCCTTTAACCAGTTTATTGGGGATGAACTACTCAGTTGGAAGCTCAAAACATTAAATGGAAGGGGGGTTGGGGTTTATGTACACAATATATATATATTATTGAAGGGGGGAGTTTCACACCGCATATCAAAGTGGACAATCAATCATTCCAGAATGAGATCTTTTTTCATTGCATGTCATTTGTTAATTGGGAGAAAATTTCATGCATGTTGAGTTTGAGTTGACAACAAATCCAACTGAAAATTTCAATTTGTTTGGATTGAAAACGAAACAGATCAAACCAACAATAGATTTGAATGTTTGTACATTAATCATATTTTTAATTTACTTGTCATTTTCATTTTAAAAAAGAGACGCAATATTACCAGTAAAACCATGCATTATCATTTTCACTGCAATTTAAGCATTATTTTACATTGCATATCAAACACAACAATGTTTACTAGATCACATGCATGTTCCCACCTGGGTTTGCTAACCTGTGTGTATAATCACAAACATTACAAAATTTCTCAACGATATGACATAAAAATGCCTCTGATTCCTCCTCAAAATATTCAGAATTCTAAAATAAATCACCAGGCCTCATGCAATTTACCATGCAAAATCATCAAATTCCCTAAAGAGAACCTTCAGTATCCAAATTATATATAAAAATGGAGCGCCAAAGGCAGGAGGGTTAATGGGAGCATTCCAGTTTGGCATCCTCCACCACCAGAGTAACCCACACAAGCCCCCAATGAATTGACATATCAAAAGAAACTTACCAAATCATACTTCAATCCACAGCTTTGGGAAACGAAGCCGAAGGGCTTGAGAAGACGCTTCCTTTGTGAATGAGAGGCTCAGATGCCCGGGCAGCACGGGGATTCGCACCCATCCCCATAGAAGATTGCATCTCTTTATAAGACGCCCACGTCACCAAATAAAGGCCCGAAATGATCAGAGCGCCCCCGAGGATGCTGCGTCCATGTAAAATATATAATCAGGTAAGAGGGCATGTGAGCATTTGAGGAGATGAAATTGCAATGGGAAGAACAAAACAAACCTTCCCAGATAAATAGGGCTTCCCAGAAAGATCCTGGACAGGAATGCAGATGCCGCGGGCTGAAGCGGATTATAAAGGGCCACCAACGAAGGCCCGAGGATTTTATTGGACCATGCAAGGAGTCCATAGTTGAGGGCAGATGCCACGATTCCCTGGCAAGAGTATTCACATCCTCAGTGGATCACAAGCAGCCAAACATATTCATTTCCCATCATCGTCCTACTCTTATGCTTTTGCATCACCATCGCATATCAAGTAACGAATTAGAAACGAAAACTTTGGCAAGGCATTTATGTCACTAACAAAACAAAGCATCAACTTACGCTACGTATGGTATGACACAAGTTTTTCTGATGGAAACAATAAAAACATGCGAGAATGAATGAAAAAAAAAGGGGTTGATGAGTCAATAGTTGGTTTTGTATTAATGAAACTTTGTGGTGGAATCTGTTCAAATTGTATCAATATATAACAACTGTAATATCATACAATTTTCTTTCAATGTTTAAGGGGTATTCTTGAACGTGTAATCACGCTGAGAAAAGCTCTTGTTGCAATAGTAGAGTCTGATCAAATGGATGAAGTTCTGCTAATTGCTAGAGGCTCATACTAAACACTGATCCGACACCTTCTCGACTAATTTTCTTTCACTGTTTCAAGGTACTGAAGCAGGTCTATCAACTGTAGCAACACTGACCAGATGCACCAACAGTAATTACTCTAGCACAGTGGACCTCTATGCGGATCTGAGCACTGTAACAACGCGGGGTAATATAGCAATGCGGGGGCACTGTAGCAATGCTGCTTGTTTTATAACCTCATTTCAAGCTAGGGAATCTAGACTGCACCTTGTCCTGAAATTTGTGCTCTCAGATATCGTGAAAGCTTCCTGCCTCTCTGTGGACATAGGATCTTCTTGAACCACATAAAACATGTGTGTTCAAGTTACTTCTTTTTTCCCATTTTCTCTCTTTCGTTTCTGCTTGATCTGTTCATTCTTACTCACTCACCTGTGGAATCGTCATGTGGGGAGCTTCTGCATTCATAACAGCTCTTCAGGACTCTGAACACCTTAAATAGCTCCAAGATATTCATGTTCAATATAATACACCAACTGATGTTTCCCGGTTTTGAGCACTGAATTTCATAGGAGACATCTTGAAGCAATCTATCCGTCCACTAGGCTCCCCATTCCTTCCTCAACAATAAAGATAAATACCATTAAAATATCCATCAAAGGCAAGCAACTCCCATAGGCAGCATCATTAATCTAAGATGAGGATCGTGAATTCACTAACTTAAAATTCTGATGCTGATATAGTTGGAAGTGGATTTTATAACATGATTGATAGGGAGTGTGGGGAGGGGAGTCCCTTGGTAGTTTTCCAGGAAGCTGACCCCGACCTCCTTTACACTACACATGCCGAAGAAGGGGATTTTTGGACCTTATGGGGTACTACAGGAAATTTATGAGAGATTATGGAAAGATTGTTAGACTTTTTGACACCATTAACCAAAAAAAAAAGGATTCAAGTGGACCCCAGTGGGCTCAGAAAGCTATTGAAAGACTAAAGAATAGCATGACTTCTGCTCCGTTGTTGAGTATGTCAAATTTTTCAAAGAGGTTCGCAGTGGAGTGCGACCCTTCGAGATCCGGATTAGGTGTTGTGCTCATGCAGGAGGGGAGACCTCTTGCTTACTTCAGAAAGGCATTATCTGAATCCAATCTCAGTTTATGGAAAGGAACTCATGGCATTAGTTCTGTCAATCCAGCATTGGAGACTGTATTTAATGGAGAGGCGATTTGAAGTTTATACAGACCAACAGAGCATCAAGTATATGTTAAATCCAAGGGTTGTATCTATAGATCAACAGTGTTGGCAAGCTAAACTTTTGGGCTATGATTTTGTGGTCATTTACCAACCCAAAAAGTTGAATAACGCACTTGATGCCTTATCCAGAGTGGCCAAGGAATGGAAGTTTATGCAAATGGTTGTTTCAGAGCCAAGCAGGAACTCCAGGTAGTGAAGAGTGAGATACTTCAAGATGAAAGTTTGAAAGCAATAACAAAGTTTGCAGTGTGACTATACAGCAAAGTCGGGTTATACCTTTCGAAATGGCCTGTTTTATAAAAACAGACTAGTCTTGCCTAGGAGATCGGTTTTGATTCCAAAATTGCTGCAGCACTACCACTCGTCTCAAGCAGAAGGGCACCTGGGGTATTTGAAAACATATAAGTGACTTACAAATGGAGTTTATTGGGCAGGTATGACACAGGGAGTGTAACAGTTTGTCCGGGAATACGAAGTGTGCCAAAAGAATAAATATGAAGCTTTAAGTCCGGCTGGACTAATCCAACCACTACCTATTCTAGACTAGGTATGGGAAGCAGTGTCAATGGGTTTTGTATTTGGGCTGCCTAAGTCGCGAGGATATGAAGTAGTGTTGGTGATGGTCAACAGGCTGAGTAAATATGCCCACTTCATACCACTCAAACATCCTTATACAGCAAAGATGATAGCAGATATGTTTATGAAGTTGTGAAATTACACAGCATCCCTAATGCTATAGTCAGTGACTGAGATCCGTTATTCGCAAGTTTATTCCGGAAGGAACTCTTCAAACTGTAAGGAACAACATTAAAAAGCTCATCTTATCACCCACAAAGTGACGGCCAGACTTAAGTGGTGAATAGGTGTTTGGAGGTTTACTTGAGATGTTTTTCTTCGAATCATCCTAAACAGTAGGTGATGTGGCTGGCTTGGGCAGAATTCAACTACAATACTTCATTCCACACCTCCATTGGGAAGACATCGTTTGAGATTGTGTATGGCCGCAAGCCATCACATATTGCGCATTATACAAAGGGAACGCTGCAGTAGAGGCAGTAGCTCATGCATTAGTTGATCGGGACAAAGCCTTGAAGCAATCCAGGAAAAACTCCAAAGGGCCCAGCAAATCATGGCAAAATTTGCTAATCAACATCGTGGGGAGGTGACTTACAAAGAAGGCAATTTAGTTTGGGTCAGGTCAAGACTGATCAAGCCAGGGGTTGTATCCAAGATTAATCCGAAAATGGCTGCTAGATATTATGGGCCATTTGCAGCTTTACAAAAGGTTGGAGCTGTTGCTCACAGGCTCAAGCTCCCTAACAATAGCAGGATACATCTTGTATTTCATGAAGGCGGCGATTGGTAAACACCCTATCGAAGAACTTTTGCCGGCCGAATTTACTGAAGATGGGGGCTATCCAGTGGCGGTTTTGGCAGAAAATGTCCAGGGAAGAACTCTCATGCGGCTAATTAAGTGACACGGCAGAACTGTTGAAGAAACAACTTGGGAGGATGCGGAGGCGATAAGCTCAGTTCCCTAATTTCCACCATCAGTACAAGGTGGGTTTACAAGGAGGAAATGATAGGAATGTAGGGGAGGGGGAGTCCCTTGGTAGTTTGCCAGGAAGTCGACCCC
This sequence comes from Viscum album, assembly GCA_963277665.1. Classification (NCBI taxonomy): domain Eukaryota; kingdom Viridiplantae; phylum Streptophyta; class Magnoliopsida; order Santalales; family Viscaceae; genus Viscum; species Viscum album. The sequence continues at coordinate 1,834,764,800 of OY728138.1, forward strand.
AACCTCCTTTACTCCACACATACCGGGGGAGGGGAGTTCGTGAGGGAGAGTCGGGGAGTAACATCTAACTGCCAGGGGCAGTGTTGTAATTTTCATTTTAAGTAGTTGTGAGTCGGGAGTATAGATGCTGGGGAGGGGGGGGGCATTCAATTATTTTGGTTGGTCGGAGGGCAGTTTGCCTTGGTCTGTGGAGGAGTGCTCGGGGGGGTCAGAGGGGGGGCATTCAATTATTTTGGTTGGTCGGAAGGCAGTTTGCCTTGGTCTGTGGAGGAGTGCTCTCCCAGAAGTGAAGCTCGAGTCCCTAGAACGTTCAAGAAAGTCCTCTGTAATTCTGAAAGGCCTCATTTGGTATGACATGGGAATGGGAATGGGAATGGGAATGGGAATGGGAATGGGAATGGGAATGGGAATGGGAATGGGAATGGGAATGGGAATGGGAGAGATATATGATGGAAATTAGTGTCACCCTGCCAAATAATAAAATCATTCAACTCTTCCAATTCATTTTTTCTCACAAAGGCTATCCCTTACCTAGCATACCCTAATAACCAAGGAAAATCCAGAATTAAACTCCACCCAGTGCTCGCAGACAAGGCATAGTGGAAGACAAGTAAGCCATCACAATACTAATTGATCTGATTGAAATTCAGAGGTATTCATTACCTAGTAACACAAACATCAATTTAAACATGTTTTGACAGTCAGAAAAAGCTCACAGCCCCAATTGAACCAATATATCTAAAAAGCCAATCAGGGAAGCATAACATCACAAAGAAACATTAAATATCACATGACATTATTAGAAACTCACCGCATAGAATACTGCAAAAAGCTCGGACTCTTTCAAACTCCAATCTGACATCTCATTGTTGACAAAAAATGCAGTTATTACCATGAACAAACAGCCAACCAAATGAGCATATGCTGTCACCGATAGGCTGGCTGGATATTTTGTTAAAAGTGGAGCCTGGAAGTTTTTCATGCCCACATTAATCCAAAATAAGGAAAAAGCTAATCATATATAGATCCTTACTAATGGTGCAATTAATCAATGCAGCTACATTAAATTATATTTCTAATTCAAAAAGATAATTATAATCAGAATCATTTTATGCATTTCAATGTATTGGGGCTTATTATTCAGTCCAAAACTTTAAAAAGCGAAGCGGTGAAACACATGAAATGCAAATACTAAAATGAGACTATATCGGAAGGTCAAAACTGAGAAATTCTGCCTCTCATTTTATATACTAATAAATTATTATCACACAGCATTAGAAATGAAATCAAGAAAAAAACATAAGAAATGAAATAAAATTTGAATACCTGAATAGCAATATAAGCTGCCATGCACATACAGTTCCCTATCAAGCATAACACACCAAGGTGAAAATGCTCAAAACCAAAGCCTAGGAATCTAGACACGAACCATCCTGCAGGCTCCGGCTGACCCTTGGCACTTATTTCATTATGTGCGGAAAACCCTGATTCTTCATATCCCATCAAAGCTGGTCCTCGAAACAAAACCATTAACATGGCACCAAGGACGCAAACTACAGTGCCTCCAACCTTTGCCTGCCCTTCAATTCTAAGCAAATTCACTCTTTCCGTGCTGCATGAAATGAGTTTAACCCATCATTGTTAAAGTGATATTCACCAACACAACTCTCTGCGGTTTGGAGTAAACACACACACACACACATGCAAGTATGTGTATAGACATGGTAAGGGTCGGTTTGACAACACTTTAGTAAGTGTTGTGGGGCGGTCTTGGTCACACCCCCCACTAGAACCATTGACAGAAATTGAACTTTTGCTCTCAGCTTTAGTCACTTTTGCTTTCAATGGTTGACCCATTCTCTAAATGATGCATGGCAGCCTTGAGCATCCATTGATTGACCCTAAATGATACGGCATCTGATGTGCCCTTCTACTCATTGAGGACTAGCAATCAGCACAACAGTCAAGTGTAGGTCATGCGCTTTAACGCCATCCGTTTTCGGGGATTGAAAACTGCTTATAACACTTATCACCTGTGATAGGTGCTTCTCAGTGAGTGTTTCCAGATTTCGTATTGAAAAAGCATTTTTCTGCTTCTTATTTAAGGGGCTTTCTTCTGGAATTTAAGTACTAGTGTTTTTTCAGAAACAGAACAAACATCACTTATTTTCTCAAACTGTTTATCATAAGAGATGAGTGATATAAGCAGTTTTCAACAAGTGCTGTCAAACGGACTGTAAAGGCCCAATGCATTGTGAATCTAAAAAGCCTGCACACTGTCCAAAAAACTGGAGCATTGGCCACGGGAGATAAATTTTATATGAAAAAACAACTTCAAGATAGGGGATCATTATTCATGATTAGAAGGAACTGGTCAAGACTGCCACTTTTGATTAAGAAACTACACAGATAGTACAGCAACAGCAAAGTGGGGAAGTCTATGACACTGACCCCATCATAACAGCCAAGAGAAATGTAAATACTGGAATTGCAGGTTGAATAGCAGCAGCATAAGCCGGATTTGTGTAGGAGAGACCAAGGAGAAACAAAAGCTGGTTGCCAAATATCCTTTAAAATAAAATTAGGTCGGCAGACAGAAACCAAAAAAAAAAAAAAATCAATTAGAAAGAACTTAACCTCATTTTTTACAGATAAGGATGCAAAGAAGATCAATCACTTACCCGGTTAAGCCAAGAAAAAAGAACGATATAAGGAAACGCCCGGTGATGGGCGGCCTAATCCTTCTGCAGCAAACGAAAGAAAGCACTCAAAATCCTCTTATTTATTAATTTTCAATGTGTTCTATGCACGTTGGAACACGGAGTGTAACAGCAATTTCACTACTCGAGAGAGAACCCCGAGTGCTGGAATGCCAGAAGGAAAAGAAACCTAAGCAAAACAGAAAAGCAGAGAAAGTAAAATTCACGAATCCAGACGAGTGGGGAGGGGACAAACTTTTCACGGAAGTAGGCGCTGGGAGCCAGGATGCAAAGGGCGATGAAGTCCCTGAAGACGCAGAAGACGAGCTGATTGACGCCCACGTTGAGAGCCACTTTGGTAATAACGTGGTATCCGCCATTGAATAGCTGTACCAATGCCATGGCGGCGTGCGCCCTCCGGACCTCCTGACTGGCGCCTCCGCCGACGGTTCCACCGGCTGACGTCGCCGCCATCCCACCCGCCGGGCGATTATTGGGGATTTGTCGAGTTCCAAACGTTGCCCCACTGCAGAAGCAGAAATCTGCGGTGCGACTCACGTCCCATTGTACAGAACATCCATCGTGGATCGCTTTGAATCGAAGGCAAACAGATGGAACAACGGAAAGACTGAGGGCAGGTTCCCCGCTGACGGTGCTGGCACGGTCGCCTCGCCGATCCAATCATAGGCTGGAACGAGCCACATTCAGGAGGTTCGGACACCCCAGTCTGAACGAACGGTGCCGATGCTTTCATTGTACGATTTATTTTGATTTAACATGTTTTCGTTTTTTTATTTTATATGCATGTTTTATTCATAAAACATGTGTTTTATTCATAAAACATGTGTTTTATTTACAGTTTTTTTATGTTTAACATGGTGCATGCTCTGTAAGTTTTTTATTTATTTTCTTAACTAGACAAGTTTTCTTCGTTTTTTTAATATGGTTTCATATAAAATTAATGATATAACGTATGTTATTTATTCTTTAATTGCTTTTTTAATACAATGTAAATCATTTTGCTAGCTTTCTCTTTATATAACCAAACAAGTGTTCTATACTTTTAGTTAATAATAATGTGAGCTTATGAGACATAAATCTACAAATCTATGTATTAAAATTGCTTGATCAATCGTTCATTGTTCATTTATAATGTGGTTCATATTGAATTAATGAAAACAATGTTATGAACCAGGAACAAGATGGAGCGAAAATTTGAGAACAAAACGCGTTATTCTTTGGGAGGTGTAGGGTTCGATTCTTGGAAGTCTGCTCTTTGACAAATTTCTCATTCCCTCAGATTCGTTCGTCCTGTCGGGTCACCCGGTTCTAAACTGAGTGGGTGGAAGGACGCAACTCACTTGTGTTGAAGGATTTCTGTGTTGAATCATCGCTGCTCGAGTTGTCACTCTGTTGGACGCTCTTCCATCTCAGCTAGCAGCGACCTCTTCTCGGTTGGGGCTATCTCTGGAATGACATCTTCGTGAGGAGGGGGGTCCCCTGGTGTGAAGGGTTCGAAAATACCACTTATTGGGATTCCCTTTTAAAGAATAAAAAAATGTAACATAAAATAGAGTGATATGAAATATTTACATGTTTAGATCCCTGTTGGATCTGAATACATTTCAAGAACACTATGGATGAATCTTTTACTGAAGAGAGAGAGAGAAAAATATAGTGGACCCAAGACATTATCCATACCAACCCCCCTCATCATGGTGCGGAGATACTTGTCATCTATGTCTCAAATATATAATATACACGGGATGAACTCTCCTCATACACACTTTTCATAAATATAAATGAAAATAGATAATACATAAGATTGTCTAAACATAAGATTACAAATCCAAGTTGCCCTCGGGGTGCAACCTAGTGGCAGCTTCTTCGTGGGGTCTCGAAGAGGTCTCAAGTTCGAGTCGTTTTGAGTTCTTTGTTGTACACATGTGTTGGTTATTTTCTTTGTAATTGTTTGTAGCCCCTTCCCGACCCATGTATAAGATTACAAATCCAAGTTCAAGCAACCGAACTTGAATACCTTTTGCAACAATAATGGATATCTATCTCCATGTACCAGTACATGGATTAGTATAAGAGCATTGACATCACCATTATAAGGCAAGAGTCGTTAAGAGGAACCAGTCGTAGGGGGTACCATGATCGAGAGTGAACTAACAAACCCTCGGGAAAGAATAAAAATAGAGACAAATTCATTGGGGAGGGTATGCTTGGGGTGGAATAAAGTCATATACAAGCATGGTGCAAAACTACAACTGCATCAGACAACTCAACAATAAGAGTTTGTTTATATAACGTGTGCATGAGTGAGTGCCACTTTCGTGGCATGAAGTGATTAGTTGAGAACGTAAGACCGAGATCAAGTAAAAAGGCGAGAATGAACAAACATTGTTAAGAAACAAAGATCTAATAGCTAAACACATTAAGGGTGAAAATGGCTAAAATTAACCATGCGAAGGAGGCACCAATCAAGGGTTAAGCGGGTTTCAACAAGGGGCCCATAAAGGTCGCCTCTTACAACCAAATAAGTCAAAGCCTAGTCAACAACTTAAACCAATGGAAAAAAGAAGACACAGACAAACATAAAACGACCATAAGAGGAACATGAAAAAATATAACCAAATTAAAATGTAATTTAATTGGAAATTCACAATGCAAGCATGCATCCATAAAATATCCCTCCTGTCAATTAAAATGCACAATCCCAATTCACATGATATTTCAACAACCTAGGCTATTACATTGGCCCTCAGTTTAATAAATCTAAATAGTGATAAAATTTACAAAATGGCAATGCCTCGGTTAGCGTATATGCTAACATTGCTACAGACCATGTTTTTAAAAGTGCTAGAAATGAGCTTTATCAGTGCTAAAAAAGCACTAATATGATAAGCGTCGTTAAAAGCCTCGACCTTTATCAGTGCTGATAAATGGTCACTACTACAAAAACGGGCTTTATCAGCGCTAAAAAAACGTTGTAAAGGTCAGCGCTGATAAAGGATACCTTTATCAGCACTCAAAAAGCGCCAATAAATGTCATGCCTGCTGTAATATAAAATTCTGTAGCAGCACACCCAAACAAGACCTGCAAAAAAATCAGCATATCAACAAGTATACCCATACAAAATTAGCACATAATTCATAAGGTAATTACAACAAGTATACCCATACACCATTAACATATAATTCATAAGTTAATTAAATATATAAAGAATTCAAGGGGTTGGGGGTGTTCAGGAGTTTGGGGTGGCTGTCCAAGGGGGGTAGGGGGTGTCCAGGGGGGTGGGGGTGTCCGGGGGGGGGGGGGATGGGTGTCACGAACCGAATATGGTCACCGCCAAAACCGGCACCAAACCCAGCCCGTGACATGACCCGAAGGGCGTTACCTATCCCCAAGGGCTGGCACAAGTGCCCGAGTATCATTAATTTAGGTTTGGTAACGATTTATCCGAGTATGAAAGCATAAAACATTAAAAACAATCCATAATATAAATCTGAAATTTTTTAGCCAAACAAGACTTAAGTAAAAACCAGAACTGAGTACATTGGTTTAAATATAATACATGTGGTCCAAATAAAAATAATTATAGCATCAAGACATCCCCAATGACTCCATACGACTAGGGGTCATCGCCCCCAAGCTATCTCCACAACTCCGCATCAAGGATGGGAACTAACACTATGAACCGCCATCACCCTTAGCCTTTCCTTTACCTGAATCAAACATAACCAAGTTTACTTACACCCAAGGGGTGTAAGTAGGGTGTGAGCCTAAGCCCAGTAGGATACCACCCAATGATTCCAAAGAGTAAGAAATACAATGTGAAAAAGCAAGCAATTTTCAAACGCAAGGAAAAGTAGTGTTAAAATTTCAAGAAATGAAACCTCAAATTGAAAATAGTTTTCAATCCAAAATTTTCAGAATATTAAAACATTAAAATAGAAATGTTAGATACTGTAATTTACTTCCAAACACACCCTAAGACATGGGTAAATACTACAAATCCAATGAGCAACAACATTGGGAACACCCCTAGGCACTAGGTTGTCTTGGGCCCTATGTACCTCGTACCTCGGTGTAAAGTAACCATAGAAAAATATTTTCTCGTGCACGAGCCACTAGTAGGGAACATACCCATAATCTATTGGTCCCCAATAATCATCCACATAGTTTAGTTAGAGTTGTCGTTATCCAAATGCTAAGTGAAACAGAGACAAAACCCATCCGGTCCACTAGCCGTACTAGTACAAATCCGCCCCACCTAGGTACCCGGGCTTCCCCTTTTATGCTCAATCAATTTCAGCATGCAACATAAATAAATTTTCATATAAAACAACATTACTGGTCAAGCACAACCAATACATTAGCTATCACATTTTATACCACTTAAAACACGCAACAAAACACTTATATTTTTCATAAAACAATTCCTCAAAATCTCGTAGTGTTTCGGACACAAAACTCCTTATAAACCTCACCTGCATACTATGTGAACATTTTTAAGTTTCCAAAACATAAAGGGAATTCTACTACATTTCAGTGAAAATACAAAATCATTTTTAGGGCAGCCCCATATGGTTCAAGAAATGACATCATTGCAGAGTCTCCATTTTTGCACAACACAACTCTTAGAATTTCATGTGGTTCACAAACACCATTAAAACCAGATTTTTTAGCAAAAAACACAAGGAACAATCATTAAAAACAGTATTTTTATCTCTATTATAGTTCAATAAAATCAACTAGTTACTTATAGGATAGCCCCAATTAAACTAATAAAACATTTCTATGAAAAACCCCCAATTTCACATGAAATTGGCATTTAAGATTCATTTTAAATACAAACACCACTAAATCTATATTTTTCAGAAATAATAAAATTTAATAAGCATGAAAATACCATAAAAACAGTAGCCAATTCACAAATATTTCATACACAATGGAATCACCTACCAAAACCAAGGAAACCCTTGAATCCTTTGTGAGAAAACTCAAACGCACCACCGCCGCACCTCAAGGAAGGTAAACCAGACCTAAAACCAGAATTTTAGACCATGTAACACAAGATAAAACCCTAATTTTTAAACCCTACTTCTTGGACATTAGGAACCTCAATGATAATGGAAGAAACCCTAAGTACATTGGATGTAACCCTAAACAAATTGAAATAAGAAAGGAGGAGAACAACTTACTTAAAATATCTTGTAGAAATTGCCCCCAAAAATACTAGTATATGATTTTAAAAATACTCAAACCTTCAAGGGAGGTTCGAACAAGGATAGGTAGATCATTTAGGAATTTTAATGGTGAAAAAAGAGTAAGAATCGAAGGAGTTATGAAGGAAACAAATTACCTTTATAAATCTGCCCAAAATTTGAGTTCTTCAGAAGATTCGAACTAAACCGCGATTCAAATGAGCTGCAAAGAGGGTGGGAGGATATTGGACGCACGGCTGGGTTCAAGGGGCTTTTTTGGGTCTTTGAATCACCGAAAAACCCTTAAAAATGAATAAGTTATTAATTAATAAAATTTTATTTTTAAAACTGAAAATTGGGCTTTCGGGTAGGCCCAATCCCTTAAATAAAAACCCATATACACCTTGGTTATGGATTTCCAAAGGCTCCAGATTTTAATTTTGGTGTTAATATATCAAGGGAAGACATTTAGGAGTTGTAATGAGTGAAAAATATTAAAAAATGAATAAGTTATAAGAGAAACAAAATTTATTTTTAAATTAGGAATTGGGCTCACGGTTTGACCCAATTCATGAAAACTCACCTATTCTCCACAAAAACTTTGGAAACCCCCCAAAACAAAACATTAATGGAAATTAAAATAAAAATACATTTAAAATAAGCTATGTATGTGACAATTCTCCCCACCATGAAAACTTTCCGCCCCGGAAAGTCACAGTAAGGCCAAAACAACAACCAAACCCAACTGAGAAACCAAGAGTTACTCTTTTGCCAGGTTTCTCCCCCAAAGGCCATAACACCTCCAGTGATCAATGAAGGAAGGAATACTCTCACAAACCTGACTTACACCACTTTCCTGAAAGAATCAAGCACATTCAGGCTTTATCCCAAATGAAAACTCCTCAAACACAATCTGAACAATACTCAATAAATTTACCCAAATAAACAACAACATCGAACAAGGTTACACTTGCCCTACTATAATTAACCATTTTCACTCTCCAATATCAATGTTTACCAAAGTAAGATGTAGGTAGTTAGGTATCTCCAAATGATAATACCTACTTCCCATACAAAACCAAGGAAAAATATGAGTTACTCATATGAAGAGACACAAATGGGCTCCCCACCGTAAGAGACAACTTAATTTTTTTTTGAGACAGAATCAAGACACTAATAGGGGGAGGCCCAAACAGACTCCCTAGTATACGGGGTATACATAAATTAGAAATTTAAAAAATAATATACATGATACCCATAGTGGGTCTTCCCACCACAAGAACCAACCATCTTAATTGACCAGCATGGGCCGACACAGAAAGACCCATTTTTTTAAGATTTGGGAAGGGTGCAGGGTCAGTCCGCACGGTTTGGGAAACCGTGCACTAACTATGCTGATCATTCTTTCCACGTGGATTCCTAGAACACTGTCACTACTAATCGTGTACAAAATGTGTGCTCAAACTTTCTAGCCAAATTTACAACCATTCTCCAATGACTCAATGGAAACCAACGTGGGAGGGAAAGACATTAGGCAATGACATGGGTACAAGGCCCTCTACCTATTTCCACCGAACGAGAACAACAGAAGGAAGATGGTGAAACCATAGGTTTAAAAACTTTCTATCTTTCACACTGAGGATATAAAATTATACAAGGGTTTAAACAACATTGGTGTTTCCCCTGACTACGTGCCAACTTCTCTCTGGGACCTATGGCTGGAGCTCAAAATATTGAAGCATCTTTGGCCACGCAGTTAGGCTGTTGAAACCCCTATGCGGAACTTCTTCTTTCGGTGCCACAAACAACTATACCTCATACCCCGATGGGTTCATCAAGACATAACACACTTCATAACCCACTTTACCAAAAACAAACATTTCACTGAAACAAGGGATGAGAAGATGCACACACATCACACCTTGTTTCTTTGGGTGAGAAACAACATAAGGGAAAGACACGTATAAACACCTTCCTCTAAGATAGAGGATTTGATGTTTTTCCCAAGGGAGACATAATCCCAACATAACATAGAAGCTTAGAGGATTGTGTGACCTTCACCTTTATGGTCAAAAGAGCAAACAACATCACAATGCGTCACCGAACCTGACCCTTGCGATTGATAGAAACAATACATGGAACGAGACCATATTCAAAGTCCCTAAACAACAGATAAGTCCAAAAAGTGGACACAATATCCTATCATGATCGAAATCTCAAAATTGGTGGTTTAATAATAACTCTTTCTTCAAAGAAACTATAAAGAACCCAGAGGCCCTCTTAGACACCATCAAGACACTCATCCGTACTAACAACAAAAGAACACTCCCACCTTTGATGAATCAGGAAACTTAAGAAACTAAGGTCTCTTTCAACCTTCCACAGGCACTATCCCACTACAAGAGGATCCACAAATCAGCGAAATGAATGGGTGTAGACTCAATAAAAAAATGTTCGATAAAATATTCTTTATATTAATCAACTGGAGGATTTTCCAATGGTGAAACAAAACGGGTTGCACTTTAGTTGTGCATTAACCCTTAATGGGGGCGTACCTTATCCAATGAGAGAACCCAAGGACCCAACCAAGCTGGTCCATTGGTCAAAACATGCCACAAACCAGATCCAAACACATGAAGGGAACCATCGTAAAGGCATCCCAATTTTTTTTTTCAAAAGAGACCACTAACCGTCCCTACAACACAGCTTACCGACCAAACACAAACCCAAAACATAGTTCAAATATAAGGGGTTCTTGAACTCAAAACATCCCAAAAAATCAACATTTTCAAAAACCCATAATACAAACCATACCAAACTATTCATCAAGACATCATGTTTTTCTTTAAAACCAATTCTTTGAAAACAAACGGTTTAGCACTAAGCGTATCCACCAATGGTACCCCATGGGCCTCACACATGCATGTTTTTGTGCCACACCGGGCACCCTCCTCATATCCATCCCAGCACTCATCCAGTCATGCCATCAACCATCCATCATCCCATATAACCCCATGCATGTGGTCACTCATGGAAATACTAAAGGGTAAAATAAAAATTCTTTCCACTTTTCAAAACCAAAATGATCAACCAAAATATCCCTTTTCTTAAAACCGCAAACCACGAGATCAAAATCCCAACTTGAATCTTACAAAACATTTCATAAAGACACACCCATTTAGAAAATTACTCACTTTCAATATATTCACATCAATTTCAAAACATCTCATCCCATTAAAACACCCTTTGATTGTTTAGAAAACTCTATTGGAAACACTTTTCAAAACCAACTTCAATATAGTTCCTGCTTTCAAAAGAGGTGTTAGAACACCATTTTCCATTTCAAAACAATTCTAAAAATTCAGTTCCACCATTTCATAAATCAAACCATTACCTCTTTATTTGAAAACCATTTCACAAAAACTTTACACTTCTTAAAACCAGAGTGCCAAAATTTCAAAACCTAAGAACAAAACAATGTGATAGGAAACTAGTTTCAGTGGGTGATTTGGGAATATGGTTGGCATCCATACTCCAATCACTTCACTGTCATAGAGAGTGTTCTGGGGAATATCCTTGGCTCCACATGGCTTTCCAGGCCATGCAAGCTCACTAGGACCATTAACCCAACTCTCTTTTCATTTCCCCTAAGCATCATCGAACCAAGAAAACCAAAGGACTTAAATAAATCCTGACTTATCTTGGAAACATGAATCCCATTATGAGGTGTGGTGATCAGGAACACTGCCCATAACAGAAATTCCATGTCCCAACAAACTTAACTCCAGACTACCCTGACTCTTCCCCAAATAACATGACTCAAAGAGTTAACTTGAACCCCCTCTGATACCATTTTGTCACGAACCGAATCTGGTCACCGCCAAAACTGGCACCAAACCCAACCCGTGACATGACCCGAAGGGAGTTACCTATCCCCAAGGGCTGGCACAAGTGCCCACGTATCATTAATTTAGGTTTGGGAACAATTTACCCGAGTACGAAAGCATAAATCATTAAAAACAATCCATAATATAAATCTGAAATTTTTGAGCCAAACAAGACTTAAGTAAAAACCAGAACTGAGTACATTGGTTCAAAGATAATACATGTGGTCCAAATAAAAATAATTATAGCATCAAGACATCCCCAAGAACTCCACACGACTAGGGGTCATCGCCCCCAAGCTATCTCCACAACTCCGCACCAATGATGAGAACTAACACCATGAACCGCCATCACCCTTAGCCTTTCCTTTACCTGAATCAAACATAACCAAGTATACTTAAACCCAAGGGGTGTAAGTAGTGTGTGAGCCTAAGCCTAGCAGGATACCACCCAATGATTCCAAAGAGTAAGAAATACAATGTGAAAAAGCAAGCAGTTTTCAAACGCAAGGAAAAGTAGTGTTAAAATTTCAAGAAATGAAACCTCAAATTGAAAATAGTTTTCAATCCAAAATTTTCAGAATATTAACACATTAAAATATAAATGTTAGATACTGTAATTTAATTCCAAACACACCCTAAGACATGGGTAAATACTACAAATCCAATGAGTAACAACATTGGGAACACCCCTAGGCACTAGGTTGTCTTGGGCCCTATGTACTTCGTACCTCGGTGTAAAGTAACCATAGAAAAATCATTTCTCATGCACGAGACACTAGTAGGGAACATACCCATAACCTAGTGGTCCCCAATAATCATCTACATAGTTTAGTTAGAGTTGTCGTTATCCAAATGCTAAGTGAAACAGGGACAAAACCCATCCGGTCCACTAGTCGTACTAGTACAAATCCGCCCCACCTAGGTACCCGATCTTCCCCTTTTGTGCTCAATCAATTTCAGCATTCAACATAAATAAATTTTCATATAAAACACCATTACTGGTCAAGCACAACCAATATATTAGCTATCACATTTTATACAACTTAAAACATGCAATAAAACACTTATATTTTTCATAAAACAATTCCTCAAAATCTCGTAGTGTTTCGGACACAAAACTCCTTATAAACCTCACCTGCATACTATGTGCACATTTTTAAGTTTCCAAAACATAAAGGGAATCCTAATAAATTTCATTGAAAACACAAAATCATTTATAGGGCAGCCCCATATGGTTCAAGAAACGACATCATTGCAAAGTCTCCATTTTTGCACAACACAACTCTTAGAATTTCATGTGGTTCACAAACACCATTAAAACCAGATTTTTCAGCAACAAACACAAGGTAAAATCATTAAAAACAGTAGTTTTATCCCTATTATAGTTCAATAAAATCAACTAGTTACTTATAGGGTAGCCCCAATTAAACTAATAAAACATTTCTATGAAAAACCCCCAATTTCACATGAAATTGGCATTTAGGATTCATTTTAAATACAAACACCACTAAAACTATATTTTTCAGAAATAATAAAATTTAATAAGCATGAAAATACCATAAAAACAGTATCCAATTCACAAAGATTTCATACAAAATGGAATCACCTACCAAAACCAAGGAAACCCTTGAATCCTTTGTGAGAAAACTCAAACGCACCACCGCCGCACCTCAAGGAAGGTAAACCAGACCTAAAACCAGAATTTCAGACCATGTAACACAAGATAAAACCCTAATTTTTGAATCCTACTTCCTGGACATTAGGAAACTTAATGATAATTGAAGAAACCCTAAGTACATTGGATGTAACCCTAAACAAATTGAAAGAAGAAAGGAGGAGAACAACTTACTTAAAATATCTTGTAGAAATCGCCCCCAAAATACCAGTATCTGATTTTAAAAATACTCAAACCTTCAAGGGAGGTTCTAAAAAGGATAGGTAGATCATTTAAGAATTTGAATGGTGGAAAAAGAGTAAGAATCGAAGGAGTTATGAAAGAAACAAATTACCTTTATAAATCTGCCCGAAATTTGAGTTCTTCAGAATATTCGAACTAAACCGTGATTCAAATGAGCTGCAAAGAGGGTGGGAGGATATTGGACGTGCGACTGGGTTCAAGGGGCGTGTTTGGGGCTTTGAATCACCGAAAAACCCTTAAAAATGAATAAGTTATTAATTAATCAAATTTTATTTTTAAAACTGAAAATTGGGCTTTCGGGCAGGCCCAATCCCTTAAATAAAAACCCATATACACCTTGGTTATGGATTTCCAAAGGCTCCAAATTTTAATTTTGGTGTTAATATATCAGGGGAAGACATTTAGGAGTTTGAATTAGTGAAAAATATTAAAAAATGAATAAGTTATAAAAGAAACAAAATTTATTTTTAAATCTGGAATTGAGCTCACGGTTTGGCCCAATTCATGAAAACTCACCTATTCTCCATAAAAACTTTGGAAACCCCCCAAAACAAAACATTAATGGAAATTAAAATAAAAATACATTTAAAATAAGATATGTATGTGAAAATTCTCCCCAACATGAAAACTTTCTGTCCCGGAAAGTCACAGTAAGGCCAAAGCAACAACCAAACCCAACTGAGAAACCAAGAGTTACTCTTTTGCCATGTTTCTCCCCCAAAGGACATAACACCTCCAGTGATCAATGAAGGAAGGAATACTCTCACAAACCTGACTTACACCACTTTCCTGAAAGAATCAAGCACATTCAGGCTTTATCCCAAATGAAAACTCCTCAAACACAATCTAAACAATACTCAATAAATTTACCCAAATAAACAACAACATCGAACAAGGTTACGCTTGCCCTACTATAACCAAACCATTTGTCACTCTCCAATATCAATGTTTACCAAAGTAAGATGTAGGTAGTTAGGTATCTCCAAATGATAATACCTACTTCCCATACAAAACCAAGTAAAAATATGAGTTACTCATATAAAGAGACACAAATGGGATCCCCACCGTAAGAGACAACTTAATTTTTTTTGAGACAGAATCAAGACACTAATAGGGGGAGGCCCAAACAGACTCCCTAGTACAAGGGGTATACATAAATTAGAAATTTAAAAAATAATATACATGATACCCATAGTGGGTCTTCCCACCACAAGAACCAACCATCTTAATTGACCAGCATGGGCCGACATAGAAAGACCCATTTTTTTAAGATTTGGGAAGGGTGCAGGGTCAGTCCGCACGGTTTGGGAAACCGTGCACTAACTATGCTGATCATTCTTTCCACGTGGATTCCTAGCACACTGCCACTACTAATCGTGCACAAAATGTGTGCTCAAACTTTCTAGCCAAATTTCCAACCATTCTACAATGACTCAATGGAAACCAATGTGGGAGGGAAAGACATTAGGCGATGACATGGGTACAAGGCCCTCTACCTATTTCCACCGAAAGAGAACAACAGAAGGAAGATGATGAAACCATAGGTTTAAACACTTTCTATCTTTCACACTGAGGATATGAAATTGTACAAGGGTTTAAACAACATTGGTGTTTCCCCTGACTACGTGCCAGCTTCTCTCTGGGACCTATGGCTGGAGCTCAAAATATTGAAGAATCTTCGGCCACACAGTTAGGCTATTGAAACCCCTATATAGAACTTCTTCTTTCGGTGCCACAAACAACTATACCTCATACCCCGATGGGTTCATCAAGACATAACACACTTCATAACCCACTTTACCAAAAACAAACATTTCACTGAAACAAGGGATCAGAAGATGCACACACATCACACCTTGTTTCTTTGGGTGAGAAACAACATAAGGGAAAGACACGTATAAAAACCTTCCTCTAAGATAGAGGATTTGATGTTTTTCCCAAGGGAGACATAATCCCAACATAACATAGAACCTTAAAGGATTGTGTAACCTTCACCTTTATGGCCAAAAGAGCACACAACATCACAATGCGTCACCGAACCTGACCCTTGCGATTGATAGAAACAATACATGGAACGGGACTATATTAAAAGTCCCTAAACAACAGATAAGTCCAAAAAGTGGACACAATATCCTATCATGACCTAAATCTCAAAATTGGTGGTTTAATAATAACTCTTTCTTCAAAGAAACTATAAAGAACCCAGAGGCCCTCTTAGACACCATCAAGACACTCATCCGTACCAACAACTAAAGAACACTCCCACCTTTGATAAATCAGGAAACTTAAGAAACTAAGGTCTCTTTCAACCTTCCATAAGCACTATCCCACTACAAGAGGATCCACAAATCAGCGAAATGAATGGGTGTAGACTCAATAAAAAAAATTTCGATAAAATATTCTTTATATTGATCAACTGGAGGATTTTCCAATGGCGAAACAAAACGGGTTGCACTTTAGTTGTGCATTAACCCTTAATGGGGGCATACCTTATCCAATAAGAGAATCCAAGGACCCAACCAAGCTGGTCCATTGGTCAAAACATGCCACAAAACAGATCCAAACACATGAAGGGAACCATCGTAAAGGCATCCCAATTTTTTTTTTCAAAAGAGACCACTAACCATCCCTACAACACAACTTACCGACCAAACACAAACCCAAAACAAAGTTCAAACATAAGGGGTTCTTGAACTCAAAACATCCCACAACATCAACATTTTCAAAAACCCATAATAGAAACCATACCAAACTAGTCATCAAGACATCATGTTTTTCTTTAAAACCAATTCTTTGAAAACAAACGGTTTAGCACTAAGCGTATCCACCAATGGTACCCCATGGGCCTCACACATGCATGTTTTTGTGCCACACCGGGCACCCTCCTCATATCCATCCCAGCACTCATCCAGTCATTCCATCAACCATCCATCATCCCATATAACCCCATGCATGTGTTCACTCATGGAAATACCAAAGGGTAAAATAAAAATTCTTTCCACTTTTCAAAACCAAAATGATCAACCAAAATATCCTTTTTCTTAAAACCACTAACCACGAGATCAAAATCCCAACTTGAATCTTACAAAACATTTCATAAAGACCCACCCATTTAGAAAATTACTCACTTTCAAGATATTCACATCAATTTCAAAACATCTCATCCCATTAAAACACCCTTTGATTGTTTAGAAAACTCTATTGAAACACTTTTCAAAACCAACTTCAATATAGTTCCTGCTTTCAAAAGAGGTGTTAGCACACCATTTTACATTTCAAAACAATTCTAAAAATTCAGTTCCACCATTTCATAAATCAAACCATTATCTCTTTATTTGAAAACCATTTCACAAAAACTTTACACTTCTTAAAACCAGAGTGCCAAAATTTCAAAACCTAAGAACAAAACAATGTGAGAGGAAACTAGTTTCAGTGGTTGATTTGGGAATATGGTTGGAATACATACTCCAATCACTTCAATATCATAGAGAGTGTTATAGGGAATATACTTGGCTCCACATGGTTTGACAGGCCATGCGAGCTCACTAGGACCATTAACCGAACTCTCTTTTCATTTCCCCTAATCATCATCGAACCAAGAAAACCAAAGGACATAAATAAATCCTGACTTATCCTGGAAACATGAATTCCATTATGAGGTGTGGTGATCAGGAACACTGACCATAATAGGAATTCCATGTCCCAACAAACTTAACTCCAGACTATCCTGACTCTTCTCCAAATAACATGACTCAAAGAGTTAACCTGAACCCCCTCTGATACCATTTTGTCACGAACCGAATCTGGTCACCGCTAAAACCGGAATCAAACCCAGCCCGTGACATGACCAGAAGGGCATTCCCTATCCCCACAGGCTGGCACAAGTGCCTGGGTATCATTAATTTAGGTTTGGGAACGATTTACCCGAGTATGAAAGCATAAAACATTAAAAACAATCCATAATATAAATCTGAAATTTTTGAGCCAAACAAGACTTAAGTAAAAACCAGAACTGAGTACATTGGTTTAAAGATAATACATGTGGTCCAAATAAAAATAATTATATCATCAAGACATCCCCAAGGACTCCACACGACTAGGGGTCATCGCCCCCAAGCTATCTCCACAACTTCGCACCAAGGATGGGAACTAACACCATGAACCGCCATCACCCTTAGCCTTTCCTTTACCTGAATCAAACATAACCAAGTATACTTACACCCAAGGGGTGTAAGTAGGGTGTGAGCCTAAGCCCAGCAGGATACCATCCAATGATTCCAAAGAGTAAGAAATACAATGTGAAAAAGCAAGCAGTTTTCAAACGCAAGGAAAAGTAGTGTTAAAATTTCAAGAAATGAAACCTCAAATTGAAAATAGTTTTCAATCCAAAATTTTCAGAATATTAACACATTAAAATATAAATGTTAGATACTGTAATTTACTTCCAAACACACCCTAAGACATGGGTAAATACTACAAATCCAATGAGTAACAACATTGGGAACACCCCTAGGCACTAGGTTGTCTTGTGCCCTATGTACCTCGTACCTCGGTGTAAAGTAACCATAGAAAAATACTTTCACATGCATGAGCCACTAGTAGAGAACATAACCATAACCTAGTGGTCCCCAATAATCATCCACATAGTTTAGTTAGAGTTGTAATTATCCAAATGCTAAGTGAAAGAGGGACAAAACCCATCCGGTCCACTAGCCGTACTAGTACAAATCCGCCCCACCTAGGTACCCGGGCTTCCCCTTTTGTGCTCAATAAATTTCAGAATGCAACATAAATAAATTTTCATATAAAACACCATTAATGTTCAAGCACAACCAATACATTAGCTACCACATTTTATACCACTTAAAACACGCAACAAAACACTTATATTTTTCATAAAACAATTCCTCAAAATCTCGTAGTGTTTCGGACACAAAACTCCTTATAAACCTCACCTGTATACTATGTGCACATTTTTAAGTTTCCAAAACATAAAGGGAATCCTACTACATTTCAGTGAAAACACAAAATCATTTTTAGGGCAGCCCCATATGGTTCAAGAAACGACATCATTGCAAAGTCTCCATTTTTGCACAACACAACTCTTAGAATTTCATGTGGTTCACAAACACCATTAAAACCAGATTTTTCAGCAACAAACATAAGTAACAATACTTAAAAACAGTATTTTTATCCCTATTATAGTTCAATAAAATCAACTAGTTACTTATAGGGTAGCCCCAATTAAACTAATAAAACATTTCTATGAAAAACCCCCAATTTCACATGAAATTGGCATTTAGGATTCATTTTAAATACAAACACCACTAAAACTATATTTTTCAGAAATAATAAAATTTAATAAGCATGAAAATACCATAAAAAGAGTATCCAATTCACAAAGATTTCATACAAAATGGAATCACCTACCAAAACCAAGGAAACCCTTGAATCCTTTGTGAGAAAACTCAAACGCACCACCACCGCACCTCAAGGAAGGTAAACCAGATCTAAAACCAGAATTTCATACCATGTAACACAAGATAAAACCCTAATTTTTAATCCCTACTTCCTGGACATTAGGAACCTCAATGATAATGGAAGAAACCCTAAGTACATTGGATGTAACCCTAAACAAATTGAAAGAAGAAAGGAGGAGAACAACTTACTTAAAATATCTTGTAGAAATCTCCCCCAAAAATACCAGTATTTGATTTTAAAAATACTAAAACCTTCAAGGGAGGTTCTAAAAAGGATAGGTAGATCATTTAGGAATTTGAATGGTGGAAAAAGAGTAATAATAGAAGGAGTTATGAAGGAAACAAATTACCTTTATAAATCTGCCCGAAATTTGAGTTCTTCAGAAGATTCGAACTAAACTGTGATTCAAATGAGTTGCAAAGAGGGTGGGAGGATATTGGACGCACGACTGGGTTCAAGGGGCGTGTTTGGGGATTTTAATCACCTAAAAAACCTTAAAAATTAATAAGTTATTAATTAATCAAATTTTATTTTTAAAACTGAAAATTAGGCTTTAGGGCATGCCCAATCCCTTAAATAAAAACCCATATACACCTTGGTTATGGATTTCCAAAGGCTCCAAATTTTAATTTTGGTGTTAATATATCAGGGGAAGACATTTAGGAGTTGGAATGAGTGAAAAATATTAAAAAATGAATAAGTTATAAAAGAAACAAAATTTATTTTTAAATCAGGAATTGGGCTCACGGTTTGGCCCAATTCATGAAAACTCACCTATTCTCCATAAAAACTTTGGAAACCCCCCAAAACAAAATATTAATGGAAATTAAAATAAAAATACATTTAAAATAAGCTATGTATGTGACAATGGGGGTGTCTTGGGGGATAGGACTGTCCAAGGGGGTGGGGTGGTGTCGGGGGGGGGGGGGTGTCTATGGGGGTGGGGTTGTCCACGGGGTGGGGGTGTCCCGGTGGTGGGGTGGTGTTGAGGAGGGGTGGGGGGGTCCAGGGGGGGGGAGTTCAGGGGGTGGGGGTGTCCAGGGTGTGGAGGGGGTTGTCCATGGGGGTGTCCAGGGGGTGGGGTGGTGTCCAGGGTGTTGGGG
Source organism: Viscum album (assembly GCA_963277665.1). Lineage (NCBI taxonomy): Eukaryota > Viridiplantae > Streptophyta > Magnoliopsida > Santalales > Viscaceae > Viscum > Viscum album. The sequence continues at coordinate 1,834,785,102 of OY728138.1, forward strand.
GGGGGGGGCTCTCCAGGGGTGGGGTGTCCAGGGGGTTGGGTGGTGTCCAGGGGGGTGGGAGTGGTTGTCCAATGGGGTGGGGGTGGGGGTGGGGGTGTCCAAGTGGTGGGGTGGTGTCTAGGAGGGTGGGGGTTTCTAGGGGGTGGGGGTGTCCAGGTGGTGGGGTGGTGTCTTGGAGGGGTGAGGGTGTCGTCCACGGGGTTGGTGGGTGTCCAGGGGGGCTGTCGAGGGTGGTGGTGGGGGGGGGGGCTGTCCATGGGGGTGTCCAGGGGGGTTGGGGTGGTGTCTTGGGGTTTGGGGGCTTTCCAGGGATGGGGGTGTCCAGGGGGTGGGGTGGTGTCCAGGGGGGGAGTCCAGGGGGTTGGTGGGGCTGTCCACGGGGGGGGGGGGGGGGGTCCAGGGGGGTGGGGGTGGCTGCCCAAGGGGGTGGGGTGTCTAGGGGGTGGGGGGGTCCAGGTGGTGGGGTGGTGTCTAGGAGGGGTGGGGTGCCATCCAGGGGGGTGGTGAGTGCCCAGGGGGGTGGGGTGTCTAGGGGGGTGGGGTGGTGTCCAGGGGGTGGGGTTGTAACGCCTCGACCCCAGTTACCCAAAGCCGGTGCATTATTACATAACATTGGCATGATCACGAGAAAGATCAAATCTCTAAAGACCGATTAGTTTAGTAGCCTTGGAAACACTAGATATATTCATAAAGTTTTACATTACATCATAAAAATGAAAACTACAACAACATAGTCTCCATATTCCACACTCTTATCCCCTCATACTATCCCTGCAAGTCATTCATAATTTACATCTTCACATCCTGGGAAAAATAAAACATTGAAAAAGGTGAGCTCAAATGCCCAGTAAGGATAACAATATAGCGGAAACTTTCATAAATAAGAATAAACATTTAAGGCAATGTATAACTAAAAAAAATCATTTTAAAATTGAACTTCAACATAGTATGACAAAAATAAAATGAAATAATTCCATTTACTTATTCACATGGATATTCTACTAATCGAATAATCACATGTAATATCAATAACCACTTTCATAATGATGGAATGCATAATGCCAGAATATCATAACCACATAGCCAAGGCCTCGTGCCAAGACTACAAATAAGATTTTTTCAAGGTCTTGTTCCAAGACACTAGTTTGTCTCATGAGACCTACCGATACAATTTTTTTAGAAGATACTTACATTTAAAATTGCTCAAATATATTCCAGTGCTTTTTTGAAAATATTATGCAAGCTTCTGAAAACAAAATAACTAATTCTGAGACTGATCGACTAATTACAGGCCATGATGGGTCTACGCCCAATCCCTTCCTGTCTACCACACTTGAGAGTTGGGATTTCTGAAAACATTTTTAAGCTTGCATTAAATACGTATACATTTGCACTAGATTTTCATATTTTTGAGAGAAATATCTCTTTTTTGAAATCATTTAAAAATCACATAATTATAAAAGAAAAACTTTATTTTGAAAATATCCTTATAATCATGTAAGGGAAGCTTCAAAGGTGTAATAACGGCGGAGAATAACCGCACCTGCCGTATAAGTTAAAAAAAGACATTCTTACCTTAATTCTGTAAAAAAGGTTAAAAAGGACCTTGTTTGGAAAATGACGGAAAAATTCCTTTATAAACCACTTATAAAAGTCAACAAGAGTATAAATGAATTTAAACCATATTCTAGTAAATAGTAAAAATGTTTTAAAATACATTTTTAAGAAACATGGATGTAGATGATAAAGAAGTCCCAGTAGATAATTACGTATAAACAACCTCGGATAATGAAGAGATTGTGAAATAACCCTTACCTCGTAATTTTCCTTGGTTGGGGGTAGGTTAACCTCATGTATAATGGTTAAATAATTGTTATTACATTATACAAGAATCATATACATTCATATTATATCATATATGATCTTTTAACTTTGCTTTGTTAATAATATCTTAGAATTATCGTTGTTTCGGGTGTTAACTTACTTGTTTTCTTTTATATGTTTTGTTACGTAAGCCATGTTTGTCATGGATAGGTTGTATCTTACTCATATCCAGGATGATATCAAGTCCTTAAACATTATTTTTAAATCATAAAATGATAATTATACTTGAATGGATACGATGAAGAATGAATCTCATCGCGTTCGTGGAGACGGTAGTCCGTACGTACGCATGAGCGACAATATCATTATTTTGATATTAAAATAATATATAATTGGATGGTATATCAAATATAAAGAATAATTATAATGTTATATTTATTATTTACATGAATTAAAAATCATTATTATACCCATCCAAATAATAATATATTGAATAACAATTACACCACGACGTGGAGACGGTAAGCCGTATGTACGCACGTATGGTGACATGTCATTCAAATGATGGATAGAATACTGAATATGGTTTTACCATATTTATAATAATATTATATTATATAGGAGATAATGGATTCATTATTTTATAATGGGAATAAAAAATAAAGAAGAAGTTGAAGAAGAAATGAATTTGAAAAAGGGTGGTGAAAACACTACCTCTTCTTCAGGTTATTCCTTTTGATTTGATCAAAAGGGCTCTTTAGGTTGAATTTATGATCAAACTAAGGCCTCTAGGTTGTATTGAGGGAAGTTTAGAGAGTATTTGGGCAGGGGTTGGCCGATCCAAAAGGCTTTTAACGTGTGAATTAGTGAGAAGGGGGAGTGCCCTTTTATAAGAGGGGTGAGGGGCACCTTTGGAAAAGCTAGAAATATTATTTTATAATAAATTAATATTCAGTTTCTAATGGATCAAAAGTGTATTATTTAAAGGTTAAAGTGGGTATGGGTAAAAAACCACTCAAACAATAGAATTTAGACAGGTTTGGGTTACTATATTAACCTTATCTTTAAGTATTAACTCTTAGTTAATTAATTTCACTTTTACAATGTCTCTTTGTATTTTTATATTATATGGTTAATAAACTTAATATATACATCCAAGAGACCCCCAAGTGGTCCATTAATGATACACCTATCATTATATAAGTCTCTTGGATGAACCTTAGATTTTTAGGAATTTAATATCAATTAATAATATAATATTTGTTTTAAAAACTCTTTTATGTCAATTTTTACACTATTCAATAATTGATTTTTGTGAAAATTATAACAGAATTATTACTTCTAAAAAAGTTACTTAAGTCAATCCTAACATGTTATATTAAGTTATAAAATTAGTTTAATTCATAAAAAGTCTCAAATAATATTTATTTGGGTATTTATAATATCAATTATTCTAATTTTTCACTATTATGGTAATTACTGCATCACCATTGTGTCATAAATAAATTAAATTATTTAATGTCTAAAAATTATAAATAAAATACCATTATGTATTAAATCTTTATATATTTCTAATGAATATTTATAGTCTAAAATCCCACATATATAACCCTATGTAAAAATTGTTTTTCTAAAAGATATATGCTTGTGTCATTTTTGTATTCATTTTAATTTAATTAAAATAAAGTGTCCCTATCACTTACAAGTGGCTCCATGGGGTCCCAAAATCGACCCAAATATGCCCATGGACGGACATGTATCAAAAAATAAGGTTAGGATACGTTTTAGGGTAATTTTTTATTATTATAATATTATTTTTTAACCCTTATTTACACGATTTACCCTTTAACCATGGTAAATAAAATATTTACCGAAGTAATTATTAAAAATGTCTAAAAATAAAAGTTACCTATTTACACAATTTTAAAATCCTGATTCCAAATATGGAATCCATTTTTCCAAATTCAAAACACAGAAGTGACAGAAATTAATTTAAAATTAATTCCCGTTGTTAAAAAAAAGCGTGTTTTTAAGAGATAATAACTATCAAAAGATTGACACTTGTTTATGTCTGGTTTAATTGTGAAATTTTGTCCAATGACCAAAATTTTATTAAATGGTAAAAATATATTCTAAATATAATTTAAAACCACTCAAATTCATAATTTATCACTACTAATTATTTTGATTAAAAAAGTTTTTTTTAATTAAAATTTAGTAATTTTCACTATTCATCAAAATATAAAAGTTATCCGAAAAGTACCAAAATTTCACCCTAAGATAATTTCAATATTAAGAATCCAAAAATGAAGTCCATTTAGAAAGATAAAATTTATAAAATTTCAAAAAATAGGTATTACTATTCATAACGGCTAGTTTGATTGGTTGTGGTGTGTTAGAATCTCGAAGTTGCGTACAATGCACGCCATTGCATTATTCAAAGGGAAATGTACCGTGGAAGCTTGGGGTGTTTCATTGTAAATTTTTGATGTCCCCATTCTAAAGAATAAATTTATTTAGTCAAATTGAATATATAAAAGTTTAAAATATTGGATTTAAAAAAAGGGTTTCACTATTAAAAGTTGGTAAAAGTGCATTTTTTGAAAAATACTTCTTTTATCTGGAAAAAATGAATTTGTTATTACATTATGTCTAAGAAACTCATAATATGGATTCTAAAATTATAAGGATTATATAAAGTTTAAAATTTAGTTAATACTATTCATAACCTCTTTTAAATGGCTTGTTTGGTAAGTCATGGTGCGCTTGAACTCGGTGTTGCGTGTAGTGAAAGTTATTGAATTATTTTGAAGAAATAACACACTATGAAATCTTGGGGTGTTACATTCTCCCCTCCTTCAATAAATTGAATCCTCACAATTTGAAATTGTTCTTCGAAAATAAAAGGTTGAAAATAGAAAATATCTTTGTGGGAAAACCCACATTGGAAATTGGGTAACTAAAATTTAGTCTTAATATGAGGAAAAGGGAAATGAAAGGGTCACCACCAAATTATGATCTCAATTAGAAGAAAATTGGTGGAAATTAGAGACATATAATTTGAGGAAAATCGTAAATATTTATAGGTAGTGATTGAGGTTATCAATCACAAACAAGTGTAAAATTGAGGTCCTTAAATTCATCAATCTATGATGATTTGAAATACCATCGGTTCAACAAAACATAAGGTATTAGGATAACACATTTTTGGTTTTAGGATTCCTTAAATAAAGTATAATAATTAATTCCTTCATATAATAAGAGAAGAAGAAAAATATATTCTTGACAAGTAGAGTTCCATCCTTTAACTAATTTCTACCACAAACTCATCTTTCACTCTAAAAGATAATAGAACGTAAAAAAATATTCTATTTATCCTATTCGTATAGGGTTACAAAAAAAAATTAATTTGTAATTAATCTACCAGATCTTTTAAAAAAACTACATTATTTAATCCTGGACATTACGTGGGCCAGTGGTAGGTGATACACCCTTGTCGCCCTTCAGTTGTGGGTTTAAGTCTTGCGGCCTTGCCGGATGCGACGGGTTGCCGCCCGACCTCCGGGTTGTCCTTTTATGGTAATCCAAAAATAACCCAAACTAGAACTATCCAAAATACTTTAGTCCAAAATTTATAAGGAAGGTAAACAAAATGAAGAATCTTTTTTTGCCGCGTAATAACATGTGAACACCATCATCATGTATTCTTTTAAAACACTGCAACATCCTGAATTACCATAAAACCTTATTGATTACATTCACGATCCCTTATTCCTTAAAGAATAATGGATATACTCCTTCAATCCAAAAATTTTGTAAACCCCAACAATGATGGAATATACAAATCATTAATCAGTTTCAAGGTAGTCAAGAATATCCAATATAATTTATCCAAATCAATCATGTATTATTCTAAAATCACTACCTCGGTATCAGAACCATATTATGATTCTCTCAACCATATATTTTCCAAAAATTTAACCTGCTATTGAGTCACTTTTCTTTGGTCCACACAATCTCAAGTCCTTAATGAAATAGTACTGCAGTATAATCCTTATATACTCCATAATTATTATAACAAGTACATTGTTGATACAACACTCAAATGACATAATCAACATAAGAACTCTAATAATTCCTCTTCATCTGTGGTAGTATCATAACTTGATTATTATCCAATAGAATCATTTGCGGCATAATATGATGACTGGGACATAGGTTCGCGTAGTGTCCAAACTCCTTACAAATGAAGCATTGTATATTTGAAACCATTTTCTTACCCTTGCAGTCACGTACTTTATGCCCTTTTCCTCCACACTTATAACAAACTCCCATTCCTTTTAGGCAAGTTCCAGGGTGTTTCTTCCCACAGTTATCACATATGGGGAAATTCTTCTTTTCCCTCTTCCCTTTTTCCATCTTTCTCTCTTCCATCCTTTTATTCTCTTGCTTCCCTTCAAAGCCATAGGACTCAGTAAATTATTTAGTTATCTTATCCACACAGGATACTATTTCTTCATATGATGATAATATGTGGGAGACTATTTACCTTCTAAATGATTTCTTAATACCATGAAAGATACCATTCTTCTTACTCTTTGGATCATACGTATTACTGGAGTTCACATTCCTTCTACTAGGTGCCATTTCTATACAATAGCATAAACTAGGCCAGTTTATGAATTGTAATAAATAATTACTAACGCAAATTGAACATTTTATGGATATAATCCATAAAAAAATATTTTTTTTGAGTAAGTATATACTCATGAGCCCTTTATAATGGTTTGTAAATAAAATGAGAATTATCCTAAGCATATCCCCCGGGAGTGTCATAACCAAGAGTGCAGCAAGGCCCGTTGTCGTGCACTAGTTCCCGTTCGAATCTAGCTCAAAGCGGTGTTTTTGGGTTTTAACCCTAGGTACATCTGTTCCAGAGCCGCCTCTACCTGCTCATATCCAGACAAGGATATATTGCTCGGAAAACTCACAAAATCTCTACAATACCAAAATTCTAGGAAGTTCTTCTATACTAATCCTCAAAGTCCATCTTAAATCTATGTGCTCTAATCAGAGTTTATCTAAATCTACCTTCCAAGGTTTGTACTAAACTTCCTCTAATACCAACTGTAACACCTCGACCCCAGTTACCCAGAGTCAGTGCATTATTACATAACATTGTCATGATCACGAGAAAGATCAAACCTCGAAAGACCAATTAGTTTAGTAGCCTTAGAAACACTAGATATATTCATAAAGTTTTACATTACATCATAAAAATGAAAACTACTACAACATATTCTCCATATTCCACACTCTTATCCCCTCATACTATCCCTACAAGTCATTCATAATTTACATCTTCACATCCTGGGAAAAATAAAACATTGAAAGGGGTGAGCTCAAATGCCCAGTAAGGATAACAATATAGCAGAAACTTTCATAAATAAGAATAAAAATTTAAGGTAATGTATAACTAAAACAAAATACTTTTAAACTTGAACTTCAACATAGTATGGCAAAAATAAAATGAAATAATTCCATTTACTTATTCACATGGATATTCTACTAATCGAATAATCACATGCAATATCAATAACCACTTTCATAATGATGGAATGCATAATGCCAGACTATCATAACCACATAGACAAGGCCTCATGCCAAGACTACAAATAATATTTTGTCAAGGCCTTGTGCCAAGACACTAGTTTGTCTCATGAGACCTACCGATGCAATTTTTTTAGAAGATACTTACGTTTAAAATTGCTCAAATATACTCCAGTGCTTTTCTGAAAATATTATGCAAGCTTCTGAAAACAAAATAACTAATTCTGAGACTGCTCGACTAATTACAGGCCATGATGGGTCCACGCCCAATCCCTTCCTGTCTACCACACTCGAGAGTCAGGATTTCTGAAAACATTTTTAAGCTTGCGTTAAATACGTATACATTTGTACTGGATTTTCATATTTTTGAGAGAAATATCTCTTTCTTGAAATCATTTAAAAATCAAAAAATTATAAAAGAAAACCTTTATTTTGAAAATATCCTTATAAGCGTGTAAGGGAAGCTTCAAAGTTGTAATAGCAGCGGAGAATAACCACACCTGCCGTATAAGTTAAAAAAAGACATTCTTACCTTAATTCTGTCGAAAAGGTTAAAAAAGACCTTGTTTGGAAAATGATGGAAAGATTCCTTTATAAACCACTTATAAAAGTCAACAAGGGTATAAATTAATTTAAACCATATTCTAGTAAATAGTAAAAATGTTTTGAAATGCATTTTTAGGAAACATGGATGTGGATGATAAAGAAGTCCCAATAGATAATTACGTATAAACAACCTCAGATAATGAAGAGATTGTGAAATAACCCTTACCTCATACTTTTCCTTGGTTGGGGGTAGGTTAACCTACTGTATAATGGTGAAATAATTGTTATTAAATTATACAAGAATCATATGCATTCATATGATATCATATATGATCTTTTAACTTTTCTTTGTTAATAATATCTTAGAATTATCGTTGTTTCGGGTGTTAACTTACTTGTTTTCTTTTATATGTTTTGTTACATAAGCCATGTTTGTCATGGATAGGTTGTATCTTACTCATATGTAGGATGATATAAATTCCTTAAACATTATTTCTAAATCATAAAATGATAATTATACTTTAATGGATACGATGGAGAATGAACCTCATCGCGTTCGTGGAGACGGTAGTCCGTACGTACGCATGAGCGACAATATCATTATTTGGATATTAAAATAATATATAATTGGATGGTATATAACATATAAAGAATCATTATCATGTTATATTTATTATTTACATGAATTATAAATCATTATTATACCCATCCAAATAATAATATATTGAATAACAATTACACCACGACGTGGAGACGGTAAGCCGTATGTACGCACGTATGGTGACATGTCATTCAAAGGATAGATAGAATACTGGATATGGTTATAACATATTTATAATAATATTATAGTATATAGGAGATACTGGATTAATTATTTTAGAATGGGAATAACAAGGAAAGAAGAAGTTGAAGAAGAAATGAATTTGAAAAAGGGTGGTGAAAACATTACCTCTTCTTCGGGTTCTTCCTTTTGATTTGATCAAAAGGGATCCTTAGGTTGGCTTTATGATCAAAATAAGGCCTCTAGGTTGTATTGAGGGAAGGTTAGAGAGTATTTTGGTAGGGGTTGGCCAAACCAAAATTCTTTGAATGTGTGAATTAGTGAGAAGGGGGAGTGCCCTTTTATAAGAGGGGTGAGGGGCACCTTTGGAAAAGATAGAAATATTATTTTATAATAAATTCATATTCAGTTTATAATGGATCTAAAGTGGATTATTTAAAGGTTAAAGTGGGTATGGGTTGAAAACCACTCAACCAATAGAATTTAGACAGGTTTGAGTTACTATATTAACCTTATCTTTAAGTATTAACTCTTAGTTAATTAGTTTCACTTTTACAATGTCTCTTTGTATTTTTATATTATATGGTTAATAAACTTACTATATACATCCAAGTGACCCCCAAGTGGTCCATTAATGATAAAAATATAATTATATAAGTCTCTTGGACTAACATTAGATTTTTAGGAATTTAATATCAATTAATAATATAATATTTGTTTTAAAAACTCTTTTATGTCAATTTTGACACTATTCAATAATTGATTTTTGTGAAAATCATAACAGAATGATTACTTCGAGAAAAGTTACTTAAGTCAATCCTAACATGTCATATTAACTTAGAAAATTAGTGTAATTCATAAAAAGTCTCAAATTATATTTATTTGGGTATTTATAATATCAATTATTCTAATTTTTCACTATTATGGTAATTACTTCATCACCATTGTGTCATAAATAAATTAAATTATTTAATGTCTAAAAATTATAAATAAAATTCCATTATGTATTAAATCTTTATATATTTCTAATAAATATTTATAGTCGAAAATATAACAAATATAACCCTATTTAAAAATTGTTTTTCTAAAAGATATATGCTTGTGTCATTTTTGTATTCATTTTAACTTAATTAAAATAAAGTGTCCCTATCACTTACAAGTGGCTCCATGGGGTCCCAAAATCGACCCAAAGATGCCCATGGTCGGACATGTATTAACAAATAAGGTTAGGACATGTTTTAGGGTAATTTTTTATTATTATAATATTATTTTTAACCCTTATTTACAGGATTTACCCTTTAACCATGGTAAATAAAATATTTACCGAAGTAATTATTCAAAATGTCTAAAAATAAAAGTTAACTATTTATACAATTTTAACATCCTGATTACAAATATGGAATCCATTTTTCCAAATTCAAAACACAGAAGTGGCAGAAATTTATTTAAAATTAATTCCCATTGTTAAAACAAAAAGCGTGTTTTTAAGAGATAATAACTATCAAAAGATTGACACTTGTTTATATCCGGTTTAATTGTGAAATTTTTTCCAATGACCAACATTGTATTAAATGTTAAAAATATATTCTAAATATACTTTAAAACCACTCAAATTCATAATTTATCACTACTAATTATTTTGATTAAAAAAGTTATTTTTAATTAAAATTTAGTAATTTTCACTATTCATCAAAATATAAAAGTTATCCGAAAAGTACCAAAATTTCACCCTAAGCTAATTTCGATATTACGAATCCAAAAATGAAGTCCATTTAAAAAGATAAAATTTATAAAATTTTAAAAAATAGGTATTACTATTCATAACGGCTAGTTTGATTGGTTGTGGTGTGTTAGAATCTCGAAGTTGCGTACAATGCACGCCATTGCATTATTCAAAGGGAAATGTACTGTGGAAGGCTGGGGTGTTTCATTGTAAATTTTTGATGTCCCCATTCTAAAGAATAAATTTATTTAGTCAAATTGAATATATAAAAGTTTAAAATATTGGATTAAAAAAAAGGGTTTCACTATTAAAAGTTGGTAAAAGTGCATTTTTTGAAAAATACTTATTTTATCTGAAAAAAATGAATTTGTTCTTACATTATGTCTAAAAAACTCATAATATGGATTCTAAAATTATAAGGATTATATAAAGTTTAAAATTTAGTTAATACTATTCATAACCTCTTTTGAATGGCTTGTTTGGTAAGTTATGGTGCGCTTGAAATTGGTGTTGCGTGTAGTGCAAGTTATTGAATTATTTTGAAGAAATAACACACTATGAAATCTTGGGGTGTTACAGGGGTGGTGTTTAGGGGGTTGGGGGGGATTTCCAGGGGTGGGGGTGTCCAAGAGATGGGGGTGTCCAGAGGGGTGGGGGTGTCCAAGGGGTGGGGTGGTGTCCATGGGGTTGGTGGGGTTGTCCAAGGGGGGTTAGGTGGAGTCCAGGGGGGTTGGGGGTGACTATCCATGGGGGTGGGGGTGTCCAGGGGGTGGGGGGTGTCCATTTGGTGGGGTGGTGTCTAGGAGGGGTGGGGGTGTCGTCCAGGGGGTTGGTGGGTTGACTGGTACAAATCACAAATGACCCATGGATCGTTATCCTAAAGTACCAATACAATCCGAATGCGTTTGGTCAGATTTCCATACGTCAGTTGTTGTTTTCACTTAAAAGTCTGTCCATTTTAAACAAAAAAGAGACACTTTGACTAATACCAGCCACACTGTGTCTCGGATTGAGGCATATTTGACTCTTACACGTCACAAATGACCCATGGATCATTCTCCTAAAGTATCAACACAACCCTAATGCATTTTGTCGGGGTTCCGTACGTCAGTTGTTGTTTTCACTTAAAATTCTGTCCATTTTAAACAAAAGAGAGACACTTTGAGTGATATCGGCCACACTGTGTCATGGATTGAGGAGGGGTTGACTCATAAATATCACAAATGACCCATGGATCATTCCCCTAAAGTATCAACACAATTCGAATGTGTTTGGTAGGATTTCCGTACGTCAGTTGTTGTTTTCACTTAAAATTCTGTCCATTTTAAACAAAAGAGAGACAATTTGAGTGATACCGACCACACCGTGCCTCAGATTGAGTCAGGTTTGACTCTTAAATGTCAAAAATGACCCATGTATTGTTCCCCTAAAGTATCAACACAATCCGAATGCATTTGGTCGGATTTCCGTACGTCAGTTGTTGTTTTCACTTAAAATTTTGTCCATTTTAAACAAAAGAGAGACACTTTGAGTGATATCGGCCACACCATGCCTCAGATTGAGGCATGGTTGAATTTTACAGATCAAAAATGACCCATGTATTGTTCCACTAAAGTATCAACACAATCAGAATGTGTTTGGTCAGATTTCCATACGTCAGTTGTTGTTTTCACTTAAAATTCTATCCATTTTAAACAAAAGAGAGAAACTTTGAGTGATACCGACCACACTGTGCCTCAGATTAAGGTGGGGTTGACTCTTAGACATCAAAAATAAGTCATTTATAATTCTACTAAAGTATAAACACAATCCAAATGCGTTTGGTCGAAGTTCCGTACGTCAGTTGTTGTTTTCACTTAAAATTCTGTCCATTTTAAACAAAAGAGAGACACTTTGAGTGATACCGGTCACACCGTGCCTCAGATTGAGGTGTGGTTAAATCGTACACATTAAAAATGACCAATGGATCATTTCCCTAAAGTATCAACACAATCTGAATGCGTTTGATCGGATTTTCGTACGTCAGTTTTTGTTTTCACTTAAAATTCTGTCCATTTTAAACAAAAGAGAGACACTTTGAATAATAACGGCCACACCATGCCTCAGATTGAAGAAAGGTTGACTCATAAACATAAAAAATGACCCATGGATTGTTCTCCTAAAGTATCAACACAATCTGAATGCGTTTGGTTGGATTTTCATATGCCAGTTGTTGTTTTCACTTACAATTATGTCCATTTTAAACAAAAGAGAGACTTTGAGTGATACCAGCCACACCATGCCTCAAATTATGGCAGGGTTGACTATTAGAAATCAAAAATGACCCATGGATCGTTCTCATAAAGTATCAACACAATCCGAATGCGTTTGGTCAGATTTATGTACGTTAGTTGTTGTTTTCACTTAAAATTCTGTCCATTTTAGACAAAAGAGGGACACTTTGAGTGATACCGGACACACCGTGACTCGGATTGAGGCAAGGTTAAATCTTAGAAGTCAAAAATGACTCATGGATCGTTATCATAAATTATCAACACAATCCGAATGCATTTGGTCAGAGTTTCGTACGTTAGTTGTTGTTTTCACTTAAAATTCTGTCCAATTTAAACAAAAGAGACACACTTTGAGTGATACCAGACACACCGTGCATCATATTGAGGTAGGGTTGACTCATACACATAAAAAATGACCCATAGATCTTTCCTCTAAAGCATAAACACAATCTGAATGTGTTTGGTCAGATTTCCATATGTCAGTTGTTGTTTTCACATAAAATTATGTCCAATTTAAACAAAAGAGAGACTTTGAGTGATACCGGACACACCGTGCCTCAGATTGAGGAGGTGTTGACTCGTACACATCAAAAATGACCCATGAATCATTTTCTTAAAGTATAAACACAATCTGAATGCGTTTGGTTAGATTTTCGTACGTCAGTTGTTGTTTTCACTTAAAATTATGTCCATTTTAAACAAAAGAGAGACACTTTGAGTGATATCAGCCACACCGTGCCTCATATTGAGGCGGGGTTGACTAGTACACATCAAAAATGACCCATGTATTGTTCCCCTAAAGTATAAACATAATTCAAATGCATTTGGTCAGATTTCTGTATGTCAGTTGTTGTTTTCACTTAAAATTATGTCCGTTTTAAACAAAAGAGAGACACTTTGAGTGATACCAGCCACAACATGCCACAGATTGAGGCTGGGTTGACTCATAGAAGTCACAAATGAACCATGGATTGTTCCTCTAAAGTATCAACACAATATGAATGATTTTGGTTGGATTTACGCACGTTAGTTGTTGTTTTCACTTAAAATTATGTCTATTTTAAACAAAAGAGAGACACTTTGAGTGATACCGGCCACACCGTGCCTCAGATTGAGGCGGTGCTATGTGTTGTTTTGAACTTCCATTGAATGATGTCGTCTAAGATCGGTACTTGTTCCGATGAGGTAGAAATCTACAATGTCCTAGAAACACGGATTTCGATGAATGTTTCAACCTAATTGATTCTGTATCTTCTTCGCACACGGGACACCCTTGAGTTCCTTTAATGATATAGCTTGAAAAATTTACATAAGCAAGGAAATCATTTATTTTCCCATACAACATCTATCTCAACGTGAAGTATTCACTTTTATAAGCATCATACAACATAACACCTTAATCCCACAATAACTTCAAATCTTCGATCAAATGAGACAAATAAACATCAATATCTTTACCTGGTTGTTTTGGTCCTGATATAAGCATAGATAACATGATGAATTTTCACTTCATGCATAACCAGGGTGGAAAGTTATAATTTATCAACATAACAGGACATGTACCGTGAGTGATGGTTTGAAAACCAAAAGGATTCACTCCATCTATAGATAACACAAGACGAAGGTTTCTTAGCTCTTTTCCAAATTTAGGATATTCATGATCAATTATCTTCCATTGAGGAGAGTTGGTCGGGTGACGTAATTTCCCATATTTATTTCTTTTATCTGCATTTGACGACAATTATCTTGCAGTTTCTTCACTTCTATATAGATGCCTAAACCTTGGAATGATTGGAAAGTACCATACAACTTTCGTAGGACTGGATTCATCTTTCTTGTATCGAGAAGCACCACACTTTGGTAATTCTATAAGTGATTTGTTCTCCTGAGAACTAGTATACAGTCTTTCAGGAAGTCATGTATTCTTTCAAAAATCATACCCATCGAACGTAGCATTCTTTTAGCTTCATATGTCTGGTTTGTGAGCTCATTATCTTCCGGGAGCATGTCATTCAAGAGAGCAAGTAGTTCCGTAATACTGACATCACTCCATCTGTTGCCTAATTTCAATTTATACAACTTAATTACAGCTAAAAATGTTGTATATTTAGTGCAACTGGCATACAATGGCGTCTTTGCATAACTCTTTAACTTCTCAAACAATTTTGGTCAATCACAGAGTTTATCTTCAACTGTCCTTGTCATTTCCTCAATACGATATTCATCATCATTGACATCTGTAATCACATCCTCTATATGGTCTTCTTCATTATACATATTTGTATTCATATATGATTATCCCTAAAACCATTCGCTTTTTCTCCATGTTTATTCCAAAATTTATAACTCCAATCTATTCTGTGACATATCAAATGTTCTTCCAACTCCTCTAGAGTAATTAGTCTAGAATAAAAACAATGTAAACACAGAAAAAGGATTTGAGAATAATCCTTTGCGTGATCCTTTGCAAACTTGATAAACTCTTTCACTCCGTTCTCATACTATATTGTCAAACGATTAACATCCATCCAATCTTTATTCATCTCCATCCTATTTGAATATCAAATATTAGTATTTATGATTCAAATACACAAAACAAGACTTCCAAATACAGTAGAATAGAACCACTTCCTTATAAAAATAGATATTAATAGAGCCTAACCATTTCCAATACAGATTTGTAAATCAACAAAACCAGGATAGATCCCCCATAAAAATCAACACACTTTCCAACCCCTTACCAATAGTTCTAGCACCCACCACCCTTGTAGTAAAACATTAAACATCCTTTTAACCACCCCTACCAGCCACCTCATTCATAATAAAATAATCACATTAAACAACCCAAAACTAGTGACCAAACTCAAATAAAATGAAAACAAGGATACAATTTTGATAAGAAAACTAATATAGTGGATACATTTCCAAACACAAAGGGGTTCGCGGGGAAAACAAATAACCTAGGTTTATCCAAAATTACTATGGAATATCATAGGTTTTGTTACCCAAATTAACATAAGAAATAGGAAATTAAGGCTAGTGAACATAAATTATATCATGAACATCTAAAGAATATGCAATAAATCTCCCTCACTAACATGGGGCTCTACCAATGCCTACCATATACCTAAAAAATAATTGAAAAAAATAGGAAAAATAGTTTATTGTACCTATTTCTAATTGTAATACAAGAAAAGTATAATGAACATAGATCGTACCCCCAAACACACCTGGAGCCTCCTAGTAAAAAGACTCTAGTGACTACAACTATCCAAGATTATAACCACTAACTTCCCAATACAGGAGTGGTCTACTTAGGGGTAGTATTAGTAGAATCAAACCAAAGTTCCATCCACCTCATGCTGCTCCCCGATCTCCTCCATAACTTTAGTGTTGTGCATACCTCCTTTCTCCAGTTCCTTCCTTTGCCTAAGCTATTCGTCAACTGCCTCTCTGACTGTATCATGAATGTTAAGAAAATGCAATGTGATATGTCTATACCCATCACAATCATATTAAATTACTTAGAGTAATGGGATATACTTGTGGTACCTATGAATGATAGTGCCTCCTGAGACGAGACTTGCATCACACACCTACTATGGGTGGGTGCTGCTAACCCTACATCCCAGATGATCACTACCTTAAAAGATTATGATATCAACTCGAACCATAGGCATAATCATAGAACACTAATATAGCCATAAAATTCTTAGTATTACATGTTGAATTCTTCCAAACCACTAGAGGTCGGTCTATGAATTGATCAACATAAATTAATGGATTTAATAAAAAGAGTTGAAATATAATCCAACCAAGTGAAAGACATTTACAATCTCCTGAGAATAAATTCATCCCCCATCATGTAATCAGGTTATCCATAGTGTAGGTGTACTTAACCAAAATCACTTAACCTAACACACCAAGGGTAGTTCTTTACTAGATAATTCTCCATTCAAAATAACAATCTTGATACCCATAATAGGTATCAGGGAAGAATCACTATCTACCCAATGAAGTGCATGGTGTCTCCCCATTTTCAAGAAAAAAACTTCTAGACTAGCACCTAGGAACAACTGGTCATAGAGGTTCACTAATTTGACACCACCCTTAAATTATCCTTAACATAAAAGAAAGATGTGTGGAATTTACCATTGATCGAAGTCAAGAAACATTCCATAATCCTAAAAAGAATTAACCACCCAAATACAACTACTCACATGTTCATACCACAAAGTCCTTTTCCAAAGAATACCATTCACATTTCCATGGATGCACTACTCTAATCTCCTCATCTTCTGTGGCCCTAGTGCATGAAGACTGGAGGCCACTCCATGAATATTGGTTTAATAATAAATGAACCTAAATGGCTTATAGGCTCCACTATGAACCGTCTTAAGGAGATATTCAATTTAGAACACTATAACTTCACAAAGACACTCATTATCTCTGGTATATGGGTTGATGCATACACCATATCCTTACCAAGAGTTAACCATAATTCTCCCTTATGAAGCATTCCATAATTCCTCGACATTCATAGGGAAGAAAAGTATTCTTCTTACACACATCACATAAAACCATTCTCACCAACTAAGAGAAATATAACTTAACATCCACAGGGTTGGATACACTTTCTATATTTGAGGGGTCCTAATCACTATCATAAATAGAACCTTCCCTATAAACACAATCACCAGCACATCATGACACCCACAAAGTGTAACCAATTAATAATGAGGCGGGTACTATAAAAACTCTTATTTTTCATAAAGGGGTTTACAAAAAGACCACTTTCCCTAATATAAATAAACCCAATCCACCATAAGGATGAGGAAAAAACACTCAACATTAATAGAATATTCATGTATAACAAGGTCTAGCTTGAGGTTGCACGAGAATATCAAACCCTCATACATATGACACTTGGTGAAAAATAAATTCTAGTTCCAAACATCATAAGGACCCATCGAGAATCATAAAAAAGTTATACTTTAGTTCAAATCATCTGCTAAGCAAGTATAATAATCTACTACGTATGTTATTTCATGACATAGATTGTTAGAACTCTATGTTAGTTGGCATCTAATCCAAGGGTGGTGATCATGGGGAAGAATCTAAACATCACCCTAATAAAAACTACTATCACAAAACCTATCCACCAAAAATAAACCTAAAAGGAGAAGTGGGAGACTTACTTAGAGTAGATCGCACCCGTGATGGAGGGAGAGAAGAAGCGTCGAGCGGTCAGGGAGCCTTCTGCACTACGTCGGGAGGGGAAGGCGTGACCGCGCGAGGGAGGTGCACGGGAGAAGCCGCCACCATTGAGAAATGGAGGAGTATGTTTTGCGGGGAGTAGGGTCCAACTAAGAGGAAAAAGTAGGGTTTGTGGGGAGGAGGATCCGTGGAAGGGGTTTGAGGAGGAGGATAAGGAGTAGGGCTAGCGGCGGAGGTCCGACACATAGAAGATCAGGGGGGGAGTTGTCGTAGGGGTAAAAGACCACGAGGAATTGAGGGCATGATAAACAGAGGATAATGTGCACCAGATTTTATAAAATATGGGACTATGGTTTTATCAGTGCTAAAAAAGTGCTGATAAAGTCTCCCTTTATCAGCGCTAAAATTTTAGCGTTGATAAAGGAATCCTTTATCAGGGCTAAAATTTTAGCGCTGATAAAGGGAGCCTTTATCAGTACTTTTTTAGCGCTAATAAAGGAATTCTCTATCAGTGCTTTTTTAGCACTTATAAAGCATACTCTTTATGAGCGCTAAGAAAAAAGTGCTGATAAAGAATTACTTTATCAGCGCTAAAATTTTAGCGCTAATAAAGGGTTCCTTTATCAGTGCTTTTTTCTTAGCGCTGATAAAAGGTGGCGCTTACCTTGACCGTTTTTATAGTAGTGGGTATCTTTATCATCAAAACAACAAAATCATTGATATAAGTGACCTTTATTATCATTTTTGTTTTAGTGCTAATAAAGGTATCATTTATCAGTGCAAAAAAATGGTGACATGATAAATGTCGTTAAAAGGCCAAGTCTTAATCAACGCAGATAAAAAGTAATGTTACCAACATTGATATAGGTGACTTCTATCAATGATTTTATTTTAGTGTTAATAAAGGTACCCTTTACCCGCATTTTTTAGTGATGATAAAGGTCATCTTTATCAATGCTAAAAAACACTGAAAAGGTACAATTTATCGTTGATTCTATTTTAACACTCATAAAGACATCCTTAATTAGTGTTTCTTTTTAGCGTTGATATTTTTTTGAGTGCTCTCCCCCCCTGCTCCCACTCTCACGCACTCCCTTTTATCGGTGCTCAAATGCCCCTTTGTTAGTGATTTTCCACTGCTTGTCTATCTGTTCACCTGTGCATGTGTCTGGACTTGATATTGTGACACCCCTTATGCAATTTGAACCCTTTTACCATTACCCCAAACTTGTTTTTATTATATATTTTATTATATTTCTATTTATTTATATATATCTACATAAATCTTTTTTATTCATATATTTATATAATTATTTTTAAATACATTTATAAAATATATGTTTCTATGTGTGAGAGGGGTATATATATGCACTTATATTTATTTAAATATATTATATATTAATATTCATTTATATATATTAGAATATAAATATAAATATAAATATGTCTATTAATACACAAACATATGTATATATAAACATTATATATACATCTTTATGAGTACACACACACACACATTCATATATTTTTACAATGTAAAAAATGGTTAGATATTGTTTTAATTAAAATGGATAAGAATTATTTCCATATGATTTATGTAATTAATTTTAAAAGCATTTTTAAAATATGTCTATATACTGTATATTTAGATATAAATTTTATACATTACATATATATTTATATATCATATATTTATATATTACATATAATTGTATATCTAGATATAAATTTTTTATAATTTATTTATAAATATTTACTATAAATACATTTATATACTATATTTAATGGTAATGATGTATTTATAAAAATACATTTATATATGATGTATTTATACTATATCGACACACTCACACACACAAATATTTACACACACATGTAAACATTTATATTTTGCGCACACGCGCACAAATATTTACATACATGTATTTATTTACATATATTATAATATACACATAAATATATATTTGTTTATAAACACACACATATTCATATATAAACATTAATTGTATAGGTATATATATATATATTAATGCATTCTTATAAGGTAAATAAATGGATGCTTTTTTATTTTAAATAAAATTAATAATAAATATTTATTTACATATGGTTTATATATTTAAATATAAATTCTTTTATAAATATGTTTAACTATTTATTTGTACAATCTATTTATTATATGTAAATATAAGCAAATATATATTTATTTAATTATAAATAAAAGTACAATTTGGAAAACGATAAAATTTCAAAACCATAATATCTACATGAATGTAATCCTAGGATGAAATCCAGTTACCATTGAAGAAAGACAAGAATAACCTCTTAAATAAAGGTGAAATCCCATCGAATATTAAAACATTAGGGCATTCCAACTAAAAAATCAGTTTTGGATGACCCTCGAGCCTTTTTGACCTTAAATAAACAGTGGTTGGGGATTCTTCTAATAAATAAGGTGTAGATCTCTTTGCAATCTTCAATTTGACATGTGGTAGAGTTCAAACAGACACCTGAATCCAAAGTTACGATCATTTGAAATTTAAGTCATGTTTTCAATTTTTATCTTAGATCATTTATTAATTTATTAAATTTTTATATCACCCAAATGTTATTAAATGACTATCAATCAATAATAATTAACAAATTATTAATAAATATATATTTTTTAATTATTTTATAAGTCATTTTCACTAAATATCATATATATATTAAGTGTAAATGCACAATTAGTCATATATGAATCATATTTAATAAAATAAATTTTATTTATATCAATATAAATATATAAATATATTAATATATGATTTTTAATGATGTATAATTTTTTTATGAAATATGCCTTTTATTAATGCTTATAAAAAATGATGATAAATGGTGTTTTTATCAGCCCTAAAACAAAAGCACCGATAAATGTGACCTTTGTTAGCGATTTTGTTTTAACAGTAATAAACAGGGCTTTTATCAATGCTATTTTAGCACTGATAATGTATGATTTTATGAGTGTTAAAAAAAGTGATGATAAATCCCCTATCAACGTTTTTAGTTAGCACTGAATTTTATGCGATCTGTAGTAGTGTATTTTTTCTCTAGTATATATCTTGTCAATGTGTGACTTACCAATGTTATAACATCTCAAATAAAATATAATTCAACATCTATATGTTTAAATCTACCATGAAAAAGATGTTTTTTGAAAAATATAAATCATTTTGACTATCATAGAAAATTAAAATTTCTAAACTTAAAAGTTTTAACTCCTCGATGATACATATGAGTTATATATATTTATTTGCTGCTTATGTCAAGAAAATATACTCAGATTAATTGAGAGGGCCACTACCAAATGCATGTTACATTGATAACTGGACCACTGAATGTTATAAAAAAACTAGCAACTGACTTTTGAGTACCAATATTTACGTGATAACCAAGTAAAAAAGGCATTGATCTTTTAATCACTATCACTCTATTTACCATAACATAAACTAAAATCAAAAGGAGATACAAAATTCTTGAGTACCCATTTTAGTATATTTCATCGCACCTTACTTATGTTAATTATGAATATACTAATTGTGCTCATGAAAAAGGGTAAATATGGATGATTATATATTATTACATACATAAAAACACCAACGATATTGGTATATAGCATCGTTCTCATGTTTTTTTTTATAATTTAGAATAAGGTATTTGTAATATAGATATTTTAAATGTTATGAAAGTGTAGTACAAACAAATTTTAAATTCTTCATAGAAATCCATTTTAGAACATTTTATTATAAAACTTTATCACATAAGGAACACCAACTTTTTGTTGTCCCAGTTATGTTGCACAATACCTCAAGAGGGGGGTGAATTTAATTCTTAAAATTATTATCAAATAACCCCCCCTCTTAGAATTTGTTTGAATTTGTCCACTCTTCTTCACAAAATAACCTAGTGAAAAATAAATGAAAGTAATGAGCTGGACATGGAGAATTCTTATAGTGGTTCGAGGCTCTAAGAACCGATATTAGTTCACTCCACCAATACTCGATATGAGCTTAGTGATTTTATTAATATTTTTTTTCTTAGGGACCTTGATAGCTGAGTTCAAACAGTCGCAACTTGTTACAAATAGGTTCTAAGAGCATTTATTGGGATGTACCTTTACAAGACCTGTACATGGTCTTCCTCCCATGCTCAGTACAAGGAGTGTATACTTAAAACTTAAAATAAAAATATAGAAATGAAGAATTGTTCGACACACGGTTGTAAGAATCATATGACAGATGATTGAGCTCCCTTCAGAGGGTGTATAGGATTCAAATGCAGCTCTGAAGTGAACTCATTTTTTTGTAGATATATCCTTGAATTCACACAACAAAATTTTTTCTTCTTATAATCACAAATAAAAATCTGCAAAAATAGAGTATATGGTTCTAAAAATATATAAGCAACTCTTCTCTTGTATTCATACTTCTTATTCTTCAAGCAGTCGTGAGTAAATATATAATACCCAAAATATTAAAATTTATTCTTACCATGTGATATTTTTCTCCAAAAATAGTAAAACAAATGTTTCCATTGAAATAGAGCAGTTATGGTCTTCAATCGAATCATGTGCTTCCTTGGAATTAAAAGCTTTCATTAACTCGATATTTTATTATTCAAGTATCTCTAACTTCAATAAAATGAAAGCTGACGTGGACTTATCACTTAAATCAATGATGGTAAGAATCTCCTTAAAAATATATAAAATCTTTAAAATATCCAACTTCATAAGGCTTTGATACTTCCATATCATAAGACTTTAAATTTCATAGGTCTTCATTGATTTCACATGTATTCCTCAATTTCATACAAATTGATCGATTTCGTATGACTTCTAGTAGGTTTTTATAAGACTTCTTTAACAGTGCATGACTTTTTTCCATTGGCAAATTTCCAGATTGTAAGACCTTCTTCAGGCATATCATATGACTTCTAAAAAACATATTATTTTTTACTTAGATAAAATTCTTTAACCAAAATAGAATCACATTATAATATAAAACTTATAAATTTATAAAATTGTTTTATACACTTCAAGAGAAATTAATTAGTAAAATAAGTAAGTGTTTTTATGAGAATAAAAACTATTTATTGAGTAAGATATGTTGAAATAACATTAGTGTTCCCAACAATATCCCCCTTTTTTATAAGCACACGACCCGTAAAATTCTATTTTTTTTAATATTTAACAAAATTTATATAGAGTATTAAATAAATAATCAGAATAGGAATAATCTTCAATCAATAATAAAACTTTTTATTTTTCCATTATCTTCTCCCCCTTTTTTGAGATATCAAAAATAAAGTTTAAGCAATGGATATAACACATTTAATAGGGCACTCTAAAATAATAAATTGAGATAATGGATTTTTTGAAATGAAAAGTAATTTTGGCACTAACCTGTATTGATTGATTAAAAATAGAAATATAGCAAGCCATGAAAAATAAAGCATGCAAGGAAATAGAATATAAATAAGAATAAAAGCACTAAATTTGATTAAATAAGTCATAAAGTAATTTAAAATATAATTATAAACAGTGTAAAAAATGTCAAAAATAGCCAAAAAAAGATAAAAAAGATCAATATTTTGGCTCTGGGTGTGGGTTGGATGAATTGTTAGGTTTAGAGGTAGGTTAGGTTTTAAGACTTGCAGGGCCAGGTTTAAAGTTCCCTAGATCAAGTAAAGATTGATATGGTTTAGAACTAGATATCCTGAGGCAAGTGGTACCTTTACCAATATTCCTCAACACTGACATAATGTCATCATATAATTTATTTTCCCTTTGATCATCAAATGTCTCATCAGCAAACAAAGGAAATAAGAATTTAGAAAATGTATTCTCTTGAGCAATTTATTCTTCCCTCTAAACAATAGCCACAATCTCAGCAGTTTCATCTTGAATGGATAGTGGAGGATGAAATAACTCTAAGATACTTTGAATGGTATAGACAAAACACAGTGGATGATTATTGTAAAGACCTCGACCCCAGTAGTCCAGAGCTGATGCCTTACTTTATCACATTGATATGATTATAAGGAATCACATCCCAAAGGACCAAATAGTTTAGTAGTCTTGGTAAAATAGATACATATTTGAAATTCAAATTACATTTTAGAAATAAAATAAAAAATATATTTTCTTTTAGAACACCATTATTCCCCTTAGCATAACCTTGCACATCAATCATAATAAACTTCTTAGAAACCTGGGAAAAAATAAACATAATAAAGGGGTGACCTCAAATTCTCAAAAAGGGTTAGGTACAATGAAAGCTAACTTGAATCAATAAGTATAATCAAAACGTTAAGGTAAATATCTAGAAAACACATGCAAATCAATAATTTGAGAATGAAAATGCATCCATAGATTTTTTTCATAGTGAAAATCATTTAGATAATAATAATAAAGGAATTCTAAATGCATGAAATGATTAATTATTGGATGTCATGTATCTGGAACATGAACCATTATACCATCAAGACCTTTCATGAGATGGTTTAAGTCTATGGTTAGAAACCCATATGATTATTCTTGTAAATAAATGCGAGGGGTTTGTTTCCAACCGATTTCGTCTCACGAGACTACCGATGCATCGAGGGGCTTGCATTAACTGGTCCCCAACCCATAGGGCTTGCATTAACCAGTCTTAACCCATGTCATAACAGTCCAAAACATTCCTCATATACCAGATAATTTATTTAATTAATAAATAATGTCCCTTATCATCATATGTTCATATTAAATAAATGATATAAATTTATCAATATTTTCCCAGTTAATCAAACAACTATCAAGGTAAACACTGTATGTAAAAATGGTATACAACTTATAAAATAATCATATACTTGGTATAAGAAACATGGATATTTAATGAAATATTTAATGATTTATGATCATAAATAAAAGGGTCAGTACAAAAAAGAAATAAGTGATGAATATGGCACATGTCCCACAAAAATTAAAGTGAGAGGAAAAACCCTTACCACTTGTAATCAATCTAATCGTATTCCCCATAAAATTAATAATCATAAAATTAAACATTTAGTAACATGAAAATAAAAAGATTAATGATATGATATATCAAAAGGTAGTATACATACACCACACACAAAAAATAAGTGGTGAATGAGACATATCTAATAGAAATAAAAGTGAGATGAGAAACCCTTACCACTTTGTAATCAATCGAATCATATGACCCATAAAATAAATAAATATCAAATGAAAAATTTAATACCACTAAGATAAAGATATACATGATATGATATATCAAATTTTAGCATACATACACCACACACAATAAATAAGTGGTAAATAAGGCACATCTCATGGAAATAAAAGTGAGATGATAAAACCCTTACCTTATGTTCGAAAGTATTATGCACTTGTAATTAATGTCCTATATAATAAAATTATATTCATTAATTAATTAATTTAGAACCTATTAAACATATATTTTATTTATTATAATTTTATTAAGTTCATTTATAGTCATTATGATGAGTTATAATGTTTAATTTTGTTGCTCTGGGAGAATTAGTTTCATGATTTCATGGTCGGGTCCATTGTGTATAGTTATGGGAGTTCTTTTCAAATATAAGAAAAACTCCAAAAGTGAAATTATTTAGTATTAATGAAATTCAAAAAGTTTAAATGGTGTCATATATCATTTGGTTATATGGTATGAGAATGATTCATTTTATAAAACATTGATGAAAATGTCTTAATTTATTTTGGCGGTTTTTACGACCATCAAAAACTTGTGTCATTTTATTTAATATTAAGTTTATATATTGATTATAGAACATGATATAAATTATAATATATACATTAAAATCTGATTTAACCATAATAATGGTTTTATGACTAGTTTTGAAGGTGATAAATGAAAATAAAAACTGGCACCCATGAATACGGTGAATTGACACATCACAAATGATATTTTCATTTTTTAAATAAAAAGAGAAGAGAAGAGATTTGATGATGGATATTACATTATCACAATAAAATTCCATTATATATATGATACTGGAGTCACCATTCCACTTTGAATAGGGTATGTGAGGAGAGGATAAGAAAATAAAATAAAATAAAAGAGGAAGAAGGAGGATTTTACCTCTTGAATATCGTCTCCTTGAGGACCTCCTTAAGACACTTGGATATGGTCTTTTGGTAAGACCAACAGGTCTTAGACATGGAGAAGAGGATTGGTAAGGGAATTGTGTATAATTTTTATAAGCTTAAATGCTTTGGAGGTGTGAGGAGAAGGGGTGGTGAGGGGTGATATTTATAGGGAGAGGAGAGGGGTGTTTTTGATTATTTTATTTATTAGTTTATTATTCTGGCTCAAGACTATCAATAGTGATGATTCTTATGACTAAGTAAAATAAATAGTACATGTGAGTTTGAAATAATAGTTCTTACATCATCCATACACTAGATATGAATAAAAAATTCATGTAGTATCTTATAATGTGAAATACCATAAATTACCGTATTTCACTATTCACAAAAAAATCAACTATTTTAGAAAAATATCAAAAATTAACCATAATCATTATTTGATGTGTAGATTTCAAAAATAGACTACATTTTAAGAAAATAATTTTCTAAATATGATAAATTTATTTTCTAATTAAAATTATCATTTATTTGATTGTTTCATTAATAAAATAATTGTTGCATCATTATTGTATAATTATTTAAGGTGGTTATTTCTTCATTAAAAATTAAAAATAAAATACCATGATGTAGATAAATCTTT
Organism: Viscum album; assembly: GCA_963277665.1. NCBI lineage: Eukaryota > Viridiplantae > Streptophyta > Magnoliopsida > Santalales > Viscaceae > Viscum > Viscum album. The sequence goes on from OY728138.1 coordinate 1,834,811,877, forward strand.
TATATTTCCAAATATTATCTATAGTCTAAGATATATTCTGAATAACACCATATTAAAAATAATATAGTTATTAAAAATAATATAGTTATTAAAAATAATATAGTTATTAAAAATATGAATGTGATATTTTTTTATTTTCTTTAATTTAAATAATATCAAAGTCATTTTTATAGATAAGTGTTCACTAAAACTCAAATTCAAACCTTAGGTGCTAAGGGTCAAATATAAATCATCAAATAATATTTGATAAAGTTTTAGGATAATTTTCTAATACTTATCATATTATTTTTACCCTAAATTACACAATTTACCCTTTACTGTGGTAACAAAAATTACCAATATTACTATTCATACCGGTCAAAATTAAAAGGGAAATATTTAATAAATTTAGACCTTATAAATACAAACATTACATCCATTTTTCAATATTAAAAACATAAAAGTTACATAATTTAATTTAAAATCAATCCCACAAAGTGCAATGAAAAACTGTTTTATTAAAAAATGTATTTTTAAGCCTAAAAATGTACTCATACCAAAATAAGATATAATGATGATTAAAATGAAATAAATTAGATTATTTATAAATAATTTTTTTTATTTTACATTTATATATAATTCAAATCATAAAGTGGATTTAATATAATGAAATTCACAATTTTATAAAAAATAGCATTTTCACTATTCACCGTAAAATAAATATTTTCTAAAAAACACAAAAAATTCACCCTAATCTAATTTTAACATTTTTATTTTAAAAATGAAGTTTATTTTTTCAAATATAATTTATTAAAGTGTCAAAATTTAGATTTAAAACAAGTGTGCCATTAAAAGGCGGTAAAATCAACTTTTAGAAAATATATCTTTTTATGCTTAAAATTGGATTTATTCTTATCTTAAGCCTATAAAACTTATTTTTTGAATTTAAAAACATTTGATTGAATATGTAACATATAAATTTCATTAATAACTTTCAATAACAGTGATTAGTTTAATTTATTAATATAAAATATCATTGTGGTCATAAAAATAGTTTATTTATAAAAACACATCCTTTATATTAAATTGGTTTTTATTTTCATTTATAATTAATTAGTAACCAATAAATTAATTTTATAAACATGTTTAAACTATATTTTCATAATTTACTTAATCTCATTCATTTCCTCTATTCCAACGACTAGATGATAACTATCACAATTAAATAATAACATTTAATAATTTGTTTAAGCTCAATGTTCTATTTAACATAAGCTATTGAATAAGTTAAATTTAAAAAGAGAAATACAGTAAAATATTAGGGTGTTACATTCTACCCTCCTTAAATAAATTACATCATTTTAATTTAAACTAGTGATTGATAATCACAGAGTTGTCATTTTAAAATACCCTTGTGGAAATCCTACATCATCAATAGGGTTAATAAAACTTCCTCTTAAATGGAGGGGAATGACAATGTGATGCTCACAAAAAAAATAGGTTTCCCTATAGGAGAACATTAGTGGGAAGTTAAAATATAGGCATGAAAGAAAAATCTAGCCATCATGTTATGATGAATAATGATAAATAACATGGTGATTATAAAGTCTACCATCATAAAATCGTAAATTTGTGATCGATTAAAAGACCATTGATTTCTTAGTAAGAAAAGTAAAAAGATGATGTTTTTGTTCCAAAATCCTTTTCCTAGAGTCGAGGGTTTATTTTACTATTCAAATAAGCACTTGAGAAAATAAACTTACTTGATTCCTTTTCATGTCATAATCTCATCCTTTAGCTGTGCTTTGATCTACCTTCACTTCATTTCTTAAATCCGGAGATTGATATTCAAGATAATTTTTATGCCTAGAGAACTTTTATGAATCATAAGATTCACAAGTCATTCCTTCAGCCTTTAAATGTTTACTGAAACCAAAATGGTTAGAAAAGTTTATCCAATATAATAAATCATAATTTAATCTTAATTAATAATATCCTTAATCTATTTTAAAATTAGTTAACCTTAAGTTTCATCCAAAATACGTCTATCCAAATTCAAAGACCAAAAATTTAGAAGGAAGGTCACTAAATTTATAAAATAAACTTAACATAATATTTCCCCAAATAATGCATCTCTTATTGTCACATACCAAATATATGAATACCTTAATCTCCTTTAAACCTTTATAAAACATGCATTCTTCTAATAGTAAAATCTCAGGTTGTTGAATATATTCATTAAATCCGAACATCTAATAATTCCAGCATAACATAAACCATCAGATCACTAACCACCTTCATGGTCACCAATACCATCCCATAAAAATCTATTTATTATTATCTCAATATCAAGCACATATTTAGGGTTATCTTTTCCAAGTCACGTGTTTTCAAGAAGATCAATTTACAATAGAATAACTTCTCTTGATTAATGGTGTTATTCATCACATGATTCAAATTCCTTAAAAGAAGAAGTACTAAAGTATAAACCTTTAAAATCTCGTGATTCTTATAACTAGAACATTATTTATAAAATAATCAAATAACATAATTCTTGAATTCAAACATAGGCATATTACTCATTCCTCTTCATCTATGGTAGTAGTATAAGCTTGACCATGATCTGTTATCCTATTTTGGGGTATATTCCTTTGACGCTTGAGACATTGATTTGCGTAGTGTCTCATCTCCTTTCAGTAGAATCACTGAACATTGAAAACCTCTCTCTCACACTTGAAATCACAAGCATGGTTTCCTTTCTCTCCTCACTTGTAGCAAACTTACATTCCTTTTAAGCAAGTACGATGGTGTTTCTTTCCATAATTATCACATGTGGGAAAATACTTATTTCTATTCATTCCTTTATCTAACTTTTTCCTAGATGTACTCTTGTTATTGTGATTCCCTCCAAATCTGTAATACTTAAAGAATTATTTCTTTGTCTCATTAGCACATGATACTATGTCCTTATATGATGAGAATGTTTGAGAGAATTGTTCCCTTAGAAATATTGGCATAAGACCATAAAATATTTGATCCTCCTTACTCTTTGGATCACGTGCATTGGTGAGGTTCTCATTCCTTTTGTGAGGTGAAATTTCTAAATGATTACATACACTATATTAGATCATATCATTATTAAACATAATGTATAATCCCAAAATTAGTGAAATACTTAACATAAATTGAGAAATTTATGCGTAACTAATCTCATAAACATGGTTTGTTTAGGATGTTCTTCTATAGTTATCCTCAAAGTCTATCTTAAGGTTATGTTACCTAATATATGATTTCCTAAATCTAGTTTCCAAGGTTTTTACTAAACTTCCTTTTATACCAACTGTAAAGACCCCGACCCCAATAGCTTAGAGCTGGTGCTTTACTTTATTACATTGACATGATTACAAGGAATTACATCCCAAAGGATTTAATATTTTATTAGTATCGTTAAAATAGATACATATTTGAAATTAAAATTACATTTTAGACATAAAGCACAAAAATTATTTTTTTTTGAGAACACCATTATTCCCCTTAGAGTAACCCTGCATATCAATCATAATAAACTTCTTGGAAACCTAGGAAAAAATAAACATAATAAAGGGGTGAGATCAAATCCTGAGTAAGGTTTAGGTGCAACAAAATATAACTTGAATCAATAAGTATAATCAAAATGGGAAATAAAAATAACTATAAAACAAATGTCAATCAATAAATTGAGAATGAAGATGCATCCATAGATTTTATCATAGTGAAAATATTTTAGATAATAATAACTAAATTCTAAATGTAGAAAATGATTAATTATTGGACATCATGTATCTGACACATAAACCATTATAACGTCAAGAACTTTCACAAGAAGGTTTAAGTATATGGGTAGAAAACCATATGATTCTGCTTGGAAACAAACATGAAAGATTTGTTTCCAAATGATTTCATCTCATGAGACTACTGATGCATCCAGGGGCTTGCATTAACTGGTCACCAAACCATATGTCTTGCATTAAATGGTCCCCAAACTGTTTCATACAAGTCCAAAGCATTCCTCATATATCAAATAATCTATTTAATTAATAAATAATGTGCATTATCATCAAATATTCATATTAAATAAAAGATACAAATTTATCAATATTTCTCCAGTTGATTAAATAACTATTAAGGTGACCACCTTATATAAAAATGGTATATATATTAGACAATAATCATATACATGATACAATAAATATGGATATTTAATGAAATATTGAATTATTTATGATCATAAATAAAGGGTCATTACGCAAAATAAATAAGCGATGAATATGTTATATGTCCCAAAGAAATTAAAGTGAGACAAAAAACCCTTACCACTTGTAATCAATCGAATCGTATGTCTCATAAAATTAATAATCATCAAATGAAATAAAGAATAACATGAAGATAAAGAGATTAATGGTATGATATACCAAAGGGCAGTATACATACACAACAAATAATAAATAAGTGGTGAATAAGGCATATCTCATAGAAATAAAAGTGAGATGAGAAACCCTTACCAATTTGTAATCAATCATATCATATGACCCATAAATGAAATAATTAACAAGTGAAATATTTAATACCATTAATATAAAGAGATTCATGATATGACATATCAAATTTAAGTATACATACACCAGACACAAGAAATAAGTGATGAATAAGGCATATCACATAGAAATAAAAGTGAGATGAGAAAACCCTTACCTTATGTTAAAAGCGTTCCACACTAGTACTTAATGTCTAGGATAATAAAATTAGAACCATTAATTACTTAATTTATAACCTATTTAACATATATTGTATTTATTTTAATTTTATTAAGTTAATTTATGACCATTATGATGAGTCATAATGTTTAATTTTGTTGTTCTGGGAGTATCTGTTTCATGGTTTTATGGTCGGTTCCATTGTGTATAATTATGAGAGTTATTGTCAAATGGATGAAAAAAATCTAGAAGTGAAATTATTTAGTATTAATGAACTTATATAAGTTTAAATGGTCTTATATATCATTTGGTTGTATAGTATGAGGGCGATTCATTTGATAAAATGTTGAAAAAAATATCTTAATTTATTTTGGTGGTTTTTACAACCGTCACAAACTTGTGTCATTTTATTTAATATTAAGTTTATATATTGGTTCCAGAACATGATATAACTTATAATATGTTTATTAAAATTTTATTTAACTATAATAATGTTTTTATAACCAGCCTTGAAGGTGGTAAAGGAAAACAAAAAATTGTCATCCGCGAAGGTGGTGAATCGACACATCATGAACGATGCTTTCATTTTTTAAAATAAAAAGAGAAATAAGAGATTTAATAATGGATATTAAATTAGAACAATAAAATTTCAGTAGATATATATGATACTGAAGTTACTATTCCACTTTGAATAGGGGAGGTGAGGAGAGGATAAAAAAAGAATATAAAATAAAAGAGAAAGAAGGAGGATTTTACCCCTTGAATATCATCTCCTTGAGGACTTCCTTAAGAAACTTAGAATTGGACTTTTGGTAAGACCAACAAGTCTTGGACATGAGGAAGAGGATTGGGAAGGTAATTTGGTAGAATTTAGATAATCTATAAGGCTTTAGAGGTGTGAGGATAAGGGGTAGTGAGGAGTGGTATTTATAGGGAGAAGAGAGGGGTGTTTTTGATTATTTTATTCATTACTTTATTATTTTGGATCAAGACTATCAATAGTGATAATTTTTATGAGTATGTATAGTAACTAGTGCATGTGAGTTAGAACTATTGGTTATTACATCAGCCATACACCATCCATGACTCAAAAATTTATGCATTTAACATATAATGTTAAATACCATAAATTGACGTATTTCACTATTCATCAAAACTTCAACTATTTTAGAAAAAATCCAAAAAATTCACCCTAACCATTTTTTGATGTTTAGATTTTAAAAATGGACTCTATTTTAAGAAAAAATTTTCTAAATATGATAATTTAATTTTTAAATAAAATCATCATTTATTTTATTATTTCATTAATAAAATAATTACTCCACCATCATTTTATGATTATTTAAGGTAGTTATTTCTTCATTAAAAATTAAAAATAAAATACCATGATATAGATAATTTTTTTAGATTTAAAAATATTATCTATAGTCAAATATATCTTCAGAATAAAACCATATTAAAAATAATATTGTTATTAAAAATATGAATGTGATATTTTGTGTTTTTCTTTAATTTAAATAATATCAAAGTCATTTTCATGGAAAAGTGTCCATTAAATAACTCAAATTATAAAATTATGTGTTAATGGTCAAATATAATTCATAAAATAATATTTGAGAAAGTTTTAGAGTATTTCTCTAATCCTTATCGTATTATTTTTACCATAAATTACTCAATTTACCCTTTACTGTGGTAGTAAAAATTACCAAGGTTACTATTCATATTGGTCAAAACTAAAAGGGACCTATAGAATAAATTTTAACATTATGAATAAAAATATGGCATAAATTTTTCAATATTAAAAATATATAAGTTTCATAATAACTAAATAGTTTTTATTTTTAATTTAGATAAAATTCAAATCATAAAGTGGATTTAATATAATGAAATTGACAATTTTATAAAAAACATTATTTTTCACCATTCAATTTAAAATAAATATTTTCTAAAAAATAATAAAAATTCACCCTAAGATAATTTTGACATTACAATTTTAAAAATTATGTTTTTTTAAATAGAATTTATTAAAGTGTCAAAATTTATATTTAAAATAAGTGTTCCATTAAATAGAAATAAAATTATCTTTTAGAAAATACATATTTTATGCTTAAAATTGGATTTATTCTTATCTTAATCCTATAAAAATTATTGGTTAAATTTAATTTTTTATTGAATATGTAACATATAAATTTCATTAATAACTTTGACTAATAATTATTAATTTAATTTATTAAGATAAAATGTTATTGTGGTCATAAAAATAGTTTTTTTTATAAAAACACATCCTTTATGTTCAATTGGTTTTTATTTTCATTTCTAATTAATTGGTAACCAATGAATTAATTTTATAAACATGTGTAAACTATATTTTCATAATTCACTTAATCTCATTCATTCCTTCCATTCCAATGGCTAGGTGATAACTATCACAATTAAATAATAAAATTTAATCATTTGCTTAAGCTCAGTGTTCTGTGTAACGTAATCTATTGAAGAAGTTAAATTTAAAAAGAGACATATAGTAAAATATTGGGGTGTTACAATCATCTCCAAGAATTCATCCTCTTATGATTTGAAACAAATCCCTTCCACACATATATAATCTATTAACAAGGGCATCTTCAAGGTAATCTAACAAAGTAGTAGTGCCATATTTAATGAAATATATAAAATAGTATTGTGTTTTGGACAAATCCATATTACTTACTCTTTCACTGCCTTACAAACTTCTATTCAAAGCATTAATCCATTAATAGATCTGATTCATCAGATCAAGTAATAGCTTGAAAACCTAAATGAATTCTTATAAAATAATGTGTTGAGTGGGTTAACTAATGATCAAGAGAGTGGATTTTTTTATAGACAACAATATATTTTCATTTAAAGGACCCCTTTGAACTTTATATCCTTTATCAATATACTGATCATAAGTCGACTTAGAGTCGAAAGTAAACTCTTCAATATTACAAAAAAAAAATCCTTAATTTTATCAAACAACATCTTAAAATTTTCATTAATTAGATACTTCCATTATTTTATCATACTTAAGGAATTTTCATAAGGTTCAAGAATGTTAAAAAGTTTTTTATTCAAATATCCAAAAACATATTCAACAAAATCATCAAGATCAAACAAATATGGCTTAATCTCGTTAATACATTTTATGACATTAGCCTTGGCATCTTGAATTTTAGCATACAAGACCCTTTTAAAATCCTAAAGACTGTATATAGAAACTGAGTCACTTGTTAGGGATTTAACACTTTCACTCAACATACTCAAATTAGATGAGAGTGTCTTCAATTCAACTTTCACTGATTTAGTTTCTCTTACACCAGAAGTGGAAATATCTAACTAAATCATGTGAGTTGGTGGAAACTTCTTAATGAATTCAAATCATACAGACACCATTTTCTTCATCATATCAAAATTAGACTTTAATTATTTTCAAACATATTCAATTTACTTTAAAACTATAGATGAAATGTATGATTAGATAAGGGTAAAATTTACTTTCATTTCTTTTAACTCATCAAAATCATATTTAGAGACTGAATTTTCCTTCCATGATTTTAACTCTTCTTTAGATTCCTTAACTCAGATTTAAGATCAATAATCTCCACTTTAAAAATTATAAATTCATTAAATACCCCAACAATAAAAGTTTAAAAATGATCTTCAAAACCCAAGCTTCCTTCATCTCTATTTACTAAAGGTACTATATCTCCTCCTCCATCACTAATAAGTGAAGGGATTTCCTCAGATGTTACTTGTTGATTCTTTATTATCACAAGAAGCTCAACATCCCCACTTCAAAAATCTTTAAGATGTTCTCCAATATACTCAGGAGGATATACCCAAGTCTCTTGGTTTAACAACATAATATTTTAAAAGAACACTATGTTTGACGACATATATAACATGCAACATCAAGCTTAAACGAACCCCAAAATATTATTATTTAAATATGACCATTATAACTTAGTCATTAAATTGGTGGGTATGAATAGTATTGACCCAATTATGAAATATATATATAAAGTAACTACCCAATAAAAATTTATCAATTAATTCTTATTAAATATATACTCAATTTTCATGAAAGTTATTTTATGCTTTAGAAATGCATTTCCTTCAAAAATGATTTTTATTGATTTTTGTGAGAAAATATTATAATTAATTTATGAAACTTAAAAAAAATATTTTATAAAAATAATATAATTTTTTAAATTATAATATAAAAATTATATTAGGGTGAATTTTTTGGATTTTTTTTGAAAAGATTTATTTTCTAGTGAATAGTGGAAAATACCGATTTTTATTGAAAACTGTATTTTTATTTCAACCATTTGCAAAGTTCCATTTTATTTTAAAATATTTTAAAAGTAAAATTAGTTCTATTATATTATTAATAATCCAATTATTCTCATTATAATCAATTTTATAATTGAATTTTATATAAAAACATTTTTACACAAAAATACATTTTTAAGAAAAATTGTACTTTTTTAAAAAGAGATTTTCATCGCGTTTCACGAACTTATTTTAAAATTAATTTCTAGAATTTATAGAGACTGAATTTGATAAAATGGATTTAATATTTTTAATAATTAGGATCAAGTTTATAAAATAGGTTCTTTTTTTAGGCATTATGAATAGAAACTGTAATAAAATTTATCACCTTGGTAAAGGGTAAATAGAGTTAATCTAGGTTAAAACTAAGTGATAAGATCATAATATTTCATATTAATTTTTATTTTATAAAGTTAATTCAGCCCTAATAATATTAGTCTCTAAATATAATAGTTTAAAGGATACTTTTTCATGATAACGTTCCTTATAATATTTAAAGCAAATAAAGTTACAAAATGTCACTTTCTTAGTTTTAAATATCTATTATGCATCCACCTAGGGAAAAAAGTAATATATGAACAAACATAAATTTCAATCATGAGATTAATTAAATTATTATCATGATAGATATTTATCTTTAATTTTTATAAATTATATAATTACCTTAAATGCTTGTGCAACGATAATACAATATTTATTTAATTAACATAATAATAAAATAAATTATATTAAAAATATTAAAAGTGATATAATTTGTACGATTTAATGTGTACCAAGAATTTTATAGATCTATATTACATATTATATAGGTTTTAAATCATTATATTCCAATTCCAACTTTTTCTTGATTTATTTAATGTCAAATTAAATGAATAGTTTTAAAATTGACATTAATAATATTTTATCAAATTAACATTTTATTAAATTATTTAAAATTCATAAAAATCTTATCTTAAGTCATGTTAATGGAATATGATTTAAAAAATAATCCATGTTCCAGTTATGAGTCACTTATCCATTTATAGTAACATTATTAATCCTTTGAGATTAAAATAGTGGTTACCTTAGTTAAGGTAAAAAATAATTAACCTAGGGGTTAATAAAATAGATAAGGGTTAAAATGATATTAAAACATGTATAAATTTTATTAGATGAGGTTATTTAAACTATATACACATTTTATTAAAATTAATGACCATTTTTAAGCATTTTTCTCTATAATATTCATATTATAGTTTAATTTGTTTATGAAATTTCAAAAGTATCTCTCACCTCAATTCTAAAAGGGAACCTCCTCTATCACTTATTTACACCAATTTCAGCCTTATATATCAGCCATAAACTACAAAAATATCTTATAAATTTTTTTATACACATTCTATAGTTTTTTTATTCCCAAAAGACCAACTCGAGAGTCCTTAGGAGGAAATCCAAAAGAGTTCTTCCAAAGAAGAGGTAATCGCCTTAACTGATCACTTTCTTTTTACTTATTCTTCTACATATTATAAATCTATGTTATATATAATAAAATGGTAACATTATTATCCCCAATATAATTAAATTTTATCATGATTATTAAACCACAATTATCTACCATTTTTCCCATAAAATGGAAAGTGAAAGTATTGCTCGTACGTACGTACGACTTACCGTCTCCACGTAGTGACACAATTCATTTTTCATCAACATATTTTATGGATGGTAATAGTGATGGGTTTAATATTTATATATTATATTTTTAAAATAATAATACTTAAATAATTATAATATAATATCTACATTTTTACCTTTGAAACCTTTGGGAATGATAATGTTGCTCATGCGTGCGTGTGAACTACCACCTCCACGAAGCGATGTGATTAGTTTTTCATTTATATTTTACATGGATGGTAGTGAGGATGAATTTAATAAATTATATGATTTAAATTATATACTAATTATTCTATAAAGGTGAATAATTATCTACATTTCTTTCATTCCATTAATCTAAAAGTGAATACAGTTTTCATACGTACGTACGACCTACCGTCTCCATGAATAGTGCAATTCATTTTTCAATCTATAAATTTTATGGATTAAAATAAATAAATAAATAAAGAATATATATGATATTTATATCATTATTAAAATTCTAGATATTATGGAACCTTGATCAAAGTATAAGGACCGAAACTACCAAACTAAATCATACATGAAAAACAAAACAGTTACCACCTGAAATAGTGATTTTAATAACGGATTTTTATTAAAAGGGTGATAAAATATTATAAATAAATAAAATATTATATAATGAATCTATAATAAATATATAATAAATCTATATTTATTATACAATATATTTGAACACATATAAAGGAAATCAGACCCCAAGGTAAGGGTTCATCATCCCACTTTTACTTCTATGAGACATATGTCATATTCGCCACCTATTTATTTTATGTAGTGTATATACTTCCTATTTGATATGTTACATAATGAATATATTTATATTAATGGTATTTAAAGTTTAATTTCTAGTTATTTCTCTCATAGGGGGTATGATTCAAAATTTACCAAAGCGATAAGGGTTTATTTCACAATCTCATCAATATTCAGGATTGTTTATATTTAAGTCTCTACCAAGAAATATTTATCTTCTATATCCATGTTTTATAAAAAAGTTTTCAAAAAAGTTTTTAATATTTAATTATATTATTAAAAGTCATTTTCACCCATGTTTTAATTTTAAAAAATTGTTTAAAAGGAATCTTCATATCATTTTTCAAATGAGAAACTTTTTAACCATTTTTACAATAGTGTAAAATGAATGTTTTTTTAGCTTATATGACATGAATGAATTTTCTCACCGTATTGACTAATATTTAATTTGAATATTCCTTTACAAGTTTACATGGTTCTTTTTAATGAAAATTGTTTCTTTAATACCAGTGAAGTTTTATATTTTAAAAAGTGATTTTTCAAAGTGAAAAGGTTATTTTCCTTATGAATATTTTTAATGATCTTATTATGGAAATTCTATTCAAAAATAAAAGAAAACCTTATTATACTTATAATAATTTGGGAATATACTGTAATTATATCATCCTTATTATTTTTCTAGATGGTTTATGATTAGTTTTGTCATGACCCGACCCAACGGGGCTCAAGTCACAACTACCCCTAGCCCGCCTCCATAGGCCAGGGGCTGGCGACCAGTGTTGAAAGGTATATCTTACATGGAGAGACCTTTACCTAATGTACAAGTATGAACACACCCAACCATATCAATATATAAGTGTAGAGGAATAAAAATAAAAATATGCAATACTTAGAATATAAACCAAGCATGCAAAACCTATAGGGTATACAAGAGTATGATAGTGAAAATTGAAAAGTAAAGGGGAAACATACATGCCCAACCAGAAAGATGTCCCAACCTAAAAAAATTGGAAAGTAAAATTCTGAGAGATCCCATCTCCTAATCTTATAAATATGACCAATGTATGTGGTCCAATGCACTCAGTATCCCTAAGCTCCTCCAAAGTCGCCGCCGACTTTCCTGTCATCTGCATAAGACATGACATGTGTGTGCAAAGCCCATACAGGGATGAGTATATACATACCCAATAGTATGACCTGAAATATAAAGGGGGGGTATTAAGATACACAATAGGAATAGATAGTAAAAAACTCAATCCAAAGGAAGAAGGTAACTTCATCCAACCATAGGGAGCTCAACAAGCAATGTAGGTGGACTACACACCGCGTTACTACTTTCTATAACTAGAGAGTAACAAAACCCAATCAACATGGATATAGATACACACACACACACGCACTCTCAATAAAATAAACCCAAACAAAAGGTAAATGGGATCTCCATATCATATCTCAACCCAGGAAAAGATTCGCCATCAGTTCTAGTGGTTCATCAATGATGCCCAACGTCTCATACGTCTACCTAGCAGAAAACATAAAATTCAAGCCACACCTTATCATTGTGCTGAAAATTCGAGGGGAAAAGGACCCATTACCTAATACAACATGAGGGAGATACTCTAATGGTCAAGGACCCATGCCCAGCCTAGCTGGAGGGTTCCACTCTAGGAGTCTGTAGAGGATCCCTTCCTAGCCTGACTGGAGGGTGCCACTCTAGTAGTTGAGTACCCATGCCATGTCTCTATAGGAGGGTGCCACTCTAGTAATTGAGGACCCATTACCATACCGACTTCAGGTTTCCACTCATATATTAAAGGACCCATTCAATTTCTTCATAAGAGAGTGACACTCTAATCATTGAGGACCCATGCCCAACCTGGCTAAAGGGTGACATTCAGATAGTCGAGGACCCATGCCCAATCTCTAAAGGAGGGTGAAACTATAGTAATAAAGGACCCATGCATAACCAATATGTAGGGTTACACTTGGATAATCAATGACCTATTCCCTGTCTTCACAGGAGGGTTCCACTCTAGTCATCGAGGACTCATGCCTAGCCTAATTGGAGGGTGCCACTCATAGAAGCCTTGGGTGATCCTGCCTAATCACTGTCATCATCGAGTGTCTCCTAAATAAGAATCACGCTTGGAACATATCACATAATATCTAAAATCCACTATAGAGTACAATATCATGTTATATGTGAAAAAACACTCAGGATAGGCTACTCATGGGCCAAAATTTGAGTTCAAACGAAGGACATACGAGAGGTTAAAGTTTCTTAAAAAAACAAGGGGTACATGGCATGTGAGGGGGCCCATATGATGTGTGGTCCCACTAAATCACCTGAACGTGTCCTTGTAGATACAAAAATTGCTTCCCATGTGACCATACATGGAATTTAGTGGGTCTACACAGCATGTCTGAGCCACCTGGGGTCCTGCCCATGCTCTTTGGTTGTGCCAGTGTATCCATCCCATGTTCATGTAATTTGACACATGATGTGTGTCTAGTCATTCCCATTCACATGTACTTCTGGATTATATGCTAATCCCACCATCATAAGGTCACATGGAATGTGGGGGTCCCACATGGCATGTGATACTTATAATTTGCTGAAACCCTAGCCACCACAGCCATGGACCTACACGCCATGTGTTCTTTAAACTATAGGACATATAATCAAGATTTTCATAGAATCTTAGACCTTGTCTCCAAGATTTAGATTCAACATCCCTTCCTTTATATCTGACCACTAATCCTCTTGAAATTGAAGGATCTTATAATCATTCCTGATTTCTATCCATCGGGTGTCCAAAACTCAAATCCTCGTTGGTTCTTTGCTTCCTGCACACACTATGTACCTCGCGCATATCAAGTTCTTACACCCTTGACAATTTGGATGAAAATCATCAAAATGATCACCCAAAACCTGAAATATAACCGAATCCATCCCTGATTTGTTGATCCATCCCTCACATGTGAATCTGTCACAAATCTAGGGGTCTGATCGGGTTCAATGCCGCCTAACAATGTCGAACTGATACCCATAGTCCGATCAATGAAGAACATAAAGAATTTGTGGTATAAAGGAACAAAAAAAAAGGATTAAAAATTGTTGAAAAAGTTATATTGGAAAACTAATATAATTGGGAGATCCAGGATTAGAAAACAATTGAATAAATAATTTAATTTCAATATGCAAGTGCATGTAAAGTCTAGAAATTAGCGCAGATCAAAGAAAGGCTTGATCATGCTCAATAAATTTAATAAAAAATGGTGTAAACCATGTAATGATGAGTCCTACCTAGATATTGTATCTTTTTTAATCGAATAACCTACCCACCAATGATTGAAAGGAGTCATTTCATCTGCTGCATCTCTATTTGCCCCGATCTAAAGTTTTGTCGTTGTCCGATGTTGATTCGCCAACAAAGGAGAGGAAGAACGCCTCTTGGTCATCCAAAGGTTTATACGGATAACCTTAGAGGATTTTACATAATGAAATATTTATAGAAAATATGTTTAGGTCATTTTAAATTAAAAAATTAAATTAATTAATTAATTTAATTTAAAATGCACCCGCCAACGATCATTTTATCCGAACGCCCCATGCTGAACTATTTTAGGTCGCGCCCTAGGTAAACATCACATTCAAGACTCAACCGTGGTCTCAAATTTATGATCCAAGATTACATTTAAGATTTATCTCATTTTCTTTAAGAAAACTACATGCATGTAATACAAAATATATTTGATGTTTTTATAAAATTAATTCTGGGTACACCAAGCTTTGGAATCGCACGCCGTCTTAGCGCCTGGCTCTAAAAATATATGTAGAAATATTTCAAAGTCTTACAAGGAATTTTTTTTGTCTCTACACCATTATCTCCATTAATATTTTCATCCCCAAAAATCAAAACCACACAAAAAGTTTAGGATATTGAGCCCTCATACGGCTCTCTCGCTCTCAGGAACTCTATTTCACATTACCATGTTGACACAACATGTGATCCAAGGGGATGGTACATCCACACAAGGTCCTCTCATGTCGATCCTCAATCACCACCAAGTTCTCTACAAAAGTGGATCCATCCTCGATGTCTAGCTCTTCCTAGTCAATAACGTGTGTGAGATCATGCACGTATCTCCTCAGCTGCGACATGTGGAAAACATCATGCACTCAATCCAACTACAGTGGTAGGTAAGGTGTTAAGAAACATCGCCAACCCTATGTAAGATCTCAAATAGCCCGATGAACCTCACAGATTGCTTGAATCCCTATACAAACCTTCATAATTCTCATCTTGGGGAGACTATCAAGAAAACATGGCCTCATTGCTCAAACTCAAAGGGACAATGATGATGATCTACATAATATTTTTTCTTACTCTAGGACATCCTAATACACTCATGGATGAACTAGACCTTCTCCTTCATCACCCGCACCATCTCTAGACCCATAAGAGATGCCTCACCAATATTTATCCTACACAAGGGTGACCTGTAGGGTATCCCATATAGGGCCTCAAAAGGTGTCATGATGATAGTAGAGTGGTATTAATTTTTGTACACAAACTCTACCAAGGGAAATTGATCCTCCCAACTCTGACCAAAGACCAACATGCAAGCTCTCAGTATATCCTCTAACACCTGGATAGTATGCTTGGTCTTCCCATTTGTTTGGGGGTGGAAGGCTATAATCATCCTCATCTGGGCCCCAAATTCCTCCTGCAAGCCTCTCCACAACCATGACATACACTGAACATCACTATCATAAAAAATAGATAAGGGAACCCCATTAAAGGGAACAATCACTTGTATGTACATCTACCCCAAACTCTCCATCGAAATCTACTTTCTGATAGCAAGAAAGTGTTCCGAATTCATGAGTTAATAAACTATCATCCAAATGGTGTCACGAACCTTCTATTTCCATGGAACCCTATCACAAAGTCCATGGATATGATGTCCCACTTCCACTCTGGGATCTCAATGGGCTGTAACAAACCTGCCAAAACCTTGTGATCAACTTTCACCTATTGATAGGTGAGACACTAAGAGATGAACTCAACCACACTCTATCTCATGCCGGTCCACCAAAACTACAACTGAAGGTCTCTATACATCTTCTCCACATTAGGATGTACTGCTAAAGGAGAAGTTTGAAACTCCCTCATCACCTCCTCTCACATCGTGACTGGGACCACCATTCATCCTTGTAAAAAGGATGATGTTATTCCCTCCTTTAGAATATCCATCCGGTGAATCTACTATGGATATTTGGTCACACAAGACCTCACTATCGATGTCTCCCAGCTGGGACTCTCTCGTATGCTCGAGAAGTCGAGGATTAAACACCATCAACTAAAAAAAATATACACCCTCATGCTCATCCAGGGTTAACTACAAGGAATACAAAGCTCTAAATCCTCATGTACCAAGAAAGCTCGGGACTTCCTACTAAGGTCACCTACTAATACGTTTCCCTTTCTTGGAGTTTAAACTATCTAAAAGTCATATTCTTGCATGAAATCCAACCAGTGTTTCCATATCAGGTTCAAGTCTCTCTGCATGAAGACATACATGAGACTCTAATGGTCCGAGTAAACCAAAAAGTGATCTCCCAGAAGATAGTGTCTCTACATCCTTAGGGTGAATAGTACTGCTTCCAGATCTAGGTAGTGAGTCACATAGTTCTTCTCATGGGGTCTCAAATGCCTCAACTAGTATGTGATAAATTCCTATCGCTGCATCAACATGTAGTTGATCCCAACTCTCAAGGTATTGTAATACACTATGTACTTCATGCCTTCCTCTAGTAGTATCAAAATAGGAGCGCTTGTCAGCCTTAGTCTCAAATCCTTGAAGGCCCTCTAACACTACTCAGTCCAGGTAAAAGGTTTCCCTTTATATATTAGGTTGGTCAAATGGGATGCAATCCTAGATAATTTTTCCAAAAACCTCCAATAGTACCCTGACAAGACAAGAAAAATCCACACCTCTAACATGCTCTTGGGTAGATCCTATGTAAGCACTGTATCTATCTTCATTGGTCCATGAATAAACCATACTCAGAAATGACATGCCCTATAAAGTGAACATCACGAATAAAAAAATGACACTCTGAGATCTTACCATAAATCTAGTGCTCCCAAAGAAAATATAGGACCATCCTAAAGTGCTCTGTATTATCCTCATCTGACATAGAGTAAATGAGTATGTCATCGATGAAGATAACCACAAACTAGTCTAAGTACAGCTGGAAAACTCGGTTCATCAATGCCATAAAAATGGTGGGGGGATTTGTCACACCAAAGGGCATCACCAGAAACTCATAGTGTCTGTAGAGACATCAGAATGACAAATTCAGAATATCAGCCTCATAAACCCTCAACTGGTGGTAGTCGGACCTGAGATTGATCTATGAGAACCATCTCTCACCTCATAAATGGTCAAAGAGGTCATCAATCCTCGGTAATGGGTACTTGTTATTTATTATGGCCTGATTCAGTTGACTATAATCCACACAAAGTACAAGCTACCATCAGTCTTTTTCATAAAAAAACTGGAGCTTCATAGGGGGACACATTGATCCCAATGAAACCCTTCTCTTGAAGGTCCTCCCACTTCAACCACATCTCCTAGAGTTCGGTAGGGGCTATCTAATATGTTGCAGAAGATATTTAAGCAGTCCCAAGATAAAAGTTGATACAAAACTCCATATCTCTCCTTGGAGGTAGTATAAAAACTTCCTTGAGGAATACATCCACATAATCCTCCATGATTGAAGGAATCCAGATTCCTGAAGAGCTTACTACACCAAGGACTATACTCACCAACTGATGGGTAATGGGATACAGCCTCCTGATCACAGCACCCACTCACCCCACCATGAGATATCTCTCACCCATAAAGGAGAATCTCACCCCATCAATGTAAAGACATCTGAATCATCTGTGGTGATATTAAATTTGGGCTCAAACTATAGACAACCAATCCATATCCAAGATGACATCATATGGTTCCATTGTGATGACTAAAATGTCCCACATGAACCTATCTCCACCAAGCAATAACTCTCACTACTGGAAGATAAAATGTATAGAAGAATTATTCTCTATAGGAACCTAAAGACAAAACTGATAGGCTAAAGCCTCTATTAGGAGCTCCAGATCTTACACTAGGAGTATAGAGATGAAGGAATGATTAGAACATATGTTTAATAATACTGAATTAAGAGTATAAAATACACAGATTGTACCTTTAATAATCTCACGTGTCGTGGGTTCATAATCCTCCATAGCCTGCAACTTTCCATGGCCCCAACCGCCAGCTCCCTGAGCCTAATGTTGTCTGCTTAGTGGTGGTGATGGAAGGATATCATAACAATTTTCACCACCCATAGCTCCTCCTACTCCTCCTAATAATTTTCTAGCTCCACCTCTCTAACCTCTCCTGGGAGATCCATGATCACAACACTTCCTTTTCCATAATGATCCATTAGCTGTCTTCCTGATATCCTTAGCAAGTCTGGTCGGGCAGTCACATGCTATGTGATCTTTCTAGTCACAAGCATAAAATTGTCCCTCTTCAGGCTTCCCTAGTTCTCTACGCTTCCCCTGACCATGTGCCTGAGCCTGATCTTGGGATGACCTCTTGCACTAAGATCTTATCGATTGGAGTCTTCTAGCTACTATAGATGACTTAGCTCTGTGATACCCACTACTATCTTTAGCTAACTGACATCCCTCTAATAGGAAACTCTCTATCACCACTGCCTGTTCCAACACCCCAATATAGGTGAGAATTCACAAGGGTACTACACTAGCATGAATCTATTTGTGGAGTCCCTTATCAAACTTTCATGCTCATAAGTATCCATCCTAGATCATGTTAAGTGAGTAACGCATAAGGTCTGTGAACCTTTCCGCATACTTAACCACTATTAGCCCTCCCTTCTTCAACTCCAACATTTATTGAATCTGAACTGAGTGAAAATAGAAGAGGTAATACTCCTAATAGAACAAATAATGGAATTTAGGCCATAAGAGTGTTGAATCATCATGCATATAGGTAACAATACTCCACCAGCATCCAATTGCTCTGTAGAAAAGGCCAGATGCTAGCACAACCACCTGATCCATCAGTGTTCAGATAAGCCTGAAGATACAGACCACTGACTCTAGCCAATCCTCCACTACTTGGGGATCTGGTTCACTGCAAAACCTCAATAGTCTATGGAACTAGAACTCATGGAGTGTGCTAAGCCAACACAGATCCTTATCCTGCTCTGTTGGTATGATCTGCTACTCAATAGGTAGGGGTGATGCTACCTGTCCACCTAGAGGATGAATCTCATGGGATAGACCCTAAAATGAGGCCTCGTCACTCATCAGATCATCATCATGATTTAGAACTAGTATCCTGGATGGTTTTCATTGTGGATGCATCCAAAAAATTTAATCAAGATGTACCATGGTCAGATGAGGACATATATATACAATAGAGATCTTAATTAAGAAGTAATGTCAATGAATTAATCCCTTATTATGCATGTAATATTGATCCCTGCAACCAATGTCTTAGTATTTTGAGTTGAAAAACAAGTAGTAAAGTTCCTACTGATTGGATACGTCGACTGCCTGTACCATCACTGGGTTCCCTGGCCTGAAAGGCATACTTGAGACACTTTGAAACTATTGCCCTAAATCCCAACCAAATCCTCATAAGGGGACTACTCCAAACACCATACCAAGGATCAAACCACCTTTGATACTAATCCGTCAAGACCTGACCCAACGAGTCTTAATCCACAACTACCCCTAGACCTCCTCCATAGGAGAGGGGCTGAAGACTAGCACTGAAAGACATATCTAACATGGGGAGGCCTTTACCTAATGT
Organism: Viscum album; assembly: GCA_963277665.1. NCBI lineage: Eukaryota > Viridiplantae > Streptophyta > Magnoliopsida > Santalales > Viscaceae > Viscum > Viscum album. The sequence goes on from OY728138.1 coordinate 1,834,832,264, forward strand.
ACTTGTACGCACACACCTAAACATATCAATGCATAAGTGCATAGGAATAAAAATAAAAGTATGAAACAACTAGAATATAAACCAAGCATGCAAAACCTCTAGGGTGTGCAAGAGTACGATAGTGAAAACTGAAAAATTAAAGGAGAAAAATACACACCCAATGAGAAATATGTCCCAACCTGAAAAAATTGGAAAGTAAAATTCTGAGAGATCTTAGCTCTTGATCAAAAATCCACGAACACCATACACGGTCCAATGCATCTGATATCCCTAAGGTTCTCTAAAATTATCATTGAACTATCTGTTGTCTGCATAAGACATGAAACATGTAGGAAAATCCCATGCAGGGGTGAGTATATACATACTCAGTTGGATTCCCTGAAAGATGAAGGGGAGTAGCAAGAGCCACAACATGAATAAATAGTGAACAGATCAATCCAAAGCAAGAAGGTAACCTCATTTAACCACAGGGAGATCAAAACATTATATAGGTGGACTAAAAGACATGACACTACTACCCATAACAAGATAGTAGAAAAATAAAATCAATATGGACACACACACACAAACACACATGCTAATTAAAAGAAACCCAAATGAGAGATAAATGGGATCTCTATCTCACAACCCAACCAAGGAAAAGAGTAACCATAAGTTCCTAAATTCTATCAATGATGCCTAGTATCTCATGTTTCTACCCAGAATAAAACATCCAAGTCAATCCAAACCTATTCACCATGATACAAAATCAACGGGAAACAATATTTGGTTGGAAGAACCATTCCCTAATATAATAGGAGGGTGCCACTCTAATGGTCAAGGACCCATGTCTAGCTCAACTGGAGGGTGTCACTCTAGGAGTCTATAGAGGACCCATGCCTAACCCGACTAGAGGGTGCCACTCTAGTAGTCAAGGACTCATGCCCTGTCTCCGTGAGAGGGTTCCACTCTAGTCATTGATGACCCATGCCTAGACCATCTGGAGAGTTCCACTCGAATAGTCAAGGATCCATGCCCTGTCTATATAGTAGGGTTATACTCTAGTTATTGAGGACCCATGCCTATCCTAGTTGGAGGGTTCCACTCAGATAGTCAAGGACCCATGCCCTATCTTTGTAGGAGGGTGCCACTCTAGTCATTAAAGACCCATGGCCAAACTGACTGGAGGTTTCCAATCAGATAGTCAAGGACCCATTACCCATCTTTACAGGAGGGTGTCGTTCCATTCATCGAAGACCCATGCCCAACCTATCTAGAGGGTGCCACTCGGAGAAGCCTCTGGTGATCCTACCCACTAACATCATCAAGCATATCCCAAATAAGATCCTTTCTTGAAAAATATCACATCATATCCCAAAATATACTATGGAGTAAACCATCACATTATACATGAAAAAACACTTAGGATATTCTACGGACGATCCAAAATCCAAGTCCAAATGAAGGACATATGAGAGGTTGAAGTTTACTAAAAATGAAACAAGGGGTACACGACATGTGAGGGTACCCACACAACATGTGGTCCTAATCCATTACCTATATATATCCTTAGAGGTTCATGTATCACTTACCATGCGACCATACATGACATGTAGAGGGTCTATATGGCATGTCCGAGCCACTTGGGGTCTTTCCCGTGCTCTCTAGACATGCCCATGTATCCATCCCATGTTTGTGTACTTTGGCACATGGTGTGTGCCTGGCCGTGATCATTTCCATGTACTTAAAGAGTACACATCAAGCCTACTGGGACAAGGTCACATAGAATGTGGGGGTCCCACATGACATGTGATACTTATAATTCATTGAAACCCTAGCCACTGCAGCTGGGACCCTACACGCCGTGTGCTCTTCGGACCACACAACGTGCAATCATGATTTTCACAGAATCTTAGATATGGTATATGTGATTCAAATACAACATCCTTTCCTTAAGATCTAGACTCATATCCTTTCAAAATCATAGGATCTTTCCTCCTTTAATTGTTTTCATCCATTCGATGGTTGTAAATCAAATCATCATAGGTTCATCACTTTTTGCATGCACCGAGCACAACACACATATCAGGTTCTTGCAACCTTAATAATCTGGATGTTGATCATAAAAATGATCACCCAAAACCAAAAATCTAACCAAATTCATCCCTCACACATTAATCCATTGCAAATATGGGGGTCTGATTGGGTTCGGTAACACCCAAAAATGTCGAACCGATACCCATAGGCCGATCGGTGAAGAATGAAAAGAATTTTTGGGATAAAGGCACCAAAAAAAAGGTTTGAAAATCATTGAAAAATCTTTCTTGACCAATGAATATAATTGGGAGATACATGGTTAGAAAAATAAATAAATAAAAAATTTAATTTCAATACGCGGGTTCATGCAACGTTTAGATCAATGAAAGTCTTAATCATACTTAATAAATTTAATAAAAAAGGGGATAAACCATGAATTGAAAAGTTCTAACTGGATATTGGATCATTTTTCATCAAAGAACATACTCTTATCCTCCAAATCCATTTTTTTCAATTTTCTAAAAATCTAGTTTAAGGATAACCAGTAACCGTACAAACAAAACATCCGGATTCAAATCCGCAGATCCATATAATGGTACCCGAACATTCCAGATACAATTCAAATTTTCAAAATTCAAAATTCGAGTGAGACACATGTCCTCCTCGAATCGTACAACCACATTGAACCGTGTGTCATCATACATCTCCATCATCACATCAAAATAGGTCGCCAGTGATACAATCTCGTCATCGTCAGCCCCACCGCCGTCCTCACCTGGACCTTCCGCATGTCATCCTCTTCAAGCAGTAACCACTTCACTCGAATAAAAATGCTAGAATCCACCATGGAGACCTAAAACTAGGGATAAAAAAGAAATAAACGAACCTATAACCTCTAACTTCATATCAGGACTCCTTTGTGCACACTTTGATAGAACCATCATAATCAGTCTGATCCACAGAACTGCCGGCGAAACCATCATAACCCTCCAACAAACCACGAGACAAGCACCCAAGGGTACAATCCACAAAACCAGTGATCCTTCAAAGACTTGAGCAAGGAATAAGAAACCATATGTCTTCCTTGCATCAAAACCCTTCACCACAAACATCCCTGGCTCAACCCCGACACCGCCTAGAGTCATCAACGCAACTCCACATCGAACCGAAACCAATAACTCACCAACCAAATCCACCACCACACCATTTAATCCACAATACCGAATCAAATCAAAAATTCTAACCCCAATACTCCACCACCATCTTCATCGTCAATCAAACATCCTTACATGACCACCTATCCTAAAGGAACAAAACCCCTGCAACTCCATCGCTCCCACTCCGACTTGGAGAGGCACGATTGAACACTAGGTCAGAGCAGGGTAGGGCGGTCGAGGATGAATAAGAGATGCCAACTATGGAGGTGACTGGAGACCCAACAACCACCAAACCACAAATCCAAAGATTGAAGGAATCACCACACCATATCCGACCCGAAGAGGCATATAACACCTTGATCTACCTCGATCGGAAGTTTCATCATAGTCTGATGTCAATTCACCAACAAAGGAGAGTAAGAACATATCTTGGTCCTACCAAGGTTCATGTGGCTAACCATGGAAGATTTTAAATAATTTTTTATTTATATAAAATCCATTTAGGTCATTTTAAATTAAAAAATTAAATTAATTAATTAATTAAATTTAAAATGCACCCGCCAATGGTTGTTTTATCTGAACACCCCGTGCCAACCTATTTTAGGTCACACCTAGGGTAAACATAACGTTATGAACTCAACCATGGTCTTAGATTTTTGATCTGAGATTATATCTAATAATTATCCCATTTTATTTAAGAAACTTTATGCACCTAATATAAAATATATTTAATATTTTTATAAAATTAACTCAGGGCACATTGGGCTTCATAATTTCACTCCACCTCAGCACCTGTCACTGAAAATATATGTAGAAAAATTTAAAAGTATTACAAGGACAAAACTAGGTCTCTATAAGTTTGACCAGGGATGTACTATTTTGATACCATTAACCATATTATTCTGGATATTTTATGATTATTGATTGAGAAATTTATTAACATTTTGTATGTTAGTTTCAATATGAATGTTTATGTTGATTATGTTTCACCCATTTCATATGAGGAATGAATTGGACTTAGTAAGTGACTGGCAGAGCCTACTATAGCCCCTCGATGCATTGGTAGGTCTCATGAGACAAACTAGCTTGGGTTTTGGATGAGGCCTTATATAACAACCCAAACTTCTCATACATGAATATTACACATTTTTAGATAAATATTCAATACATCACACAAACACATGAATGCGGACCATAATAGTTTAGTGCCTTTGGAAACTTGGAACACAATCTTCTAGTATGGTGAAATATCTTTAATGTTTCCCATAATGATCTTCCCCTTTAGTACTCCTACTTAAAACATTTATTCATAACCTAGGGAAAGGAAAAATAAGAAAGGGTGATCTCAGATGCTCAATAATGGTAAATAAAAGAGATATGCAAGAATAAAATGAATATAAGGGTATGCGAACATGAGAATAACATTTTAAAACCATACCCTGCATATAAAATATCATAATCATGAATCATGGAATAAAGATTGGGAGCTTATAAGACTTGAATGATAAGATAATAATAAAACATGAGCTATGAGAGAATAACATTGGCATAAGACATATATTTATAGAATACACATCAAATTATAACATTATAAACATGTATAAATAGAAAAAGGTTCACTCATTATGTTAAGGATATGGAATAAGGCCAGGTCCATGAATATCACTATGGACTTGAAAGATAGGTCCATGCATAACATTTTGAACATGTAATTATGTTCACAAATAACATTGTGAACATGTAATCAAGTTCATGTATAACATTATGAATATGTAATAAGGTTCACACATAACATTATTAACATGTAATCATGTTTACGCATAATATTATGAGCATGTAATTAGGTTTACACATAACATTATGAGCACATAATAAGGTTCACACATAACATTGTGTACATGTAATCAGGTTTGCACATAACATTGTGGCCATGTAATCAGGGTCACACATAACATATATACTCATGATTTATCCATTATTACCCAATGAATTTAAGGGAGATATAGGTCCCACCCTTCACATAATGAAAATCATACACATGTGTTCCCTAAGATCATAAACATTCATCATATCATAACCCATGAAATGAAATGGGTATTATAAAAATTTAATCATAGAATAACCCATGAAAATAAGTGGGTTTAATAATTATTTCATCTTGGTGTAACCCATGGAAGATAAATGGGTTTCATAAAAATCATGACATCAAAATATAAACTATTCAGAGAAAGAGTATGAATGGTATCCTTGGATAATATCCCCAGTAAGGAATAGGTAACACTAATGGATTCCATCTTATATGTAAAATAATTTTGAAATATAATTTAAAATATTTCTTGTGGAAGATATCATTTTTCTTTGAAAAAATCTTTTTAAAACATAAATCATTTTAAAAACATTTTTCTTTAAAAACAACCTTTCAAAATTATAAAGGAAGATTTTAAAATAATTTAAAACACTTTTTAAAAAATAAAACATTTTAAAAATACCTTCCCTTGAAAATGAAATTAAAATATCATTTAAAAACATTTCCAATTTTTTTAGAAAACATGGTTTTGGAAGAAAATATATTTCTAATCGAAAGGAGACCCCAAAGAAGAGGTAACATTCATCAATGAACATTTTTGTTTTATATCTTCCTCAAAACCCTTAAATTATTTTTATCTCATGATTATATAACAAAATAATTATATTAAATATACTAATATGTTTTTATGTTAAGTTTATGACCTATAAACACACACACTGTCATCAAATGGGTTTCGAAATCATTGTTTGTGTGTACGACAGACTATCGCCTCATGAATCGATGTCATTTGTTTTTCCATTATCACCTCTCAAGGTTGAGAATAATGATGGACATACTATTTATATATGATATATATGATATTTATGATATATTTATGATTTTTAATTATTATATAACACATATCTTTGTTCTTTATATTTTTTTTTGAATACGATAACATTGTTCGTATGTACAGCGGACTACCGTCTCGCGAAGCAATGCGATTCGTTCGCGATTTACATGGAATATATTAAGGTTGGGTTTAATAGAAATATAAAATATATATATAACATAAAAATTCTAATATAATTCTAATATATATATCATTTACTTTTATTTCATTCAATATGAAAAAAAAATATAAACAACGTTCATGCGTACATATGACCTACTGTCTCTATGAATAGTGTATTTCATTTCCTATCACTAAATTTTATGGATTAATCTAAATACATATATAATAAATATATATGATATTTATATCATTTATATCATTATTTATATGATTAAATCATGGTATAATTAATAGTACCAAGAATAAAAATTCAAAACATGTATGAAAAATAAAGTGGATATTACCCGAAACATAACTTTAACATGAAATTGTTAATAAACAGGTAATATAAAGTCATAATAAAATAATATATGGTATGATATATATGAATATGGTTATTTGGTATATTTATAATAAAATTATATTTATTATACATGAGTTTTGAATGAGTACAACAGAATTCAAGACTTTGGGTAAGGGATTTACGTCTCACTTTTTACTTTTGCAAGACACATGCTATATTCACCCCATATTTCTTCTATATAGTGTATATACTACCCATGAATTTACTTTATGATTCTTATACATAATTTTTTTGGTATTTACACATCCATTTTAGGATATCTCTTTCATGGGGTTATGGTTTCAGAGTTACCAAAGCAGTAAGGGAGTTTTGTCTCAATTTGCCTTCTTTGAGACACATGTTATGTTATGAGGTGTATATACTAACCCTTTTACATGATATATCATGAATATAATTATTTTCATGATATTTTAAGCTTATTTTAATGTTATTATTTTATGTGGATTATGATTCAAAGTTACCAATGTGGTAAGAGTTTATTATTACAATATCACCATTTATCAGGATTATTTATGATTATGCTTAAATTGATGAAATATTATAATCCATATCTCAATAATTATCATAAATTTTATTATACTATAGTTATTCATGATATATTCATGTAATGGTACCATTTTTTTACTCTTTGGTACTTAATATAATCAAGAAAATGTTTTTAAGAAAATTCAACTTTATTTCTCTCTTCGGTTGGAAATATATTTTCTTCAAAAACCATGTTTTCTAAAAAAATTGATTTTTTTTAAATTACATTTTAAGGTAATTTTTAAGATAAAGTATTTTTAAAATGTTTTATGTTTCAAAAAGTTTTTTAAATTATTTTAAAATCTTCCTTTATAAGTTTGAAAGGTTATTTTCAAAGAAAAATGTTTTCAAAATGATTTATGTTTTAAAAAGAGTTTTTCAAAGAAAAAAGGATATCTTCCAAAAGAAATATTTTAAATTATATTTCAAAATTATTTTACATATAATATGGAATAAATTAGTGTTACATATTTCTTACTGGAGATATTATCCAAGGATACCATTCATACCCTTTCTCTAAATAGTTTATATTTTGATGTCATGATGTTTATGAAACCCATTTCTCTTCCATTACCAAAACTCTTGTATAATAAATATAAGTTTATTATTAATCTAAAAAAGAAACATATTCATATATATCATACCATATATTATTTTATTATGACTTTATATTACCCATTTATTAACAATTTCATGTTAAAGTTATGTTTCGGGTAATATCCACTTTGTTTTTCATACATGTTTTGACTTTTTTATTATTAGTACTATTAATTAGAACATGATTTAATAATATATATAATGATAAAAATGATATAAATATCACATATATTTATTATATATGTATTTATAGTAATCCATAAAATTTAGTGATAGGAAATGAAATACACTGTTCATGGAGACAGTATGTCATACGTACGCATTAACGTTGTTTCGATTTTCTTGTCATATTGAATAAAAGGAAAGTAAATGATATATATATTATAATTATATTATAATTTTTATGTTATATATATTACATATTTCTATTAAACCCAGCCTTAATAGATTCCATGTAAATCCTGAACGAATCACATTGCTTTGCGAGATGGTAGTCCGCTGTACACACAAACAACGTTATCGTATTCTCACAAAATAGAAATTATGAAGAAATATATTATATAAAAATTAAAAAATCATAATTATATCATAAATATCATATATAAATAATATTTATATCATTATTCCCAACCTTAAGAGGTGATAATGGAAAACAAATGACATCGGTTCATGAGGTGGTAGTCTGCCGTACACACAAACAATGATTTCGAAACCCATTTGATGGAAGTGTGTATGGTTATAGGTCATAAACACAACATAAAAACATATTAGTATATTTAATATACTTATGTTGTTATATAATCATAATATAAAAATAATTTAAGGGGTTTGAGGAAGAAATAAAACAAAAATGTTCGTTGATGAACGTTACCTCTTCTTCAGGATCTCCTTTTGGTTTGCAATAAAGGCCTTCCCTATTTTTATTTATAATCTAAGTAAGTATTATAGGATTATAGGATAGATTTAATACTTTATTTTGGTAGGTATTAGATGAAATTATTTGTTTTGAAGGTGTGAAGAGGGGTTTTGGTCTTTTATAAGTGGGAGAGAGGATACATTTGATGTTTTTGAAAAAGTTAGGTGTACCCACGTTTTTACCTAAAAAAGGATTAAATAATACACTAAATTAAATACATGAAGGTTTAAAGTTTAAATATGTCTATAAAATAGAATTTTTACAAGTTTCTAGGTCATTTACCCCTTAAGTTTAAAGTTTAGTCCCTTGATAAACTTATTTTTCTTTCAATCACCATGATTAATTTTAACTATTTTCGCTAATAATTTTAGTAAAAAATTAAGTTGAAATTATTATAAATTATAAATAATGATTATTAAATATATATAATCCATTTTTTAAATTCAATTGATATAATATTCATAAATTAATTTAAAATTAATCCCACAACTGTGTCGAGAAAATTGGTTTTTAAAGTGAAAAAGATCAAAAGTTTAAAAAGTTTTTATACTCAATTTCAATATGAAATTAATTAAAATTAAATTAATTAGATTAATAGATGTATAATTGAACCAATAATTCATAAAAAAATAGGATATAATTTAACTATATAAATAAATTAATGAAAAGACTGTTTTCAATTAAAATTCAGTATTTTCACTATTCATCAAAAAATGAAACATTTTAGAAAAATCAAAAAAATTAATCCTTAGACAATTTTTATGTTAAAATTTTAAAAATGAACTTTATTTTTTCAAATATAATTTATTCAAGTGTTAAAAATTGGTTTTAAAATAAGCGCACCATTAAAAGGCGATAAAACTGTCTTTTTGAAAAATACGTCTTTTTATACATAAAATTGATTTATTCTTATCTATTGTCTATAAAACACATAAGATGATATTTTATTTAATATATAATATATAAATTACATTAAAATCATTCATAAAAATTGGTTTTTTTAATTTATTGATATAAAACATGTTTGTACATAGAAAAATAATTTTTCAGAAAAGGAATTTCTTTATTTTTTACTTTCATTTATAATAAATTAGTTACCAAAGAGTTCATTTTATAAACAAGATTAAACCATATTTTCATAATTTAGTTAATCCTTTTCATAATTTCTATTCCAGTGACTAATTAATAGCTATAATAATATTTTAATAATATGTAATGTTTTGTTTAAACTCGGTGTTGCGTGTAATACAAGCTAAGTTTGATATTTTGTGAAACACAGTATAAACTTGGTATTATGTGTAACATAATCCAAAATCAGTGTTTCATGTAACTCAAGCTAAAATAAGTGTTGTGTGTAACTAAAAATCTAAAAATATTAAATTTATTTTTTTTCTTCACAAAATATCATGGTGTTACACCTTACCCATTTATATAGATATCATGGAACAAGGCCTTGATGGTATTTTTAGATGTCTTGGCCTTGGAATCGATAGTAAGTTTTAGATGACTAAAATTATTAATTCCATTATTATGAAATCAGTTATTAATGTCCATGTGATTATTTAATTTGTTATGATATCCATGGATAATTTTCTAGATTATGAGATTATTTATTTGGTATTATATGATCATCATTTATTCTTTACATATTATTTATGTCTTATTTATATTTCTCTTTATGCACACCCTTACTAAGCATATGAGATTACCCCTTTCTTATGTTTTCTTTCCCCAGGATACTATAAATTGTTTTACGATTAATATGCAAGGATATGCTAAAGGGGATAATGGTGTTCTCAATGAAAATACTATTTTGTATTTTAAATTTTCAAATGTAATGCGAAATTCAAGTATGTATCTAGTTTACCAAGATTAAAAAAAATATTTGTTCCTTTGGGATACAATTGTTTATATCTAGTGCCAATTTAATTAAGTAACCACCGGCTCTGGGCTATTGGAGTCAGATTCCATACAATTGGTATCAAAGCTAGTTTTAGTAGAAACATTGGGAACTAGATATAGTAAAACATAAATTAAAGAACTTAACCCTATGATAAACCTTGAAAATATTCCAAAAGAAACAAAGCTTATGATTTTAAGATTACTTTTCAATTTATGTTAAGTGTTTCAATAGTTTTTAAATTATACATTATGATTCATAATGTTATAATCTAATCTAGTGCATTCAATTATTTAGAAATGGTGCCTAGTAGAAGAAATGGAAATTATATCAATGCATGTAATCAATTTAGTAATTTCCCTCTTAGGAAAGATAATGAAGATGGAGTTGGAGCTACAACTAAATATGAACAAATTATAACTATATTAGGACAAATGACTCGGGTTATGAGTAATAACCTTTCTCATATGAAGCAACCCACTAATCTAAAATGTAGGTGTAACAATGATATAACACTTCACACATAAACAACCTCTATTATTTAATGGGATTATAAATCCATTTGTAGCAATGAATAAGTTATTTAGAGAAGATATTTCTCACTTTGGAAATTAATGAAAGGGATAAAGTTGTCATAATAGTTTATCATCTCTCAGGGTACTCAGATCAATGGTGGTAATTGATTCAAAACACTAAGGATGACTAGGAAATATCAATCATGCGATATAAGGGTTTTAAGGAAATTTTCATGGAAAAATATTTATCTCATGAAAAATGAGTAGATATAGAGAGAAAATTATTGATTCTAAGACAAAAAGAAAGAGGAAAATGTTGCTAAGTATGAAAATAAATTTACAAGGTTAGCCAAATATGCTAAAGACTATGTACGCAATCCAAAGAGTAATATTAATTGTTTATTTGATGGGCTTAAACCAATCCTTCGAAGGGAAATAGTCTCCTAAACATTCTCATCATATGAGGATATAGTTTCATGTGTTATAAATATAGAAAAATAATTATTAAAGTATTATGTATTTGAAGTAAATCAAGAGAAGACAAGGATGATAGAATAAAAAATGGATAAATGGAAGAAGGTAAAGGACTTTCCCACATGTCATAATTGTGGAAAGAAACACCCTGGTGCTTACTTGAAAGAAATGAGAGTTTTCTACATGTGTGGAGAGAAAGTCCACCGAGCTCATGATTTCATTGGAAAGAAAGAATCTACCAATGTAAAATACTTTAAATGTAATGATATGGGGCACTACATAAATAAATACCCTAAGAGGAAAGGGAATATAGCTCAAAAGAAGTAAAGGGATCAAGGTCAACCTTATGCTATTACTATAATAAAAGTAGAATGATTAAAGTTATTGTGTATTTGGATTCAATAATTATGTTTTATAAGTATTTTATCAAAGATATTCTAGTTATAAGACTCATGTAATGTGTAAATATTGTACTGTAGAAGTTTTTATCAAGTATATGAAAGCATATATTAAATGGTACTAATAACCAATAAAGGCGATTAGTGGTAAGGTGGAATTTTTGGAGAATAAATTAATAAGGGAAATATAACCCTAATATTTTCACATTTCAACCCAGACTTATTAATTATATTTAATAATTTAAATATATTTAGTCACGTTCTTGAGTTTCGGGCTGAGCCAGTTTTTAAAATTTAACTTTTGGAGTTTTCTGCCTAGGTTCACGGCCGGCACACGGTTATGGGAAAACATGTTCTAGCCTGGGAAAAATCATGTAGCCTAGAAAATGGAAATTTCTAGGCCACATGGTCCAGTGTACAGGTGTGGACCATCCTTCAAGAGCCCATACGACCAAACCGTGCAGCATTCTAGTTTTTCAAAAAAAAAAGAAAAAAATGATGATGATTATTATTTTATTATTATTATTATTATTATTATTATTATTTTTATTAAACCCCAAATAGGGTTTTCTTCTTTTTCTCCATCCTCTTACCTATCGCACCCCACCCCTCTCCCCACTCCCTCTCTCACTCGATGCCACACCTAGGAGGGCCCTCGTGCAAGAAAACCTCCCCTCCTCTCTTGACCGATGACCGATTATCCTCCCAATCTTGGGTGAAATATTTTTTGGTAAGCTTATTCTCTCATACTCGTCCTTATTTTCTTTTATTTATTCTCTTTCATGTGGTGTTCATGTCTTGGCCGAACCCTAACCGGTTTTGGGTGTTTGTTTTGGACGGTTCTTGTTGTTTAGGGTTTGTAAGCCTCAATTAAGGTTAGTTTTTTCCACAGTCATTGAAGGCAGTGAGTTTTGAATTGGTTTTGGGTAAGGGTTCTTCGGTTCCTTCACTTTGGCCCAATTTTAATTGGGGATTTTATAATTTTTCGGTTTATTATATTTTTCTAGAGTACTTTGGACCTTATTGAGGTGGATTCGAGCCACCATTGTCAAAGGCAACTTACATGCGTATGCATAGGTAGACATATACATATATAAGTTCCCCTTTTATATATATTCAATCATGGAGGTATGAATATATATATCGGGGCTAGGTATTCTTATATATATATGTGTGAAAAATGCATATGTGTGTAAGTGTAAAGGGGTATATGAAGGTATAGACATATATATAAGGACCCCCTTGTATATATTCATGCCCATGAAAATATGTACATTGGAGCTAGGTGTCCTTATAGATATGTGAAGGTGAATATGTATGTAAGCAGAAAAGGGAATATTTTAGTGGACATTGTTAAAAAGCATCGTGTTTTGAGGTAGGTTCCCTATGACTAACCCTTTAATTTGAATTTCATAATTGATTTATTGTTTTAAAAATATGTTTTTATTATTATATAGAAATTAAAGGCTATGTAAATTGACTTTTTATTCTTGGAAATAAATTTTTAATAACTTCCCATATTTTAATTAATACATTAACATGGTTTCTTTTATTAATCCTATTTTCATGCCTATTTTTAAATGCAAATCATCTTAAATGTTTAAGTGTTTTCTCAATGCTTTTGAGTATGAGATTGGTGATTTCAAAGATGTTTTGTATGTGTGTAAAAATGGTGTTTTACCATGGGCATTGATGTGTGTATGGTTTGGAATTGTCTTAATCCCTATGGAAGTGGTTTGAAATGGAATGATAACCCAGGTTGGTTGGTTTATGATAAAAATGGGGAAATGATATGTTTTAACAAATTAGAGCACTTAGGAACCCTAGGTATCTAGGCGGGTTGCTATGGACTAGCATGCCGAATGATTTGTCAAGGCAATAAATCGGGCTCCCCAACAAGTTTTATGCTACAACACTATGATGATTTGGGGACCGCTAGAGCTTTGGTTGTGCCCTCTCTTGTGGCTTGTGCATGAAAATGGATTATATGGTTCAATAAATAAGGTATCAGGATCCTAGGACCAAGTTGATTTAGCTGTTTAGGGGATTCCCATGGTGCTTTCTATTGTTTAATTCTATTTTTATACTGTACCAATTTATTAAATGCTCTCTACTTAGTTTTCCTTTACATGTTTAAAATAATAAAAAACACATTTTACTTACCCATGTTATGTATTTCCTGATATTAGGATTTTATACCACAATGTTTCCTTCATTTCATGCTCTGTTTATTAAAAGGATTGTTGAAAGTGTATTATTCTTTATAAATGGGTTTCAAGATAAAAATGGGAAAGGGTTTTTAATATAAATTCATCTTGTTACTTGTTTTAAATTGAAATGGAAAACCTTATTTTCATATAGTTTTATTTTCAAAATAGCATGGTTAGATTTATTTTTTTAAAGGTAATACATATAAAGTATTTTGTTCTTGCATGCCTATTGAGTTTTAATACTCATTCCTATTACTCTATCTTTGTTTTTAGATTTTTGTGATACTTATAGCTCAGTCTCAATCACCATGGAGTGAAGTCAATTTGGTATATGATGGTGACCTGTGAGGTTACATGGAGGTATGCTTGGTAGTTTTTATTTCTTTTTTCACTATTAGTTTATTCTTTTATTTTATTCTTGTTTATTTATCTATCTTTTATGGGATAAATCATTCCAAAATGAGTTTTATCTAATGCATGGAACTAGTTACCATCCTAGGAGGATCATGAACACCTCTTGGGCCTTGCTGCAGGCCAACTTGGGTGACCGATTCGGGGTCGACCGAGATTGGTTCATGACAAAATGGTATCAGAGCATTAGATCTTGTTATTTGGGGATGCCCGATAATTTAGAGCTAGGATTTTCGGAATTCAAGTGGTCATTTACAGGCAGGTTCTTGATCACCACTTATTTAGAAGGATAATTTATTGCCTAGGTGATCCAGGATGGTTTTACCTTAAAATACGATCTTGGTCCTAAATTTTTCTGAGGTTTTTGGTCATTATTTGATCATTTTTGATTGAATTTGATATTTTTTGGGCTGTTTTGTTAAACTATAATGGTTGGAATGGACTTTTGGAGGGACTTAGGGGGTGCATGGTTGTTGTGAAAATTCTAGAAAACCATGCGCAGACCATGCAACTGCCTCTTATGACCTCTGATATACTCACCCAATTGGTGCATGACCTTACAAACTATGTAATCAAGCCATGTTTAGTGATTCTCCTTTGAGATTTTTGGATTTTTTATTGAGTTTTGGGCTGCTTATATTTGTTATTGTTATTGGTTTGCGTTGGTTTTTGGGTGTTTCCCTTGGTTTTTAAAATGGTAATTGGTTTATTGAAATTGGATTTCCAAAATGAAAATCTTGGGTTCTTTGAAAATGAAATGAGTTGTTTTAGAAATGAAATAGTTCTGGAAAATGTTTTGGGGTTTTTTGGAAGGTTTTTTAAAATGTGAAATGGGAGTTTATTGAAAATGGGGAATTTGAAAATGTTTTTTTGGGATGATAAAGGGTGGCTTTAAATTGGTTGGGAATTTGAATTTGGGTTGAATGTTTTGTTTTTGGGAATGAAAAATTATTTTGAATTAACCCTTGATATTCCTATGAATGATCACATATATGGATATCCACATGTGGAAATTGGATAGTTTGTTATTAGCATGTATGGATGGGTGATTTAGCTAGCATAATGACGTATATATGTGAGGCTTTATAGAATACCAATGGTGGGTACTTAACCTCTTAGGGTTATTTTGTTTTCCAAAAATGATTTTAAAAAAATGGGGATTTAAATGTTTTGAATGGTGGGAGTGGGGTGGTGTTTCCTTTTTGTGTTTAGAGTTTTCCTTTTTAGGAATTTTTGGTTTGGATGTGTTGGAAGTGTTATTGAGGTGTTGTTTGAGTTGAGTTGTTGATTTGTGATTGGGATATGGAATTTTGTCTTGTGATACATTTTGATTTGGTTTTGTGTTTCTTGTCTTTGGAGTATTCCCTAGAAAAGTCCTAGTGAGGAGTGAGTGATTGGTCTTTGAGGTGAATTCCTTGATAATCTAAGTGAATTTTGGTTTTGGAAATTAGTTTTTGTCTTCATTTAGTGGTCCAATCCTATCAAATTTTAGGTGGTTGGATTCTTTGAGAAAATTATTAATAAATTTTTCTCTAGGTATTCCCATTGATAACTCTACCCAAAATTTTAATTTAGTGGTGGATTCAAAGCCTTTACTAATTTTGGACCACACCCTAGTCTTCTTGGTTTGTCTACCACCTTTTTTAGCTGAAAAAATATAATAATACCTCATTTGTAGTTGTCTTCAAGAATATGTTTCATTCTGTGTGGCCACTTGGGTCACCAAAAGGGGGTTCTATAAGTTGTTATATCGAAAGAGGAAGTTTCATTCAGTGATCTAAAACTCATTACCTTGTGGAATTAGATGCTTCAGGACATAAAGGATCTCAAAATAGGTCTTAGAGTGAAGCTTTTCATGTAGTGGAGGAGCTTCTGGGTTTGATAGATGTGCAACCAACATATTGTCTCTGGCGATGGAGTGGAAACTATTTATGTTTCCCTTTGCTGCAACATCTCTTTTTTGAAACTTCTTATTGTGAGATCTTTGTGTCCTAATTTTCTTGTGTTTTTTGTGTTTTTGCCTTGTTTATGTGAACTCGTGAATGGTTGGAATTCTTTTGGAGTGGTTTTGGTTTTTGGGTGGCACCCGATTAGAGATTCTCTATCTTAAGGAATTATGAATTTTGATCTGGTTCGGGCTATTATTCTAGTTGGTTCTTAAATAGCGGAGATAACCACCATGTATCTTCTCCTTGTTTTCCCTAGATATGGATGAGTGTATCTTGGGAAGTCTAAAGGCCACTCTAGTATTTTAATATTTCTTCGATTTTGTGTTTGGTTTAGAGGTTTTGTTCCATTTAGAGAGTTTCTCTTTTGTTCCTCGTTTAGGATTGGGGGATTTTCATGGTAGCCTTATATCCTTTCTCCCTTCCTTATAAATCCAAGTTTCAATGTAATTATATTTTGGGAATGTATTTTGAGTCTTTTGTTTGTTTATGGTGGTATTTATTGTCCCGTGCCTCATCTTTTGGGAGCTAGTTTCGGCTTGAGGAAACAAGTGTCGACTAGATCTCTAAAACGGTGGGGAGACTAGCATAGCACGTTATTATAGTAAACTCGATCTTGAAGGTGTTCATTATAGTGAATTTCCTTATTTCTACTCTTCCCAACCTCGATCATGGTAATTGGTTGGCATGGATAGTGGGTTTCATGATGAATGCACATGGAGATCCTGAACAGGCCCTAATGATTTCTAAGTTAGGGGTCAGGGCGCTCTATGTTGAGGTTGTGTTTGGTGATTTGAGATTATTAATTGAATCTTTTTCGGGAGGCTTGTGTTCTTGGGTCTCGATTGTTCTCTCTTTTGGTGTGGATTTTTTATTTGTAAAAAACCACTCTAGTCTCCTTTTGGGACTAGATTTTCATGAGAAGGGTGAGTATTGTATCTTGGTCTTAAGGTTTTGAGAACCTAGTATCGTGTAGCGGTTTTATTTCGTCAATGTTGTAACCAACTAAATCTTTGGTACTTTCTAAGAGCATAAAGTCTCATGGTGGAAACAATTATCACACCATAACCCTAAATTATTAATTATATTTAATAATTTAACTATATTTTTTCATTTCTTTGAGTTTTAGATCGATCCGGTTTTTAAAATTTAAATTTTGGAGTTTTCTACCTAGGTATACGGTTAGGGGAAACCGTGCACCAATCTAGGGAAAACCGTGCAACCCAACCGATGGATCTGTCTAAGTTGCACAGTTAGGTGAATGACTATGCACTATCATATAGGAGCCCATTCATCCCTAGACCAAGGTGACCACATGGCTGACACACGGTCTAATAAATCATGTGGCCAAATCGTGATGCCTTCTAGTTTTTCAAAAAAAAGAAAAGAAAAATAATGATGATGATGATTATTAATCTTATTATTATTATTTTATTATTTTTATTATTTTTATTAAACTATAGAATGGGGTTTTATTCCTCTTCCCCCCCTCTCAACCATCATGCTCACCCCTCTCCCCACTCCCTTTATCACTCGACATCACGCCTAGGAGGCCCCCCATGCACCACGACCTCCCCTAATCTCTTGATCGATGGATGATTCTCCTATCGATCTTGGGTGAGATATTCTACGGTATGATTCCTCTCTCCTCCTCCTCATTTTCTTAGTTTTATTCTCTTCCAGGTGGTGCACATGTATTAGACAAACCCTAAATGGTTTTGGGTGTTCATTTTGGTCAGTTCTTGTTATTTAGGGGTTTTGAGCCTCAATTAAGGACGATTTTCCACATCCATTAAAGGCAACAAACTTTGCATTGGTTTTGGGTATGGTTTCTTCGGTTCCTTCACTTTGGACCAATTTTAATTGGGGATTTTGTAATTTTTGGGTTTCTTATATTTTTCTAGAGTACTTTGGACCTTGTTGAGGTGGATTCAAGCCACTGTTGTCGAAGGCAACTTACATGTGTATGCATAATAAGTCATATACATATATAAGTTCCCCCTTTATATATGTTCACTCATGGAAGTATGAATATATGTATTGGGGCTAGGTGTGCTTATATATATATATAATGTATATATGTTTAAATTTAAAGGGGTATAAGAAAGTATATGAATATATATATAATCCCCCTTGTATATATTCACAACCATGCGAATATGTACATTGGGGATAGGTGTCCTTATATATATATGTGAAGGTTCATATGCATGTAAGTGGAAAATGGAATATTTGAGTGGTCGTCATAAAAAAAGTAGCATGTTTTGAGGTAGGTTCCCTATGCCTAACCCTTTAATTTGAATTCCATAATTTCTTGATTATTTTAAAAATATGTCTTCATTGTTATATATAAATTATAGGCTATGAAAAGTGACTTTTTATTCTTGGAAATTAATTTTTACTTGCTTACCATATTTTACTTAAGCCTTTAACATGGGTTTATTTTTTTAATCCTACTTTCATGCTTATTTTTAAATGAAAATTATTTTAAATGTTTAAGTGTTTTCTCAATGCTTTTGAGTGTGAGATGGGTGATTTCAAAGATTTTTTGTGTGTGTGTGCAAATGGTGTTTTTCCATGGGCACCAATGTGTGTGAGTTTTGGAATTAGATTAATCCCTATGGAAGTGGTTTGAAATGGTATGATAAAATGGGATATTTATTTTATAATAAAAAAGGGGAAAATGGTATGATTTGGAAAATTATAGCACTTAAGAACCTTGGGTACCTAGGCAGGTTACTATGGACTAGTATGCCGGTTAAGTTGGAAAGTCAATGACCCAAGATCCCTAACAAGTTTTATGCTACAAAACTAACTAAAAAAATAATTTGTAAGAACTTGGTTCTTACTTTTGAGGTACAAGTTTCTTCTTTCTCTTTTCCTTAAGTGTTTTTGATAAAATATGGAAAATTGGGAAAAAATACCAACTTTTGGAAGTACACGCCATGTACTTTTCCAAACGCCGTGTACTTTTGGCCGTGTGGAATGAGTACACGGGGCATATGGCCATGTCGGAAACAAAGGGTGTAGAAACCGACTACACACCGTGTAGTGGTCCTTTACATGCCGTGTAGTCAGTCGGCAGGTGAATAGTAAGGCGGTGGCCAGCTATGCGACAGAACACGCCGTGTACTCAAGAAGACACACCGTGTAGTCAAGTCGGCAGATGAAAAATGCCATGCTGGCGGGAAACCACCAGATGAACAGTTAAATGAAGGAAGTACATGCCGTGTACTCAGAAGTACATGCCATGTACTTTGTTTTTTTCGCTTAAAATGGGAAGTAGCCTCCCCTGTTCACAGGGAAGTCTTAGAACAGGAAGAAGGAGTAGAAGAGGGAGGACATAACTTTAGAGATCTGCCGAGTGCACGTCAGGAATCCGTTTTCTGCACCGTCGATCTCCCTAGAACCACACGGGTGAGTTATCCCTTCTCCTAGAGTAGTTTTTACCAATTATTTCCCATAGGGAAGTTATTTAAGTTTGAACAAGTTTTCATCTACATCAGATCTACGTCATTCTTGGGTTTTTCTGGAATAAACGTTCACGTATATCATTCGTTGGCGTTTAAGGTAGGTGGCTTGGTGTTTATTTTCCAACTTTTGTGCATTTTCTGCATTTTTGAGCTACGAACCCATATTTGGGGTGTCGTGTGGCTGAGTCCGTGGCTATTTTAAATACCTAGAATTAAATAGGTAATTAATTTTGATAATAAAATGCTATTTGGGATCGCTGCTTGGATCCAGGACCATCCCGAGGGGTGTGTTCCTCTGTTTAGCCGTTTGGCCAAGATACCTGAGGGTATGCTAGATTTAATTTTGCATTACTTTTTCCTTGAGAGGAATTGTATGTAAATTGCATGTTTATATGTTGGGCATGGCCCGGTTACTTGTGCCTGAGGGCGGTGTTTTACTATAGCCTGAGGGAGTGACTGTATTAGCCTGAGGGAGATGTTCTATTTTGCCTGAGGGAAACCTTTTGTGCCTGAGGTCTTGACTTCTGTTATGCCTGAGGGCGAGATTCTGTTATGCCTGAGGGTGAGATTCTGAATGCTTGAGGGAGAGATTCTGATTACCTGAGGGTGAGGTTTTGCTCGTCTGAGGACGCTGACTGCTTAATTAGGAATTCACCACGATGTTTCCTTAATATTAAATGGTTAAATGAATAATTAAAATGGAAATATAACTGGTAAAGTTAGTTACTTGAGTACTTCTTAGTTTATTGCATTTACTTTTACACACTGTTGTTGCATGTCTACACACAGTTGAGCACGTGCCTTTGGTGGGTGTCTACTGGGAATTTATTTCTCACACCCTGTTTGGTTCATGCTTTTCAGCCCAAACATATTACATTTATGCAGGTGTAGATAAGGGAAAGGGTCCTTATACAAGTACATGATTGTTGTTGAGGAGTAGGGGAGCATGGGACTGGGCTGAGGCTCACGATGCTACCAGCTGTTTTGTTCTGTCTTGATTTCCTGTACTTGTATTGTACTGTATTGTTGTGTAGCATGTTCTAGCTGCTTTATTAGAATTTGAGGCATGTTTCACCATTATTTATATACTGGTTGGTTATTTCTACTGCAATTGTTTAATTCGGTTGTGTATGGTTTACTGCTTCCGCTATTGCTGTATGTTTTATTCCATTTCGCTGCGCTACACTTTGACAAATGAGGGCATAGTTTCCCCACTATCAGACCTGGGTCCTCGCTGCTAGTCAGAAGCCTCTGGCGTTTGGGGAAATGCGCTTGAGGTCATGTGGCGAACCGGGTTCAGGGCACCCGTTGAGTGGCACCTGGAGCTGGGACGTTTCAAAGTGGTATCAAAGGGGTTCTTTTCTTTGACATACTATTTGGAGCCTTAGTCAGGGATAGGATGAGAACGGTAATTGGTAATAAGATGCGCCCGGGAGTAGCTAACCCATGTATAGGGAAAATCCAATTTACCTCGTATTGCAATTTTAATGATTTTGCAATTTTACAGTTGATTTGTTTTCACTGAAGGGTGACACACTTGTGTTTGTGCTGTTATATTTTATCCTTGGGTTCTATTTAGTTACAACCCAATGAGATGAGGGTATGCCATCTCATGCATCATTTAGGAACATTCTAGAAATCACATTCCATGCATAATTACATGACATGTAGGTGCATTAGAAAGTGCATGTTATTGTGATAGTTGTTGTGCTAGAAAAGCATGCTGTTGTGATAGCTGCTTGATAAATACCTGCTATGTGATAGAGTATTTTTGTATGAGACTGTTTATAGAATGGATGCCAAACTTTGGTTTTTGGGGAGTATGGGCCCTCATTTGCCGGAATTTGGTGGATCATTGATTGGTTATTTTATTAGAACACAGATAAGATATCAAACTTTGATTCGTGGGGAGTATAAGCCCTCACGGACCGGAATTTGACACTTAAGTGTTGTTTTTTAGTATTTTCTGGGCTCTAGATTAGTTTCTGAGGCATACTGTCTGAAAAACCCAGTATACACTCCGTGTAGTGTTTTACACATGCCGTGTATGTTCTTCTGTTCGGGAAGAAAATAAAACTTTTTAAGTACACACCGTGTACCCGAAGTACACACCGTGTAGTCTCTTCCCGTGTCACAAACCGTGTGGGAGGCGACATGGGGAAGGGAAGATATTGGGGCGAACATGCCGTGTACTGGATGTACACGCCATGTAGTGTTGACCCGGAGTCCACCCGTGTAACTAACAACACAGACAGAGGAGACTTAAGACATACACACCATGTCAATGATGAACACACCGTGTAGTGTGACCTGGGGACTTGGCCGTGTAACTAACAACACGGGTCAGTGTCACCTCTCCTTGAACACGCTGTGTACATGTGGGACATTCCGTGTAGTCTTGTCTGAGGACAGACCATGTGGAATTAGCTGTGTGGCTGAAAAAACGGGGTGGTGTACACGCCGTGTTCGGGTGTCACACGCCGTGTAGTAACAAGCTGAGTCGTCGACCATGTCACAAACGACATGGGCAGTTGGAAATAACACCATACATGCTGTGTAGATTATATACACGTCGTGTAGTTTTGTTCAACGGGATCCGTGTAGAAGGACCCGGGCAGGGGAAGGAAAGTCAAGTACATGCTGTGTAGTCAGTTTACACGTTGTGTAGTATTGTTTTACAAATTTTGAATGCCTTCTTCCTCCTGTTTCCTTTTGGGTTTCTTTGTTTTTGGTCATTCTTAATCTTATTCTAAAGGCGTGTTTTTGACCTTGTAGTGTCATGCCGCCGAGACGACCGCGCGTTGTTCGCCAGAAGAGAGACGATGACTATACTCCAGAGATGGTGGGACATGGGCTACCAGTTGATCCTCCAGCAGAGCCAGATGTGGCACCAGCCGTTATACCGGACACAGGTGCAGATGTGTAGTTCCGTGAAGGCTTTATGTGGTTCATGTAGACTTTTCAGGGAGCACTACCGACTGCCACATCTATGGATGAGCTTACTCGTATCTTCCAATAGTAGCATCCGCCTACGTTTTCAGGGGATGGCAGACCGTAGGCTGCGGAGTCTTGGCTGGGGTTGATGCATACTATTTTCAAGCATCTTGAGATGCCTCCAGGGTGGAGGGTCAAGCTCGCGACTTACATACTGCGGGATTCTTCCAAGAGGTGGTGGGATGTTACCACCCAGTCAAAGCATCACAGAGACATGGAATGGGAATATTTCTAGGTAGTCTTCTGTGACTTATTCTTTCCAGAGATGCTGTAGGCAGATAAAGCTTGAGAGTTCATGAATCTGCAGTAGGGTGCTATGTCGGTGATGGACTATTCTGCTCGTTTCACCGAGCTTCAGCGTTTTGCACCCGTACTGGTGGGTGATGAGACGTTGAGAGCCAGACGTTTTGAGGATGATCTCTGA
Organism: Viscum album; assembly: GCA_963277665.1. Taxonomy (NCBI): domain Eukaryota; kingdom Viridiplantae; phylum Streptophyta; class Magnoliopsida; order Santalales; family Viscaceae; genus Viscum; species Viscum album. Next base: position 1,834,855,646 of record OY728138.1, read on the forward strand.
TATGACATCCGAGCACTGGTGAATGTTTTCAGGTTGCCTTCAGTACATGCTATTGTAAACCAGGTGCTGATTTCAATGAGGAACCTGTGGGAAGCTAGTGGTGTGAGCCAGGGCGGTTCAATACCAGTTACTGGTACTATTTGTACTGGCAAGAGGAAGAGACAGATGGATTTCTCTCACGGTGGCAGTACCAGCCAGAAAGTCTCTTCAGGTGGCCTGATCAGGTGCTACCAGTGTGGTAAAGAGGGGAACAAGAGACCTCAATGTCCATGTGATCCAGTGGAGTGCTGAGCTTGCAACAAGATAGGGCATCTGCATCACTTTTGCAGGGTGTTTCTACCAATGGATAGTGAGAGGTGTTCTATGCAGACTCTGCGTGTCGGAGCAGGGCCAGTAGCTTCTTACCAGTCAAGAAACTAGAATACGTCAGGGCATGTAGGCAGAGAGGGTGGTCATGGCCGTGGTAGCCAGACACCAGGATCTTAGAGGCAGCAGGGTAGGACAGCTCAGGGTAGCCAGGCTGTGTCATAGAGCCGCGACACTGGGTAGGCATATGCAGTGCAGCAGACCCAGCAGGACCAGGATCCCGAACCTTCTACAGTCATAGGTACTATTATAGTAGCTTCTGTCTTATCTTCAGTACTTTTTGATATGGGTGCTACACATAGTTTTATATCTGTGCCCATTGTGGAGAGCCTTGGAATCTATGTTTATACTTCTTTTGGTATCTTGACGCTAGAAACTTTGTTGGGAACTAGGATATCTGGTGTGTGTCAGTGCAAGGATTTCCCCCTTGAGGTTGGTGGGTTTCACTTTCTATGGGACCTCTATGTCCTAGAGATGACGAGCTATGATTTCATTCTTAGGATGGACTGGTTGGTTCCATTTCGAGCCTTTGTAGATTGCTATCATTGCAGGGTGAGTATCATGTCACCAGAGGGTGGAAAGTTTCTATACAAGGGTGAGTGGGATGTTTAGGCGAGTCGAGCTGGACCAGAGCATCGTGGGTGAGGTGGAGTCACAGCCCAGATTGCGAGTTTATATCTGGATGATCAGGGGACTTGTCAGACGGATTTACCTCCAGTTGTTGATCATTTCAGGGATGTCTTACCAGACGAATTTTCAGGTCTACCTCCGAAGTGTGAGGTGGATTTCTCTATTGAGCTTGTGCCAGGAGCAACACCGGTGTCCATTCATCCTTATAGGATAGCCACGCCTGAGTTGCAGGAGCTCAAGAGGCAGTTAGAGGAGTTACAGTCAAAGGGTTTTATCCGACCCAGTACTTCTCCTTGGAGTTCTGTAGTCCTTTTTGCGAAGAAGGTGGACGGTACCCTCAGACTCTGTGTGGATTATCGGAAGCTGAACCAGTTGACGGTTAAGAACCGATATCCATTGCCAAGGATAGATGATCTTTTTGATAAACTTTGTGGAGCATGAGTGTTCTCGAAGATTGATCTGAGGTCAAGATATCATCAGCTGTGCGTGAGACCATCAGATATACCGCTTACAGCCTTTCGAAGCAGATATGGTCTGTACGAGTACTTGGTTATGCCGTTCAGACTCACGAATGCGCCAGTAGTTTTTATGGATCTGATGAATCGTGTGTTCCATCCTTATCTGGACTCTTTTGTGGTAGTATTCATGGATAACATCTTGGTGTACTCTCACACTCAACATGACCATTCCACCCATCTTAAGATCGTATTGAGTACACTGAGAGAGCATAAGCTATATACTAAGCTCTCCAAGTTCCACTTTTGGATGAACCAGATTCACTTCTTGGGTCATATCATCTCAAAGGAAGGAGTTGCAGTAGACCCAGATAAGGTGAGAGCAGTAGTTTCCTAAGAGCATACTAAGAATGTGTTTGAGATACGAAGTTTCTTAGGGCTGGATGGTTACTACAGACACTTCATACAGGACTTCTCCCGCTTAGCGGATCCATTGACGGGTTTGACTAAGAAGGGTGTGAATTTTGCCTGGTCAGAATCTTGCGAGACAGACTTTCAGGACCTGAAAGGAAGGTTGACATCAGCACCAATCCTGATACTCCCAGAGCTGGGGAAGAGCTATACAGTTTACTGTGATGCATCAAGGATTGGACTGGGAGCTGTGTTGATGAAAGGCGATCGAGTTGTTGCATACGGGTCTTGACAGTTGAGGCCACATGAGAGGAATTACCCAACGCATGATCTCGAGTTAGCTGTAGTTTTGCATGCGTTGCGCTGTTGGAGACATTATCTATTGGGAGAATGTTTTGTGGTCTTCACCGACCACAAAAGTCTCAAGTATATCTTTACTCAGCATGAATTGAATATGAGATAGCAAAGGTGGCTCGAATACCTTCAGTCCTTAGATTTTTATCTTGCCTATACACTTAGAAAGGGTAATGTAGTAGCAGATTCACTGAGCAGGAGGACTTAGGTACAGGCTGTGCAGGAGGCCAGTGATGAGTGGCAGCTCATGGCATTGTTCTCTAAGATGCATTTGGAGGTGCACGACAGTCAGGGAAAAACTTATCTTTCATCTTTAGCTGTGACTTATACCCTCCTGGATAGAGTGAGGATGAGACAGTTATCTAATCCAGAAGGCCTAGTTCTACGGGATTCAGTGGAAAGTGAGGACCCTCCTCCTGGTTGGACGATAGGTGAAGATGAAATTCTGCGTTTCCATGGATGAGTGTGGGTTCTAGGGGATATACGTGAGGAGATGATGTGGGAGTTTTATACTTCAGCTTAAGCAGTTCATCCCAGGGTTACCAAGATGTACTGAGAATTGAGACATCAGTACTTGTGGCCGGGTATGAAGAGAGATGTATCTGGTTTTTTTAAGAGGTGTTCCACCTGTCAGCAGGTGAAGGAGGAGCATTAGAGGCCAGTCAGACTGTTACAGTAGTTACCCATTCTGGAGTGGAAATGGGATGATGTCGTGATGGATTTCGTGACCGGTTTGCCGAGGTCACCTCGAGGCAATGATGCCGTGTGGGTTGTTGTGGACAGACTCACGAAGGTAGCTCAATTTTTTTTGATCAAGAAGACCTTCGGTGTTGATGAGCTCAGGAAGTTGTATATCCGAGAGGTCGTATGTCTTTATGGGGTCCCTCGTTCTATCATTTCAGATAGGGACGCCTGTTTTACGTCTCGTTTCTGGAAGAGTTTTTAGAGGGCATTAGGTACACAGGTGCTTCTAAGCATAGCTTACCACCCTCAGATCAATGGCTAGTCAAAGCGTATGATACATGTGCTTGAGGACATGCTGCGAGCATGTGTCCTAGACTTTGGGGGCTCTTGGGAGAAGCACATACCCCTAGTCGAGTTTTCCTATAATAACAGTTTTTAGGAAACTATTGATATGGAACCATACGAGGCTTTATATGGTTGGCCATATCGATCACCTTTGTGCTGGTTAGAGGCAGGTGAGGTAGCTTTACTGGGACCACATCTCGTGTAGGAGACTTCTGAGTAGGTCCAGTTGATTCAGAAGTGGATGGCTACCGTGCAGTCTCGTCAGAAATATTATGCTGATCGCCGCAGACGACCTTTGGAGTTCGTGGTCGGGGATCGTGTTTTCTTGCGTGTTTCGCCGAGGCTGGGACACAGGCAGATCAGGAGACAGGGCAAACTTTCACCGAGGTATGTGGGGCCATTTGAGATTCTGGAAAGAGTCGGCCTGGTTGCTTATCAGTTGCAGTTACCTCAGAGGTACCGGGCCATGCACGACGTATTCCACGTATCTCAGTTGCACCGCTATCATTCAGACCCGTCTCACATCTTTCAGCACGAGGAGGTTGAGCTTGAGGTTAATACATCCTTTGAGGAGCATCTGATTCATATCTTTGAAAGGAACACAAAGGTTCTCCGAGGCCGGTCAGTTCCTCTCGTACGGGTGCTATGGAAGCATGGCCGAGTGCAGGACGAAACCTGGGAGCGGGAGACCGAAGTACGTGCTCAATGGCCAGAGCTGTTCTGAGCTTTATCTTTTCCACCCATTGGAAGGGCAATTCGGGGAAAAATTTCTTTAAGGGGGGAAGTTTGTAAGAACCCGGTTCTTACTTTTGAGGTACGAGTTTCTTCTTTATCTTTTCCTTAAGTGTTTTTGAGAAAATATGGAAAAATGGGGAAAAATCCCAAATTTTAGAAGTACACGCCATGTACTTTTCCACACGCCGTGTACTTTTAGCCGTGTGGAATGAGTACACGGGGCGCGTGGCCATGTCGGCAACGCAGGGTGTAGAAACCGACTACATGCCATGTAGTCAGTCAGCAGGTGAATAGTAAGGCAGTGGCCAGCTGTGCGACAGAACATGCTATGTACTCAAGAAGAAACGCCGTGTAGTCAAGTTAGCAGATGAACAATGCCACGCTGGCGGGAAACCACCAGATGAACAGTTAAATGAAGGAAGTACACGCCGTGTACTCGGAAGTACACGTCGTGTACTTTTTTTTCCCGCTTAAAATGGGGAGTAGCCTCCCCTGTTCATAGGGAAGGCTTAGAACAGGAAGAAGGAGCAGAAGAGGGAGTCCAGAGCTTTGGAGATCCACCGAGTGCACATCGGGAATCCGTTTTCTACACCGTCGATCTCCCTGGAACCACACGGGTGAGTTATCCCTTCTCCTAGAGTAGCTCTTACCAATTATTTCCCATAGGGAAGTTATTTAAGTTTGAACGAGTTTTCTTCTACGTCAGATCTACGTCATTCTTGGGCGTTTCTGGAACCGACGTTCACGTATATCGTTCGTTGGCATTTAAGGTAGGTGGCTTGGTGTTTATTTTCCAACTGTTGTGCGTTTTGTGCATTTTTGAGCTACGAACCCATATTTGGGGTGTCGTGTGGATGAGGCCGTGACTATTTTAAATACCAATAATTGAATAGGCAATTAATTGTGATAATAAAATGTTGTTTGGGATCGCTGCTTGGATCCAGGACCATCCCGAGGGGTGCGTTCCTCTGTTTAGCCGTTTGGCTAGGATACCTGAGGGTATGCCATGTTTAATTATTCTTTACTTTTTCCTTGAGATGAATTGTATGTAAATTTCATGTTTATATGTTGGGCATGGCCCAGTTACTTGTGCCTGAGGGTGGTGTTTTACTATAGCCTGAGGGTATGACTGTATTAGCCTGAGGGCGATATTATATTTCGCTTGAGGGAAACCTTTCATGCCTAAGGGCTTGACTTCTGTTATTCCTGAGGGAGAGATTCTGTTATGCTTGAGGGCGAGATTCTATTATGCCTAAGGGTGAGATTCTGAATGCATGAGGGTGAGATTCTGATTACCTGAGGGTGAGGTTTTTCTTGTCTGAGGACGCTGACTGCTTAATTAGGAATTCACCATGGTGTTTCCTTAATATTAAATGGTTAAATGAATAATTAAAATGGCAATATAACTGGTAAAGTTAGTTACTTGAGTACTGCTTAGTTTATTGCATTTACTTTTACACACTGTTGTTGCATGTCTACACACAGTTGAGCACGAGCCTTTGGTGGGTGCCTACTGGGAATTTATTTCTCACACCTTGTTTGGGTCATGCTTTTCGGCCCAAACAGATTATGTTTCTACAGGTGTAGATAAGGGAAAGGGTCCTTATACAGGTACATGATTGTTGCTGAGGAGTAGAGGAGCATGGGACCGGGATGAGGCTCACGATGCTATTGGTTGTTTTGTTCTGTTTTTCTTTTCTGTACTTGTATTGTACTGTATTATTGTGTAGCATGTTCTGGCTGCTTTCTTAGAATTTGAGGCATGTTGCACCATTATTTATATACTGGTTGGTTATTTCTACTGCAGTTGTTTAATTCAGTTGTGTATGGTTTACTTCTTCTGCTATTGCTGTGTGTTTTATTCCATTCCGCTACGCTACACTTTGAAAAATGAGGGCATAGTTTCCCCACTATCAGACCTGGGCCCTCGCTGCTAGTCGGTGACCTCTAGCATTTGGGAAAATGCACTTGAGGTCATGTGGCGAACTGGGTTCGGGTCACCCATTGAGTGGAACCCGGAGCCGGGACGTTACATAATTATTCTTTGGGGACCAATAGAACTTTTTTTGTGACCTCTCTAGTGGCTTCTGCATGAGAACAAATTATATGGTTCGATAACCGAGGTAAGAGGATCCTAGGACCTAGTTGACTTGGCTGTTCAGGGGATTCCCATGGTTCTTACTATTGTTTACTTTTGTTTTTATACTATACTTATTTATTAAATTCCCTCTTCTTTGTTTTCCTTTACATGTTTAAAATAATAAAAATAACATTTTACTTACACCTATTCTATAACGCCTAATATTAACCTTTCATATTGAAATGTTTCCTTCATTACATGACCCATTTATTAAAGGGATTATTAAAAGTGTATTATTCTTTTGAAATGGTTTTCAAAATAAAAATGTGAAAGGGTTTTTAAAAGAAATTCATATTGCTACTTGTTTTAAAAAGAAATGGAAAACCTTATTTTTATATAGTTATATTTTCAAACTAGCATGATTGAATTTTTTAACGGTAAGGCATAAGGAGTAGTTTTTTCAGGCACACCTACTGAGTTTTAATACTCATATATATAAATCTATCTTTGTTTTTAGCTTTTGATGATGCTTCCAGCTCAATCTCGGTCACCATGGAGCAACTTCGGTTTAGTGGATGATGGTGACCCATGAGGTCACATGGAGTCATGCTAGGTAGTTTTTATTTCTTTTTTATGTGGTTAGTTTATTCTTTTATTTTATTATTGTTTATTTATCTATCTTTTATGGTAAAAATCATTCCCAACTGAGTTTTATCTGATGAACGACACTAGTTTCTAGCATGGGAGGATCAAGAATACCTCTCAGGCCTTATTGTGGGCCGACTTAGGTAAATGGTTTGGGTTGACCTAAGTTGGTTTGTGAAAAATTTGTTCCTGATGTTGAGATGGAAGTAAATGAGATAATATTGGTGACCTTTAAAATTGTTATTTATTTGATTTATGATGTATTTTACTACATTTTTTGGATTTATAGAATATATTCAATAATCAGAGATTTTATTTTTGGAAACAAGCATGTTTTCATTAAGGTTTTATGGCGATTCAAGTTATTACCATATTTTTGGAAAATATGTGATCAAGATATTTACATGTGACATTAATAGATACTTTATAGGGGATTAATGATAAGTTTTTTAGTGACCTTATTCCTAATTTTTTGGATTTTTGAATATGTTCAGTAATATTTTTTATGTGTCTTAAGATTGATTACTTATGTGATGGATTAAGTTGAACATTGGATATATTTATTTACAGCTAAAGTATGATTTATCATATTTTATAACCTGTGCTAACCATTTTGTTTTTTGATAAATATTTTGAGACCAAATTAATAACTTATAGATCTTTTGATACATTAAAAGTGCATCAGGCATGAAATATTTTGGGACCTTGGGGGTCTTGAGGGCCCCTTGGGAGGAATCCTTGGGAGGTAAAAAGACTAGATCTTTTATGAGGAGGAAATTTGGAATGAAATTAATTAAGGAATGAGTTGGTATTTATAGGAAAAGTGAGAGAATATTTAATTAATTTCTAAGTGACACCTCATCGGTGGTATTTGAAAAACCATGGGATTGACCATGGTATTTTCCCATGGTATTAGACACTTGGTACACCTCATAATACATTTTACTATTCAAAAGTAGACTATAATTATCACATCATTATTACATCAATAATGATGTCATTAATCACATTGAAACTTAAAACTGTATTTTTACTATTCACCGAAAAACAAAACATTTTATAAAAATTTCATAAATTCAACATAACCTAATATCTATGATTTGAATTCAAAAATTAACTCCATTTTATGAAAATAATTTTTTAATTATGATATATTTAATTTTTAAGTAAAAACACCATTTACCTGAAAAAATACTAATACTTAACTAATAATTTCTGAAATAGTTATTTTCTTATGCTATTATATCACTTCACCATTCAAGATGCCTAAATTATATTTATACTTTCTTAAGTGAGGTTACTATTCCATTAGCCACATTACTATTCATAAGGGTAATATTACTATTCATACTTTACTATTCACTAAAAATTATGTTGATCTTATTATACTCTAAATTTATCACTGATCACAACTGTAGAAGACCATTTTTTGAAAATCATTTCACATTATTAATTATTCAAAGTATACAAAAATATTTTAAAATACCATTTTTCTGAAATTCATCAATAATATAGAACTTCTATAAATTCATCCTATATTTATCCAGACATTTTAAATTCAAAAAATTTACCATAATAAGCAATAAAAATTTTATTTATACAAAAGGATTACACAAAGTAACTAAGGCCTAATTACATAGCCCCTTATAACACCTGTATAGGATCTAAGTGTAAGGTGTGCTATGATGATAGAATCTTAGGGTGGTTTGGATAACATTGCTTGAGTGGTGATTTCTATCAGCTTGAAATTCTCCCTTAGGCGATTCCATTCAAGCTTCACATGTTGAAGCTTAGCTTGGGATTGGTCCAGAGTGAAGCCCAACGATGCCACCTCCTTCCCAAGCTCCGATAAATGGGATTCGTATGGCCTGAGTCTACTGGATGAGGCCATCAACTCCTCTTTCTGTATTAATTAACCATGATCACTTGTATTTATAAACAATAATCATAACGTTAAGAGTATAGTTTTCAATGGTCATATTGACCAACGATCATAAAACAGTCGTAATCCAACAGTCTCATTATACTCACTTCATCAATTAAAGGTTATAATTTTGTTGAGTATAAAATAAAATAATACAAAAATTCAAGAAATAAAAAATTATTCAAAAGTTCGGGTCGTTACATTCTTCCCCCCTTAAGAAATTTCGTCCCCAAAATTTTAACTTATACCCTCAGAAGAGAAAAGGTGTGGGTACTTATGCCTCATATACTTCTCTAGTTCCCACGTGGATTCTTCACATTTGTGGTTCCTCCACAACACCTTAACAAGGTGGGTAGTCTTGTTGCGTAGAACCTTGTACCTATGATCCAAGATCTCCACTGACTTCTCCTTATAAGAGAGGTCATGTTCCAGTTGTACCACCTCTGGATTTAGTACATGTGAAGGATCAGGTATGTACTTTCTCAAGAGTGATATGTGAAAGACATCATGAACTTGTGCTAGATTCGTAGGAAGTGCAAGTCGATAGGCCACTACTCCTACGCGATCAAGGATTTCATAGGGGACAATGTACCTAGGGATGAGCTTCCCTTTCTTCCTAAACCTCATTAATCTCTTCCAAGGTGAAATTTGAAGAAAGAATTTGTCACCAACATCAAACTCCAAGTCCCTTAAATGGTTGTCGGCATAGATATTTTTCCAACTCTGAGCATCCTTAATGTGTTGTTGGATGACATGTACTTTTTCTATCATCTCTTGCACAAGATCAGGACCAAGAAGCTTTCTCTCACTAGATTCATCCCAAAAAGTAGGAGTTCTACATCATTTCCCATATAGATCTTCATAGGGTGCTATTTGAATGCTTGAGTGGAAGCTATTGTTGTAAGAGAACTCAACTAAAGGGAGATGTTGATCCTATCCACATTTAAATTTCATTGAGATTGTCCTCATCATTTCCTCGAGTGTTTGAATAGTCCTTTTAGATTGGCCATCAGTTTGGGGGTGATAGGCCATACTGAAATTTAATTCAGTACTTAGAGAATGTTGAAGACTTCTCCATAATTTTGATGTGAACCTTGGATCATGACCAGATATGATAGAAAGTGGAACTCCATACAACCTTAACACTTCCTTCATGTAAATCCTAGAAATTTGATCAAGAGAGAAATCTTCCCGAATAGTGATAAAATGGGAAGTCTTGGTGAGATGATCCACAATAACCCATATTGCATTGTTTCCTTTGTAAGTTCTTAGGAGACCAGTGATGAAGTCCATAGTGATATTTTCCACTTCCATGCTCGTATGGGTAGTGGTTGTAATACCCCTTTAGGAAGTTTTCACTCTGCCTTCACTTGATGACATACCAGGAACCTTGTAGTGTAGTCAGCAATCTCCCTTTTCATATTATCCCACCAATGATGATCACAAAGGTCCCTATAAATTTTCGTGCTTTTAGGATGTATAGATAAAGTAGAGCTATGAGCTTCATCCATCAGCTCCTTATTTATTTCCAGAATAGACGGAACACATAGTCTTGTACAAAATTTCAGTACATCTTCTTGATCAATATTTAACTCAAGAAACTTTCCATCCTTTACAGCCTCAAACTTCTTCTGTAACAAAGGATATTCTTTTTTAACTTTATTGATCTTCTCTAGTAATGACAGTTGAGAAATCATTTGGGTTAGGGTTGATGATGTCCCTTCCCTTATAATTCCCATGTCCAACTTTACTAGGTCATTGATCAAAGTATCTCTTTGAATCATCATCATGGAAAGAACAACTGTGCCTTTCCTACTTAATGCATCAGAAACTTTGTTTGCTCTTCTAGGATGATAATGAATTGAACATTCATAGTCTTTGATAAGTTCCAACCATCTCCTTTATCTCATGTTCAATTCCTTTTGTGTAAAAATATACTTCAAACTTTGATGGTCTGTGTATATATCACAATTCTCCCCATAAAGGCAGTACCTCCATATCTTCAGAGCAAAAATGACCACAACTAGCTCCATATCATGCGTAGGATAGTTCTGCTCATGAGTCTTTAACTGTCGATATGCATAAGCAATTAATTTTTCATTTTTCACAAGGACACACCCAATCCCTTTTAGATATGCATCACTAAAAATAACGAATCCTTCTCCACTTAAGGGCAGAGTTAACACAGGTGCGGTAACCAATATCTTCTTCAGATCTTGAAAAATTTCCTCACACTCCTTTGTCCATACGAGCTTTACCCCTTTTCGAGTTAACTTGGTTAAAGGATTAGAAATTCATGATTTTTTTTTCACAAACCTCCTATAATATTCCTATAATCCAAGAAAACTATGAATCTTAGTTATTTTTGTAGGCTAAGGACACTCCTCTACAACCTTTGTCTTTGTAGGGTCAACTGTGATTCCTTCATTGGTTACAATGTGCCCCAAGAAACCAACTTGTTGTAACCAAAATTCACATTTTATGAACTTTCCAAAAATAATCTCCTTCCACAGAGTTTGAAAAATAACCCTTAGATGATCCTCATGGTCCTTATGAATTTTGAAATATATCAGAATATCATCAATAAAAACTACCACAAAGTTATCAAGGTAGTCCTTAAAGAATCTATTCATCAAATACATGAAAATAGAAGGTGCGTTAGTTAGTCTGAAGGACATAACAAAAAACTCATAATGACCATATCTTGATCAGAAGACAGTTTTTAGAATATCTTCTTTATTCACCCTCAATTGATGATAACTAGAATAAAGATCAATCTTAGAGAAGAATTGATCCCCACAAAGTTGGTCAAATAAGTCATCAATTCCTGGAATAGGGTATTTGTTCTTCACTGTGATCCCGTTCAGTTCTCTATAATCAATGCATAGCTGCATTGATCCATACTTCTTCTTCAAAAAGAGAACATGTGCTCCCCAAGGAGACACACTCGATCAGATAAACCCCTTCTCCAAAAGATATTGGAGTTGTTTCTTTAATTCCTCCAGCTCCATATTTTCCATCCTATACGAGGTATTTGATATCGAATAAGATCTAGGTACGAGTTCAATGGAGAACTCTACCTCTCTTTCTGGGGGAGTTTTGGGTAACTCCTCATAAAATACATTAATATATTTCTGGATGATGGGGAAATATTCTATCCTTGTACTCTCATTTACTTATTCTTCTTCACTGATCAAATCCATAAAGATGGATATAGGAGGTTATTATAGACAAAGATCAGGTTGAGATATCTCTCCTTGGAAGATAACTATTGGTTTCCCATTCAAGAATACTGAGATTCCCTTGCTTCTGCATTTTATATTAGCATTATACTTTGAGAGCCAGTCCATCCCTAGTATAATGTCGAATTCCAGCATGGGAATGACTACTATATTTGCGATAAGATTGTGCTCACTAAAGTAAATACTAGAGTTTTTAAATATTGATGATGCTTGGATAATCCCACTAGGAGTCTTGACAAATAACTCTACTTTTAGAAAAGTAGGGTTTGATTCTAAATTCTTTGCAAACTTGGAGGAAATAAATAAATGCGTAGAACTAGAATCAAAAAAAGTACTTGCTAGTTTTGAGAGAACAACAAGAGTACTATCCACCACATCATTTTGCGCTTCAACTTCTACTGTAGTGATTGAAAAAGTAAAAACTTGTTCCCTTGGCTATTGCTGAGGCTGATGGTGATTCCCCTCCACTACCCTCAGATTTGGACAGTGATCGGCAAAGTTCCCAAGTTGTCCACACTTATATCATTATACATCAAGTAGGGCCTACACTATCTTCCCTTTGTCATTAGTGTTGGGAAGTTGAGGCTTCACCTCACTACTAAAATTCTATCCAATATGGCCATCTATTACACACTTGTAGCACTTCCCGCTCCCAAGCAGGCAGTTCCCTGAATACCTCTTCCCACACTTATTACACATGGGATGTTGCACTTGCTTTCCTTCTCTTCCCTAATCAAAAGTCCACCCTAAGCTTGGATCCATCGATATTTTCTTTTCATTGGATTTATGAGACCATTGTGTCTCACGAAACTCCAGTTTGACTTTTATCGCACTCCGCATGATCTCATCATAGCTATCATAGTCTCAGTTGGCTAGATTCCTCTGCAGATGAAGTCTTAGTCCACCTAAGAATCTATCAACCTTACCATTTGGATCCATGAAAAATCTAGAGGTGTAACATTAAAGCATTGTTAAGTTCATCTCATAGCTTCCCACATATTCATTCTCCTTCTGCTTCAGCTTGAGAAACTTCTTCTCCATTCTTGTTCTCATGGAATGAGGGAAATACTTATTGAAGAAGATCCCTTTGAACACTTTTAACTCCATAGATTCAACCTCCACCCTTGGAATTGTATTTTTAATCAATTCCCACCATTGATCAGCTTCTCCCTCTAAGCATTAAACAGCTAGGGTGACCTTCTCTTGTTCCAAATAGCAGAGCACAGAAAAGATCTTCTTGATAAAGATAATCCATTGTTCAGAAATCAATGGGTCGGTAGATCCACTAAAGGTTAGTGGTCGTTGAAACATAAAGAACTCAACATAATTTTTTTCCCTTCATGGTGAGATCAGTATCTCAACTTAATTCAAGTTATTTCCCATAAATTGAGTTAGTTGGTTCATAATTCTCATGAAAGTTTCCATTCCAGTTTCCATTAAAGGGCCATCAGCGCATGGTCCATTGTGGTCACTATTTGCTTGGTTCCTCCCATTTCCCACTATTTTCTAAAATAATAAAACATTAGTGAGAAACTTATTTCATTTATGAATATTTAAACTATAAAGGATTTTTATGTCTTAAAAATTTATTCTTAAACATAGTATTCTTTTACAACAATTTCATTTCTCTATAAATCCTTCATAATGATTCATAAAAAGCTTGTGATTAACCAAACATATCTCCTAGGAGTGCATCAAGAGACATTTTTGTGTACCAGGATACCCCAGGTCAAGCTCGAAACTCCTTGTCAGAGTTTTCACTCCTAGGTACATCTGTTCCTGAGCCACATCCACTTGTTCGTATCCAGACATAGATTTATTTGTTCAGAAACCACTTACTTAATATTTCACCAAAATACCAGGAAGTTTTCCTATATTTAAAATTTTTTATAGGGTTATTACTAATTTTTTCATAGCCTAATTTCTATAAATAACTAAACTATCCTTTGATACCAACTATGGCATCCCGCCTTTTTATTGTATAACTTTTCATTACATTTTACAAACAGAGGATCTTTAAAGTCTAGTGTCTTGGAAATCAGGAAAAATATACATGAAAACATTATAAAAAATTCTTCTAATCCACTTTTAAGGATTCATCATAAGTTCATCCTAAGTACAATTACTGCATCTCATAACCTGGAGACATACATCAAAGGAAAGGGTGAGCAGAAGGTCTAGTAAGGAAAACAAGTGAAGCAGTTTACAAGTGATCTTGAGTGATATCAATAAGAACATGAAGTATATAATAATAAAAATAACATGAACCATAACTTGAATATGTGGATATAACATTTAATTTATACATTCATCAACATATCACTAAGGTTCATCCCCAAGGTGTCATAAAAATTACCAAGGTTATTCACCAAGGTATCGTGAAATTTTTTATCTCTAAAGATTAATTCTTTACCCAATGCATTGGAGCGCTATCAGGGCACACCATTAATATGTATTTATTTTCATGTGATCCACATAGATCATAATAAAAAATTTCATAAATAACCCAAAAATAATAAAAGACATGTGTTTCATTTCAAAATCGTGACGTTTTAAAAATGCTTAAAAACTTGATCGTTATGTCATTTATAACCCATGGAAAAGGAATGAGGGTTTCATGTATGTAAATTATAGAATCAAATATATCATTTTTTTCTTTATGAATACCCATAGAAACTAAATTGTTTTGGGAATTCACATAAATAAAATAATATAATTTCTTGAGAAAAAGAGAGAGATTTTGAGATGAAAATTCTGCAGCATAACGACTATACAACATGGTTTTATAAAATATTGAAAAGAGAGGGGAAAAGGGTCACCCACTTATAAATAACTCATAATAAAGTATGAGTATATAATAAAAAAAATAAATAATATCATGGTATGGATATTTTAATGATATACCACATGGAATGAAAACTTGAAAGAAAAGAGAAGATGTGATTTCTTTTACGAAAAATTCGGCAGCCTAACAACATCGCATAAAATTCATAAAAATAAGTTGATGAGAGTGGGAAGGGTCTCTCATAATTTGGACATAAAATTGAAAACAATAAGGATAAATAATAACATACCCCAACATAATAATATGGAAACTAGAAGTCATAATAGAAAGGAAGTCATACTTAAAAGAGGAGGGTGAAAAGGTTCCCTTACCTTGAATAGTAACTTCGAAAGCTCAAAGGTTGGGACCTTGGGGGGATTGAGGACACCTTTAGAGGACTCCTTGGGAGGTAAAAATACCATATATTTGATGAGGAGGAAATTTGGAATGAAATTAATGAAGGAATGAGTTGGTATTTATAGCAAAAGTGAGGGAATATTTAATTAATTTCCAAGGGACACCTCATCGGTGGTATTTACAAAAACCATGGGCTTGCCCATGGTATTTTGCCATGGTATTGGCCACCTGGGACACCTCATAACATATCTTAATATTAAAAAGTAGACCAAAATTATTACATCATTATTACATCATTAATGATGTCATTAATCACATCGAAACTCAAAACTATATTTTTACTATTCACCAAAAAACAAAACATTTTATAAAAACATAATAAATTCACCCTAACCTAATAACGATGATCTAAATTCAAAAATGAACTCCATTTTATGAAAATAATTTTCTAATTATGAGATATTTAATTTTTAAGTAAAAACACTATTTACCCGAAAAAATACTAATACTTAACTAATAATTTCTGAAATAGTTATTTACTTATGCTATTACATCACTTCACCATTCAAGATGATTATATTTACACTTTCTTAAGTGAGGTTACTATTCCATTGGTCACATTACTATTCATAAGGGTAATATTACTATTCATACTTTACTATTCACTAAAAATTATGTTGATCTTATTAGACCCTAAATTTCTTACTGATCACAACTATAGAAGCCCATTTTTTGAAAATAATTTCACATTATTAATTATTTAAAGTATACAAAAATATTTTAAAATACCCTTTTTTCTAAAATTCATTAATAATATGGAAATTCTATAAATTCATCCTATATTTATCTGGACATTTAAAATTCACAAAGTTTACCATAATAATAAATAAAAATTTTATTTATAAAAAAATATTACACAAAGTAACTAAGGCCTCGTTACATAGACCCTTATAACACCTGCATAGGACCTAAGTGTAAGGTGTGCTATGGTGATAGAATCTTGGGGCAGTTCAGACAACATTTCCCGAGTGGTGATTTCTATTAGCTTGAATTTCTCTCTTAGGAGATTCTGTTCAAGCTTCACATGTTGAATCTCAGCTTGGGCTTGGTCCAGAGCAAAGCCCAGCGACGCCACCTCCTTCCCAAGCTCTGATAAATGGGCTTCGTATGGCCCGAGTCTACTGGATGAGGCTATCAACTCCTCTTTCTGTATTAATTAACCATGATCACTTGTATTTATAAACAATAATCATAACGTTAAGAGTATAGTTTTCAATGGTCATATTGACCAACGGTTATATAACAGTCAAAATCCAACTGTATCATTATACTCACTTCATTAATTAAAGGATATAATTTTGTTGAGTATAAAATAAAATAATACACAAATTCAAGAAACAAAAATTATTCAAAAGTTTGGGTCGTTACATCATGACATGGTGTTCCCATTTTTTTAAATTTAAAAAGGGGGATTACCCCCTCCCTTATTCTTTGTATGAATATTCTACATATGGAGGGATCAATCAAACCCCCCTACTTATTTTTCCCCTTAATATCTATTAATTTAGGTTGATTCCATTTTATGGTTTTTTAGTTATTTTCCACCAGATCATGGTGGAAATCATCCTGATCAAAGGGGATTTTTCTTAGCTTGTGTATAGGAGGACTCAAGATACTGTCTGCACACCGTCGAACATTATTTTGGTGAAAGTAAATAGTTGTATGTTTTTTCTTAAGGTTTTTGGAGAATTTTGATAAAATTGGGTTTTTGAATCGATAATATTAATTTGGTATTTTTCATAGAGTAGTTTCAAGTGCATGTCAGGAGTGGACCGCACCCCGTTGCTCAAGGTTTTAGTGAGCGGATGTCACCCTGTGAGATTTTAGGCATTTATGCCTATTTAAATTAAATTGAAAAATTATTTAAAGTTAATTATAATTAATTAATTTGGTGATTTGGATATGATTTAGGGACTCTTAAGGATGGGAAGTGTCTAAATGATCTTGGATGAGCTCAAGCGAGAGTTTTTAGACTATGTTTAAAATGGGCAATAACTCTAATTGAGGTAGGCAGTCCTTATACAAACCTGATGGTAATTGAATTTATTTATTTATGTTGATCATGTGATATGTGCAGTCTCTCCATGAGGACGATCAGCCACTTTTATAAAATGAATTGTTTAAATTAAAATTAAATACCTTTGTATGAATTGAACAAAGTTCCAAGGCCCATGAGGGACCTTAAGCATTGGATGGTTTTCCTCTACCATCGATAGTCGAGGCCTTGATTATATACGCGTTCCCTGAGAAACTTGGACCCCATTAAGGGGTATATTAGGTTTGTGTAAGCATTTAGGGCCTTAGTATAGGCACCTTGTTTCCCTCCAAGTAGAGGGATGATATAGTTCAATAATGGGCGGCCTTAGTGGACCCTTGAAATGTCTTGGAGCCTTTTTAGCTAGTGATATGATGGTGAGGCAAGTGTTCCACCCCCATAGAGATGTGATTACCTAGGTGGGTAGAAATTGGGTAGTTTGATGATCGGTTGGGTGTTTAGACTAACCTTGGGATAATTTGGGTATTTAAAAGGGATTTGATCCTTCTCTGGTGAGATTCACCTCAGAGGCCAATGAGGTCTCAATGAGAATTTGGTGATGCCAAGGGACATTATGCCATCCGAGTGATATAAGTTCAGTTGAGATACATATTTGAGATAAGGGAGTCTGACATGGGTGACTATACTTGATGATACCTTAGGGGACCCTAGTAGGAAACCCCATGTCATAAACCAACCTATATAACCCACCTAAACATTACCCGAACCAGTTATGACATATCCCAAAGGGAATTCCTGGTCCCCATGGGCTAAAGACTAGCACCTAGGCATAAAAAAACAATAGGGAATTTTTTTACACAAGGTTAACTGATAAATAAAAAATAGTGGATATAAGATGATAAATACTTAGTATGAAAAACATCCCTCAATATAAAAAGTACCACAAGTAGACATATACAAGTCTTGAAAATAGAAAGATACCCAAATTCATCAGATAAAACTATCAATACATCATCACCAGATCCCCATGTAACAAGTTGGTCACATGTTTCATAGGTTACCACCAACTCCCAAGGCCCCACTAATCAAGTACATCCACCACCTTCGATTGGTGATTTCCCTTTTCCTAGAATTGACATAAAAAAATTTATAGATCCTCGAAGGCAAAGGTAGGGCACAAGAAACAAATCCCAGTAGGATCTCACCAAGTACTCTATAATAAATCCATATCAAATAAACCAAATGTTCTCAACTTTAAATAAATCAAAGCATGGAAATATTTTCTCAATTCATCTAAAAACATACTTTATAAAACATTTCAATGTCTAATGTAAAATAGGTATAAAATTTTATTTAATTCAAAATTTATAGATATAAGAATCTTTATCAAAACATTCATGAATAATAATTTTTATCAAAATAGGAATGAGTAAGAATATATATCAAAAACTATAATGTATAAATCAATTATAATCATAACACTATGGTTAAGAGTCTCGGGGTTAAGTTATTATAAGGATTATCATACATCTCAATGAAATATGGCTCTAGGTGTACACACATTCCAAAATCTCATGCCTAGGGGGAATAGGTGAACACCCCAAAGAAAAAACTCCCTACCCTCATCGTAGTTTATTTAGTATTTTCATCATCAATTCCATTTAAAGGTAGATATAATACATGTATAGAGTGTGTTCTTACCACCTAGCTACCTAAACTTCCATGTTCTTCAAGGAAATCAAACATACAAGTGGCTGTCTATTAATTCAATCAATCACAAACCATTTAAACAAATCATTTCATTTATCCCCAAGTTCAAGTTTAAAAACATGCCATTTCATTTCAAAACCAATGTCATTGTATTTCATTAAAACTCATGTTATTTAAATCAATTATTTTCATTTCAAAACTATAAAAAATTTTATGCCATAAATTCTAAAAAATCACAATCAAGGTCTTCTATAAAATCATTATTCATTCTAAAATTTATTCTTCAAAAATCACCCTTTGTTTGAAAATCCATAATCAATGAGATTCAATGCACACCATGCCATTTTAAAACTTTTAACAAAGATCTAAAATCATGCTGTGGAAATCATTTGGAAAATCCATCCAAATAAAATGAATAATAGAAGTTTTAGTTGACAGGAAAAAATAAAAAAATCACCTACTTAAAGAATGGTATACACCCAATGAGGGATCCATAACCAATGAGAAATAAGGATCTTATAATATAAAGAGAAGGTCCACACACAATGACCAAGGAATAAAAAACTCTAACTCCCTTTCACTGATCTACAAAAAGGAAGGACAAGAATGAGTCGAGAGGAACCAAATCACCTTCTTCAAAAGTTGAAATACCTAAAACCTCTTAAATAATTCAACCAATCTGAGATTCGAGTGAAAGGAAGGATATATACTAGTTTAATATAAGTAAAAAGTATTAAAAGATGCAATATAACCTTCCATATAAAAATCATGTGGCTGGAGTAACCATCCTAGGAGATCGAATGTCCATTTAGGTATTTCAAAAATGAAACCCCCATCACTACACACTAGTCCACACCCTAGTGTAGAATTCCATCCTATTTTGGCCTATCCATAACCTCTACCATGCCTTGGTTAAGCCTTGTTGGACATTGTGGAAAAGGAAACAATCAACATGACACACCCAGGACCACACCCTAGTGTTGAAGTCTAGGCAGTTTTGGCTTGGCCATTTTATATTGAATACAAACCACAACCACCCCCAGGTTGTGGTCCTAGCCATTTTACAAAGAAAAGACCAAAACCCCCATTTAATCCTCTAAAAACATCCAAATATTCTAAAACCAAAAAGAACAACTCAAGGATAAAAAAACCTAAAGAACATACCTTAAAGAAAAGTTCAGGATGTTACATTTCTCTACAACATAACTGATTTTTGACCTTAGAAATCCTGTTTAGAAGACTGGTCTAAGAAGAGGGGAGGATACCACTCTCTCATCAATGCCTCATTCTCCCAAGTCTCATGTGAATCAGAACCATGATTCAAAAACACCCAAACCAAAAAGATATATTTTACATGAAGGACCTTTATTTGAGAATAAAAAATATGAACCAGCTACTTGGTCATGGATAAATCAGGATCCACATCAAGGTCCTTCTGACTCAAGGCATGAAACAAGTCAAAGAGATAATTTCTGAGCTATGACACATGAAACATAGTATGGATATATGTCATCTGAGGTAAAAAATTCAAACGAAAATCCACCTTCCCAATATGATCAACAATATCAAATGGCCTCACATACCTTGATGATAAATTTACTTGTTTTATAGGTTGTTGGTAAACTAACTAAGGATAAAATCTCAAAAAAACCAGTTCACTAACCAAAAACTCCAAAGGGAACTGATAAAGATCATCATAGGATTTATAATGTCTTTTATCCATTACCAATTTCTTAAGAATCAAATAAATATTTTTCATCATCACTAGGACCAAAATAGACCCAACTAGTGAAACTTCACCAATATCTGACCAATAAAGTGGATATCTACAAGGATGAACATACAAGGCCTTAAAGTGTTCCATCTTGATGGATGAATGATAGCTATTATTATAAGAAAACTAGACTATCCTCAAATGGAAATACCAATATCCACCAAAGTCAAGAATGTAAGAATGAAGCATATCCCTAAGAATCTGTATAACCCATTCCATCTAACCATATGTTTAAAATCACACTCAACTTTACTTGGGATACCATCACCTTTTGGAGTACTCTCAAAAAATGAGAAGTGAAATGGGGATCTCTATTTAAAAAAATGGAATACAAAACACCATTAAACCTGACAATTTCCCAGACATATATATTTCCCAAGTCCTCAACTTTGGTGGTATTACAAATGGGAATAAAGTGAACTAATTTGGCCAATAAGTCAATCACAACCCACATCACATTCTTTAATCAAGGTATATGTGGTAACCCAAATATAAAGTCCCTGGATATCTCATCCCACTTCAAAGATGTAATGGTAAGGGGATGAAGCAAGACTGGAGGTTTCTAATGCTCAACCTTAATATGTTGACAAGTATAACAATGAGAAAAAAAATCTGAAATGCTTTGTCTCATACCTAGATACCAAAAATGATGCCTCATATCATAAAAAATCTTCATTTCCAGGGTGTACCACCCACTAATAATGATAAAAATCCCCCAACATATCTTTCCTCATAGGTAACAGAACAACATACCACTTCCTAAATAAAAGGATGCCCTTAGAAGATAGATACCATCCACTGATGGTATCCCACCATATAAATAATCCCTAATGCCACAAAACTCATCATCAAGTTTATATTCCTGGAGAATCATCTTTAGAAGTGAGGATTTCAACTAAATACTTGAAAAAAACCTCAATATCATCCTCCTAGACTCCCAAGCATATACGATCAAAGAGAGATAACATATTACACTCCTCATAAGATTCTTTCATAGAATAGGTTGAAAGTTTCCTACTTAGAAAATCAACAAAAACATTACCCTTACAAGGGATATAGGCAATGTCAAAGTCAAGAGACTATAGGAACTCCACCCATCATCTCCACTAAAATTTTAGATCTTTTTTTGAGAAGATATAACTCAAGTTTTTGTGATTGGAGTTGATGGTAAACCTAATTTCAACTCTTTAGATCATGCATCAACATTATGAGTTTGAGATCATGTATGGGATAATTATTCTAATAAGTCTAAAGTTGATGAGAACCATAATCCACCACCTGATCACTACAAAAAAGTGCTACTTAGCAACTGTTTATTAACATAAATTCTAGTAACCACTGCGAATTAAATCCTATTAAAAAAATAATATAATGGTGGTTTGATAAAAATGCTCCTATATTTTTATTATTTTAACAATTAGCAGTTATTTTAATTAAAACCCCAGTAAATGTTTTTAAAAAACCCAAATTCCTCCCCCTACCCCACTCCCTCTATGTGACCTTGACCCCTTTCCACCCCTCCCTCCCCAACCTCCTCCTCTCCCTTCCCTGACGGCAACCCCAACCCCGCGACCCCCATTCCCCCAATGCCTCCGATCTACCTCCTCCATACTCTACAAAGACCCCTACCCCCATGACACCCCCTCTGACCCTAATCCTCATGATCCCCCCTCAAACTCCCTCTCCCCAGTTCATGGTTCCCCTCCTTGCCAGCGATGCATACCCCCTATAAACTCCCTCTCCCTAGCTAGATTCTCCTCGTCGATGGTGACGTGGACCCCCTCCAACCTGCCTCTCCCCAGCTCAGATCCCCTCCTCAATGGAAATACATACCCCCTTAAAGGTTTCATTATCCTCCCCATAATCACCCTAAATATATTATTCTTAAAGGGGGTTATTTTCTTATAATATCTCTCTAAAGTTCTGATTTTATGTATACATGGTATTAGATTACACTTTATTGGTTAGTGAATATGTGATTGTAGCTGTGTCTCTTTTAGTTTCTCTTGAAAAACTCCCTCATAGGTAGTTTATTTATGTATAGAATAGGGTATAGGGGTTAAAAGTGTTATGGATATGTCTTTGGTTATCACACTTATAGGCTATTCATTCCCTGAATTAATTGGATAAATACAATTTGATATATGATTCCATATAATAGATAAAAAAGTTGATTATATAACTATAATATTAATAAATTGGGAATATTTGGGGGTCAATATAATTTACACCTTTCACATTAATTATAACTCACCATTATTTCATTAGAGTTCTTCTAGATTTGACTGATTTTATTGCAATCAAGTTAGAGGGTTTCGTCGCCTCACACCCAGATAATGATATGAGAGACTTATCATGGAAGTACTGGGATGATCCAACTGAGAAACCTATCTAGTGAGGTATGAATTTGTTTTTTTTTCTGTTTGTCTCTTAATGTAGTGTTGTTATGGTTTTGTAAGGTTTCATACTTTTCCCCAAATAAGGCTTTCTTGAAAAAATGAAATAAAAATATAGTTTGGTAAAATCCCTGGAAACTTTAAAATTGAAATTAGAAACACTATGTATAGCTTGAATACACTACTATAATTCAAGTTATTTGTGATGGGATCCCGTCGCAAATAGGATTTAGTGATGGGGCCCCATCGCAAATAGCCCGTTGCAGAAAATGTCGTCGCAAAAAATATTATTTGCGACGGGCCCGTCCCAAATAAGTATCCGATTATATACTTTTTATATATATAATCTCTTTTGCGACGGTCCCGTCATAAATAATTTTTTGCGATGAGCCCGTAATCCCGTCGCAATTTTTTTTTTAAAAAAAATTTAGACTATTTGCGACGGGCCCGTCACAAATAGAATTTGCGACGGGCCCATAATCTCGTCGAAAATACCTTTTTTAAGAAAAAATTATTTAGAATATTTGCGACGGGATCCCGTCGCAACAGATCCCGTCGTAAATAATAAATAAATTTTAAAAAAAATTAAATTAATAAAATTATAATTGTTGAAAAATTAATTTTAATATTATTAAAATAATAAAAAAATAAAAAATATTAAAATTCTCAATATTCACAAAAAAATATAAAAAAAATCATAAAATATTATTATGATTATTGAAAAATTAATTTTAATATTATTAAAATAAAAAAATAAAAAAAATTAAAATTCTCAATATTCACAAAAAAATATAAAAAAAATCATAAATTATTATTATTATTATTAGTAAAATAAAAAAATATTAAAAAATATGATATTTAAAAAATATATTTAATATAATTATGATTAATGAAACAATAATATTAATATTATTAAAATAATAAAAAAATAAAAAATATTAAAATTCTCAATATTCACAAAAACAAATCATAAAATATTAAAAATTAAATTATGTAATAATCACACCAATATAAAAGACAGAACTATAAATAGTTCATATTACAACAAATTTAAATTCAAATGTTTTTGACATAAAAAAAATCACTGGGGGGGTCGTCTTCTGGAGGAGGTGAGGAGCTGAAGGAGATAGTGGAGGAAACTTCATCCCTAAACTACGAGTCAGATGTCGCATGTAATCCATCTGCTTGTGATGCTGCTGCTTCCATCGATGCATCTCCTCCTCATGTTGCTGCTGCTGCTACCATCGACGCATCTCATCCTCATGCTGCTGCTGTTGCTGACGTATCTCTTCTTGCTACTTCTGCAAACTCTCTATAAGGTCATTCTGAGCTTGGAACTGCTCCTAATACTGTGAGCCAGAAGATGATGTGTAACACCCCAAGGTTTTGAAAATAAATATAGAATGCAATTTTATAATCTAACCATTAAACACAACTTTGTCTCTTCTATGTTTTGAATTTCGAAAAATGGTCATCTAGAGTTGTGTTCAGTAAGTCATTTGGAGTCTGATAGAACAAACTTGATTTTTAGTGAATAGTAACATAACCTTATGAATAGTAATATGAATAGTAATATGAACCTAAGAATAGTAATTTTTATTATTATTTTATTTTCTTAAGGCTTGAAGATAATAACATCTTGGTTAATTTTTCATTAAGATAAAGAAGTAGTTGTAGAATTAGAACTGTTAATTTTTAAATTAAGTATGCTTTTATTTAAAAGTTAAATTAATAATATTTAGAAAATTATTTTTCAAAAATGAAATTCACTTTTGAATTCTACACGTCAAAAAATGGTAGGGGTGAATTTTTGGGATTTTTCTGAAATTCTGGATTTTTTGATGAATAGTAAAATACGATAAAATACGATAAATGCTAAATACTTGATTTATTGCATCATAGGTGATGTAAGGATGATGTAAGCCCACTTGTTCCGAACTCAAATGTCATTATTACTATTAGGGGTCACATGAAACAATACTATTGGTTGTCTTGGGGGAAATAATAAAATAATGAATTAAATATTCAAAAATTACTCCTCTCCTCCACTATAAAACCCCCCCATCACTACCTCTTCTCTTCACACATCTAAGCCTTTAATATCCTCAAAGTTCTATCAAATTACCCTTCCCTAGTCACTCCTCACAACCAAGAATCTCTTAGTCTTTCCAAAAGACCAAAACCCCTTCCCTTAAGGAGTTTCTCAAGGAGGTTATTTCAAGAGGTAAAGCAGCCCTCTTTCTCATTTGGTTTTATTTCAATTTATCTAATTTTGTTATCCTCTCCTCACCTCCTCTGTCCAAATGATCATTATAACTCCAGTAACATCTATATACTGGATTTATATCATGTTAACCGAATAACCATCATAAATATTCTTACTCCCTCCCTTTTATTTTATAAACGAAATCGACGTCCATGATGTTCCGATTTATAACCTTCATGGACGACAAAGTTTCGTTCTTCAATTTATTCTTCATTAATGGTCATGAAACCATATTCATGGTTGAACCAGACTATAATATATGTGTTATAATCTAATTAATATTCAGGAACCAGAATATGTACATATAATTAAGTTATATGACAAAACTACTTCATAATTTTCCAAATACCGCCGAATAATCGAAGTGGTGGTCATCTAATGGATCATCCTCATTCCATGTAACCAGATGATAGAAATTACCATTAGCAATTATTTATGTTCATTAATAATATATAATTCCAATCCTGGATATTTATAACCATTCCACATGAACTTCATTATATAAAAACAAGTGAACCGAATATGAAAATAAAGGAAACAAACACTCCAGAACGACGGAATTCAATACAATAACTTGTCAATAAAGACATAAATTAACTAACCAGAATTATGGTAAACTAATGACATGTATAATAGGTTCTGAAATAAGTTATTAACAATTATAATTTCATATTCCAGTAGTTTAAGCACAAGAGAGGAACACGTTTGGAGTTAAGGTAAGGGTTTTTTCACCCGAACATCCATTTTCATTTGGGATACTTTCATTGTCTAATTACCTCAATTAAATTCTTATGTATTGTTATGTACTAATCATATATTCTGTGTGAGTATCATATATATGTTTACAAACCATAACCCTTCCTTATTTTATGGATAGTTACACGTTTTAAAAGGAACTTTCAAAATTGTTTCCAAAAATACAAGCCCGATTCAAGGGAATTTCTCCAATTCATATCTATTTACAAGGGCACTCTATAATCTATTTTTGGAAACTATTATATTACTAAAAATACTCATTTTATTATGAAAATACTATCTTACTTCACTTATGGTTTTATATAAAGATTTTCCAAAAGAACTCTTCTTTTCAAAATAAAAGAGTATTTATCTCAAAATTGCTTAATGATTTTATAAGAGTATTTTAGTTTGATTGAATGCTCTTGTTGATTACATGGTATTATTGGGTTTAATAATTTATGAGGTCATCTACCATATTTTATTTAATGGTTTATAACTAAATCTATTATGGATGATTTACCCTAAAACCATTCAACATATTATTCTGAATGGTTAATGTTTTATGTTTAATGATTGGGGAAAGATAGTTACATTTCATATGATAGTTTCAATATGAATGTATATATTGTTTATGTTTATCCCCACTCATATGAGGAATAAATTAGACTTATTATGTGATGGGTGGGGCCTGCTATAGCCCCTTGATGCATCGGTAGGTCTCATGAGACAAATAGACGTGGAATTGGCCGAGGCCTTTCCCAATGTTATATGGATTTTGGACGAGGCCTTAATCACTAGATGTCTTGGCCGAGGCCATGAAAAAATGATTCAGAATGTCTGACATATGCACTTCCCTCATTATGAAGCTAGTAATTGAAAGTTCATGTGGTTATTTGACTAGTAGAATACCCATGATTATGTTTTATTATGGAATTATTTACTCAGGTCATTTTCCTGCCATAATGTGTTCATATTTATTATTAGAGGCATGTGTTTTCAATTATTCACAATGTCTAATGTTTATATTATCTTACGCTGTATTTCTTACTCTTACTGATCATTTGAGCTCACCCCTTTCTTATGTTTCATTTTCTCAGGATATGAAGAAGTAATTTATGAATGACTTGTAAGCATAATCTAGGAGATGTGATGTTTCTAGTGGAATAAAATAGTGTTTTTGTTTCCCTTCATGTTGTAATGATAAACTTATGTATGTAACTTGTTTCCAATAATACTAAACTACTCGGTCTTTCGAGATTCGTATTCCTTGTATGTATGCCAACGTAATCAAACAAGGCACCGACTCTGGGAAATTGGGGTCAGGTCCTTACATGATGCCTCTCCATGAGCTCCTCTCGAGTTAGACGTCGACATCGCAGCAATACCATAATAAGTACCAGGAGTCATATGAGAGCCGATACCAACTAATTGACCCTTCTCAAAGCCATAATGAGTCGCCTGCATCTATGCCGCCTCGTCGAAATGGTGGGCACTAGTCTGATCAGTCTCCTCGTCCTGACCCTCAGCCTGTGTTTGAGAAGTCGCAGCCTCATATGACTCCTTCAATTCCAATTTTAAATTAAAATTGTGAAAATATTATATGCAGTTAATTTTCAAACTGAAAAAAATAAAACTAACCACAATCTGATGCTGGCGATCACCTCTAATCTCTTCGGTGGCTGGATCACTGTACATCCTCTGATAAACATCATACTCTGTAATATCGGGATGCTCGACTACCTATATGAATATAAAATAAAATATTTATATTTGAATTTTTATAAAATATTTAAAAAAAATACTTACCAGATGCTCTCTATGTGTATTGAATGTACAGATACCAGCTCGATACGTCACCTCCTGTCTCCCCCGGTTCTGCTGACCCAATGAAGACCTCCTCTGAAATCCACCACCCAAACAGTGTGCACATAATCCATCCCAAACCTGAGATGAAATATACTATGGTCGGTGTGCTCTACACGACTCATCAAATACTGTCGCTCCTACTTTCTTAATGGCCGTCTTTCTCAAATTGTGCAAAAACTGACACAAACGCTCACGCATAGCCACCTCCCATGTTGCATAGATATCTTCATGCATGCTATCATCGATGGGATACCATAAACCCTAAAAATAATTTATAATATCAAGTTATTAATAAAATAAATTTCAAAATAAATATTATTTATTTACGTACCAGTCAATGATTGTACATGCCGAGCTGCACATCAATGAGAATCTGTTCCCATGTGGTTCATGGCTGAGAAAAATAATTACGCAAGATATCGCTCCCCTGTCCAACAGCTACATGCGAAAAACTGTGAAAAAAGAATAAATAATCAAACAATTATTATATATATAAATAAATTAATGAAATCTAACTAAAATATATAGGTTACCATACCTCTATGTGCATGGATCGAATCCAATACATGGACGTCGCTCAGGGATAGGGTCAGAAATCATCAGTCGCGCAAGACCGCACCCCCTCTGCGTACCTCCTGAACCACCAGTAGGCTGAGGGTCATATGATCCCACATCTCCCTCATCCAAAGGTAGCTCAGCCTCCTCTAACTCACGCAATAGATCAGAGTCCATCTGAAACACAAAATTATTATTGTTAGCAGATAGTTGAAAATAACTATTATATATATATATATATTAGATATGATCATAACTAGCATTTAACTATGCCAATGTTCAACTTCATCATCATATTCATATCTAACAATGTCAATGTCTTCATATTCCTCCTCAGCATCATCAATATCCATATGAGTTTTACTTTCAACATCCCTTGTCATTTCAATTTCATTTGTAACATCATTAATATCTTCATCACCATGGACCCTTAATTGTTGGGTGTTCTCATTGATATTCACGTTTCTTTGTGAAAGAGATGGATTTTGAGTAGTCTCTTGAAAAATTTCAATTTATTCCACTTTAGCGGAACCAAATTCAGTTTGAGTAAATTGATTTTCCCAAGATTTCATTTTTATTATGCTTCACCAATCACCCAGGTCTCTTAAAGTAGCACAGTACTTTGCGTAATAAATTTGATGTGCCTGTTGAGCTAGTAAAAATGGTTATTTTACTTCAAGAAGACTTTTATATTTAATATCAACAATTCCATAAGTCATATAAACACACAAGCCTCTCTCAGTATCCAACCACCGATATTTAAACATCGTTATGTAATTTTTTCCAAGATAACATAGCTCAATAATTTCATCGAGAATGCCGTAAAATTCAACTTCAATTTCTCTATGATGCGATACTCTAAAAAAAACTCCACTTTTCATTGTTTTTTTGATTCCCCATATGTAAGTGTATGAAATTGAAAACCATTCACTACATATGCATTATAAAATTTAACCATTTTGGATGGTGGGTTACTCAATATACGAGTCGCTTATCAATTTTATCAGCATGTCGAGACACCTAAAAATTCATAAAACAATTATCAATATAATAAATAGTAAATTGAATTGATATTAAACCATTAATAATTTATGTTACCATCTTTTGAAACCATTGAGATTTTTTTTTGTCTGCGTTCTTCAAGAGAAGCTGCTGTAATTTGTGGAACTTGTTTCTTGATATGATTATCATATAACCTAAAAATAAAATAATTTTACATACTGTAACAAAAATTATAGAATAAGTGATAGAAGTAATCATAGTATAAATGTTGTCATTTCTTCACATTTGAGCATAACATATGTATGAGCTCTGTGATGTTCATCGTCTGAAAGCCATTGTTCTTGAACTCCACCGAAGCCATGATTTGGCTGATTAAAAATTGATAAATGATTGTACATTTTATCATTAAAATTTCATTTGTTCCTTCCCATGCGGTTTTGTTTTGAGGGATATTCAGATTCAAAATAGTGAGAGCAAAAAAAAAAGAAATTTCCTCTTGCAAATAAGCTTCATAAATTTAGCCTTCAGCTGATGCTTTGTTACATACTTTTTTCTTCAATTTCTTCATGCATCTCTTGAATGGGTACATCCGTCAAAACTATACTGGACCTACACATTTAGCTTCATGTGGAAAATGTAATATCAAATGTTCCATTGAGTCAAAGAAACCAGGTGGAAAGATTTTTTCCAGTTTACATATAATTACAGCAACATCTTCTTCCAGTTTTCTTAGCGCATCGTAGTTAGTTGTCACTGCACAAATGTCTTGAAAAAAATATGATATGTCTGTTATCGAATCCCAAATCATATAATTCAACAAACCTATGAATCCAATTGGCATAAGTCTTTCCATTATAACATGACAATCATGACTTTTTAATCCGGTAATATGACCATTCTTAACACATCTTCCCAAATTGGAATCATAGCCATCTGGAAGTCTCAAATCTGCAATCCACTGACAAAATAAAAAAAGACTCTCTTTGGATAGTGTATAAGCTTCTTTTGGCTTCATTAACCTATGTGATCTAACATTTTAAAATAGTTCAAGTTCTGGTCACCTAAAAATTTGGGAAAGATCTAATCGTTCTTTTACATTATCTTTGGTCTTACCTGGTATATCCAAAACTGCATGAAATAAATTATCAAAATAGTTCTTCTCAATGTGCATGACATACAACATGCGACGGACCAACAAATCAGACCAATATAGGAGATCACAAAAAATGCTTTGTTTTATCCAATTATGTTCTTTCCCAAATCCATGAATTTTATGTTGGTTTACTGTTGGCCCAAATGTGATGGGAGTTAATAAAAATACAACTGATTTTAACTATGTATCTGAGATCATTTTTGGAGGTTCATCCCTTTCAATTGTGCCTTTTCTAAAATGATATTTTTTCCTTCGAAAAGGATGATCGGTTGGAAGAAATCTGCGATGACAGTCAAAATAGAAAGTTATTTTTCCATTGACGAGCAGAAAAGCTTTGTTGTCTTTCATACAGTAAGGACATGATTTCGGACCATGTGTACTCCATCCAGATAACATGCCATATGCTGGAAATTCACTAATCGTCCACATCAATGTAGCTTTTAATGTGAAATTTTGTTTCGCAGAAACATCATATGTACTAACACCATTACTCCACAATGCATTTAACTCATCAATCAATGGTTTCAAATAAACATCAATATTCTTTTTCGGATGTCCTGAGATTAATAATGTCAAAAAGATATAGGGATCTTTCATCAACATCCATAGAGGTAGATTGTATGGAGTTATAAAGACAGACCAACATGAATACTAACTACCATAAGAACCAAACGGATAGAAACTATCATTAGAAAGACCCAATCACACGTTTCAAGATTCTAAAGAAAAATACAGATGCAGACGATCAAAATGTTTCCATGAATCACCATCAGATGGATGATTCAAGCTTTTACCGGTTGAAATATTGGTTTTGTGCCATGACATCATTGACGCTGTGTTATGAGACATAAATAAACGTTGCAGCCTGGGTGTAAGGGGGAAATATCTCAACTGTTTTACAGGAATCGATCTGTACTTCCCTGGTTGAGCTTCTTTACACCTTGATTTTCCACATGTTAGACAACTATCTAAAGAATCATTTTCACCAGAATATAAGATGAAATCATTTTCACATGCATGAATCTGCTGATAACTAAGGCCCAGATTACGAACCAACCTCTTGCACTCATAGTAATTTGCAGGCAACACATTTTCTTCAGGTAACAGTGTTTTAACCAAAGAAAATATCTCATCAAAACAGTTGTTTGACATTGCATTATCTGATTTAATAGCCATAAATTTTGCAACCACTTTTAATTATCTTATCTTGCAACCAGGATATAATGTATCCTCAACATACCTCAAAAACTCATAAAATTTGGATGGTTCCACCTCAGGAGTTAAATCAATATCATCGTGAGTTTTAGTTTGTTGAACAGATGGAACTGCAACATCATGTACTAAATTTTGGAACTGTGATAGATCCAGAATCAAGTTATTAGTATCTTCTCTGGAATTGTGTTCACCATGTTGATACCAAAAAACATAATTCGATTAAAAACCAAACTGCAAGAGATGTACCCCAACCTTGTCAAATGTGTCAAACTTTTTCAAAGCACATTTTTTACAAGGAAACTTAATTGTGCCTTCTGAAACATATTCTGGTTTTGATGATGCAAATGATAAGAAAGCTTCAACACCCTCAATATATAAAAGATTTAAACCAGAACCATTTGGATTTCTGCACTAATTTATCTAAGCGTGATCATCTAATAATGACTGATGTCGACTTCCTTGTTCCATATTTTTCTACAAAATATAAAATCATCACTGTTTTTGAATAATTTGAAATTATAAAAATACTATCTGAAAAAAGAAGATAAATAATTACTACTACTTCTTAATAACTACCATTAATTAAAGGCGACACAATTTCTAGTGGATTGACAACTACTATTTTTTCCGACGACACGAGAATGAATATGCGTACCTCCGACCAGATTCTTCATTGTGATTTCAGTGTGAGAAAGATACAAGTAAATGAGCTATTGGACAAAAGATCCCCCTTTTCGTCGATGGATCGTCTTCTTCCAATGGTCACCACCTGAAAACATTATAAAAAATATGATCCTACGAATACATATCCAATCTCGTGTATACGAGATTGAATATTCCTATGTAGCAACACATTTTTCATATTGTTTTGAGTCGGTGATAGTTGAAAGGAGAAAAGTCATCAAGCAAAAGGAGTGCTGTCAATCCATTGGAAATTGTGCCAGGTTCTTGAAATTTATTAAAATTTATTAAAATTTCTTTCCAACTATTCCTAACTAATTATTACTATTTATTACTATTTATCGCTAATTATTACTAATTTAGCAATACTTAGCAAAATGAAAACTGCTTGAATAATGAAAGGAAATTTGGTAATCATCATTGTGGAGATGATTACAAATTTTCCCTTCATTATCCAATCAGTTTTCATTTACTAATTATAATTATATCTAATTATTACTAATAAAAAAAATTATATTATCAATATTTATGAAAAAACAATATTAATATTATTAAAATAATAAAAAATTTATAAAATATTAAAATTATCAATATTCGCAATAGGCTTTTCTCTATTATTAACATGTTCAAATCTCAAAGGGTCGCCAATTGTTAGATCATGTGCAATAAAAATTTTGTGTAAGGCATGTCGAATGTAAACTCTATAATTGTCCTTGCATGGTCGATCACCTCGCAAGTAGTTCTGTAATAGGATGACCAAAGTAATTTCATTCTCGTCTCTAAGAATCATCTCACTCCCTTTACATAGATCATTCTTCCTTAAAAATTTGAGGGGACATCAGTATCTTTCCCTTAAATTTTCAAGGAAGAATGGTCTATGTAAAGGGTCGTGTGAGATAATTCTTATAGATGAGAAGGGCATGACTTGGGTTGTCCTATTGCAATGCTACTTGCAAGGTGATCAACCAATCAAGGACAATTATATCTAATTATATCTAATTATTACTAATTATGACTAATTATTACTAATTATGACTAATTATGACTAATTATGACTAATTATGACTAATTATGACTAATTATGACTAATTATTACTAATTATGACTAATTATTACTAATTATTACTAATTATTACTAATTATTACTAATTATTACTAATTATATCTAATCATATCTAATTATATCTAATTATTACTAATTATATCAAATTATATCAAATTATATCAAATTATATCAAATTATATCTAATGATTACTAATTATATCTAATTATTACTAATTATATCTAATTATTACTAATTATTACTAATTATTACTAATTATTACAAATTATTACTAATTATATCTAATTATATCTAATTATATCTAATTATTACTAATTATTACTAATTATATCTAATTATATCTAATTATTACTATTTATTTCTAATTATTTCTAAATATTAGTATTTATTAAAAATTATTAGTATTTATTAGTAATTATTACTAATTATTGCTAATTATTCCTAATTATTGCAAATTATTCATAATTATTGCTAATTATTACTAATTAATGCTAAATATTACTTATTATTGCTAAACATTACTAATTGTTAGTATTTATTCCTAATTATTAGTATTTATTCCTAATTATTACTAATTATTCTTATTTATAACTAATTATTACTATTTATTACTAACTATTACTATTTATTACTAACTATTACTATTTATTACTAAGTATTACTATTTATTAATATTTATTACTATTTATTACTATTTATTACTAATTATTACTAATTATTACTATTTATTACTAATTATTACTAATTATTACAATTTATTACTAATTATTACAATTTATTCCTATTTATTACTAATTATTCCTAATTATTGCTAATTATCCCTAATTATTGCTAATTATTCCTAATTATTTCTAATTATTCCTAATTATTCCTAATTATTAGTATTTATTAGTAATTATTACTAATTATTAGTATTTATTAGAAATTATTACTAATTATAGATAATTATGACTAATTATTGCTAATTATTCATAATTATTGCTAATTGTTACTAATTATTGCTAATTATTACTAATTATTGCTAAATATTACTAATTATTAGTATTTAATACTAATTATTAGTATTTATTCCTAATTATTAGTGTTTAATACTAATTATTAGTATTTATTCCTAATTATTAGTATTTATTCTTAATTATTACCAATTATTCAAATTTATTACTAATTATTCCTAATTATTACTAATTATTCCTATTTATTAATATTTGTTCCTATTTATTAATATTTATTGCTATTTATTACTAATTATTGTTATTTATTACTAATTATTGCTAATTATTGCTAATTATTCCTAATTATTGCTATTTATTTCTAATTATTGCTAATTATTGCTAATTATTGCTAATTATTACTAATTATTGCTACTTATTGCTAGTTATTACTATTAATATCTAATTATTGCTAATTATTTCTAATTATTGCTAATTATTCCTAATTATTGCTATTTATTGCTAATTATTAGTATTTATTGCTAATTATTAGTATTTATTAATAGTTATTACTAATTATTAGTATTTATTACTAATTATTACATTTTATTGCTAATTATTACAATTTATTACTAATTATTACAATTTATAACTAATTATTACAATTTATTACTAATTATTACAATTTATTACTAATTATTATTAATTATTGCTAATTATTCCTAATTATTACCAATTATTGCTAATTAATACTAATTATTCCTAATTATTGATAATTATTTATAATTATTGCTAATTATTACTAATTATTAGTAAGTATTACTAATTATAAGTATTTATTCCTAATTATTCGTAATTATTCCTAATTATTCCTAATTATTACTAATTATTCATATTTATTAATATTTATTTCTATTTATTACTAATTATTGCTACTTATTGCTAATTATTGCTATTTATTTCAATTTATTACTAATTATGTCTAATTATTCCTAATTATTTCTAATTAATGCTATTTATTTATATTTATTGCTAATTATTTCTAATTATTCCTAATTATTGCTAATTATTGCTATTTATTTCTATTTATTGCTAATTATTTCTAATTATTCCTAATTATTGCTAATTATTGCTAATTATTAGTACTTATTAGTAATTATTAGTAATTATTAGTATTTATTACTAATTATTACAATTTATTACTAATTATTACAATTTATTACTAACTATTACAATTTATTACTAATTATTATTAATTATTCCTAATTATTAATAATTATTCCTAATTATTACCAATTATTCCTATTTATTCCTATTTTTTACTTATTGCTATTTATTACTAATTATTGCTATTTATTGCTAATTATTGCTAATTATTGCTAATTATTCTTAACTATTACTAATTATTGCTAATTATTGCTAATTATTCCTAATTATTGATGATTATTCCTAATTATTGCTAATTATTTCTAATTATTTCTAATTATTGCTAATTATTCCTAATTATTAGTATTTATTGCTAATTATTAGTATTTATTAGTAATTATTAGTATTTATTACTAATTATTACAATTTTTTACTAATTATTACAATTTATCACTAATTATTACAATTTATTACTAATTATTATTAATTATTGCTATTTATTGCTATTTATTACTAATTATTGCTAATTATTACTGATTATTGCTAATTATTCCCAATTATTGCTAATTATTGCTAATTATTACTAATTATTACTAATTATTAATATTTATTTCTATTTATTTATATTTATTACCAATTATAAGTAATTACTACAAATTAATTATATACATTACTAATTATCGTTAATAATTAATAATTACTACTAATTATTAAAAATTAATACTAAAAATTTCAATTTATTAGTACAAATATATACTAATGAGAAAACAATTTAAATTTAATTTAATCACAACTAATCAACAATAAAAAAAATTAACATAAAAAAATGAAATAAATAATAAATTAAAAAACATAAATACCTTTAAGACTGATTTTCTATTGATGCAGACAGCTTCACAACTTCTTCGTGAACAAAAAAATTAACTTAGAAAAATTCTCTCTCTAAAATCCGAGTTTAGAGAGAAAGAAGATCTAAAATTTGAGAGGATTGAGAGGAAAAACGGATGGAGATATATATAGGTTAGATTATTTACGACGAGATTATTTGCGACGGGACTCGTCGCAAATAGTCCCTGCCGACACACCTTTTGCGACGGGACGACATCCCGTCGCAAAAGGCTAAAAACCGCCGCTAGTTATTTGCGACGGGCCCGTTGCAAAAGGTGTCTCGTTGCAAAAAGCTATAAACCGCCGCCGGTTATTTGCGACGGCCCCCGTCTCAAATACTTAACTATTTGCGACGGTGGGATCACACCGTCGCAAATAACCTTCGCGCGGTTTGGCGCGCTATCCACGCCAAACTATTTGCGACAGGAGACGAAATCGCGTCGCATTGCGACGGGATTTATTCCCGTCGTAAAAGGCCCGTCGCAAAAAGCCATTTTTCCCGTAGTAATAGATGGTGTTATTTGGGGTGCATCCTCTATAGTGGTAGAAGGGGGTGTGTTATCTTTTACATCCATGGTAGATATATAGATTTGAATATTTTGGGTATGCATGACATATCATGAGCTCATATAGAGTTGAATATTTTTGTAACAGTAATTTTCCTACAGAAACACATTTCATTATGTATATAATTTTTTATTAAAATGATTATTAATTTTAATTTTATAAAATAAACATCATTTTTTTGGATCTAACATGTAAATATTATCTTGTGAATAATTTTTCATAATTTTTATAAATAATTGTTTTGTAGATAAATAGTGAAAAAATACAAATTTTTCTAAAACATTTACTTTCATTAAATTACTATAATGAAATAATGGATTAAATTTTTTTGAAACCTTTTTATGTTATATATATATATAATAAATCAAAAAATATACTTTTTTGTATTTATAAAATACCTGTATATAATTTTTCAAACGTATGTAATATTTTAATCAAAATAATAATTTAGTCGATTAAATTAAAAAATTAGTTTTCTTCATGTATTGAAATTACATCAATAAAATGTAAATTTTATTTTAGATTAATATTATCATATTATGTAATAATTATAGTAATTTTTTTGGGAATAAATGTATAATTACTATGATTAATGTTGATGACCATGATAATGATGTTTAAAAACATATATGATTATATTAATAGACATTTTATTGGAAATCAATGCATTATAATATTAAGAAAAAATAATAGTAAAAATATCATTTTTCTACAAAAAATACTTTTCCAATATATAAAATGTTTTATTTTAAATGTATATTTTATCATGATTATAAATTGCATTACATTAAATTCATCAAAACAAAGGATGAACACACAACAATTTAGTTAGAGGGGTTATTTTATATGTTTAATAAAACATAATTTATATTGGTAAAAACATGTTACCATAGTAAAAATAAAAAAAATTAAAAAGTAAAGATATAAATTTTTTTTTTATCTTTACTAAGAAGACACTTCATATTATAACTCTCAATTTAGGAAGACGTATTTGATATATTTTAGAATGTTCATGGGTTTCCTTTGTGCCAAAATATATTGTTTCATATTTATGTTTAATTTATTTCTTTTTAGTATTACTTATATAATATCTATTTTCTTATACAGGTGGATTATTTTGTTCGAGTTGGGGTGGTTTGTTTGAAGCTGCTTATGCTCATTAGAGATTGGAATTTGAGCCTATAAGTGAGATAATAACAACAAGGAAATGCATTAAGAATGCATACAACCATCATGAAAAGTTGAATTCCTACTACTTATTTAATTAATTTGGTCATCATTTTATCTGTTATTTATAATTTAATTTCCTTATCATTTTTATCTAATAATTATTTAGTTTTTTTCAAATATCTTTTGAGAAGTCATATTTTGCTTTCAACTATCTACAACAAGGCACAAAAGAGTGCTTCCTTATTCCAATGTTACCACTATTTCTATTTTCATTGCCTTTCTTTTTTGAACTGTCAACACTGCATATTGAGTTGATGTTATTAACCAAAAAACCATTCTCATTGTTGAAATCTAGAAGAGTAGAGGAAGCTCATGTGCCCATTTTTGTGAATTCTAATGATATAATGGGAACATGAGATTTATCTTCTCTTCTGGATTTCAACAATGAGAATTTTTTTTTCATCTAATAACATCAATTCAATATGCAGTGTTGGTAGTTTGACAAAGAAAGATAATGGAAATCATGGTAACATTGATAGTTATAATTTTTTTGAGACTTTAATATATATAAGAATCATCCACACCTCAATATAACACATGGTGTGATCAGTATTACTCCAAGTGTTTTTTTATTTAAAATTGATATTAATTTTAGTATAAAAGACAACTAGCATACTCAAAATCAAGTAAACATATTCTAATTGTTTTGATAATTTAATACAATGATCTATAAATCATTTTTGATATGTAGGAATCACCTGCACCTCAATCTAATACATTATGTGCCTTGTGTGACTCAAAGTGTCCGTTATCAATTTAAAATCAATATTTTAGTTCAAAAAGTGTAACTCATTGAAAATTGAGAAAACATGCTAAGATTTTTTTTGATAATTTAGGACATCAATTCATAATTTTTTTGATGTGTAGGAATTGGTCTCATGTCAAACTGATACACGATGTGATCTGTATGAGTCAAATGGCATGTTTCTAGTTTAAAAGGAGAATTTAGTAAAAAAATACAAGTGACGTACTCAAGATTGAGAAAAATCACTAGGATTTTTTTGATACTTTAGTACAATAATACATAATTCATTTTTGACATGTATGAATCATCCAAACCTCAATTTTATGCACGGTGTGATCGGTATGACTCCAAGCGCATCTTTTTATTTAAAATTGACATTAATTTTAGTAAAAAGGACAAATGACCTACTCAAAACTGAGAAAATGTATTCACATTGTTTTGATATTTAGAAAAACTATCCATGATTCATTTTTTACATGTAGGAATCAACTGAACCTTAATATGATACACGGTGTTCCTAGTATGACTCTAAGTGTGTTTTTTATTTAAAATTGACATCCATTTTTGTAAAAAGGACAACTGACCTACTCAAAACTGAGAAAACACATTCGTATGAGAAGATTTTTTCTTTTATTCATTCTTATTCTTCTTCAAATGATTTTGAGTAAATATATAATAATTATAATATTAAAATCTATATATAACATGTGATTATTGTTTCTAAAAATAGTGAAAAAGAGGTATTCATTGAAAGTAAGCAGCTATAGTCTTCCTTGGGATCATAAACTTCCTTGGAGTTAACAGCTTGAATTAAATCATTATTTTTATATTCAAACATCTTTAACTTAGATAAAACAAAATTTGGAATAGACTTCACCCATAAAACAATAATGATAATAATATTTTTAAAAACATATATAATCTTTAAAATATCTAGCTTCTTAAGATTTTATCTTAACAAGGATTTGATAACTCCATCTTGTAAGACTTAAAATTCCATAGGAATTCATTGATTTTGTATGAATTCATAGATTTTATATGAATTAATTTATTTTTTATGACTTCCAATAGGTTTATTTAATACTTATTTCATGATGCAAGACTTTTTCCTTGGGTGGATTTCAAAATTATAAGACTTTCCTTAAGTATATCGTATGAATTCTAACTTAGAAAATTTTCTTCAAACATAATAAAACTATCTTATAAAAGAAAAATTATAACTTTATAAATTTGTTCTATACACTTTAATGGAAATTAATTAGTAAAACAAATAAGGGTTTTTTTGAACATCAAAACTTTTAATTAAATAAGATATATTGAAATAACATTAGTGTGTCTAACACTTTTTTCTTTCTATATCTTATGATTTTCATACCCAAAAATTTATTTTAAAATTCCTAAATTATTCATCTCAAATTCAACCATAATCAAACTTTTAACATGTTCAATGAATTTTATGTGTTTACATGTAATAAGTATATCTCCAACAAACAAGAGTAAATATATAATGTATTTTTTTTACTTTTTTGTAAAAAACACATCCATTATAGGAACTTATTTTGAAATTATATACAAGTATGAAATAGTTAAACCATTGATATCACTGTCTAGATCGATGTTTTAAACCATAAAAATATTATTTTAAAAAACGTATCATGTCATGTTTAAAATTATGTCTAGATCCTTATGGTGGATTCTTTTAAATTGTATCATCAATTTATCGAGAAAAAATATAGTTTCCATATCTAATTACTCAATATAAATATCACAAACAAAAATAAAGGCAATCAATGAATGAATATAAGTATGTTTTACCAGAATTTATTTTTTGGAGTAACTGATTCCCCCTCTTTAATAATACACCTTAGTTACCAACCTACCCATGTATCTTGATTTATTTTCACCTAAATTTTATTATTTTATTTTAAAAATATATTTACAGTCCATAATTTCATATTTTTTTTGGTTTTTTCCCCATATCACAAGTGTTATTTTTTATCTATGGACTACATCTCTTTATTTATGTTTACAAGACAATACTTATCTACATTACTTTTTTATAGCTTAAATATATGTTCTAGGTTTATCACAATTAACATATTTTACAATATTAAAATAAAATGGAATAAAATATGCAATGACTATAACCTGGATAATATATTATCATGCCTCTACAACACCTTAGGTGCACCTCTTGATTTACAGAAGATGACATAAATGCCTATGAATGGAATAACAACCACATGCATGTATATCCCCATACATACCAGTCAAAAAAAAATTATAGAATCCACTAAGTATACAGAACTAGAATAAAACTATTTACACATATAAGATGTCATCCAAGAAGGCCATAATAGCTAAACTATGGTAAGTCCAAGGTGGTAAACTCCTATATTGATGACTGTGGAAAACCCAAACACACGTGTTCTGTCTACCCATCCTATGATAAAAAATATCCATTTATACTTCATAGTCCAGGTGTAGTGATCTCCCACACTCCAATGCTTTACCATTTCTTATTTCATGTGACAAATAATATGAATTTATCCATAAGAACACGTGAAAGGTTTGAGTATGAAAATAACCAATAAGTGGTATCCACCCCACCCCTCAACCACCTGTCATAAACCAAAGAGTATACAATAATAATATGGAACCAGAGGAATGAATAACACAAAAAAAAAACATGCTAAATCAATACTATTTTAAATGGAAATAACCAAGATAATAAAACAACATGCTAAATCAATACTATTGGGTTTGATATTATAGAATGAAAATTGAATATAGACATCAATATTTAATGAAAATATGATGAAGTTAGAAAGAAGGGAGATTCTCCTAGAAGAATAACCCATAGTGAACCTTCATCACCTAAAAATTAGTTTCATATTTATTTAATTAACACACTTCATCATATATGAGAAAATAATATTCTTCTTAGGTTGTGAATATGTTTTGTACTCAACAATAACCAAGTACATCACATATCCTCCCCCTCAATTGAGGGAGAATAACGCAGAAGAAAAAGTTATGCCTTGAGTGGCAAGTGAAGACACAAATGTGCCTTACGCACAAAGATCTCGCTCAACCCAACTAAAAAAAATCAAACATTAAACATGAATGTGTGAATCTTGTGTTAGACACTATATTACTCCCCTGAGAGTATCCTTAGGTTTTCCACTCATTATTATGAGTATAAGAGATCACAATGAGAATAAGGTAAGAAGAAACATGAGAACTTGAATTTAAATATGAAAGTGTGAATACATAATAAAAGAAAATAAAATATAGAAGAAAACTAATCTAAAATTGGAACGTAAATCTATAATAGCTCCTTGAGTGAATCCCATCACTTACTAGTACACTCCCCCATTTATAGAGTGAATGAGAGGATCAGGTCAAAGATTACAACTTTTAATGTTTAAAAATTGAGTCAAATGTAATCCCTATTTTTTTGGTTCATGTTTGAACCTTCAAACAACCGAATAAAATCTTTCTCCAGTTAAAAAAATTTGGTTTTTATTCTTATATATTTTGTCAAAATTTCATCCCAATTCGATCAAGTCTAGAAATGTTATGGTCTGATCATTAAAGTAAGGTCCAGTTTGATAAATCCTACCTAACATTGACTTAAGGGATCATTATATCCCTGAAAAATCATGATCCAACTCATATAATTAACATAAAATATATATCTACACATGTGTACATTTTTATTAACAAATTTTAAATTAAAATTCTACACATAGAAAATTTCATAATAAAAATACTAGAGTGTAATTTAAAGGGAAATACTAGAATTTCCATGCAGTTTCTAAACTAATGATCTAATTAAAATTATTATTAAATCACCACTTAAAAAAATATGTATTTAACAATTAATATCAAATATAAATAAAAACAATTAAAATAAATAATTAATCAATTTTTATAATTCAACCCAAATTATTATTTTAATACGAAAATGTAACAATCAACCATAAATTAACAAATTAGTGGAATTTAAAACATTGAAATTCAAAGAAAAATTATTAAAAATGTCAGCTTTGTCAATCCCCCCACACTTAAAAATTGAATTCCTAAAAAAATCAATGAATTATACTAACAAAAATAATTATTCTTCTTAGGTTCAATCACACAAGATAGAAAAGAAGAGAATCAAATATTTATTCATTATTGAAAATATCATGTATTCTTTAAAAGTAATATCCACCACCTACTTCAATTTAAGACAAAGTTAAACTTCTAAGTTTGAGAGTATAAG
This sequence comes from Viscum album, assembly GCA_963277665.1. Taxonomy (NCBI): domain Eukaryota; kingdom Viridiplantae; phylum Streptophyta; class Magnoliopsida; order Santalales; family Viscaceae; genus Viscum; species Viscum album. The sequence continues at coordinate 1,834,898,949 of OY728138.1, forward strand.
GTAATTAAGTGAAATTTATATTTTAACAAGTATAAATATCACAAATTCCTCTTTACCGAGTTTCTTATACCAAATATCCATTTCCTACTTCCTTAATACAACCCAAATGACATTATTATTAGTAAATTTTCCTATATTCATCTAGTGTTCAATATTCCCATCACCTAAATCTATTAATTCTTGGTAAATAGTAACTTTATTTTTTTATATTTTTATATTTTTTGTTTTTTAGTTCCTAAATATATTAAAACTTCATGTGGGATCATAATTTCCTATTTACTCTAGTTTAAAAGGGTTTGTGTGAATGTATTTTTGGTTAGATCCCTAAGGTATTCTTTTTCACAACAAAAATGTTACCTAAGATAGAGTTTATTATTCTAGTCTTCTCATGTTATAATTCTAATTCCACTTAATTCTTTTTAATTCACAATACTTTCCCATTTCTAAAAAAAAATTCCATGAAAGAAATGAAAAAAATCTGTCAATAATCATGTAAATTCAACCTTTTTCAAAATCAGTGAAATCCTTAAGTCTATAATGTCATTATTAAATAGGCAGAACAACAATCAAATCTCAAATTACCAACCTAAAAACACTCTAAAAAAATAAAATAAAATAAATAATGAAAATCTTAAGAATATTGGTACCAGTCCCTCACACTTATACTATCACTACCCCTATTGATTCAAAAAATATTTCCTCAAATTTTTATAAAATTTAATTATGTAGAAATGAGTCAAGTATAAAAGAGCAATACAACTTGAATTATTAGCAGGTAAACTTTGATTTAGTGTCATAAGTGTTTCTCACTATAAAACTATAAGTAAAAAGACATAAGAAAACTTATTGAAAGCAGAAATAAAAATAAAAAAAGGGAAGGGGGGAGAAAAGAAGGATAAATCTTGGTTTGGGCCCCCAAGTGGGTACTAGGGTTTTAATTCCCCTAGTCAAGTAGTTATAGTGGTTATCCAAAATATGGTATTGGATGGGGTTTTTGTGAGATAAACCACCACATTTATTTCTATCTAGTTTTCATTATATTTCCTTGCTTGTTGTGGACTTCATGGATAGAGCACATCAGGTCCACCCCCTTAACTATTAGGTATAACTTGTAAGGTGAGGATAAGATAAAATATAGTTCCTACTCATTTGGTTTAACTAATACTCATGCATCCAATTTTTCTTCTTCTAGAGATGGCTTAAAATATATAAGATCAACTGAATTTTTATAGGGTAAGTCAGAAAATAATCATATTTGAATAAAATTGAAACATTTTGAATTCAAATCAGATTCTGAATCATTTTTAACAACTTTAGATTTTGTTTCTTTATGCACAACCCTAAGAAACTCTTTATGTACTCCCTTTAATAAACGTTCAATGGGTTCAGGGAGCTCCTTTTATTCCTCATTAGGTTCATACTCATCTTCCTCTTCACACTCTAGGGTAAAGCATGCTTGGGTTGAATATGAAAAATTAAGACAAGGGGTGTTAATGATCAATTACATTTCAATAAAATTAAATGAAATTGAGTTCAAGAAATGATTGAATCCCTAAGTTGGTTAGTATTTAAGTGTTTCTTTATTGATTAATGCCTTTTGGAGTTGGTTTGTGATTAATAAAAGTAGATAGCCTGGCTCCTCTATCCTCTATTAAAATTCGACTGCATGAGTAGTTTATTCTTCCAAGGATAGTGTAAGATAGAGTACTGCTGATTATTATTTTTTATAGATGGTAAGATCATGTTGTAGGTTACCTTATATAAAGTGATCCCATGATTCTTCCAAAAAAATGATGATCTCCCATAAGTGCATCAGAATGCATGTGTTCTTTAGGGATATCCTCTGATTATGGATAAGTGTGGAATGATAATAGTAATTCTTTGAGTTTCTCCTTCTTAGCCTCCTCAGCTTAATTGAAATAAAATGGGAGGGGAAATCTCTTCCATCACTGGTTATGGTTCATGTTTCTCTAGATGCTACTCCTGAGATGTAAAAATATATTCAACCATTTATTCTATTTTTCTTTCTAGGTTTTGTATGTCTTTTATAAGTCCTTTCAACTGGGTTTCTTTACTATTGTGAAAATTTTATTATTATGGAACCTATAAGTAATTATTGTATACATAATAATCATAGTTTGAATAATTTTTTTAAAAATTATTTTTATATATTTTTATGTGAAAACAAAGAAATTATTTAAAAAATATGAATAAAAGTTTCAAGTGAAAGACTTCTTGGATCTATGAAAATGATTCCATGTTTTGATTCACACCTACCATTGGGTGTGAAAAAAGTAATTATTTATTTTCCTAGTAAATCATAGTGTATGACCAAGGTTGTCTTACTTGAGGAGATTTCATAGTTCAAGCACTCACTATTTATAATTAAATTATTATTTTTTTTTAGAATTTTCTATATTTTATGAAAGAAAGTAAGCATTGGGGATTGATATTGTTGAATGAAAATTAAATATAATCATATAGATGCAATTCAAATAGAATAGAGTTGAAAATAAAGTAAATTATCCATAAGGAATCACCCAGAGTGAACCTTTATAACTTAAAAATTAGTTTCAAATTTACTTAATGAACACATTATATTGTATGTGTGAACATACTCTTCGGACCAGGTTATGAATATGTGGTGCACTCAATGATTTCCAAGTACACCACACATTCACCTCCTAAATTGAGGGAGACTAATCCAGAAGAAAAATCTAATACTTGAGTATAAAGTGGAGACACAAATACACCTTTCCCAATAATATTCCCCAGCCTAACTCTATGAAAATATAAAACATTTCACGTGAATGTTCAAGGATTGGGTTTGACACAAGATTACTCCCCCGAGAGACTCAGGATAACTAATATTTATCATGAGTATAAGAGATCACAGTGAGAATAAGGTGGGAAGAAATGATATAAATCAAATTAAAATATGAAAATGTGAATATAGAATAAAATAAAATAAAATAAAATAAAATAAAAAATAAAACTAATCTAACATTTTATTCAAAATCTATATGATTTCCCCGAGTGAATATACTCAATTATTAGTGTTATACCCTATTTATAGAGTGAAGGGGAGGCTCTAGTCAAATATTATAACTTGTAAAGTTTGAAAATTGATTAAAAAGAAATCATAATTTTTCATAGCATTATTGAACCTTCAAACAAACAAATCGAATCTTTCTCCACTTTAATGAAATCTTAAATTTTGAATTTTTTATCTTATATCAAAATTTTATCCCAATTTGAGCATGAATTAAAAAGTTATGGTCTAATCATTTAAGTAAGGTCTAGTTTGATGAATCCAGTCAAACATTGTAGTGCCCATTATCTCCCTAAAAAATCATGATCCAACTTTTAGACTTCAAAGAAAATACATATATCCCTATGTTTAAATTTCTATCAACAAATTTCAAATTAAAATTTGATAGATAGAAAATTTCATAATAAAAACACTAAAGTGTAGTTCAAAGGGGAAAAATATAATTTCTATATTGTTTCCAAATTTATGCTCTAATTACAAATTTTTATTAAATCATCACTTCAAAAAATATGGATTTAAAAATCAATATTAAATATTAATAAAAATATTTGAAAATAAATAGTTAATTAATTTTTAAAATTAAACCCAAATTATTATTTTAATCCAAAAAATGTAACAATCATCCATAAATTGAAAAATTGGTAGGATTTAAAACTTTAAAATTAAAATTAAAATTATTGAAAATATTGGCTCTTTCAATTATTATACTAGGAGGATCCAAACCTAACATACTTACTTTAGGCTTAACCTAAAATCTAAGATGATGTGTTGTTCCATGCCTTATAACAGGTAGGGAACACCCATGTATATATAACATGTATATATATGTGTGTGTACACATGATTATATATGTGAGTGTGCGTATGTGTAAATACTAGAGTCAAGGTGAAACACCCATCCCATCTGGGGAAAGGGAATAATGTATACTAGAGTAAGAAAAATCTTATAATCTGTTACCTCAGGAATAGGAGATGGGGTATACTAGAGTTGATGTGTTGTGAACTTGTCTCATGTCATCAACATGTCCATCTATATTAGGTGAATCTAGGAACCTTTTATATAACTAGATTATATCCCATTCTATAATGAATTATAACAAATAAATTCCCACAACAAAAAAAAATCACTAAACATATAACCATATTGTCTAAAGATAATTGAAAAACTAAAACATAATTTTAACATGATGGAAAATATCTAAAAAAGGATAAAAGAACATGTTAACATGATATTAATCAATAAAAACTTATCTAACATTCTAGGAAAGAAACCAAATAAATAGAAAGTCAGTAGATTTAAAATCTAGGCATTAACAACATGTTTAATTGGTGAAACAATCTACGAAATTTGTAAAATAACTCATAAAATACTTTATTAGTTGAAGACATTCTATTTTAATCTAGTTAACTCATCCTTAAAGCATTTTTAGTTTAACCTTTTCTGAGTGTGTGAGGAGGAATAAATTTAGCTACCATATTAAATGTAAGAACCTTATTTAAGGTTCTAAGTAATAGGACATTCCACTCAAATATGAACATAACAAGATAAACCATCACCAATTAAAAAAGAGAAACTGATATAATCTAAGAGTTTCATAAACCCTAAAATAGGAAGATGGGTGTTTAGACCTACTATCATGAGAGGAAGATAATAAGAAGAGATTAAAGGGAGTTCATGGTCATACCTTACCAAAAACAATATCATATGATCCAAAGAAATAAATACATGCCAAGGATGATGTTATGTATTCAATGGATAAGAGGGATAGGGATAAAAGCACCATAAAGGGCCTCTCATGACTGAATGAATGGGAAAACCAGAGTGAATAGGGGTTTTAGGGGTAAATTAAGAGGGTGAAAATATTTTTTTCCAATAACATTTCTTTTAAAAAATAAAGCTATAAACCACTAGGTACCCTATCCAAGTCCATTGGGTGGCTAGTGGGCTTGATGGTGGCCCTAAAACCACTAGTGTCATCAGGTACTCTATACCTATTAATCGGCTACTCGTTGCTACTCCAGCACCCAAGTAATACTCTTCTCACTTTCCTTCATTCTCTAAATTCCTTCCCATTTCATAAATTTCATAAATACACTTATTAATGGAATTAAATATTTAAATTATGAGTGAGTACTAACCTTTGGGGTTTAGGATCCTTATAACCTCTTCAACATTGAGTTTCTCATCCCCTAAAATCTTTAACTGGTTTCTTGAGGGAATAATTCTGGTAATTGAATCTTGATTTAAGATTTACACTCCTAAGTTTCATCTTGGAGTTTGTAATGATACCATTTAACCTATTCAAGAGGAATAAAATTACCCTAAAACACCTTCTTACTTCGGTCAATGATATAAACATGATGATCCATATTGGATGCATCAGATTATTCCACAAAATCATTATGCCTAATTATGTTTATAGTTTCACATACAAATTTTCTTAGTTAAGAAACATGGAAAGTATTATACATGCTGATAAACATTGTGGGTAGAGATAGTTGGTATATAGTCTCTCTGACCCTTACCAAGATTTAAAAGGACAAAAAAATCTCAGAGATAGGTTTATTTATTTACCCATCTATCAGTGATCTAATATTGATGAAATTTAAATGAAGACATGATCACCAAATTTAAATTCCAAGTCTCACTTTAAATGTTCAACGTATGACTTTTTTTTTTGTTTTGAGTGGTTATAATATGATTTTGAATTTATTGGTTCCAAATAAGGGTAAGTACCTTGAGGGGGTGGGGGTGGACTAAGGTATCATAAATTTCTTTTATCAAGCCTTAGAATTGATATTATTCCTTTTGAAGTATAAAATACATCTCTTCCCCTAGTTTATATAAGTAATGAATTAAAAATAAGGGACATTCACTATTTTACTTGGTTCACTCAAATATGATAATCCAAGGAGCATGAATGGAAATGTGCCTATGCACTAAAAAAACTAACATCACAAATTTTTTACATTTTTGGAGTGAACCCAACAACCGTCATGGTTTAAAACCTTCACAATATGAAATATCACTTCTCTCAAATGCATAGGTAACACACTACCACTTTAAGTTTTTCTACTTTTATCTTCTCAAATGGAGAATAAGATAACACTGATAATGTTGTGTCTATCAACTCCAATTTCTTTCACTTGAATAACTCCAAAAATATTAAAATGGGAGTCTTCAATATATCCTCCTTCATATATCTAGATATTTTTCTCTCTTGTGAAATCTATATTTTCCAAAAACTACAACAAGGTGGTTTTATAAACTAATCCACATCCAATTTTTAATCTAATAATCTGGATTAATTCACCTTCATCAAGATATTCACAATGATGGACAGAGTACACAATTGTTTTTTAATGTCCATTAAGTGTAATTATTTTTGAGTTTAACCCTATAATATCAATAAATAACTCTATCAATTAATTCCAACCACATCTACAGTTAATCTTGAAACTAATTCTTCATAGGGTGACCTTATCTTTGTAGTGTGAACAACACAAATTTAATCATGTTAATTATGTGACTATATAATTCATAGTGTGATCCTAACATCTAAAATTTATGGATGAATAAATCCCATTAAATTCACTATGTATACTATTTAATTCATCCAAGTATTTTGATGTGAACCTTCATATCAATTTCAATCCTTGAACTTTTCATGGCGTGATCTTGTATTTCACGGTACAAATATTATTTGTAACCATAAAAATTCACCCCAAAACCATCATATTTTGAACTTGTTATTTACAACACATGAATCACCTATGAAGAATCGCAGAAATCCACTCATATTTTACTACTCCATGACCATCTATTCACGATTTGATCCTGACCCAGACAGATCCATTGAAATCAGGTTTAATCTCATCAAAGTGAGACACAAACCTTTATAACACAAACACTTTTAATCAAAATGAAAATAATGAAGTCTTTATAATTCATGAGGATTCCTATTAAGTTCCATTCATGGAGATACTATTCTCTTAATGACATGAATCACACTTTCATAGTGCCTTTTTCTACAAAATTACTCTTATATATTTACAGTAAAACATTTCCTTTCACAGTGTAATACAACCTTATGAAGTTCTTGTTTAACCCTTTGAAAATTTCCTTTACTATATAATGAACCTTAAAAACTTTAGTCATGTAACAACCTTAATTTTCATGATGTGACTCATGTTATACAAATAGATCCTCTATCCACTTCCAAAACTCCTTCAACTATTTCTATCCCTTTATTGGACCCTTTAAGATTTCCTCCTTTAGTTCTGTAAATAAACACAACCCAATAGATTCTATGGGGAATTATTTACCACAATACCCCTATTAGGGTTTGTTTAAAACTCCAAAACTCTTTCAAATACTAATTCAAGACAACTTAATTAAAAAAAATTAAAAAAAACCAACACCTCTATCTGAAACTACATTCCTATAGATAGTGTATCAATGATTCACTAATCACTTTCTCTAAGATCACATGATTCAATATCAGAATGATAAATAAGAGTTAAGGGAAAATTTACTCATTAATATAGTTCTATGAATTCTATTCTATTAAATATATCCACAAAAATTCACCCATCTATTAATCATTCAAGAAATCTCCCCATTCTATAATATCATTTATCAATAGGAATGAACACTCCATGGACATATTCTCCCCATGTACACATAAACACCTCCTCCCCCTTTTTTAATGAACCCAACAAGACTTCTATGAAATTTCAAAATATAGAGTTATATATTTTAATAGTTAAAATAAGTGAGAGTTACCAACACACTTTTCATCAAAGAAAATCCCATGGGGGAGTTGGGGTTACTTATCCAACTCGTTTAGTTGGAGGGTGTTGGTTGAAATCCAAGAGCCAACCAATGCCTTTCAAATATGCCTTGGGTGGAACCTTGGTCATGATATCTACAATTTTATTTTGGGTTGGCACATAATCCAACTTAACTAGACCTTTCTATATCTTATCCTTGATGAATGAATAATTTATATTGATGTGCTTTTTCCTTTAATGATGGATAAGATTTTTTCTAAGGTTAATAGAACTTGAGTTATCACACATTATAGAAATTATATATTTTACATTCACTCCAATTTCTTCAAGATATTATTTAATCCATAAAATTTGAGTGCACACATGAGTGGCTGATATGTATTCAACATCCACAATGCTTAAGAAAATTAAATACTATTTATTACTTAGCTAAGAGATATAATAATTTTCAAGATATAAAGAACCGCCTAATGTCAACTTCCAGTCATTGGATGAACCTACCCAATCTACACCAGTATTTCCCAAAAAACTCTTATTGTGACCTACTATAATAAAACAAATCATAATTCACTATATGATTGACATATCAAAGTACCTTTTTCATAGAGAGAATGTGAGTCTCCTTGGGACTTATTTAGAAGTGGGTTTCTTGGAATATACAAAAAACTATATCAGGTTTTGTGGCAATTAGATACATAAAATGCCTAATAATATGTCAATACTCTCTCATAGAAACCTCTTTTACATCCTTATCCTTTGAAAATCTTATATGGGTATCCTCTAGAGTTTTCATTGTCCTTGAATCTTCTATTTGGAATATTTTGAGAACTTCCATGGAATATTTTTTTATTAATAAATATACTATTATTTATTTAGATTAACTACAAGTTAAGGATGAATTTCAATTCTCCCATCATAGACATATTGAATTCTCACCGCATAAATTCGTAAAACTACTTGCATTGTGTATCATACGAGCCTCTTAAAATTATATCATTTACATAGATGAGCACCAATTTTTTTTCTATCAAGTTACTTATTAATATAAATTTTATGATCAACTACTCCTCCTTGAAATCTAAGCTTATTCAAATACTGTTCAAGATAAGAATACCATTATGAAAACTCATATCTTTTATACAACTTAATTCATGATTTATTTCATTAAGATACACTTAATAAAACCCAAAAAGATCATGAGGCCTAGTTTCTTTGGGAAATTAGATACACAACTAAATAACTTAAAATAGGGTATAATGTAATTATTTAAAACTCCTTAACATGCTCTTAAAATTTCATATCTCTTCTAAAACTATACATGATAACCTAGGGATGTACATAAGAAAAGGGTGAACTATAAAGCCCAATAAGGGAATAATCAAACTATAAAATGATGGAAGTAATACATGTAAGACAAGAGGAATATAAAGGTGACATATAGGGGGTTATAATCATAAAAATGAACATAAAATCATAATGTGAGATGATAAAATCAAGGTAACATGGGATTATAGAAACAACATAAAACATGACATCATAAGCATAAGTCAAGGATAAAAGCTGAGACACCATAACATAGTGTGATTAGGATAAACTTCAGTGCACTATACATGAAATATCATGTGATAAAAACATTACACAATTCATTGGAGATCTATATAATTATGGTCCCACCCATCACATTCATATCATGTACATGCATTTTTGTGCCACATAGATTATACAACATAAGAGACTTTCATCAATTTTAACCCCAAGATCAAGTATTATGGGTCATATACATGAAATTAACCAATAAATTAAGGTTATTTATAACTAGGTGAATACCCTTGAGTGGAAATGGGGATGGGTATTCTCTATACAAATGTTTGGCATGAAGAATCATAGGATAATTTTAGTAGCATAACGGGTGTATATAAAGGTTCTTAGAAGGGGTGAATGAGAGTGAAGGGTAGTATATCATTACATGGGAATCATAAGTGAAATAAAGTTACGTGTAAAAACAAATCACAACATGGTAAATTGGAAATCAAAAGGGCTTATTACAAAAAAATTACTTTGAAATAAAAAGCAGAGAGAGTCCCTTACCTTGAGAGGGTGATTCTAAAAGATTGGGAGGAGCCTATTGAGAGCTTGGTAACACATTGGGAGGGATTTAGAGAGGAATATGGAGATTAAATTCATGTTCAATGGGTTTTAGTGAAGTAGTGTAGGAGGTTGGGTGGGTATTTATAGAAAAAGAGTGGGGGATTCTTTATTAATTTCTAAACTTAGGTTTTGGACTCTATATAATAAAATGATCCAAACCAAAAACCTTATCATGGGTTTTCCCATTTTTTATTCTAAATATTTTTTTAATATTTTATAAGTACATGAACCAAAATCCATAAATTATACCCTTGGTGATGTGTAAGTGAGTCATGTTCACAAATAATTTATTTTAAAACCTCAAAATACAATATAGGTTTTGGAGGATTCATTAAGGGTTTATAAAATTATTAAAATAAACTAAAAAACACATTTTTTAAAAAGGAAAACACATTTTTGGTAGTTTATTCCATTTATACTATTTATTATATCACTTTTGGGCTATTATGATGTCATAATACATACCATATATTTATACCGTATTTAATTTTTACCCAAAAATTCGACTATATCATAAAATTATAAAAATTAACTATTAGATAATTTAAACATTCTTATTTTAAAAATTATATTTATTTTTATCAAAATAATTATCTAAATAATATAATTTTTACTTTAAAATCAAAACCCTAATTTATTAAAAAATATTGGTTTTTATGAAAATAACAATTTTTAACCCTTATAGAGATTATATTGGAATTCATTAAATTATATTATCATTTGTACGTAAATAATAATAATTTAATAATATTTTTATATAAAGAAACATTTATTTAAAAATAATTGAATTTATCAATATTTTTTTAATTAAAACCATATATTTTCCAACAATACAAAAAATATAATTTTCATTAACTCATAAATAAATGAAAATATAAAGTAATAATGAAAAGGGATAAACATAATAATTATTTTATTATAAATAAAACTTAAAAAATCATACTACTAGGGTCTGAATACATAACCTCTTATTAGACTGACATACTCCATAAGGGTAAGATGTGCGATGGTGGGGCTTTCTTGTGGTAGTTCGACGAACATGGTTTAGACTGTGATCTCAATAAGATTGAACTTATCTTGTAAACAGTTTAATTTGTACTTTATTTAGAATAATCTTGGTCAAGGGTAAATCCTAGTTATTCCATATCCCTCAAAATCTCTGATAAATGGGCTTCATAGGTTATGATTCTACTAGTTGAGGCCATCTCTCCTTCTGTCTATTTAAATTAGACTTTATCAAAACCCTTAATATACAAATCTCAACAATCATTGTAAAATGGTTATTTATCAATGATTATGATGTTTAAAAGTACTTTAAATCCAACATGATATATTTTATAATTATCCAAAATAACCAAGGTAGTTCATGTTTTTTCTATAACCACATTATTTAATAAGTAATTTATTTATTCAAATGAGAATTTCATTTATAAATGTTTGTGTCATTATATTCTTCCCCATTAAGAGATTTCACCCTCAAAATTTCATTTCATACACCAAAATAGATGAGGGTACTTATATTTCATCGACTCTTATGGTTTCGATGTTGCTTCTTCAAACGTGTGGTTCCACCACAAAACTTTGACCAGATGAGTTTTCCTGTTTCATAGAACTTTGCATCTATGATCTAAGATCTTCACTAGATACCCATCATATAAAATATCATTCTCTAATGGTACCACCTTTGGATTCAGTACATGTTAGGGGTCTGGTATGTACTTCCTAAAGAGGTATACATGGAATGCATCATGTACTTGAGATAGGTTAGGTGAGAGTACTATTCTATAGGCCAACAATCCTAAAAAATCAAGGGTATCAAAGGGAATTATGTATCTTAGAATATACTTTCCTGTATTCCCAAACCTCTTAAATTTATTCCATGATGATATATTAAGGAACACCTTATCTTCAACCTCAAACTATAGGTCACATTGATGATTTTCTAAATAGATTTTCTATCAACTTTGAGATGATTTCATATGATGTTGAATGGTTTGAACCTTATCTATAAAATCTTGGATAATATTGGGCCCCATAAGCTTCCATTCTTAAAATTTATCCCAGTATATTAGAGTCTGACACCTCTTCCTATATTGAGACTCATAAGGCACCATTTGAATGCAAGATTGAAAACTGTTATTATATGCGAAATTTACTAGGGGAAGGTAATGATCCCAAAATACATGGAAATACATTGAATATGATATCAGTTTATACTTTTGAGTTTGGATGGTTCTTTTATACTGACCATCCTTAAGTTTCATTGAAATTTCTCTTTGTATTTATTACTTATTGAAGGTTTCTTCATAACCTTGAGGTAAAACTAATATCTCAATAAGATACAATATAGAGTAGTACTACATGAAGTCTTACCACTTCCCTGATGCATATATTAGTGAGTTGGTCAAGAGAGAAGTATTCCTTGATAATAATGAAATACATTGAATTTTTAAGGAGATCGACTACCCCCCAAATGATTTTATTGCCTTTATATGTCCTAGGGAGTCCTATGATGAAATACATGGGTATGTTTCCCCATTTCCATACCAGTATGGTAAATTGTTTCATCATACCCTCATATTTTTATCATTCATACTTTAATTTTTAGCATACCAAGCATCAAGATAAAAATTATATAATATTTTTCTTTATGTTATCCTACCATAAGTTTTGACTTATATCTCCATACATATTAGTGATTCATACATGAATAGAGAAGGATGAGCTATGAAAACTATCCAGAAGTTCCATCTTCAGTTCTAGTTTTAATGGGACACATATCTAGGTTCCAAACCTTATAACTTCATATTTAGAAAATTTTATCTCCATAATATTCACTACCTTTTTATTTAGCAGCTCATCATCTTTATGGGTCTCTTTGATCTTCTTAAGAATAAATTGTTAAGTAGTAATTTGATAAAGGTAGGATGAATATACTTTTACTATTCACATTTCCATCCTTTTCCTATCTAAGAAGATTGTATTCATTTAAATCCTCATCATGGATAGGGTTAGAGGATCCTTTCTACTCAAAGAATATGCCACGTTTTTTGCCTTCCCAAGATGGTAATGATTGAAAAATTATAATCCTTTATCAGCTCCAACCACCTTCTTTGATTCATATTGAGGTCCTTTTGTGTGAATATATACTTGAGTCTTTTATGATCTGCATATATGTTTCACTTTTTCTAGTAGAGATAATTTCACCAAATCTTTAATGTGAATAACACCACATCCAATTCTAGATCATTCATTGGGTAGTTCTTCTCATGTATCTTTAATTGATGGAAGGCATAATCTATAAAATTTTCATCTTTCATAAATAAACAACCCAATCCATTTTTGTATGCATCACTATAAATACAAAAATCCTTCCCCATTTGTGGGTAATGTGAGCACTAGTGTAGTGGTAGACTCTTCTTTACCTCTTTAAGGTATTCCTCAGATCCATTAATCTAGAAAAATTTCAATTCATTCTAAGTTATCTTAGTTAGTGAGATTGAAAATCATGAGAAGTTTCTAAAAAATAGAAAATAGTACCCATCTACTCTAAGGAAACTATGGATCTCGATCATAGATATTGTTCATGACCATTGTAATATCTCATGACTATATGGGTTGTAAGTTTCAAAAGGATTTTAAATTTTTGTTACCAGACGAGTCAAATTTTAGATAAAAAATCAAAATGAAATTATGAGAGTTGGAATGCCTCAAAGGGGTGTTTTGAGATGAGGAATTATGATTAGGAGGTATCCTGAGTTTTTCTACGATCTTCAAAGGCGTTGGGTTATGTTTCGTGAGTTTTAGAGTTTTCTGGATAGGGTGTACATTTTTATGTGCACAATTTAGGAGAAACTATGAAGCACCTTGATGATCAGGGTGATTTTAGTTCATTTTGAACTGATAATGGTTACCAAATGATTAAGGAAAAACCATGTGGGGTTTAAGGGAAAACTATGAAAGGATGAGAAGGTAATGATACATGGTTCATGAACTATTCATGGTTTTAGAAAAACTATGCACCTTTTTCTAGAATAGGTCTAATAGGGTGTGAACGGTTGGCACATGGTTTAGAAAAATGTGCATCCAAACCTTGTAAGTGTGTTTTCTTGGATAGTTCTAATCATATAGTTGGAACACGATTTTAAAAACTATGTTTCCAAACTATGAGTCTTCCCACAACTTCATTAAAATAGTTATTTTACCAAAATAACCCATTTTATAGGTTTCATTCCCCTATTCCTTCCCCATTTAGTGAGCACAAACCAAGGGGTTCCTATCCCTCTTACTCCTTCACCAAACCCTCAATTTGGGGTGTGTTCATGGTTATTTATTTTCATTTTAGGTGATTTTACTTCTCCCTATGGATTCCTTTACACTTCTTATTTCACCTCTCTGATTTTAGAGTTATCTGGTATAATTTTTTCTAATAATTCAATTGGATCATGGTGGAATAATCCATATCTCATGGGGATTTCAGTAATCTTGCATTGAGGAGAACTTGAGATGGATTCAGTATATCATTTCATAATATTTCATTAAGGTATGTGCTTATGGTGATTTTTATTAGGTTGTACCAATTAAATTAATTAAATTAATTGTTTTAATGGTTTTTTATTTTAGGTATTTTCCCAAGAATGGTGTCGGGAGTCTGATGTGGACCACCCATAGTGGTAGCTTGGAGTTTTAATAAGAGGTGATAATCTAGTGATATTGGTGACTGTTATTACATTTTAATTTAAATAGTTAAGTTAATTATTAAATGTTGAGATTAAGTATTTGTTATTTCTTGGTGTAAGGTTAGATCTTGGGTGGTTGATATGAGGCCATTTGGATACTGAGGTGTTTAGATGATACTTGGACTGGACTTGTCAAGTTTTTCATGATTTTGAAAATATTATGGAAAGCTTCATTAATGAGGCATGTGGTCTAAGAGATTTACCCATATTCTTGTTTATTGGTTTTCACGTGTATGTATTATGTGACTTAAAGTCCATTTTTTGTGTGTTTTATACCTTAGATTAAGTAAATTTGTTTTGGGAATAGTATTGATACCTTAGACCTTCCATATATTCCATTGGATCCATGGATGTTTATAAGACCGAACCTATAGTTTCCCAAGGGGTGTGCTATTTCATGGAAATGTTAAAGTGGGGTTGTAAAGGGTTAAAGATAGTGGGTTATGATATTAACTTGGTTTATCTCATTGGTTATCTTGATTGAATGGTTAAGGGTTACTTGGTAGAAATTGAGGATCAATTTTTTTAAAATATATGAAAGTATGACCAGAATGATTTTATGTGTTAAGATTTCATGAAAATGTATATGTGGCTTTTGAAATGGTTTTAAATATGTGCATTGGGTTTTGACCCAGTTTTGGGTGTCAAAGGGGGAAATCCTTGTTTTGATGTGGTTCTTATTTTAAAATGAGATGTTAAACTCTACATTGTTTATAAAAAGGGTTTTAAAAAGGATTTAAAATGTTCATTTGAAATGGCTGCATGGATGTACCTTTGGTGAAATTACTTGATGGCCCTTTTAATGATTTTGATGAAAATGATGATTTTGGACTTGTTTTGGTGTGAAAGGTATTAAAGGATCTTGGTAAATGATAATGATATAAAATGGGTTTATTTTGGTTTTCAAATGTTTTATAAGGTCAAAATGTTGAACCTTGAAAATTTATTATTGGTGAAATGGTTAAAGGTTCTGGTCATGGAATTCCACACCTATGGAAAAAGATGTTGGTCATGGAAGTCCACATCATTGTTGGGTTGTTGGTCATGGAACTCCACACCCATGGTTTTGGATGTTAGTCATGGTAGTCTATATAATTGATTGGGATTGTATGACATGGAATTTCATATCCTTGGTTGGATTTCTAGACTGATGTTCCAAGCATTATAATTTTATTAATTGTGGTTGATGTTATTTACTGAGTTTATGAGAACAGTTGATACTAATGTATATTTATTCCTAGAGTTAATGAGAAATGAAAATCCCTATTAGTTATTCATAGTAACATTCACCCTATTCTATTATTTTAGATGACCTGTTTGGGTTGATTCATGTTACTTGGCTCAGGTGTCACCTTAGAACCCAATAACCATTATGTTACTAGATAAATAGTGTTTCTTTTGAGATGTATTTTACTTTCTTGTAATAGTTATTTATTTAACTATTTACCAACATACACTATTGCTATGACTGGTATTTTCTTTAGAAACCTTTGGTGGTGTCCTATTGAGTTGTACTCATACCCTACTTGGGTCACCATTGTACATGGTTACCTGAGTATCTCCCACATGTTTATTGAAGACACTTGTTTAGACTAAGGCCCGTATTGAATTTTTCATGATCGAGTAGGATTTCTTGATAGGGTATTGGATACTAGGTATGTGATATGGATTGGAGTTTTTAGTAGAGAATGATGTAATTATTTTTCAATTGTTCATTTTTTATATATGATCATCCCAGTGGATTATTAGTTTTGTATGTATAGAATGGATGTTCAAACATTTACAATATTTAATTTTATTACAAATTTCTTCTATTTTATTTTATCTTTTCTTTCTACACACTCTAATGTGTATGATGTTTTTTTATTTACTTATGGTTGTGAAATCTGATATCCTTATACCCCCACTGCTAGTCAGTAGACTCTAGCATATGAAGAGGCACGCTTGAGGTCATGTGGTGAACTAGATCAGAGCATCAATTTAGTGGTATCCAATCTGGGAAATTACAAAGTGTTATCAGAGCCTATTTAATTTCCTTTTGTTTTACTATTTGGGATTTTATAGAGTAAAGATATAGGATTATTATGGATCCAATGATGGACATTAGACTAGTGCACCATGAACACTTATCCTGATAGTATATCCAGGTTACTAAGGCTGAGAGTGATGTTCTCAGTTTTTGATGTTATCTTTGTATAAGATTTTTTCTTTAGGTGATGCACATGTTGTTTAGATTTGATGGTTTATGATGGATTTATGACTCTTGGACCATTGGTAAGAGGCCCATGATTTGGTTTTTAATCTTGGCCTATAGAGGCAATAGAAATATCATGCATAATGTTAGGCATGCAGGGTCCACATGTTATAAGTCTGTTAGTGTGTGATATTATGGATTTCCTTCTGATGGAAGGTTTTGTGGATCTATAGTGAGATGATCAATGATGAGGATACTGGTGCGGTCCTCATTCATAGTTGGTGCAATGTCTCTATTGGGTCAACATAATTTAGGTATATAGCTATTAGACCCTTGTGGGTGTTTTTTGTTTGGGATTGGTTGTATGGACTGGTCCTCCTAGGAGTGGTCTATTGTATAAATGATCAGAGAGGATGAGTTCTCTATCCGTGGGCGGTTGGTTTATATTGGGATGAATTTTATATATAAGAGGCTAAATATGGGTGTTTTGACATGTTGATTTCATGTGATATTGGTACAAGAGAATGTTTGATTCCCCATGAGTTGTGGCCTTCTATGGGTCAACATAGAGCTAAGTGGTTGGACCTAGTGACTTATTATGAGACTTTACTAATGGGGTTATGTGGGAGATCTCAATAAGCTTTTTAACGTGACTCCATTTTAGGGAGTTAGTGTCATATGGATTTTGAGGGTGACCCGTGAGAGGGGTCAGACAAGTTACAAGTGTATTTGGGTGAGTGGGGCATGGGTGGATGTTTTGGGACTTTTGATAGCGGTGAACTATGGGTTTAACCAAGTGTGAGGTTCAGGTGCATTGATTCTTTTGTTTTTGAGAAAGATCACTTGTGTGCTAGCTATTCATCCCGGTGGTTAGTTTTTAGAGGGACAAGTTCATTCAGGTTCCTATCCCAAGTAATGGTTGTGCATGCGAGATGTTCCTAATGGTTATGAGTTAGACTAGGAGCATAGGAGGTGATCAAGAGAATGTGGTTTTTGGTGAATGAGTTAAATTTGGGTAGTGACTATATGGGCGTGGTTGATTTTTGTATGATACACATGAAGATTTATAGTTTTATTAAGATGGAAAGAACTTAGAGACTTGTTTTTTTGGATGTGCATGTGGTTTTTAAGAGAAGGAATAGTTAGGTTCCTAGCCTGTTTATCTCTGTAAGAGTCTTTAGGAATAGGGTGAGAGCATAAATAGTCTTAGTATATTTTTTGGAACGAAACTCAGGTTTTGAGGGGCTGAGAAATTGGTTTTGTCTTGGTGAGTTGCCTTTGATTTTTGAAAGCACCAAGGGTTCCCCATGTTAGGTGAAATTGGAATGCGAGAGTGGCATGGCCAATGGATAGGGATTTTGAGCTGAGTTTTCATGAGACATGACTCACTATAGTCGGGGGTGAGTTTTTTGACAGGGTTACATGAGATATTGTAATGGTTAAATGTTAATGGGAGTTATAGGAACATCCATGGGGTGACACATCATTCCATTTGGATTGTTGATGGAACATTATGGGAGCGTATGCTGAGGTTCTTAAGTTGATAAGTTAGTCATGAGTAGGTTTAAAACTAGTGTCGATGTGATGAGATGCATACAGGAAGGGAGGTATGAGACATTTGAATGAGTTTGACATGTCCCTATAGTTAGAGGTGACATTAGAAATGGATGAGTTTTGTGTTATTCACCAATGATATATTAGTTTACTCTCTGTTTAAATATGATAATTCCCAATATCTTGACACCATATTGAGTACGCTGAGAGGGAAATGGATATGATCCTAGATAACTAAAGGGTTTCTTAGTTTTACAGAGCTCCTCCTTAGACATGGTGCTCATGGAGCAGTGTAAGTGAATTCATATGGTGGGAGGTGCATCATCGACCATCTGTGAGTAAGCCCTTATAGGGATTTAATGTCAGAGAATACCATGGGTTCCATTCTTGGGTATTGGGAATGGGTGATAGTTGATATTCTGTTTTGTCGCTTAGGTGAGAGAGAGATGACTATTACTAATTCTTAGGATATCAGTGGTTGGAATGAGGGATGTAGTGGTTAGAGTTATTTTAATGAGGTGATGATAATGAAACTCCTATGGTGGGGAGTGATGTGTTGGACATAGGGGTATGAACCTTGTGTTGGAGGGGATGTAGGTGTATAGAATTGAATGTATATTGATCATGGTGACATTGTGATACCATTGATAAACCAATGAGGTATGTGTTTAAATTCTATAGGTAATTCTAACAAGAATCAATTGTGGTGGATGATCAATCCAGGAATGGCCTTGGGCCCAGAGTGGTTTTGAAAAGTAATTTGAGGTACTTGTGTCAGATGTGCATCAATGTGTATGGTAGAGCATGACAAAAGTGTTGGGTTAGTGGAGGATATGACTGAGGAGTCTCACTAAGAGTCAAGTATGGACTCCAACAGGTGTGTTTGGGTGATCATGAAATGCCTCTTGGTGTAAAGGCGTTGTGATTTGGTGATGTGGAAATGTACTAGTAGTTAGATCCAGGAATTTTTGGAGTGATTCAGCCAAGGATAGTCTGAATTGGGATAGAATACGAAGTAGGTAAAGAAATATGTAAGTTTTATTCGATGTGTCATTTAGGAAATGGGATATGTTTTTAGGAAGCTAGGGTTTTTGAGAAAAATATGGTTTATTCTTAGTTATTTCATGGATAACGAATATTAATATACTCATATTAATTTTCAATGATGAGTATGGGTGTCGATGTTGAGTGGAGTTCTCATGGTTTTAGGGGAATGTTAAGTTAGTAACCATGTCAGGTGCCTTGTGGGAGCATGAGTTTGAAGTTCTGTTGGGATTTTATGATAGCAGAGGTGCTAAGAATTAGAAGTTGGTGGTTTTGATATGAATCTTATGGTGGGGAGCAACATAGATATGATGAGTATTAAGACGGTGGAATGATCAGTGTTTTATTTTTATGGTATTGGGTAAGATCCATCTTGGTGTTCTGGTTGTGATAATGGGTATTGGATTGGGTTTTTCACTGGTTTATTTCCTTGAGTTGGAGTTTTTGCTTTGGTTGTGTTTGAAGTATTCAAAAATTGAATGAGTACATTAGTAATAATAGGTGACCGATGTAGGCTAGGTGACATAGATGTTTTACCATTGTGACTTCTTGGGGATGAGAAGTATTATAGTGGAGATGTTGTAAGATTCTGCATCTGGATGAGTTGGAAGTTTCAGAAGGATTTTAAATTTTCATTAATGGATGGGTCAAATTTTGGATCAAGGATCAAAATGAAATTTTGAGTGTTGGAATGCCTAAAAGTAGTGTTTTGAGGTGAGTAATGAATCACAGAAGTTATACCAAGTGCCTGGATGAGCTTCAATGTTTTGGGAGTTTTGGAGTTGTCTGGCTAGGGTACATGGTTAGGTGTGCATAGTTTAGAAGAAATCACATGACACCATGATACTCAAGGTGATTTTAGTTCATTTTGAACTGAGCATGGTTGTTCTGCATAGTTACCACCTGGTTATGGTCAAAACATGAAGGGTTAAAGGGAAAACCATGTAAGTATGAGGAGGGCCTAAGACATGGTGCATGGATTGTACACAATTTTAGACAAACCAAGTTCCTTATTGTAAAAGGGGTACAGTGGGGTGTGCATGGTTTATCCAATCATGCAATCAAACCATGCATGTGTGTTGGATTAGATAGTTCCAACCACATGGTTGGCGCAAGGTTTTTAAAACTATGCATCCAAACCATACAACTATCCAGAACTTCATTAAAAATGGATTTTACCAAAATACCCCTTAGTTTTTTATTTTTTCCCTCTCTTCCTCCCCCATATAGTGTGAAATAACTAAAGGGTTCCCAAACCCCTTCCTACTTCCCAAAACCCTCAATTTGGGGTGTGTTCATGGTGATTTTTTTTTATTTTAGAGAGTTACCTTTGTAGTGGTGATTTCCATTCCTCTGATGGCTTCCTTTCCTATTCTTCATTCTCCTATCTAATTTTATAGTTCTCCTGTCTAGGTGTTTTTGATAATTCCACAGAAGTGTGGTGGAATCATCCATCTCTCATGGTTATTTTGGTTGCCTTGTGTAGAGGAGAACCTGAGATGAATTCCACACATTATTTCATAATTATTCATTAAGGTATCTATTCATAGTTAATTTTATTAGGTTTTATTTATTAAATTAATTTAATTAATTATTATAATGGTATCACCTCTTAGGTATTTGCTCAATAATGGTGTCAGAAGTCTATTTTGGACCACCCATGGTGGTGTCTTGGAGTTTAGATAAGAGGTGATCACTTGGTGAGATTGGTGACCATTATGTCATTTTAATTTAAATGGTTAAGTTAATTATTAAATAACGAGATTAAGTGATTGTTTTTACTTGGCATGAGGTTAGATCTCGGGAGGTTGAGATGAGATCTTTTGGATGCCAAAGAGTTTGGACGAGACTTGGACGAGCCTCGGTAAGGCCACCATTATTTATAAATGTTATAGAAAGATTTGATAATTAGGTAAGTGGTCTAAGAT
The DNA here is from genome assembly GCA_963277665.1 of Viscum album. NCBI lineage: Eukaryota > Viridiplantae > Streptophyta > Magnoliopsida > Santalales > Viscaceae > Viscum > Viscum album. Next base: position 1,834,920,401 of record OY728138.1, read on the forward strand.
ATTTAACCATAGTATTATTTATTGGTTTTCATGTGTATGTATTATATGTCTTAAAGTCCATGTGTTGTGTGTTTACTACCTTGGATTAAGTAAATTGGTTTTAGGATTAGGATTGATATCTTATACCTTCCATCGATCCCATTAGATCCATGGGTGTTTATAAGACCGAACCTATGGTCACCCATGGGGTGTTCCATTTCATGGAAATGGTAAAGTGGGGTTGTAAAGGGGTAAAGAGAGTGTGTTGTGAGATTAAACTAGTTTAGATCATTGGATGTCTTGATTGAATTATTAAGGGTTAGTTGTTAGGACTTGGGGATCGTTGTTTTAAAATATGTGAAAGGATGATCAAAACACTTTTATGTGTTAACATTTTATTAAAATTTATACAAGTATTTTGAAATGGTTTTAAATGTGTACATTGGGTTTTGACCTGATTTTGGGTTTCTAAGGGGGAAATCCTTGTTTTGATGTGGTTCTTATTTTAAAATGAGGTTTTCACTCAATTTAGTTTATAAAAAGGGGTTTATAAAAGGATTTAAAATATTGATTTGAAATGGGTGTGTGGATGTCCCTTTGGTAAAATTACTTCATGGACCTTTTAATGATTTTTATGAAAAAGAGGATTTTTGACTTTTTTGGGTGTGAAAGTTCTGCAGGGATCTTGGTAAATGATAATGGTTTAAAAATGGTTTTTTGTGGTTTTATAATTTTTTTAAGGTCAAAATATCAATCCTTGAAAAGTGATTGATGTAGAAATAGTTAAAGGTATTGGTCATGACGTTCTACACCTATAGAAAGAGAAGTTGGTCATGGTGGTCCACATTGTTGTTGGGTTATTGGTTATGGTGGTACATACATGGTTTAGGATATTAGTCATGGAAGTTCATGTTTTTGATTGGGATTATAGGACATGGCATACTGTATCCCCATTTGGATTCTTGGACTAATGTTCTAGGCACTATTCTTTTATTAATTATGGTTTAGGTGTTGGTATGAGGTTCCGGGCATGGTTTATAATGATGTATATTACCTCCTAGAGTTAATAAGAAATAAAAATCCTTGTTAGTTATTTATATTATCTATCACCCTATGTTATGATTTTAGATGACTGGTTTGTGTTGATTTATTTTGGTTGGTCTGAGTGTCACCTTAGAACCTAAGATCCATTCAGTTACTAGATAAACACTGTTTCTTTTGATATGAATTTTCATTTCTTATACTAGTTATTTATTTCAATGTTTACCCGCATACATTTTTTCTCTGATTGAAATTTTCATTATACACCTTTGGTGGTATCCTATTGAGTTGTACTCGCACCCTGCTCGAGCCACCATGACACATGGGTGCCCAAGTAGCTCTCACATGTTTATTACAGGCACAGGTTTGGGATGAGGCCCATGTTGAGTTTTTCATGATCAGGTAGGATTGATTGATATAGTACTATAGACTGGGTATGTGATATGACCCATAGTTATTAGAAGATCCTGATGTATTTATTTTTCAGTTGTATATTTTGTATATGTGATCATCTTAGTTGGTGATCAGTCTTGTATGTATGGAATGACTGTTCAAGCCTTTACAATATTTTATTTTATTACACCATGATTCCACTTCAGTTTATTTATTATTTCTACATACTATGATGTGTATGATGTTTGGTTATTTACTTATATATGTGCACTATTATATAAGGGTATATTCTCCTCAAAGTTCCACTTTAGACCCTCACTACTAGTTAGAAGCCTCTGGAATATGAGGAGGCACACTTGAGACCATGTGGAGAACTGGATCAAGAAACTAGTTTAGTGGTATTTGGGCTGAGACATTACATCCATCCTTCAATTACCTATATTTTTTAAGGATCAATAGATATTCCCTTTCTAGTGATAACATTCCCTAGGAGTGTTACTTTTTCCATCCAAAACTCAAATTTATTTTACTTATATATAACATTTTCTTTCACAAGATCTTGAATACAATATTTAAATTCCCCTCATATTCCTCCTTACTTTTGGAGTAGATAATATTATCTTCTTTAAATCCTATAAAAAATTTGTTGAGGTAATCCCTAAAGAATCTATTCATTAATTCCATGAAGATATATAGAGCATTAGTGAGTCCAAATGGCATCAATATGAACTCATAGTGCCCATAACTTATATAAAAAACAGTCTTGGGGATATCCTATTTCTTAACCTTTACATGATAATATCCTAACTGAAGATCCACCTTAGAGAAGTACTAGGACCCAAATAACTGATTTAGTAAGTTATCAATCCATGGTAGAGGATAGTTAATTTTTATTGTGATCATGTTAAGATCATGATAATCAATGTAGTATTGCATTGACCAATCCTTCTTCTTGATTAAAAGGACCGATGAACCCCATGGTGAAGTACTTGGGAATATAAACCCCTTATCTAGATTATCATATAGTTGTTTCTTCAGATCCTCAATTTTAACAATGGAAATTCTATATAAAGTCTTGGATATTGTAAAAGATCTGGGTATAAGTTCGATCGAGAACTCAATCTATCAACTAGGAGGAAGACTGAAAAATTATTTGAGAAACACATTAGTGTATTACCTCACAATGGGCATGTCATCAAGGATAATATTTTCCTTAGTCTCAATAATTTGAACAAGATATGATTTCTCATAAGGTAATATTATACATACTTTATATAATGATACCAAAGGATATTCATCCTCCTCCTTGCACTTACATAGAATCAGAGAGTGATTTCTAATATAGAGGGTTCTTTCCTTATCTTGTAAATTTATATTTTGTTTATATAATGAAAGAAAATTCATACCTAGAATAGAATATAATTTCTCTAAAGGGAGTATCACAAGGTTTTATGGGAATTTAAAGTAAAAAATATAGATAGGGTAGGAGTTATATACTTCAGATGTAATAATTACCCCATTTTCCATTTTCACTAATAGTTCTACTTACATATTTTGTAGTGGTGTTTGAATAGTTGTACTAGAGTTGATTGATATTAAATAATGCATAGAACTATAATAAAATATTATATTGTCTATACTTGAAAGAATAACTAGTGTACCTATCACCACATCATTATCAAGATCCATCTCAATAGTTGTGATGGAATAATCTCACCCTTTCTCTTTAGGACTTGGAGATTGTTGTCATCAGTATTCTTTAATAACCCTTATCTTAGTGCATTGATTCACATAGTGTGCTTTTTTTCCTTACTATTGAAATATTAGATAATAGAATGAGGGTTTAGAGAATCATCCATTTATTTTATCACATTGGTGCATTTCTCCTAGTGACATTAACTAGCCAGGTGACCTTCCTTTTGTAATGTCCTAGACCCAGAAGCCACTCAATAGTGCCCTGATCCCAGTTGGCTACATGGCCTCAAGATAATCTCCTCAAACCCTAGAGGATTCGAACTAGCAGCAAGGTACTAGGAATGTCAATGGGGGATTCTATGACCTCATTACCAGAGTATATCATAGTGGAATTTAATCACATTCAATAACGGAAGCAGATAAACAGGCAGACAATTAGAAGGCAAATAAGACAGGAATAAATAAACCAAAGGCATCTCACATATGATGATGTAGATAATACATATATCTAGGAAACAACTAAAACAACTACACATAAATACAATAAAATAAAAATGTCCAATATGACAAAAATACCCAAAAGTCCCCGTAGCATTGCAAGCCTCATCTTGGTCCCATGCTCTTCTGCTCTAAAGCAATAATCAACAACCTGTTTTAGGGATATTTCCCCTACTATCACCTAAAACTATATAATCTATTTGGGTCCCCAAGGATTCCCAAATAGGATATGAGATAAACATCCCAGTAGGTAACCATCCAAAAGTCTATATAGTTCTAATAATCACAAAGAAGTATGATAAAAAATTGTAAGTAGTATTGTAAGTGTGAATGCCGAAGGCATATATCCACTGCAAACAAGTAATACTAAATAGCCTCTCAAGGCTTCCTACAATAAGTTTCAACTCTTAAAAATAAAGCTATAAGAAAAATAAACAAGTAACATGGAATTTCCATACATCCATATACATCCTATATACACGCCCTTGCGGTATAAAGAAACCATATCAAAACCCACAACCTTTCCATATGACCAAGCATTTCATATATCCCACGACCATGATGTATAATTAAGTGTAGACCATAAAGGGATGAATCCAAGGTGTTGAATACCAAGACATTTTAGTTGATTCCTAGAAAAATCTCAATGGAAACTCAGTAAAGGAACTGGTTGGAGTCCTAAGAGCATGTGTACCAACATATCCTACATGATTCCAAAAAAGCCAGATCCAAGGGGTAGCAAAGCCCATGACATCCCACAGAATCAAGACCCAATAATAATCACTACTCAAGGCATTCACTATCATGTTCAAGATCCATGGATATCCATCCATGGCATCTGAATAGACATCCATCCATTTCACACCATTAAAAAAATTAAATTCCATATGAGTCTACCCACTCATATAATCACATTCATTCAATTACATGTAATGATTATACCCACTCATTTATTACATTTCATACCAACATCACATGAGTATGACCAATCTTGTATTACATTTTCATTTAATTACGTCACATGGGTATACCCACCCATTTATCATCCATTTCAATTAAACATATCACATGGGTATACCCACCCATTTATCACCATTCATAATTAACATATGCTAAGGTTATACCCACCCATTCAATTAATTCCATTTATGCAATTTAACACATCACATTTAACATAACTCATTTGATCAATTAAATAATTAATCAAATCAATTTCAACATAATATATATATATATATCAATATAAAGGAGGAAAACCATCTCCCAATCACCCCATTCAACTCATTACATTTTTAATTAGATTAATTTAACAAGGAAAACCCCAAACACACCCATCAGGTTGTTTAACATGGAATAATAAAGGAATTTTCATAAGGTGCACCCCATGGATGACCTTGGTTCAGTCTAGGGGTACCAAAACATCACAACAGATCCTATGGTCATCCCTAATAGGTCTAATTACATCTATTTTAAGTAACTCATTCAAAATTGGGGCTGTGTCGGAAAGTCTAGTGGGAAATGTAATGGTTGATAGCTATAAAAATCACTAAAAGCCAAAAGAAAAGTATATACCACCAACCTTAGATTGGTAGTGGAGTTATTGTCTAGTATCGAGTCTTGATTCTACCTAGTTTGGAAGAGATCTGAAGAATGAATGAAGAACGATAAATTAGGGAATATGAGCCTAAATAAAAATAGAAGAATCAAGAATAGATAAAAATTAATTAAGTTCTTACCGTTTTAGATCCAAGGAGATGAACCACATTAGAATTAGAGTCTGGATGGAAAAGGGATCTGAAATCCAAGAATAGTCATAGGTGAGATATTTCCAAAGGGGGAGGCTGTTGTCAATTTAAAGAAAACCCAAATTAGGTTTAATATAAGGTTTTTATTTAAATTAAAAATTATTAAAATTCTAACAAATTAGGGATCGCATAGTTTTCCCATATTGTTTTTCAAACTGTGCAGAAACCGTGTGTGATTTCCTATAGTCTTGGGGCATAACACACAGTGTATACACATAGTTTACAAACTGTGTGAAGAGCCTCTTCCAAAATCTGTTGAAATTACAGACCTGGTCACACATGCGTGCACCTCATCCTAAAAATTTTACTCAAACCATGTGTCATGTACACCATCTCTTACCATCCTCTCATGGTTTAGTCAAACCATGTGGCCTTCCCCACACAATTTCTACTAACCATGCGCTAGGTTTAAAATACCCCAAAAACTGTTTCTAAGCTTCGAACGAGCCCCAGACACCCCAGACCCCTTTATGAACTCAAATATCATCCACATTATTCTGTATTTAAGCATTCAAATTAAAAAATAAGGGATCTATACCTCATAAGAAAACTCATTTTCTTACAATATTACCCCATTATAGAAATTTGTGCCCAAATTACTCTCTTAAGGGTGGTCAAGATTCGTCTGAGAACAAATCTATCAACTGAGCACATACATCGGCCTCCTGCTCCCAATCCTCATCCTGTAAATGGTTTTGCTACCATAGAATCCACACTAGAGGAACTGACCGACCTCAAAGAACCTTTGTGCTCTTGTCAACAATATGAATCGAATGCTCCTCGAAGGATGCATCTATCTATAACTCAACCTACTTGGGCTAAAAAGTGTAAGATAGGTTTGAGTGATAGTGGTGAAATTTAGATATATAGAAATCATCGTTTATGGCTTAGTACCTATGAGGTAATTACAACCGATAGGATACCAACCTGACTCTCTCTATAATCTTGAACTTCCCAATATATCATGGTGAAAGATTACCCCACCTCATAATTCTCATATATCTCAGCCTCAGTGAAACATTTAAGAAAACTCAAACCCAACCTCGAACTATAGAGGTCATATGTGGCAATCAATGTAATATTTATGATAAGACTGTGCTGAAACCATCCACTTCTGAATCAACTAGACCTACTCTAAAGTCTCCTACATGAGAATTGGTCCCAGTAATGCTGCCTCTCCTGCCTCTATCCACCATAGGAGAGATCAGCATGGCCTACCGTATAAAGCCTCATAAGGTTCCATATATATAGTCACCCAATAACTATTATTTTTAGGAAAACTCAACTAGGAGAATGTGCCTCTCCGAAGAGCCCCCAATATCCAGGATGCATGGTTGCAACATGTCCTCTAGCACCTGTATTATAAGCACTGATTTTACATCAATCTAATGGTGGTATGCTGTTCTTAGAATCACCTATGTACCCAATTCCATATAAAAACTATTCCATAAACAAGATTTAAATTGAGCATACCTATCCAAAATGATAGTGCATGAGACCCTGTGGAGTTGTACTATCTCACAGATGTAAAACATTCGAAGCTCATCAACACCGAAGATCTCTTTGATCAGCAAGAAATGAGCAACCTTCATGAGCCTGTCAATAACAACCCAGAAAAAATTATTACCTCAAGGAGACCTCGCTAAACTATTCATGAAATTCATCACTAAATCATCCCACTTCTACTCCAAAATAGGTAACTGCTATAAAATCATGGCTGGTTGCTGATGTTCCACCTTCACCTACTAACAAGTGGAACACCTTGTAACAAAACCAACTACCTCTCTTTTTATACTCAACCACCAGTACTGATGACACAAGTCATGGTACATATTAGTTACCCCGGGGTGCACTTCCCATACTGAGGCATGGAATTAATACATCATCTCCTCACATATATCCACTAAAACCCAAATACTTCCATGGATACGAAGAATATCATCCTTTCCTACCATCCAACCAGGAGGTGGATACTCACCTACCCTACACTCCCATTGGACTAGGCCCTCAAAATCCAATAGTTGCCTCATCCGTACACTATACAGTAAAGTAGAAGTCACAATTAAGATGATAGATATATCTGTCTCTATCTATTGTGTACCTCTAGACACAACTCACAGGACAGTGCCATAAGATGCCACTCGCTACTAGCCTGCTGCACTGCCTATATTCAAGTTCTCATGCTTAGTGAATTAGCCACTACATTACCTTTACCGTACATGTAGGCAAGATCAAATTCAAAGGACAGTAGGTACTCCACCCACTTCTGCTACCTTAGATTTAGATCATACCATGTAGAAAATATACTTGAGGCTTTTGTGGTCCGTGTACACCACAAAACGCTCTCTTAGTAAATAGTGTATCCAATAGCACAATGCGTGAAAAACTACAGCTAGCTCAAGATCATGAATCAGATAATTCCTCTCATGTGGCCTTAACTTCCAAGACCTGTACACCAAAACTCTATCTCCCTGCATCAGCACTTCTCCCAGATCGATACCTAATTCATCAAAAAACACAGTGTAGCTCTTGAACTACTCTAGCAGTATCAGGACTGGTGCTAATGTCAACCTTTCTTTTATCTTCTGAAATGATATCTCAAAAGAATATGACCATATAAACTTCACGCCCTTCTTAGTGAATCCCTTAAGTAGCGCTAATAAGCATGAGAAGTCCTGTATGAAATGCCTCTAGTAACCAGCTATCCCTAATAAACTCTGTGTGCAAAAAATATTCTTGGGATATTCCCATAAAACTATAGCTCTCACCTTATTTGGGTCCATTGATAATCCTGTCTCTGAGATTATGTAACCCAATAAGTGAATCTAATCCATCCAAAAGTGTCACTTTGTGAGATTTTCATATAAATTATGCTCCCTCAATGTATTAAAATTGATCTCAAGATGGTTATAATGGTCATGTTAATTGTAATAATACACCAAGATATCATCCATGAAAACCACCACAAAAGAATCTAGGTAAGGATGGAACACCTGGTTCATCAAATCCATGAAAACCGCTAGCGCATTTGTGTGACCGAACAATATAACCAGATACTCTTATAGGCCATACCTTTTATGAAAGTTTGTATGAGGTATGTCTGTAGATCGAACACACACCTAGTGATGTATTTACCTCAAGTAAGTCTTTGAGAACACTCGAGATCCTAGAAACTGATCAAACATGTCATCTATCCATGGAAAGAGATATCATTTTTTAACCATCAGCTAGTTCAGTTTTTGATAATCCACACATATCCTAAGAGTTAAATATACCTTTTTTTTTCAAAAAGGAATGACAAACCCTATAGAGAAGTATCGAGTTGAATAAATCCCTTTGCCTCCAATTCCTCTAGATTCCTTTTAAGATCCTACAACTCTGTCGTAGCCATCCAGTAAGGAGGAATGGATACAAGTATAGCTTTTAGAACTGTCTTGATGAAGAACACAACCTCTCTCTTAGGAGGTAAACCAAAAAGTTTATTGGGAAAGACATCCATGAATAACTCAACCATTGGAAGAAAGTCTGCCCGACTCAGTCCCTAATAATATAGAAAAAAAACTAGTGATCTGGGTATCATTCAATCAATCCCATGATACTTGGGTTCAACTCAACTTTCTTGGAAATCCCAGTCAACCTTTTGAGTATATACTGCACCCTCTAGTGATGTAAAAGTCACCCTCCATCGATAGCAGTCAATGTAATCTCAATAATCTACTAGCCATTCCATCCCGAGAATATTGTCAAACCCTATCATCTCTAGGATATAAAGATCCCAAACTAAGTGAAACTCACCAAAATTAAGGGGTAACTCCCTAAATTGGTTCAAATCCTCTATTCTAATTCTCTATGTTGTGTCTATCATCATAACGCCCTCATAAGAGAACACAACAAGCCTAAGGATTTTCACCATCGGTGCAGATATAAAACTATGTGATGCACCTGTATCAAAAAGAGAATATGAAATAGTAGAGGATACTAAAATCATACCACTCACCGTAGATGGTCTGACACCATCCTCCTCGGGGGTAGGATATACAGAACAAAATTGGCCTACACCATGACCCTGTGATACAACCTCATTTCTCAGAGTAGGCCCACTCTGATGTCTCGGTGTAACCAGTATCTGGATACCTCTGCCATGGCCATCACTACCTAGGCCCGACCAGCTATCACTTCTCCAACTACTTTCCTAACACGAAGTTGAGGAAGCTGCTCCTGAACCTGGTGTCAGAGTTGACCCCCTACCACTCATAGCTAAAGGGAAGGTCCTGCAAAACTACTGCATGTTCCCCATCCTTCCGCAAGCTAGACACTTGATTAGATCACTGTCAGAGTGATTCTTTATGTGGCCTCTCCTACCACACTGGTGACAAAAACCGACTTTATAACACTCACATCCCAATTGACACTCATCTCATGGGATGCCTCAAAACAACACTTCCTACCTGAAGAAGTAGAACCACTAGGTTGAGAAGCAGCACTGTCCTGCTCTACACCCCCATATTCCCTTAGGTTCCGCTATGTAATCAGTTCTTAATTCACAATAACAGTGATAGAAGTAAATATGAACATATTGAACTGAGATATGATAGCATTTTTGAGACCTTCCTCATAGCGTCTCACTCTCAACAACTCATTAGTAAGGTATATCGATGAAAAATGCTGAAACTCTATAAAGCATGCCAAATCCTCCAAAATTGTCTTCGCGCCCTGGTCCAGATGAAAAAACTCTCAAGCCCAATCTTCTTTTAGAGTTGTGAGATAGAAAAAGTCATAGAAGCAGGGATGAAAAGTAGTCCAACCCATATCTCACATCCTGTCATCCTAGTTTAGAACATCCCACCAGCTCTTTACTGCCCCACGTATCATATAAGTGATAATATTGACCCTCCTATTAGGAGGCATCTTTAGTTTCTAGAAGATAGCTAGCGTGGTATCAAGACACACCTCAACAGCCTATGGACTACCATCACCCCAAAACATGGGAGGATGCTTCTCCTGGAACACCCATGTCAGCTTATCCATAGTCAAGGTAGGCTACAATGCTCCTTGAAAAGTCTTTATATAGTGAAAGAACCCCTAGTGGAACTTTTCCTAAACACTTATGTACAGAATAGCCTCTAGTTCTATAGTTGTCACTAAAGTAGGATCAACCAATATCCCATGGACTACCACCTCAAGGCTCCCTACAATAAGTGTCATCTCCTAATAGGGCATCTATAAGAAAAATAAACAAGTAACATGGACTCTCTATACATCCATACATATCCTGTCCACATGACATTGCCATATAAAGAAACCATATTAAAACCCACGACCTTGATGTATAACCAATCATGTCATATATCCCATGGCCATGCCGTATAATGAAGTGTAGACCATGAAGGAACATATCCAAGGTGTTGAAGACTAAGGCATCATCATCAAGTCCCAGGAGCATCTCGATGGAAACTCGGTAGAGGAACTAGTTGGAGTCCTAGGATCATGTGTACCAACATGTTCTATGCGAGTCCAAGCAAGTCAGACCCAAGGGGTAGCAAAGCCCATGGCATCCCACAGAATCAAGACCCAAGAAGAATCACTACACAAGGTGTCCACTACCATGTTCAAGATTCATGGATAATTTTCCATAGCATCTAAACAAACATCCATCAATTTCATACCATTTAACAATTCAATTCCATATGAGTCTACCCACTCATATAATCACATTCATTAAATTCCATATAATGAGTATACCCACTCATTTATTAAATTTTATACCAACATAATATGAGTATTCCCACTCATGTATACCATTTTAGTTTAATCAAGTCAAATTTGTATAACTACCCATTTATCATCCATTTCAATTAAACATATCACATGGTTATACCCACTAATTTATCACCATTCACAATTAATATATCCCATGGGTATAGCGAACCATTTAATTAATTCCATTTATGCTATCTAACACATCACTTTTAATATAAACCATTTGATCAATTCAATAATTAACCAATTCAATTTCAACATTATATATATATATATCATGAAAAAGGAGGCAAAGCATCCCCTAATCATCCCATTCCACTCATTCCTTTTTTAATTGGCTTCCTTTAACAATGCAAACCCTAAACACACCCCTTGGGTTGTTTAACATGACATAATAAAGGAATTTTAATAAAGTTCACCCCATGGGTGACTTTGGTTTGGGAAACGGGTACCAACACATCACAATATATCCTATGGGAATCCCTAATAGGTCTGATTACATATATTTCAAGTAACTCATTCAAAATCGGGGCCACAATGGAAAGTATGGTGTGCAGTGTAATGGCCGATAGCTCTAAAAATCACCAAAAGATGAAAAAAAAGTATAGACCCCCTACCTTAGCTTGGTAGTGGAGTGCTCATCCAATATCAAGTCTTGATTCACCCCAGTTTGGAAGAAATCTGAAGAATGGACGTAGAATGAGAAATTAGGGCATATGATCCTAAATCCAAATAGTGTAGTCGATATCTATAAGAATCAAGAATGACTAAAAAGGATTTAAGGAATTACTGTTGTGGATCCAAGGATATGAACCATGTTCAAATTAGAGTTTGGACAAATAAATTATATGAAATCCAAGAATAGTCATAGGTGAGATATTTCTAAAGGGGGAGACTACTATGCATTTGAAGAAAACCCAAAATAGGTTTAATATAAGGTTTTTATTTTAATTAAAAATGATTAAAATTCCAATATAAAAGGGATAAAATAGTTTATCCACACAGTTTTTCAAACCGTGTGGAAACCACTCACAACTTTCAGTAGGATTGGGGCAGAGTTCATGGTTTACCCATATGGTTTACAAACCATAAACAAACCATGTGAAGAGACTCTTCCAGAATATGCTAAAATTTCAGACCTGGTTGAATGGGCATGAACCTCCTCCCTCATGGTTTACTAAAAACGTGTGGCCTGTACACCCCCTCTTCCCAACCTTGCACAGTTTTCACTAACCATGCCTCAGGCTTAAAACACCCCAAAAACTAGTTTCGGGCTTTGAACAAGCCCCAAACACCCCTGATCCCTCTATGAACTCAACAATAATCCAAATTAGTCCATATTTAAGCATTAAAATTTAAAAATAAGGGATCCATACATCATATGAAAACCCAGGTTCTTACACCTTTCCATTCCTAAAAAATTTCCTTGTCCCCTTCAGGTAATTTCTGGGATGTTTCTTCCCACGCTTTTGAAAAGTGGGATGTATGAATTTCTTACCCCTATGAAATTTATTCATTAATATTCTAGAATTAAACTTAATTCTCATTTTCCTATCCCTATAACCATGAGACCCTTGATATTTAATGATATCTACTTTGAATTTGAGGGCACGTTGGACAATTTCCTCATAGCTGTTAAAGTTTCAAATCACCAAAGATTTTCATAGACTCAACTTTAGACCACCAAATAAGAAGTCAACATTACTTTTGGGGCCAATGAAAAATCTAGAGGTGTATCATGAAAGTATTATGAAGTTCACCTCATATGACCTGATGTATTCATCACCCTTTTTCTTGAGGATAAATAAATATTTCTCCATTTTAAGTCAGAGAGTGTGAGGAAAATATTTATCAATTTTTTTTTTGGATTTACTTCCATTCCATCACTTGGATCTCTTCCTTAGGCTTCATATTTTTTTATTAATGTTTACAATTGATCAGCTTCTACCTCCATATAAAAAACAACCAAAATGAAATTATCTTGCTCAGAGTATTGAAGGATGGAGAAGATATTTTAATTGGAGTTGAACCATTTTCCATGATTAAAGGATTAGAACATCCATTGAAATTCAAAGGCCTTTGTTCCAAAAAGGTCTCAATTGAAACTTTATATTTCTTAGGGGGATGTGGGTGTTACTCCTAATTCATATTTCTATTCAAAACCTGAGTTTGTTGAGAAAGTATTATCATGAATTTCCCAATTAATTCTCTTATCAATATGGGTATATCATTTGGAAAGTCATCAAATTTACCCTCACATTGGTTATTGGCTTGGTTCCTCCTATTTCTAGACATTGATTATAATAAATAAAAAATTAGGTATGAAAATTTTCAAACTATTAAATGCATTAATGGGAAACTATGAAAATTGAAGGGATAAATAATAAATGAAAAATATTACTTAATATATGAATTTATAGGTTTCAATGTAAGTTATCCATGGTATATTTCCTAACATAAAATTTTATGGTAAAATTTTTTCCTTCATAATGGTTCATGAAGAACTTATCAATTTACCAAATCATATCCCACAAGAGTGTCAAACCAGGTGTGTAACAATGACTCTTTTTCATATTTCAGGTGATAATTGAGTTAATACCCAATGCTCCCTTTACTGAGTTATTACCCCTTGGTACAATTATTCCAGAGCCACATCCACTTGTAATATCTAGATATATATTTTTTTCTTGGAAACTACTTACTCTATACTTTACCCAAATCAAGGGATTTTTTCCTATGTTTATTCTAATTCCTAAAGATTTTATAATTTAATGGTCCATACATTTTTGGTTTGTTAATTTTATGGTTTTGGGTGTTAGAGGTGTTTCAAAGGAGGATAGAGGAGTTTTCATAGTGGTTGGAGGTGCAATAAATCTTTTTTAGGATATTTACATCTTGAATGGTTTATACAACATGAATTGGAGATTCACAACTTGTGAATCTGAATAATTTTTGGCTTGTGTTTAATTGAGGTGTACAGTATGAAATGGTTTCATGTCCTGAAAGGTGAATTCATGACATATAATTAATTCAATCTGAGGTGATGTGAATTTTAGAGGAATTTGAAAAAATGGGAATTATAGTGACCCAATTATTTTATACATATTATTACATTATTTTAAGTATAATTATCCAATAAATAAAAACCAATGATTGAAAATTCTAGTGTATTCAGAAGACTAAGTACAACATTAGAAAACATGAAACTAAAATAAAAATATATTTTATTTAATCTCTATAATGATCACCTACATCCCTTTGATCTCCTATAATTGCATAGGATAACCTGAGGAATACATATACAAAATGGATGATCTAAAAATATCAATAAGGGAATAAATATGGGAATGAAGCATAACACATGATTTAGAAAGACATAACATGATAACACAAAAGTCATGGATCATGAATAATAATATGAAATAATAACATATAAAACATGGAATCATGTGATTATGGAAATATAGGAAAGTGGAAACAATATATAACATGACATAAACATGAGTCAAGTCTAAATTCCAAGACTATATTACATGGTGGACAAAGTCCCATAATGGATTAGGTTTGCTCCCTAATCCCATACATGATGTCTCATAAAACTAAACATTACCCAATGTATTGGAGTGCTATCTAGGTTCACCTATCATAAAATTTTCATGTATATGTGTTCTACATAGAGAATCAAACATAAGGAATAAACACGAGTTACCCATGGAAGGAAATGGGTTTCGTAATCATGTCATAAGGAATAACCAAAGGGTATATCATAATGGTAAGAATGAAATAAGTGATTTAAATCATTCTTGGTCATTCATAAAGGAAAAAAATAAGAATATATAAAGAATAATGATGTCTAACTGAATTGAAAACCTAAAAAATGGTGGTTAGGTAACATTATAAATGTGCCACTTAAGTGTGGTTTTTAAGGAAAAGAATAAAGTGTATTTAAAGAGGATAAAGGCATAATTGTTTTCATAAAACTAGAAAATAACTAAAATATTTTTTCATGATAAATTGAGTGATTTTATAAAAATATTATAAGATTAAAATAGTTTGTTGAGTGTACCTGAAAATGGGTAATAAATAGAGAAGTCCCCTTTAATCGAGTTTTCTTATCGAGAGGAATTGAGAAGGGAACCATTTAAAACATGCATTTAATCATCAAATAAAGATGAATTGAGATAAATAAATATGTGTGGTACATATTAATAGAACATATGATAAGTACATAATAATGATGAAGGGACAAATTGAGTAAAATAGAGAGAAAGAATAACTAAAAGGAAATATGGGGGTTTGGAGAAATCCCTTGCCTTATGTCCGAATATATTCTGCACTTGCAATTAGTGTCCTAGATAATCAAATTAGATTAATTAATTACTTAATTAAGAACCTATTATACATTTATTTGATTTATTATAATTTTATTAAGTTAATTTATGGTCGTTTTGATGAGTTGTAAGGTTAAATTTCATCATTCTGGGAGTGTTTGTTTCATGGTTGCATGATCAGTTTACTTGTGTATAATTATGGAATATTTTGTAAAATGGGAATAATTATCCTAAAGTAAAATTATATGGTAATAAAAAAATTTCAGAATTTTAAATGATACCATATATCATTTGGTTTTATGGTATGAGGATGATTCATTTGATAAAATATTAATGATAAATGTTTAGTTTATTTTGGTGATTTTTCCAACCATCAGGAACTAGTTTTAGTTTTATTTAATATTATGTCTATAAATTAGTTCCAAAAAATAAAAAAATTTATAATATACATATTAAAATCTTATTTAACCATAATAATGGTTTTATGACCAGCCTTGAAGGTACTAATGGAAAACAAAAAAGCATTATCCACAGAGATGGTAAACCACCATAATTTGGAAAACAATTTTGTTTCATTGAATAAGTGGAGATGAGAAAAAGGTGGACAAAAGATATTACATTATAAATATAACATTAAATTATATACATTATAATAGAGTTATTATGATTTTATGGATGAATTAGGAAAGGATAAGGTAGAATAAGAAAAGAAATTAAAAGAGATGGTTTGAGAAAGTTGCCACTTGAATATCACCTCCCCAAAGAACCTATTAATGAAATTTGAATTGGTATTTTTTTTGAGAAAAAGATATATTGTACATTTTAAAGAGGGTTTTTAAGGAAATTGGGTAGAATATTTACAATATAAAAGGCTTAAAATGTTTGAGGATAAGGGGTGGGGAGGGGTTGTATTTATAGGGGGAGGAGAGAGGTGTTTTTGATTATTATATTCATTAGTTTATTATTTTGGCTCAAGACTATCAATAGTGTTGATTACTATGAATAAATATAGTAAATGGTTCAGTATAGTTCTAAAAAATGGGTTCTTACATCATCCATGACTCAAAAATTCATGTATTTAGATTATAATGTTATATACTAAAAATTATTGTATTTCACTATTCAAAAAAATTCAACTATTTTAGAAAAATACCAAAAATTCGCCCTAACCATTTTTTAATGTGTAAATTTCAAAAATAGAATCTATTTTATGAAAATAATTTTCTAAATATGATAAATTTAATTTTTAAATAAAATCATCATTTATTTGAAAAATACTGATATTAATATTATTCTCGATTTTTTGACAATTTGAAAAATTAATTACGGTCTCATAAAATTATATTATAATTATAAAAAAACACAATATTTATTTATGAATCTATTTTATGAAAATTAATTTAATTTTAAATCATTATATTGATTATCAAATTGTAAATAAATATTTACATTTCACAAAAATACCAACACTTAATTTAACACTTTTCAAACATTTATTTACTTATACTATGATATAAATATATCATATTTTCATTTGTAAGATACATTAATTTTATTTATACTTTCATAGGTTATGTTACTATTTTAATGACCAGATTACTATTCCTAAAAGTCAGATTACTATACCAATGGTCAGGTTACTATTTTAATGGTATTGGTTTTTTAATTTCTATAATTACCACTCATTTCATTCATTCTCCATTCACTTATAATTTCTCTCAAGGTTATAAATTTTAATATTAAAAATGAATATTATATTATTAACATTATGTTTTATTTCTAAAACTTTGTTCATGAGTGTGGTCATTCTAGTTGATCGAGAAGATCCAACTTTTCCCATTTTTATTATCTTATTTTCTATTTATTATCCTGCTGTAATATTTGGAATTATTATTGGTTTATTTTTTGACTAAAGTATCATTACTCATTTATGAGAATGATGTTTTTATTGGTTTATCTATTTTATGTATGTATTTTATGACATAATTATAAGGGAAATTCCATTAATAAAATTATGGGTCAATATATTCTACCATTTATGAATTTTTTCCCTCAAAATTTCATTTTACATACTATGGTGAAAGAAGGTGAGGGTACTTCTCCTTCATTTATTCCTCTAATTCCCAATTCATCTCTTTATACTTATGGTTTCTCCACAACACCTTAAACAAGTGATTGGTCTTATTACATAGAACCTTGTCTCTATGGTCCAAAATCTTCACCAGATGCTCCTCATAAGAGACATTGTTTTCCAAATGTTCCACCTATGAGCTTAGTACACGTGAGGAATCTAGTATGTACTTTCTCAAGTGGGATATGTGTAATACATTATACACATGAGACATAGTTGGTGGAAGTTCTGGTCGATAGGCTGAAACTCTGACAAAATAAACAATCTTGAAGGGGACAATATACCCAGGACTTAGATTTCCTTTATTCCCAAATATCATGACCCTCTTACATGGATATATGTGGAGGAATACCTTGTTACTAAACTCAAACTATATGTCCCATTAATGATTATTTTCATAGCTCTTCTATCATCTTTGGGCATCTCGAATATGCTATTGGATGGTCTTCACATTTTCTTCCATTTTCTCAACTATTTCAGGTCCCAAAAACTTTTTTTCACCAACATCATCCTTGAATGCAGGTGTTCTACATATTTTCCTATAAATGGATTTATATGGATCCATTTAGATTCTTTAGTGAAAACTATTATTATAAGATAACTCAACCAGTGGAAGATGTTGATCCCATCCTCCTTTGACGTCCATTGAGTACGATTTCAACATATCTTCTAGTGTTTGAATATTACTCTCATATTGATCATTAGTTTGGGGGTGATAAACTGTACTGAAGTTTAACTCAGTGTTTAGATCATGTTAGATAATTTTACAGAACTTAGAGGTAAATCTTAGATCATAATCATACATAATATATAATGGTAATCCATGCAGCCTCACCACTTCTATGATGTATATACACACAAGTTGGTCAAGTGAAAAGTCCTCTCAAATTGCAATAAAGTGAGCTGTCTTTATAAGATGATCCACAATAACCCATATAGAATTATTTCCTCTAGATGCCTTCAGAATTCTAGTGACCAAGTCCATAGTGATTTTTTCCCATTTCCATGTATTTATGAGTAATGTTTAAATCATAACCTTAGAATTTTTTATTTTATCCTTCACTTGCTGACATACTAGACACTTTGATGTATATTCAACAATATCCTCTTCATATTGTCCCACCAATAGTGCTCTCAGACATCTTGATACATCATTGTGATCCCTGTGTGAATAGAGAAGGTTGAGCTATGTGCATCATTAAAAATAACTTTCTTTATATCTAGATTAGATGATATATATAATCATGTCCCAAATCTTAAAACTCCTTCCTCTTCCATTTTTAACATTGAGGATTTTCCCTTTCTTATAGCTTCCATTTTTTTTTTCTGAATTTCAAAATCATCTCTTAAGAATCCTTTATCTTCTCTAAAAGGTATGGTTGAGAAATAATTTGTGAAAGTAATGATGATATACCTTCCTTTATGATTCCTATTCCCATCCTTTACAAGTCTAAGAATATTGTATCCCTCTCAATTATCATCATTTATAAAGCTACAAGATCTTTCCAATTTATTTTCATTACCTAGATGATAGTGGATTGAGTAGTTATAATCCATGTTGATATCTATCCATATTCACTAGTTCATATTAAGATCCTTCTATGTGAATATATATTTGAGGCTCTTATGATTAGTATATATCTCACACTCCTCTCTATAGAGATAATGACTCCATTTTTTCAATGCCAAGATCACAACTGCCAACTTGAGATCATGTGTGGTATAGTTTTTATCATAAAATTTTAGCTGCCTTAAGGCATAAGATATTATATTATCATTTTTTATAAATACATAGCCTAATCCCTTATTTTAAGAATATTTTTATACTATAAAGAGTTCCCTACTTATTGGTAGTGAAAGTAATGGTGTAGTGATAAACCTATTTTCAACTCTTTAAAGAAGTGTTCACATTCATTGGTCTAAAAAAACTTTACTCCATTCCGATTAAACTTGGTTAATGGGTTTTACAATCATGAGAAGTTCCTCACAAATCATTAGTAATACCCAAATAGACTAATGAAAATACAAATCTCTGTTAAAAATGATAGTATGGGTCACTCCTAAAATTTTTAGAAGGGTCCACATATATTCCTTTTCTGGTGATAACATGCTCCAAGAATGATACTTCCTCCATCCAAAACTCACATTTACTATACTTTGGATATAGTTTCTCCCTTCATAAAGTCTTTAGCACAACATTAAAATGATCCTTGTGTTCCTCCTTTGTATTGGATTATATCAGAATATCATCTACAAAGACTATCTTAAATTTGTTGAGGTAATCTATAAAGACACTATTCATTAAGTCCATGAAAATTCCTGGAGCATTAGTGAGTTCTAAGGGCATCAATATGAACTAATAGTGTCCATAACTCATTTAAAAGGTAGAATTGGGAATATCTTCCTTCCCCACCTTTAATTGGGGATATCCTAACTGACAGTCCACCTTGGAGAAATACTCTTCCCCACATAGTTAATCAAACAATTTATCTGTCCATGGAAGGGGATACTTGTAACGACCCGAAATTTTGAATAAATATTGTTTCCTAATTTTGTGTGTTATTTTATTTTATACTCAACAAAACTGTTTCATTTGATAACATGAGTATAATTAAAATGAGACCATTGGGTTTCGACTGTTATATGACCATTGGTCAATATGACCGCTGGAAACTAAACATTTCGATTTTTGTCTCTAAATACAAGCGATCTTGGTTAATTAATATAGAAAGAAGATTATATGGCCTCATCCAGTAGTCTCGGGCCAATCGAATCCCATATAATGGAACTTTGGAAGGAGGTAGCACCACTGGGCTTTGCTCTGGACCAAACCCAAGATGAAATTCATCGTGTGAAGCTATAACGGAATCACCTTCGTGAGAAGTTCAAACTGATAGAAATTACTACTCGTGCAATGTTTGCCGAGCCACCCCAAGATTATATCACCCTAGAACACCTTACTCTTAGGCCCTATGCTGGTTTTATAAGGGGCTATGTAACGAGACCATAACTGCCTTGTGTAATCCTTTGTTTTAAATAAAAATTGTGATTTCTTCTTGTGATGAAGTTTGCGAATTTTCAAATGTCCGGATAAATGTAGTATTCATATTTTTGATGAATTCTAGAAAAAGGATATTTTAAAATAATTATGTAAACCTTAGATAACTAATTATGTGTAATGATTCTCGAAAAATGTTCTTCTACAATTATATTCAGTACGAAATTTAGAGTCTAATAAGATCAACTTAATTTTTGATGAATAGTAAATTATGAATAGTGATTTTATGCTTTGGATTAGTAATGTGACCAAATGGATTAGTAATCTCACTTAAAGAAAGTATGAAAATAATCCAGCCACCTTGATTATGTAATGTGATTTAATAAAATGGTTAAATAACAGTTTCATAAATTATTAGTCAAGGATTAGTTTTTTCAGATGAATAGTGTTTTTAATTAAAAATTAAATTAAAAATATTTATAAAATTATTTTTATAAAATGGACTTTATTTTTGAACTCAGAGCATCGATATTATGTTAAGGTAATTTTTGGGGATTTTTCGGAAAAAAATGAATTTTCGGTGAATAGTGTATTTATTTAAAAATTAAATTAAAAATATTTAGAAAATTATTTTTATAAAATGGAGTTCATTTTTGAAATCAGAGCATTGATATTTGGTTAAGGTGAAATTTTGGGATTTTTCTGAGAAAGTTGAATTTTTGATGAATAGTGAAAATACAGTTTTTAAGTTACAGGTGTTTAATGACATCATTAAATGATGTATTAAGTATGTAATCAATATGGTCCACTTATGAATAGTAATATAAGGTATGAGATGTCCCAAGTGTCCAATACCATGGGCAATCCCATGGTTTTGCCAATACCACCAATGAGGTGTCCCTTGGCCATTAATGCCTTGTCCCCTCACTTTCCCTATAAATACCCACCCTTTCCTCCTTTAGTTTTCACTCCCAACTCTCCCCCAACGAAGCTATGATCTAATTACCTCCCAATAAGTCCTCCCAAGGTTCCCCCAAGCCCTCAAGGTCCCAACCTTTGAGTTTTAAGAGTTACGTTTTAAGGTAAGGGATCCAACCTCTCTCTTTCTTTTCAAATACTCTTTTTTAAGTCATTTCTTTTATGCTCCATGTTCTTATGTTGGAGGATGTTATTTTATATTCCTCTTAATTCAATTTTCATTTTCATATTATGAGAGATCCCATATTACTCTCATCATTTCGTTTTATGAATGTTTAAGTGGCGCCGTTAGGCTGCCGATTTTTTAAGGGATTCTTTCACCCTTCTCATTTTCAAGTTCTATTTTCTTGTCAAGTCTTTCAAGTTCCTTTTTATTATTTTGGGGTATGATCTCTATATCTATCATACTGATCTTTTACGTTCATATGATGAGAGACCCTATTTGGTCTCGTCAATTCAATTTTTTTGAAGTTTAAGTGACGCCGTTAGGCTGCCGAATTTTCATAAGAGAAATCTTATTTTTTTTATCTTCCTTTCATGTTATTAATTTCATATGGTATATCTTTCAAATTTCATTACCATGTTCTTAAATCCTTTATATTATGTCCCCCTACTATTTTATGGATCATTTATGAGTGGGTTACCCATGTCCCCTCTCTTTTCAATGTTTTCTAAAACCCTGTAACATAGCTGTTACGCTGCAGAATTTTCATCTCAAAATACCTCTCTCTTTTTCTAAAATTATTTTATTTTATTAAGTGAATACTCAAAGCTCTTTTTTATACAGGGGTATTCAAATATATATCAAAATGTTCTATTTTAAATTCTAGGATTTACATACATGAAACCCGCTTTCCTTTTCCGTCGGTTTAAATTAACATAAAGATCATGTCTTTAAAGCAGTTTTTAAAACGTTATGATTTTGAAAGGAAACCCATTTCTTTTATGCTATATGGGTTATTTATGAAATTTTTGATGATGATATATGTGTCTCCCATGATAATAAATGAAAATTTAAGGGTGCGCCCTGATAGCGCTCCAATGCATTGGGTAAAGACTTAATCTATAGAGATGACCATTTTGACTGATACCTTGGTGAATAACCTTGGTAATTTTTAATGACACCTTGGGGATGGACCTTGGTGAAACGGAAATGATTTTCTTTGTTAAATGTTGTAGCCACATCTTCAAGTTATGAAATATGTTATTTTTATTATGTTATGCCTCATGATTTCAATTCTCATGCCTTAAAGTTCTTTTTCATGACTTTATTGATGTATCTCAAGTTATCATGTAAAATGTTTCCCTTGTTTCCCTTACTGGGCCTTTTGCTCACCCTTTCCTTTGATGTATGCTCCTAGGTTATGAGATGCCGTAATGAACTTAGGATGAACAAATGAAGAAGCCTTTCGAGTGTTTAAGAAGAAAGTTTTTTTTCTCATGTAATAAGTTCCTAGTTTCCAAGACACTAAACCTTAAAGATCCTCAGTTTTGTATAATGTAATGAAAGTTTATGTGATAAAAATGCGGGATGTTATAGTTGGTATCAAAGGATATTTTAGTTATCTGTGAAAATTAGGATATGAAAAATTTAGGAAGAACCCTATAGAAAATTTTAAATATAGGAAATATTCCTGGTATTTTGGTGAGTATTGAGTAAGGGGTTTCCAAGAAAATACATCCCTGTCTGGATACGAGAAGATAGAGGTGGCTCTGGCACAGATGTACATAGGGGTAAAACCTGAAAACACCACTTTGATCTAGACTCAAATGGGAACTGGTACACGACAACAGGCCTTACTGCACTCTTGGTTACGACACTCCTGGGGGATATGCTTTGGTAAATTCACAAGCTTAGTATGAACCATTATTAAATGGAAAAAGATAAAATAAAATAATGATTCACATAAGAATATATGATCATGGATAACCTAGATCAGAACCTAGGGGATCACAAGTTAGGGTATAATTTTCTTCTACAAGTTATCCTTCTATTCTTTAAGTTCATTTTCATGATTATTGGCTAAGTACTTAATCCCCTAATTATACTTTCTTTTCTCAGTTAATGGTGGGAAATGGAAGAACATGTCCCAATAACCAATGTGATAAGAAGTGTGACGATTTCCATATTAATATGACAGATATGATTAGGGGATTAAAAGATGATTATTATTTTGTAAGAAGTTCATTATTTTGGGGACCCTATATGATTGAGGTAAATAGATTAATTTGGTATTTTATTTGAGGAGTAAAGGTTGACATATATTTTGAAGAATCGATGAATTTAAGGTGGACTTATAGTAATTTAGGTTACTTATGAAAATGATTAACCTATCTTGGGGAAAATATGTTTAGGTTAGCTACTTTTGTTATAAGATGTTAGGAGTGGTTGATGTTGTTTGGAGATGAACGATGAAGTTTATTTTGGAAGACTATGTTATCAAATCCTTCTTGTATTTGGGTTTCAATTTTAGTTTGGTTTATTTTGAGGAATTTTAAGGACAATTATTTTTGGAATGGTCTATAATGAACTTTGGGTAGTACCGTGGAACTTTGAAGATTTAAAGTAGTTTCCCTTTCTCTGGGGTTCTTTCTTTTGGAAGAGTTGTTTTATCTTACCATTTCTGTTTTTTTGGGATAATGTTTAAAGATAGAAGAAATAGATAGTTAATCTTTGGTGGATTATGTGATTCTCTAGAAGATGATTCTTGTGCTTTGATGAGACCAAGTAGTTTTGAATGCTCATCATTTGGAGAAAAGATTAGTTTTGGTAGAAACTTATTAAAGGATGAAACTCTACTTGAAGGTAGGTATATTTCCCTGTGTTTTTATTCTATGTATTAAATGAATTCCTCAAAACTATGAAAATGAATGTAAAACAAAAACGTTGTTTGTTAATGTTTCCTACTGGGAAATCAAATACCGTTTAACCCATCATAAGTTTGTGATTTTCTTATTGTTAACTTTATTCTAATCATTTTTTCTATCACTCTCCCTTAGAATGTGACCCTTTGTTTTCTCCTCCATGTCCATGTTTTCCTACATTGAATCCTAGTATGGGTTAAATCGAGTGACCTTTGTACTTCCTTTTCTTTCTTTTAAGGTAATAGTGTTACTGACTCCTTTTCCGATGTGGGACTTTCAATGAAATTTCCAAACCCAATTTTAAAAATTGCGAGGATGCAATTTCTCAAGGGGGGAAGATTGTAATGACCCGAAATTTTGAATAAATTTTGTTTCCTAATTTTGTGTGTTATTTTATTTTATACTCAACAAAACTGTTTCATTTGATAACATGATTATAATTAAAATGAGACTGTTGGGTTTCGACTGTTATATGACCATTGGTCAATATGACCGCTGGAAACTAAAACGTTTTGATTTTTGTCTCTAAATAAAAGTGATCTTGGTTAATTAATATAGAAAGAAGATTCGATGGCCTCATCCAGTAGTCTCGCGCCAATCGAAGCCCATCTAACGGAACTTGGGACGGAGGTAGCACCACTGGGCTTTGCTCTGGACCAAACCCAAGCCGAACTTCATCATGTGAATCTAGAACAAAATCGCCTTCGTGAGATTTCAAACTGATAGAAATTACTACTCATGTAATGTTGGCCGAGCCACCCCAAGATTCTATCACCCTAGCACACCTTAATCCTAGGTCCTATGCTGGTGTTATAAGGGGCTATGTAACGAGACCATAACTGCCTTGTGTAATCCTTTGTTTTAAAAAAAAATTGTGATTTCTTCTTGTGATGAAGTTTGTGAATTTTCAAATGTCCGGATAAATATAGTAGGCATATTTTTGATGAATTCTAGAAAAATGATATTTGAAAATAATTATGTAAACCTTAGATAACTAATTATGTGTAATGATTCTCAAAAAATGGTCTTCTACAATTATGTTCAGTACGAAATTTAGAGTCTAATAAGATCAACTTAATTTTTGATGAATAGTAAATTATGAATAGTGATTTTATGCTTAGGATTAGTAATGTGACCAAATGGATTAGTAATCTCACTTAAAGAAAGTATTAAAATAATCTAGGCACCTTGATTAAGTAATGTGATTCAATAAAATGGTTAAATAACGGTTTTATAAATTATTAGACAAGTATTAGTTTTTTTAGGGTGAACAGTGTTTTTTAATTAAAAATTAAATTAAAAATATTTAAAAAATTATATTTATAAAATGGACTTTATTTTTGAACTCAGAGCATCGATATTATGTTAAGTTAATTTTTGGGGATTTTTCTGAAAAAAATGAATTTTCGGTGAATAGGGTATTTATTTAAAAATTAAATTAAAAATATTTAAAAAAATTATTTTTATAAAATGGAGTTCATTTTTGAAATCAGAGCATTGATATTTGGTTAAGGTGAAATTTTTGGATTTTTCTGAGAAAGTTGAATTTTTGATGAATAGTGAAAATTCAGTTTTTAAGTTACGCGTGTTTAATGACTTCATTAAATGATGTATTAAGTATGTAATCAATATGGTCGACTTATGAATAGTAAGATAAGGTATGAGGTATCCCAAGTGGCCAATACCATGGGCAAATACCATGGGCAAACCCATGGTTTTGCCAATACCACCAATGAGGGGTCCCTTGGCCATTAATGCCTTGTCCCCTCACTTTCCCTATAAATACCCACCCTTTCCTCCTTTAGTTTTCATTCCCAACTCTCCCCAACGAATCTATGGTCTCATTACCTCCCAAGAAGTCCTCCCAAGGTTCACCCAAGCCCTCAAGGTCCCAACCTTTGAGATTTAAGAGTTACGTTTTAAGGTAAGGGATCCAACCTCTCTCTTTCTTTTAAAATACTCTCTTTTAAGTCATTTCTTTTATGCTCCATGTTCTTATATTGGAGGATGTTCTTTTATATTCCTCTTACTTTCCTTTTCATGTTCATATGATGATAGATCCTTTCTTACTCTCATCATTTTGTTTTATGAATGTTTAAGTGGCGCCGTTAGGCTGCCGAATTTTTAAGGGATTCTTTCACCTTTCTCATTTTCAAGTTCTATTTTCTTGTCAAGTCTTTCAAGTTCCTTTTTATTATGTTGGGGTATGATCTATATATCTATAATACTGATATTTTATGTACATATGATGAGAGACCCTATTTGGTCTCATCAATTCAATTTTTTTGAAGTTTAAGTGACGCCGTTAGGCTGCCGAATTTTCATAAGAGAAATCTTATTTTTTTGTCTTCCTTTCATGTTATTCATTTCATATGGTATATCTTTCAAATTTCATTACCATGTTCTTAAATCCTTTATATTATTCCCCCTAATTTTTTATGGATCATTTATGATTGGGTTACCCATATCCCTTCTCTTTTCAATGTTTTCTAAAACCCTATAACATAGCTGTTATGCTGCAGAATTTTTGTCTCAAAATACCTCTCTCTTTTTCTCAAATTATTTTATCTTATTAAGTGAATACTCAATGATCTTTATTATACAGGGGTATTCACATATATATCAAAATTTTCTATTTTAAATTCCGAGATTTACATACATGAAACCCGCTTTCCTTTTACGTGGGTTTAAAGTAACATAAAGATCATGTCTTTAAAGAAGTTTTAAAACATTATGATTATGAAAGGAAACCCATTTCTTCTATGCTATATGGGTTATTTATGAAATTTTTTATGATTATATATGTGACTCACATGATAATAAAGGAAAATTTAAGGGTGTTCCCTGATAGCGCTTCAATTAATTGGGTAAAGACTTAATCTCTAGAGATGACCATTTTGACCGATACCTTAGTGAATAACCTTGGTAATTTTTAATGACACCTTGGGGATGGACCTTGGTGAAATGAAAATGATTGTATTTGTTAAATGTTTTAGCCACATATTCAAGTTATGAAATACGTTATTTTTATTATGATATTCCTCATGATTTCAATTCTCATGACTTAAAGTTCTTTTTCATGACTTTATTGATGTATCTCAAGTTCTCATGTAAAATGTTTCCCTTGTTTCCCTTACTGGGCCTTTTGCTCACCCTTTCCTTTGATGAATACTCCCAGGTTATGATATTCCGTAATGAACTTAGGATAAAAAAATGAAGAAGCCTTTCAAGTGTTTAAGAAGAATGTTTTTTTTCTCTTGTAATAAGTTCCTGGTTTCCAAGAGACTAAACCTTAAAGATCCTCAGTTTTGTATAATGTAATAAAAGTTTATGTGATAAAAAGGAGGGATGTTATAGTTGGTATGAAAGGATGGTTTAGTTATTTGTGGAAATTAGTATATGCAAACTTTAGGAAGAACCCTATAGAAAATTTTAAATATAGGAAATATTCCTGGTATTTTGGTGAGTATTGAGTAAGGGGTTTCCAAAGCAAATACATCCCTATATGGATACGAGCTGGTAGAGGTGGCTCTGGCACAGATGTACATAGGGGTAAAACCCAAAAATACCGCTTTGAGCTAGACTCGAATAGGAACTGGTACATGATAACGGACCTTGCTGCACTCTTGTTTACGACACTCCCGGGGGACATGCTTTGGTAAATTCATAAGCTTAGTATGAACCATTATTAAAAGGACAAAGATAAAATAAAATAAAGATTCACATAAGAATATATGATCATGGATAACCTAGATTGGAACCTGGGGGATCACAAGTTAGGGTATACTTTTCTTCTACAAGTTATCCTTATATGCTTTAAGTTTCTTTTCATGATTATTGGATAATTATTTAAGCCCCCAATTATACTTTATTTTCTTAGTTAATGGTGGGAAATGGAAGAAAATGTCCCAAAAAACCAATGTGATAGGAAATGTGATGATTGCCGTATTAATATGACAGAGATGATTAGGGGATTAAAAGATGATTATTATTTTGGAAGACATTCACTATTTTGGGGACCCTATATGATTGAGGTAAATAGATTACTACGATATTTTATTTGAGTAAAGGTTGACATAAATTTTTGAAGAATTTATGAATTTAAGGTGGACTTATAATAATTTAGTTTGCTTATAGAAATGATTAACCTATATTGGGGAAAATATGTTTAGGTTAGCTACTTTTTTTATAAGATGTTAGGAGTGGTTGATGTTGTTTGGAGATGAACAATGAAGTTTATTTTGGAAGACTATGTTATAAAATACTTATTGTATTTGGGCTTCAATATTAGTTTGGTTTATTTTGAGGAATTTTAAGGACATTGATTTTTGGAATGGTCTATGATGAACTTTGGGTAGTACCATGGAATTTTGAATATTTAAAGTAGTTTCCCTTCCTCTGGGGTTCTTTCTTTTGGAAGAGTTGTTTTATCTTACCCTTTCTGTTTTTTTGGGATAATGTTTAAAGATAGAAGAAATAGATAGTTAATCTTTGGTGGATTATGTGATTCTCTAGAAGATGATTCTTGTGCTTTGATGAGACCAAGTAGTTTTGAATTCTCATCGTTTAGAGAAAAGATTAGTTTTGGTATAAACTTATTAAAGGATGAAACTCTACTTGAAGGTAGGTATATTTCCCTGTGTTTTTATTCTATGTAGTAAATGAATTCCTCAAAACTATGAAAAGGAACATAAAACAAAAACATTGTCTGTTAACATTTCCTACTGGGAAATCAAATACCGTTTAACCCATCATAAGTTTGTGATTTTCTTGTTGTTAACTTTCTCCTAATCATGTTTTCTATCACTCTCCCTCAGAACGTGACCCTTTGTTTTCTCCTCCATGTCCATGATTTCCTACATAGAATCCTAGTATGGGTTAACTCGGGTGACCTTTTTACTTCCTTTTCTTTCTTTTAAGGTAATAGTGTTACTGACACTTTTTCCAATGTGGGACTTTCAATGAAATTTCCAAACCCAATTTTAAAAATTGCGAGGATGTAATTTCTTAAGGGGGAAGATTGTAACGACCCAAAATTTTGAATAAATCTTGTTTCCTAATTTTGTGTGTTATTTTATTTTATACTCAACAAAACCGTTTCATTTGATAAAATGAGTATGATTAAAATGAGACCATTGGGTTTAGACTGTTATATGACCATTGGTCAATATGACCGCTGGAAACTAAACATTTCGATTTTTGTCTCTAAATACAAGTGATCTTGGTTAATTAATATAGAAAGAAGATTCGATTGCCACATACAGTAGTCTCGGGCCAATCGAAGCCCATCTAACGGAACTTGGGAAGGAGGTAGAACCACTGGGCTTTGCTTTGGACCAAACCCAAGCCAAACTTCATCGTGTGAAGCTAAAACAGAATCGCCTTTACGAGAAGTTTAAAATGATAGAAATTACTACTCGTGCAATGTTGGCCGAGCCACCCCACGATTCTATCACCCTAGCACACCTTACTCTTAGGTCCTATGATGGTGTTATAAGGGGATATGTAAAGAGACCATAACTACCTTGTGTAATCCTTTATTTTAAATAAAAATTGTGATTTCTTCTTATGATAGAGTTTGTGAAATTTCAAATGTTAGGATAAATATAGTATGCATATTTTTGATGAATTCTAGAAAAAGGATATTTGAAAATAATTATGTAAACCTTAGATAACTAATTATGTGTAATGATTCTCAAAAAATGGTCTTCTACAATTATGTTCAGTACGAAATTTAGAGTCTAATAAGATCAACTTAATTTTTGATGAATAGTAAATTATGAATAGTGATTTTATGCTTATGATTAGTAATGTGACCAAATGGATTAGTAATCTCACTTAAAGAAAGTATTAAAATAATCTAGGCACCTTGATTAAGTAATGTGATTCAATAAAATGGTTAAATAACAGTTTTATAAATTATTAGTCAAGTATTAGTTTTTTTCAGGTGAATAGTGTTTTTTAATTAAAAATTAAATTAAAAATATTTAGAAAAATATTTTTATAAAATGGACTTTATTTTTGAACTCAGAGAATCAATATTATGTTAAGGTAATTTTTGGGGATTTTTCTGAAAAAAATGATTTTTTGGTGAATAGTGTATTTATTTAAAAATTAAATTAAAAATATTTAGAAAATTATTTTTATAAAATGGAGTTCATTTTTGAAATCATAGCATTGATATTTGGTTACGGTGAAATTTTGGGATTTTTCTGAGAAAGTTGAATTTTCGATGAATAGTGAAAATACAGTTTTTAAGTTACAGGTGTTTAATGACATCATTAAATGATGTATTAAGTATGTAATCAATATGGTCGACTTATGAATAGTAATATAAGGTATGCGGTGTCCCAAGTGGCCAATACCATGGGAAAATACCATGGGCAAGCCCATGATTTTTCCAATACCACCAATGAGGTGTCCCTTGGCCATTAATGCCTTGTCCCCTCACTTTTCCTATAAATACCCACCCTTTACTCCTTTAGTTTTTACCCCCAACTCTCCCCCAACGAAGCTATGGTCTCATTACCTCCCAAGAAGTCCTCCCAAGGTTCCCACAAGCCCTCAGGGTTCCAACCTTTGAGTTTTAAGAGTTACGTTTTAAGGTAAGGGATCCAACCTCTCTCTTTCTTTTCAAATACTCTCTTTTAAGTCATTTCTTTTATGCTCCATGTTATTATGTTAGAGGATGTTATTTTATATTCCTCTTACTACCCTTTTCATGTTCATATGATGAGAGATACCCTCTTACTCTCATAATTTCGTTTTATGAATGTTTAAGTGGCGCCGTTAGGCTGCCGAATTTTTAAGGGATTCTTTCACCCTTCTCATTTTCAAGTTCTATTTTCTTGTCAAGTCTTTCAAGTTCCTTTTTACTATTTTGGGGTATGATATCTATATCTATCATACTGATCTTTTATGTTCATATGATTAGAGACCCTATTTGGTCTCGTCAATTCATTTTTTTGAAGTTTAAGTGACACCGTTAGGTTGCTGAATTTTCATAAGAGAAATCTTATTTTTTTGTTTTCCTTTCATGTTCTTCATTTCATATGGTATATCTTTAAAATTTCATTACCATGTTCTTAAATCCTTTATATTATATCCCCCTACTGTTTTATGGATCATTTATGAGTGGGTTACCCATGTCCCCTCTCTTTTCAATGTTTTCTAAAACACTGTAACATAGCTGTTATGCTGCAGAATTTTCGTCTCAAAATACCTCTCTATTTTTCTCAAATTATTTTATTTTATTAAGAGAATACTCAAATATCTTTATTATACAGGGGTATTCACATATATATTAAAATTTTCTATTTTAAATTCTGGTATTTACATACATGAAACCCACTTTCCTTTTCCGTGGGTTTAAAGTAACATAAAGATCATGTCTTTAAAGCAGTTTTTAAAACATTGTGATTATGAAAGGAAACCCATTTCTTTTATGCTATATGGGTTATTTATGAAATTTTTGATGATGATATATGTGTATCACATGATAATAAAGGAAAATTTAAGGGCGCGCCCTGATAGCGCTCCAATGCATTGGGTAAAGACTTAATCTCTAGAGATGACCATTTTGACTGATACCTTGGTGAATAACCTTGGTAATTTTTAATGACACCTTGGGGATGGACCTTGGTGAAACATAAATGATTGTCTTTGTTAAATGTTTTAGCCACATATTCAAGTTATAAAATATGTTATTTTTATTATGATATGCCTCATGATTTCAATTTTCATGCCTTAAAGTTCTTTTTCATGACATTATTGATGTATCTCAAGTTCTCATGTAAAATGTTTCCCTTGTTTCCCTTTCTGGGCCTTTTGATCACCCTTTCCTTTGATGTATGCTCCCAGGTTATGAGATTCCATAATGAACTTAGGATGAACAAATGAATAATCCTTTCAAGTGTTTAAGAATAATGTTTTTTTTCTTATGTAATAAGTTCCTGGTTTCCAAGACACTAAACCTTAAAGATCCTCAGTTTTGTTTAATGTAATGAAAGTTTATGTGATAAAAGGGAGAGATGTTATAATACTTGTTCTTTATCATGTTTTTTTGAGCTCACAATAGTCAATGAATAGACACATTGATCCATCATTATTCTTGACGAAGAGGACCGACACACCTCATGGTGAAGCACTTGATCATATAAAACCCTTGTACAGATTCTCTTGTAACTTCTTATTTAGTTCCTCTAACTCAATAATGTATACCATTTAAGGATTATTTGATATGGGCAGAGATATAGGTATGAGATCAATTTAGAACTCAACCTCTTAGTTAGAAGGAAGACCATACAATTCTTCAAGGAACACATCAGTGTAGTCCCTCACAATGGGAATGTATTTTACCATGATACTATCCTCTGTCTTAATCATTTTAGCTGGATATGACTGATCATAAGGAAATAATATCCACAATTGAGATAATGATTCTGAAGGAGATTTATCCTCCTCCTTACACTTATATAGAATTGGGGTATGCCTCGAGATATGAAGTGTGATCTACATTTCTGGATAGTTTTTGTTGGATTTGTATAAAGGCTTCTAATACATTCCCAATATAGTATTAAAATCCACTAAAGTATGTAAGATGATATTTTCATAGAGATTCATTCCACAAACATTAACCGAGAGAAGTTATGTACTTTAGATGCAATAATTTCCCCATTTTTTATTCTCACAGATAATCCAACCTTAATATTTTGAGGTGGTGTTTGAATAGTTATAATAAACTTACAAGATATAAAAGAATTCATAGAACCATAATAAAATAGTATGTTAGTTATTCTTGAATGAATAACTAGTGTACCTATCACCACATCATTATCGGGCTCCACCTTAGTACTAGTGATAACATATTCCCTTATTTATTACCTTGGAGGTTGTTGTTATTGATTGTCTCAGACAACCCTTAGTTTAGGGAATTGTCTCACATAATAACTATTTTACTAACAGTTGAAACACTGCACTATAGGACGAGTGTTTATCTAAAACTTCCTTTCTTCTTCCACATTAGTGGGCTTCTTCAAACCCCTTTAGAAAAAATTAGTATAATTCCACTCTCTTACACATTTAAAGAATCTACTAGTTCCCTTTATATAGTTTATGGGATACTTATTTCTACAATTTTGACATGTGGGATGTTGAGGTTTCTTTCCTTTATGAGATTTATATATTGATCCTTCCATGTTAAACTCTATTTTCCTATTTTTATCTTTGATCCCATGAGAACACTAAGAGTCACTGATTTTTATTTCACACTTAAAGTCATAATAGAAAATATCCTCATAACTGTAAAAGTATTGAATATCCAAGGATTTTTATAGACTCATATTTAATCTACTAAATAAGTGATCCACCTTAATTTCAGTGTTAATGACAAATTCAGAGAAATATCATGAAATCCTTGTAAATTTTAACTCATACACCCCGATAGATTCATAATATTTTTTTATTTAGTATGAGGAACTCCCTATCCATCTTAATATAGTGAGTTTAGGGAAAATATTTATTGAAAAACATTTTCTTAAATCCTTCACAATCCATGGAATCAATTTCCTACTTATAATTTTTGTTTTTTATCAATTTCCACCACTATCCAGCTTCCCAATAAAAATGATAAACCACCAGTATGAATTTCTCTTCTTCTGAGCATTAGATTACAAATAATATCTTCTCAATAGATTTAATTTATTGTTCCGTAATGAGGGTATCAAAATATCTGCTAAATATAGGAGGTCTTTGTCTTATAAATGATTCAATTGAAACTTTTCATTTATTATGAGAAGGAGGACATTCTACATGATTCATGTTAGTATTCATAACTTGATCTAGTTGATCTAGTACTATCATGAAGTTCTTATCTCATGTTCCCTTAAGGTTTTCCATCTCATTAGGGAAATCACCACATTTCCTATCACATTGATTGTTGGAATGAGTTCTCATATTTCCCACCATTAACTAAGAAAAAGAAATAAAATACAATTAGGGGGATTGAATACTTAGCTAACAAGCATATAAAAAGAAAACCATAGACTTGGAGGGAATATCTTATAAATAAAAATTATATCCTAACTTATGGTTTTCTAAGTTTCAATATAGGTTTTTCATCCTAATAGAATTATCCCTAGGGTTCTTACATAAGTTTTCTAGTACTAATACCAAAAAATATCTAAACAATGTCCTGATACCAACTATATCAACCCAAGTCTTTTATACATATTATTACATGATTTTAATCATAATTATCCAATAAATACAAACAAAATATTGAAAAGTCTAGTGTCTTTGTAAGAATAAGTACATAATTAGAAAATATGAAACTAATATAAAAACATCTTTTATTTAATCTTTGTAGCGATCTCCTAACTCCCTTTGAGCTCCTATAACTGTATAGGATAACCATGGGAATACATAGACAAAAATGATGAGCTAAAAATACCATTAATGGAATAAACATGGGAATGAAGCATAATACATGAGTTAGAAAGGAATAACATGATAACATAAAAGGAATGGATCATGAATAATCATATATAATAATAAAATATAGAAAATTGAATCATGTGATTATGGAAACATAGAAAAGTGGAAACAACATATAACATGACATAAACACGAGTCAAGACTAACTACCAAGACTATGTAAAATGGTGGAAAAAGTCCCATAAATGGATTAAGTTTACTCCATAATACCATACACGATGTGTCATGAGAATAACAATTACCCAATGCATTAGAGTGCTATTTGGGTGAACCCATCACAACATGTTATTGCATATGTGTGCCTCATAGAGAATCAAACATAAGGAATAAACATAAGAGTTACCCATAAAAGGAAATGGATTTCACAATCATGTAATAAGGCATAACCAAATGGTATATCATAATGGTAAATATGAAAGAAGGTATTTAAATAATTCTTGGCCATTTATAAATGAAAACATAAAAATAGATCAAGAATAATGTTGTAAAAATGAATTGAAAACATGAAAATAATTGGTTATGTAACATTAGAAATGTGCCACTTAAGAGCATTTTTTAGGGAAAAGAATAAAGAGTATTTAAAGAGGATAAAGACATAATTGTTTGCATAAAACTAGAAATGAACTAAAATAGTTTTTCATGATAAATTTTTTGATTTTAGAAAAATATTGGAGGCTTAAATAAATTTATGGAGTGTACTTGAAAATGGGTAAGAAATAGAGAAGTCCCCTTTAATTGGGTTTTCTTATCGAGAGTAATTGAGAAGGGAACCTTTTAAAAAATGTATTTCCACAAAAAATAAATATGAATTGAGATTAATAAATATTTTTGGTACATATAAAAAATCATTGGATAATTATATAATAATAATGAAGGTATAAATTGAGGCAAATCAAGAGAAATAATAACCCAAAGTAAAAATGGGGGTTCTGAGAAATCCATTACTCTATGTCCGAATGCATTCTGAACTTTCACTCAATGTCCTAGATAATCAAATTAGATTCATTAATTAATAATTTAGAATCTATTATACATGTTTTTTATATATTATAATTTTATTAATTTCATTTATGTTCATTTAGATGAGTTATAAGGTTTAATTTTTTCATTCTGGGAGTGTTTATTTCATGGTTTCATGGTCAGTTTATTGGTGTATAATTATGAAAGTTATTTTCAAATGGGAATAATTCTCTAGAAGTGAAATTATATGGTATTAATTAACTTACATAAGTTTAAATTTTCCCATATATCATTTTGTTTCTTGGTATGAGGATGATTCATTTGATAAAACATTAATGATAAATGTTTAGTTTATTTTGGCAGGTTTTTATGACCATTATGAACTAGTTTTGTTTTATTGAATATTATGTAAATAAATTAGTTCCAAAACATGAATAAAGTTATAATATATATATATATATATTAAAATATTATTTAACCATAATAATGTCTTTATGACTATACTTGAATGTGTTAATGGAAAATTAGAAATCATTATCCATAAAGACGGTAAACCACCATAATTTGGATAATAGTTTTGTTTCTTTGAATAAGAGAAGACGAGAAAAGAGGTGGAAAAAATATATTCCATTAGAAATATAAAATTATATTATATAAATGATATTGGAGTTATTATTATTTTATGGATGAAGTATTTGAGGATAAGTTAGAATAAGAAAAAAAAATTAAAAGAGATGGTTTGAAAAAGTTACCTCCTGAATATCACCTTCTTGAAGGACCTATTAAGGAACTTAGAATTGGTATTTTGTTGAGACCAAAAGATCTTGGAATTAGGTAAGAGGATTGGGAATGGAATTGGGAAAAATATTGAAAATCTATAAGGGTTATCAGTTTTGATGAGAATGAGTGGTATATATAGGGGGAGGAGAGGGTGTTTTTGATTATTGTATTCATTAGTTTATTATTTTGGCTTCATTAGTTTATTATTTTGGATTAAGAATATCAATATTTCTGATTATTATGACTAAATATAGTAATTTTTTGGTATATTTCAAAAAAATGGGTGATTACATTATCCATGACTCAAAAATTCATGCATTAATCTTATAATGTTTTACACTGAAAATTACCATATTTCACTATTCATAGAAAATTCAACTATTTTAGAAAAATCCAAAAAATCACCCTAACCATTTTTATGTGTATATTTCAAAAATGGAATCCATTTTATGAAAATAATTTTATAAATATGAGAAAATTAATTTTTAAATAAAATCATCATTTATTTAAAAAATATTGATTTTTAACCCTTTGAAAAATTAATTAAGGTATCATAAAATTATTTTTTAATTATAATAAAATATAATATAAATTTATGAATCCATTTTATGAAAATAAATTTAATTTTAGATCATTATATTAAATATAAAATTGTAAAGAAACATTTATGTTTCACAAAAATACCAACATTAAATTTATCATTTTTTAAATAATTATTTACTTATACCGTGATATAAATACATCAAATTTTCATTTATAAGATACCTAAATTTTATTTATACTTTTATAGATTAAGTTACCATTCTAACAACCAGATTACAATTCCTAACAATTAGATTACTATTCCAACGGTCAGGTTACTATTCCAAAGTTATAGGTTCCTTAATTTATATAAATACCACTTATTTCATTTATTATTTATTCACTTATAATTTTTCTCAAGGATATATATTTTTATATTCAAAATTAATATTATATTATTAACATTATGTTTTATTTATATATCTTTTTTCATGAGTGCGGTCATTCTAGTGGATCAAGTAGATCAAAATTTTCCCATTCTTAATATCTTCTTTTCTATTTATAATCCTTCTATAATATTTGAAATTATTGTTGGTTTATTTAATGACTAAAGTATCATTCTTCATTTAAGAGAATGATTTTTTATTGGGTTCTCTATGTGATGTATATGTTTTATAACATAATTATAAGAAGGGAAATTCCATTGATAAAATTTTGGGTCATTATAGGAATTCACATCGGGAATGTTTTACACAATGTGAAAGTGTCGGGTTCTAAGTTATTTTATAACCCTTTTGACCAATTTTTTTTTATTTTTCTATACCTCTCACTCTTGTTTGAGATGAACCCTAGGAACCCTGAGGAAATATTATAGCCCTATTCTCCCTTTCTTTGATCCTTAGGTTTCGGTGGATGCTCGTTGGAAATCCATGGTGAGTTATCCTATCTTTCCCATGGGTTTCCTTCCATTTTTATTTGAATATCCACTACAATGGTATGATTTTGGATTGGGTGTGTGTATGGGTTGTGTTTTTGAAAACCCTTTAGTGATTTGTAGGTTGATCCATGAGTTCCTTGTACGATGATGGTTTATGGGTAGTTTCTTCTTCACCCTATAGTGCTCAGTGAGATTAGAAAGCTTACTTGAGATAGGGGATCCTCATTCTCACTTGTTTATGTGTTATATGTGAGAACTACATGATTTTTCTTACCTTTGAGAAAATAGTAAGGGTTGGTGTAATGAGATAATTAATTGGAATGCTTAAAATTGATGGTTATAGGGAGTTATCACATGCTTTATTACTTTGATATATATTGTTGATGTTATTATGCATTCCTATTGCTAATTATAAAAATAACAACTGTTGGGTTCCTTTTTTTCATTATAATTGTTATACTATAATGACCCTCACTGTGTTGTTGTGTGATTTTACCTTGAATAAGAGGTTAACGACCATATATTTGGCTAATAATGGGTTTCCCATGGACATATAGTTTGTGCGATAATACTCATGCTAAATAAATAAGATATGTGATAATTCCCCTAAATAATCGTGGAAGACGGTTTGTGTTTCTATTGTTTTTTTGTGGTTTCTGTGTTTTCCTAATGTGGTTTGGGCTATTTTTTAGTGATTTTAGTGACCGACTGAGTTTTGTAGTATGTGGGGCAGTGACGTGGTGGTTGGTTACCCTGGATGCGATGTGAGAAGTTGTGCGATGTGGTGTGATGAGTTTGTGGTGTAGAGGTTGTGGCATAATGGTTGTTGTGTAGTTATTGTGGTGCATTGATTGTGGTGTAATGGTTTTGGAACAATGGTTATGGTGTAGTGGTTGTGGCATAATTTTTATGGTAAAGTGACTTTATTGTGGTGTGTGGTGATAGCGTTATAAGGCATTTGTGTCATGAGATGGCTTAGGTTATGTGATACGATGACAATGGTGGATGTGCAGTTCTATTGTGGTGGTTTTGTGAGTTAGTCTAGTTGAAAAATGGAATGGTTGAGATAGTTTCTTGGTTAGCCATGGGATGAACTGTGATGATAAACAAAAAAATAGACTGGTAGATAAATGATATAGACTAGAAATAGATGTGTGGTAATTGGATAAATGAATTGAATTAATGAATGAGTAGGGTAATGTGAAATAAAATGGTTAACGAATGAATGTGGTGAAACCTATAATTAAAAGTGGGAAATATTGTGTGGCTTGTGTGGTGGTTGCGTGGTGTTGTGTATAGTGGTGTTAGTGATTGAGACGGTTGATGTATGGTATGTGGTGGTGATGTAGTGTGTTCTAGTATTATTGATATGAACCCATAAGTTGGGTATTGTGTTCTACCTATATACCATGTATAATTATTTTATTTTATATGCACCCTAATCGAGTTAGATAACCTTAATGACACTCAGAGGTGTTGAGTTTTGGGTGTTTTCCCCAACATCTTGGATGGTAGTGATACAGATGGCTCGCTACCTCCTCTCATATGCTCTTCATTCAATATTAGTGATATGGGTTGGTGTAAGAGATTATCTAGCAGTGATGTGATGGTCCATGAGTCTTTGGGTGGGATGTGATATGTTGGCCCATGTATCTATGTGTGAGACATGATGTGGGGTGATGTGATATGTGGTGGGGGTCATGTGCCATAGGAGGAGGGAACAAGGTTGATGTCCTTCACGTTCATGATACCCTACTTATCTAGTTTTGATTGTGATGTGATGTGTGGCTTATGTTCCTACGACTAATATGTGATGTGATGTGATGTTTGGCCTAGGTTTCTATAGGTAGGATGTGATTGATGGTTCCAAGCATAGCGGAATAATGTAGATGCGGGTGATATATTAAAATTTCTTTTAATAATCATTTCCCTAAACCAATAGTGAGGATCTTTCACATCAAATTTATAATTAATTTATTTAATATTTAAAGAAATAAATACCTGGGATTAGGAAATTTATTCATTGGTGAATGATAATAATCTAAAAAGACCCTTTTGGATTACCTTCATTGTGCTGTGAGGATCCAAGGATAGAATCCCACCAACATTGATCCATATGTGCTCTTATGATCTCCAAACAACACCACATGATCCCTAGGTGCTAGCATGGCGAGTCTAATGTCTTTCGTTGTTCATTCTTTATTGATCATTCTTTGGTCTTGATGAAATATCTCTTGCATTTCTCATTCTTGATAGGGATAGAGGATGGGGAGTTGAGAGAGAATTCTTTGAGTGCAGCAATTCTCTATTCCCAATTTTGGATGCTCTACACAATAGACATAGTTGTCGATTTATAAAGTTAGGATTTAAGTTAAAATATTATTTAATTATATACGGACCATTAAATAACATTTATTACCTTTAATAAACCCCATTACACATAATAATAATTACATATTATTATTATTTTGTGGCGTGCACCAACTTGCGTAATAAAAAATATTATGTAACAATATTTTTAATTAATATTTTTTACCAAACATGAGCTTGGTCTTTTCAAACTCATCTAGAATTTATTGAATAACCAAATAAATATTCTATTCATAAATAAATATTTTATTCACAATCTATGGAATAAATATTTATTAAAATATTTAATAAATAAAATATATATTTTATTCACAAGTCGGTGAATAAATATTTATTTAATTTATAAAATCAATATAAATTGAATAAAATTATTCATTTAACTTGAGAATAATATTTATTCCATTAATTAAACTCAAATATAATTTAATTGAGATCAATGGAAACACCTAGTGTGTGAACCTCTAGTATTCTTCCTTGTTGGAATAAGACAGGCTTACCTAAAGTACAAGATTACTATCGAGAAATGAGTTAAGACACCCAAGAGAAATAACTTAATGTTGTAATTTCAAAAACCACATACGAACACTCACTGTGTAATATAATCCATTTTTCAAAGTATCTCATCAAGAAGGTTTCACATCCGTGTCACAAACCTATATACTCAATATGTCTTTCTTTTATTATCTGATATAAACACATTGTTACACCATGGACATAGAATTTTATGCGACAATTCTATTCTAATAAAAGGGATGAGTTATCAGCTTCCATATAGATAGAAGGGACAAATCCTTGAATTATTCCTTAATGACATGTCACTCATGACGCACCAAACGTATCCAACTTCTCTATGAAATGTTTTCATCATAGTCTATGAAATACATCTAAGTAAATGAGTATTAACATGAATTAATAATAATCTTAAAGTATAAGGACCATCACACATGCTCATAGATAGAAATATCCAACACCTCTATTTAAAGTGAAGATGTATCCCATTTGTGACTTCATGTCATCTTGATCAGTTTGGAAACTATCATATATATATCCTCTGATGACTAGTTCCTCATCTAATCTATAAACCAGAAACATATCCTTAGTATGCCTCAAATACCTAAGGATGTTATTGACTACTATCCAATGACCAACACCTAGATTAACTTGATATGTTACTACCACACTTAATATACATGTGACATCTATCCTAGTATACAACATAATATACATGACTGAGCCAATCGTTGATGCGTATGAAATCCTTATAATTATGTTCATTTATTTAAGTGTTTGAGGACACATTTTATAGGAGAGATGAATTCCATGTGATGCTGGAAACAATCCCCTCTTGGATTGTTCAATACTGAATCTCTTCAGTATCTTGTCAATGTATGTAGTTTAACTTAGACTGAACAACCTCTTGGATATATCATGATGGATATTGATCCCAAGAATATATGCTACCTCATCCAAGTCCTTTATAGAGAATCATTTATTCAACCACTCCTTAACAGACTATAAGACTAGAATTTCATTTCCAATGAGTAATATTTCTTCAATATATACTATTAAGAAAATGAATTCACTCCCACTAAACCATTTATAGACATGAAAATCACATTCGTTCTTTATGAAACCAAATTCTATTATGGCATCATAAAAATGAATGTTCCTTGACTTGGATTCTTTCTTTAATCCATAAATGGATCTTTAAAACTTTCTTACCTTTTTGGAATCCTTTGGAGTCACAAACCCTTCAGGTTGTTTCATATAGACATCTTCCTAAAGGTTCCCGTTAAGGAAAGCTATTTTTAAATCCATTTTCCAAATCTCATAATCATGTAAAGCCGTAATGGAAAGTATAATTATGGTGGATTTCATTATTACAATTGGTGAAAAGGTTTCATCATAGACAATACCTTGATGCTATTTAAACCCTTTTGCAACTAGTCTCTCCTTATAGGTACTAACTTGTCCTTCCTTGTCTAGTTTCTTCTTGAATATCTATTTGAAACCAATGAGCTTTACATCTACTGAAAGGTTTACCAAAATCCAGAATAGGTTTTGGTACATGGAATACATTTCAGAATTCATGGCTTCTTTCCATATGGAAACATCTATGACACTTACTACTTCCTTATTGTTCAATGGATCATTATTATCAAGTAATAATGATTCACTATCCTCAGTGACTATAAAACCATACCATTATAGTTCTATAACCTCTCTAGTACTCTTATGTAGCGATTGTGCCTCTAGAAAAATTTCTTCTTCCATAAGGCTTTATGGAATTTGTTCCTATACAAAATATTGTGTATCTTGAGCATGGACTCCATTTAAGTCTATCTCACTCCCACTATCTATTTTAGATATAATATCCTCCTCAAGAAATGTGCGATGTCTATCAACCACAACATTTTTATCTAAAGTATTGTATAGGTAGTATCTCTTTGTTTCATTGAGATATCCTATAAAAGTACACTTTGTTCCTAGGGGTGTAAGATTTTTACTTGAATAGGACTTAAAAAATTCTTCACAACCCCACAAATGTAAGCAAGAAAACACGATTTTATTTCCATTCCATAATTAGTATGGTATACCATATGTTTCTTTAGTTGGAAATCAGTTTAGTATGTATGCTACTATTTGTAATGCGTATCCCCAAAAGGATAACATAAGACTCACATGACTCATCATTGATCTCACCATATACAAAACATTTCATTTCCTCCTTTTGCTTACACGATTCCACTAAGGCATATAAGGAAGAGTGAGTTGAGATAAAATCCCAAAATCCTATAAATAATCAATAAATTATTGATTAAGATGTTCTCCACCATGGCCTGAGTGAAGTTTCTTAATATTATTACCAATATGGTTCTAAAATTCATTCTTTTATTCCTTGAATTTATCAAAAAAATCTGACTTATACCTCATTAAGTAGACATATCCATATCTACTAAAATTATCATTAAAAGTTATGAAGTATGATTACTTACCCATTACTTCAATAAGAAATGGTCCACACACATCGGTACGAACTAATTCAATAATCTCTTTTGCCCTTTCACCTTTCACACTAAATGGGGCTTTGGTCATTTTTTCTTTTAAACATGTGTGACATACACCAAATGGTTTTAATTCAAAATAATCTAAATATCCATCTTGATGTAATTTATTCAAGCGCTTTTCATTTATATGACTTAAACGATGATTCCAAATTTGGGTGTGGTATGAGTCATGTGAAGTAACTTTGTTATCGATTTCTATTATTTGGTTCATGTAATCTAACACATAAATATTCCTTACCATAACAAATTATATCTTTATAAAAGAAGCAAAATTTATTCCCAAATTTGAAAATAAATCCATACGTATCAAGTCTGGATACAGAAATAATGTTTTTGGTAACTGAAGGCACATAATAAAAAACCTTTAAAACCAAGATCATTCTAGCTATTAATGTGAAGTGGTAGTCCCCAATAACTAAAATTACAAGTTCATCTTCGTTGGATACTCTAAGATCTACCTCTCCTCGGTCAATCTTTATGAATCTACTTGGTTCATGTATTTGAATATATACGTGAGTACCAAAATCTGTATCTAATATCCTCCTTCTCAATCCATTTTTTTTGAAATATATAAAAAGGACACTTTTTGGGAAAGTGAGAACCATACATAGAGAGCCAGTAATGTGTCCCACGTCCTCTTAAACCACACACCACATTCAAAATTCAAAAATTCCACAT
The DNA here is from genome assembly GCA_963277665.1 of Viscum album. Lineage (NCBI taxonomy): Eukaryota > Viridiplantae > Streptophyta > Magnoliopsida > Santalales > Viscaceae > Viscum > Viscum album. The sequence continues at coordinate 1,834,964,684 of OY728138.1, forward strand.
TCAAAATTCAAAACTACTTCCATATCCAACTCAATCCATGAGCCGATCCACAAATCATCATGACCTCGAACCATGAGAGGTCACGTCACTTCCATCGTTAGAGTCATCATGAACGCCATCCTCACCATCGGAGAAGAAACCATTGATGCCGTCTAGTGACATCATCGTCGCCATTCCAACATCACACCGGTCACCGAAAAACACAGGAGACCTTCGTAACCACCGAATCACCCACCAAAATTTCATGAAACTATAACCACAACCATCATAATCGTCTTCTCAATCCAACATCTTTGACGTTGGTAGAAGAATCTCATCACCATCAAAATCACCATCATCCACCACCAACACCCGTAGAGGCCAGTCATCCAAACCGCAAAGAAGAGCCTCCTAGAGCAAATCACCCGCAAGATCAGCCTCCAGAAATACAGTAATTCCAGAAGAAGGATGCCCCAAATCAAACCGAACCAAAACCAAATCCCATCACCACCAAAAAAATATCCAAATAAGACACATTTGAACCTTAGAAGCACTAAAGCCACTACAGAACAACCCTCGAATGCCGAAACAAACCGCCAGACGATGCCACACCGCCAAGAATCGCAAACCCATGAACGATCTGAAGAGAATTCCGGTGAACAAAGTGACCATTACAAGCTGGTCTTACGGACAAAGATTTCGAACCGACATCATCACAAATCCCATAACAGTGTTGTCATAGTAATAGGGGTGATCCACAAATAGGACAGGAGATCGCTGGAAGAATCCGTAGTAGATCCACCATGGAGGAGAGGTCGGCGACGATGGGGAAAAACCTAGTGCCACAAGCCCCTTACAGGCTCATCACTTCCTAGAATATTAGTCCTCTATATCTAATATCCAATTTGTAAAAATAGATAAATTGTACTCGATAAAAAATGCACCTGAATCTTCCCCTTGCTTATTTTGATGGGTGAAAATTTTCTTCCAGCGGACCTTCTTTCCACATGTGAAATAGACAACATCCTATTAACTTTATTTACCCTTGATATTACTCTTCTTGGAAGGGTGTGAAGAAGCTTTGGCCTTAAATCTCTTTGCTTTCCCTTTCTATTTTTTCACCAAAAGGACATAAGTTTTTTCACACTTTTGTATCCTTATCTACTTGGAGAAGAAGAGTATAAAGATCTGGCATAGATTTCTCACTGTTGTTCATATTAAAATTTAAAACAAAACAGGATAATATCTAAGGGAGTGATGCTAGAATGAGGTTTGTTCCTTGTTATTTGGGGAGTTTAAAACCTCAAACCTCAAAGCGCTCAATTTATAAAATGAGATTGACCTCATGAGGCCTAGCTAGGGAAACCTCTCCAAGATTTCTCTAAAAGATCACCTTGTAAATATCAAATCATTCCTATTTATCTCTCTCCTAGTAAAGACCAAAAAGGTGATCAAGCATGCTATACACATAAATGTTTTCATGAGACTTCATTATCTTACTAGACATTGATGAAAGCATCAAAAATTGAAAGCCGACCATGTTGATCAAATGTTTTTCACAAATAAGGGAATCTTTATCACTCGCCTCTTTAGTAGGTAGAGTAGGTATTGATGATTCTATCATATAAGATTTCTATTTATAATGTAACACAACCTGAAGGAATCTAAACTACTCTTGGAAGTTACGATCATTTAAGAGGATATCTTTATCCAATATTGATCACAGGGATAGCATGGATGACGAACTTATCATTTTATCCTACAATTTAAAACAACATATTATTAGTACTTTACTTGATTACAAAATAAGTGAGAATTAATAAATGAAATATTTAAATATTTAATTATTAAATCTCCAACTATTTTATCAAGTTTCAATAAGCCTCACCATTAAACTTAGAATGTATAGTTTCTTTAACATTCTAGTTTCAAGGATCCCCATTAGTTTTCTTAATGATCCAGACATTGGACATGAAAACCATAATAAAGTAATTAGGTAGGCGGTCTTGACAACTGAAGACTTGAAACTCCTTGATACATTGAGTGGATTCCCCTATCATTAAATTCTAACTTGGATTTCCTTAACACTTTCCTCTAAATTTTTATTGAACATACGTTTTCCATTAAAATCACTACTATTTTTGTTAAGTCAACCCAAAAATCTCACGAGAACCCCCCAATAAAAGTAAGTGTCCAAACTTTGGTCATGTACTACACTTAATTATATGGTTTCATTCCCAACCAAGCAATGAATGTCTTAGTATGAATTAATATTTAATTGAGGGATTTTAATTTATTATGAATAAATTTTATATTGTTTTATACTTTACACATCAATTTAATATTAAATGGATGTTAATTATTTAATCAACCATGTAAGATAAAACATTTATGCATAATTTATTTATTTAATTTCCATATTTTCACATTAATTAATTTATTTATGTGATCACGACCTTACATCCATAAAATAAACAATTACATGGAAATAAATGAATAATTAATAAAATTACCCATTCATGAGATTTATTTAACGATTGATTTAATGAGAGGACATTAAATCAACCTTTAAACTATGGGAAATAACTCCTATTTTCAGTCCTTACATGAGTTAAAACATTCCACCTATGTACCTATGTATCAGTTGGGTTGACATCATTATGGTTCCATCTTAAACCACCTCCACATGCCATGGAATGCTCTATTAATTACAAATATTTATTAATCACACACATGTGAGGGGAACTAAAGGATTGGTTAAAGGGTATTATATAAATATCCTTGGGCATAAAGGTCTAACATAATAATAGAGGGAAGGATAACTCACAAACCGTCATTTAATTTAATATTAAATAATTGAAAACTTATGCAATAAATTAAATTAAAACATCTAACACATACACAGTTCTTGGACAAGCTTATGAACGATCATACATACAATGGATACGCAGAAGTAAATGGATAGAATTCATTTATTTATTCATTATTTATTATTTAAGATAACATGCTTGAATTAATTAATTAATTAATTAATTTCCTTTCATCTTAATGATCATATGATATTATTTGAAGATACCCATCATTAATAAAATTTATGTCAAATAAACAATAGAACCAATAATGACATATTTATTACAATAAATTAATTGAGAATTTACAATTCTTTAAAACCATTATAAAATTGTCAAACACACAATGGTATGGAAATCAATAAAATAAGGTTTTAATGTAAAAATTTTCAAATTTAATGTAATTTTAATTTTTATCCATTAATGGGAGACTGCACGATGTGTACATTCTACTACACACCATGTACCTCAGTTTCCTTATATCCAAGTCACACACTTGGGGCTTCGGTGTGCTAACTTGGCCGAAATACATGACATGTTCATGCCAGATGCACACCCTTTATCTACTTTCCATGCGGCAGGTTGGCCCGGTCAACATGCAGTGTGCAATAAAATAACCACCTATAAATAATTGTTTGGTGCATCTAAATACAATGCGCATGAGTATACAACGTGTACTACAACTGCGCACCATATAACCCAATTTTAGTGGCCAAATATTTGGAAATACCTAATGATATCTTCAGTCATTCTTCATTTGTTCTTAAACCTTTGAGAAAATGAAACACTAAACGAACATGATTAATATGTTGATAACATGTTAATTCAAATCAGATTAAATAATTAATAACATGAAATGAAAATCTAACCAAAATTATGCATAGATCAACAATCAAATAAATAATTATAAATTTAAACATTGTTGCTCTAATACTACTTGATGGTTCTAGGTGTAATGAAATCGTATAGAGGTGGGTGATATATTAAAATTTATTTTTATAATTTTTGCCCAAAACCAAGAGAGAGGACCTTTCACATAAAATTTATAATTAATTTATTTAATATTTTAAGAAATAAATACTTGGTCTTGGGAACTTTATTTTTTGGTGAATATTGATCATTCAAAAAGACCTTTTAGGATTACCTTCATTAATTTGTGAGGATCCAAGGATATAATCCCTCTAGAGATGATCCACACACGCTCTTATAATCTATGACCATCACCACTCAATCTCTGAGTGCTAATGTGGCAATTAAAATGTCTTGCATTGTTTTTTCTTGATAACTCATTATTAGGCCTTGAATAAATCTATCTTCCACTTCTCATTCTTGAGAGGGAGAGAGGAGGAGGAGTTGAGAGAGAATTCATTGTGCACAACAATTATCTATTATCAATTTTGGATTCTCTACACAATAGACATACACATATATTTATAGAGTTAGGATTTAAGTTAAAATATTATTTGATTGCATACCAGTCATTAAATAAAATTTATTACCTTTAATAAACCCCATTCCATATAATAATTATATATTATTATTATTTTATGGTGCGCACCAACTTGAAAAATAACAAATATTATGTAATGGTCTTGTTAATTAGTATTTTTCACCAGACTTGGTCTGGGTCTGTTCGAAATACTCTAACATTTATTGAATAAAGGAATAAATATTTTATTAATAAATAAATATTTCATTCACAATCTAGTGAATAAATATTTAGTAAAATATTCAATAAATAGAATAAATATTTTTTTCAAAATCTGGAGAATAAATATTTATTTAATTTATGAGATCAATGTAACATGAATAAAATTATTCCTCAGAGTTGAGAATAAAATTTATTCCATTAATTAAACTAAAATAGAATTTAATTGAGATACAACAAAAACACTTAGTATGTGACCCTCTAGAATTATTTTTCATTGGCATTAGGCGGGATTGCCTAAAGTCCAAGATTACTGTCTAACAACAGGTTAAGGCACCCAAGAGAAAGAAATTAATATCACAACATCGAAAACCATATATGAACACTCACTATATAATATAATCCATTTTCACAACATCTCATCAAATAGGTTGCACATCCAGGTCACCAACCTATATGCTCGATATGTATTTCTTTGACTATCTAAAATAAACACGTCGTTACACCATGGCCATGTAATTTAATGTTATAGTTCTATTCTAATCAAAGGGTTGGGATATCAGATTCCATAAATATGGAAGGGAAAAATCCTTTCTCAACTTATTCATTAATGGCATGTCACTCATGATGCACACAACATATCCAACTTCTCCATGAACTGTTATCATCGTGGTTTATAAAATACATCTAAGTACATGAGTTGTAACATGCATTAATAATAGTCTTAAATTCTAAGGACAATCACACACACTTGTAGATAGGAACATCCAATGACACCAAAACATGAAGAATTCTTATTGAAGGGTCTGTTCTCATAGTCTCCCATGTTAGAGATTACAAGTGTAAACTTCATGAGAATAACCCTCATATACTTATGATTAATCACACCATAAAGTCTATGTACTATGTTTCCCATAATAATATGTTATCCAGCCAAAATACATTATTTGAGAATATCTTCGTAGCACATCAAGGTTCTCATCACAGCGGGGAAGTTCTATGACCTTATCAAAACAACTTATACTCTAGGAAATTATTATATTAGTGTTATAAAAAACAAAAAACAATATGTAATAAGAAGTTTTATTAATATTCAATATACCGAATATACATTTGATCAAAGTAAAAAAAATTGTTCCTAGGACACCAACTACAAAAGTGATGTGATGTGATGTGTGGAAGGGATGGGAGTACAACACATTCAATGTTGGGGGTGTGAGAGTAGAAAATCAGCGGGGAAGGGGAAATGAGGAACCTTTCTTTGTTATGCAATATCATTATATTGGATGCATGATTTAACGAGTGATTCATGGTGAGGATGGGTTTGGTTAGATGAAATATATAGGTTCTTATTGGTTTTGATGTTTGTTAATTGGAACTTTAGAATTCCCTTTTCACATGTGAACTTGAGGCCTTGGTTATGTCCTTACTGATGTGATGTGATGTGATATGTGTGGAATGGATGAGAGTATAAGACATTAAATTTTGGGGCATGGGAGAGGAAAAATGGTGGGGGAAGGGGAAGAGGTTCGCCTTTCTTTGTTATGATCTTGATGCTATATTATTATATTGGATGCGTGATTTGGTGAGTGATCCTTGGTGAGGATGGATTTGGTTAGATGACCTATAGAGGTACTTGTTGGCTCGACTATTTGTTCACTGGTGCATTAAAAAGCACTTTTCACATGTGAACTTGAGGGATTGGTTATGTCCCTACTGAGTATTCATTCTATACCTACCCTATGTATATAAACTATTTTCAGGTTTCTAGGAGGATTTTGGGAGCCAAGATGGACATTACTATTTAGGTTGGAGCTATTTTTGATTCGCTGTCATAGACTCATATTTTTTATATTTAATTTGGATACTTTTTATTTTTATTAGTTTTAATTTATTCATGTATTGTTGGATGGTTTTTGGCTTATATTTATATTATATGATAGATTTGTTTTGTGATTGTTTATCCTATATCCTGATCCTGTTTAATTTATAGAGGTTAATGCCTCCCATACTGTGATATTTTTATACCTCGATGCTAGTCACAGACCTAGGGCCTACTGGAGGTGGGACTTAAGGGTCATCAAATATATATCTCTTCTCAATAAATCATCTTTGGTGGGAGGGTGTTGTGATAGTTAAGGTTCTTTAATCATAATCCCTAAAAATAACTAAACCTTTATCTAATTCCAACTATGACAAACCATATCTTAAACACACCTTAATTTATGATTTATTACATAAATAAACACTTAATACAATCCCAAAATATCATGAAGCCTAGTGTATATGGAAAATTAGATACATAGCATAATAACTTAAAATAGGGGCACAAATACATTATTTAAAATTCCTTAACATGCTCTTAAAATTTTATCACTCTTCTAAAATTTCATGAGATAACCTAGGGACGTACATAATAAAAGTATGAGATATAACTCTAAATAAGAGAATAATAAAAGAATAATATGATGAAATTAATATATGTAAGAAAATAGGCATATCAATGTGACATAAAAGGGGTGAGAATCATAAACATGAACATTTAATCATAATGTAATATGATAACATTAAGGCAACATGAGATTGTGGCGAAAACAAAAATCAAGCCATCATAAGCATAAGTCAAGGATAACTACTGAGACAACATAACATAGTGTGATTAGGATAACCTCACATTAACAATACATGGTATACGATAAGATAAAAACATCACTCAATTCATTATAGGGATCTATAATTTCAGGCCCACCCATCACATTCATATCATGTACATGAATTTGTGTGCGACATAGATCATACAACATAAGTGCCTTTCATCACTTTTAACCCCATGATTGAGTAGTGTGGGTTATATAAATGACATTATACAATTAATTAAGGATAGGTAAAACTAGGTGAATAAAATTGATGTAAACCCCATAGATTTTATGATATATATATTTAAATAAATTTAATTTCTTAAATAGCTTATATTTCACACAACACTGAATTTAAATGAATCGTGATCTACTACTAAAATATTATTTAAATGTGACCATTATAACTTAGCTGTTAAAATTGTAGAGTACAAATAGTACAAATTATATTATGAAAAATTTATGTTTTACACATGTATAATGAAATTATTAGTTATCAATTGATTAAAAATTAAAATTAAATCATTTCAAGATAAAAGTGATGTTTTTCTAAAAAACTGTTTTGTGTGTGTAATGTGTTTTCATATTAATAAATTAAATTGATTACTTTTGGTAAATTATTTTAATGAAAGATATATACTATATATTCAATAAAATATTTTATCATTCATATAATATTTTTTCTAGGCATGGGATAATAATAAATTCAATTTTATTCTTACAAACTGTAATTTTCTAAATAGTGGGTTTTGTTGGATTTTTCATGCTTATTTTAAAATTAATTTATAAAACTTATAGAAATTTAATATTGAAAAATAGATTCCATATTTGGAATCAGGATTTTAAAATTTGGTAAATGGCCCCCTTTGTTTTTGGTCATTATGAATGGTAACCCTGAAAAAATTTAGCACCTCGGTAACGGATAAATAAAGTTAACCTAGGTTAAAACAAAACTTAAAGTTTACCATTTTTCATATTAGTCATTATTGGATGAATTTAATTTAAACCTTACCACCATAGGCTCAAAATTTATTAATTTAAGGGATAATTATCCTTGAAAATGACCTATATAATATTTAAAGGAAAGAAAAATACAAAATGTCACTGTTTTACTTTTAAATATTTCTTACGTGTTCACATGGGGATAAAATAAAGTTGTGAAAAAATATTAATGTTTATTTTGATAATAATGAAACAATTTTTATAATAATAATTTATTTTTAATTTTTAGTTATTATATAATTAACTTAAATGCTTACACAATGCTGCTATAATATTTCTTCAATTAATAGAAAACTAAAATAAATGATATTAAAAATATTAAAAGTAATATAATTTGAGTAATTTATAGTTTTACATGAATTTAATATATTTATATAACATATTAGTTTTGTTTTAAAGTATTTTATTCTAATTTTATATTTTTCTTTATGTCTTTAAAGTCAAATTAAATGAATAGTGTCCAAAATGATAATAATGATATTTTATGAAAAAAATGTTTTATTAAATTAATTAAAAATAATAAAAAATATTGAAGTAGAAAAAATGGGATAATTTTTGGTCTAAAGTTTCATATGTTATACATTTATGATCCAATTGTTGCCTTATAAGTAAATTTATAACCCTTTATTATTGAAAAATTCATTACGAAGTTTAAGGTTAAAATAAGTTAACTAACAGGGTAAACCAAAAGATAAGGTTTAAAATACCACTAAAACCAGTATAAATTTTAATTTTTTATGATATTTAAACCATATAAAACCTTATATTTTAAAATATATTCATTCTGGAATCATTTTTCTTGAGAATGAATTTGTTATATTTTAATCTTTTTGGAAATTCCAATTGTGTCCTTTCCCTCATAAAAGGACAACCTTTACCTCTCTTATTTACACCAATTTAAGAACCCTATCTTGAAAAGTAATTGAATATTTCTATTATAAAAATTATTATCCACATTATAGTGGTTTTTTTATTCCTAAAATACCAACCCTAGGGTCTTTAATAGGATATTTAAAGGAGTTATTTCAAAGAATATGTAATTGCCTTAATCAACCACTTTCTTTTTAATTATTATTTTAACTTCTATAAATATATGGTATTTATCATAAAATAACAACTTAAATATCATAAATATAATTAAATTTTATTATTATTATGAAACCAACATTATCTGAACAATTTTCTATCAAATTAAAAAAGATAACTTCGCCTATGCATACTTGTGGACTACCACCTCCACAAAGCGATGTGATTCATTTTTCATTTTCAATTTACATGAATAGTAAAATGGGTATATTTAATAAATATATATGATATATATAATATAATAGTTATTATATAAATTTTAATTATTGTTTACTTTTATTTCATTCCATCTGTCAAAAAGTGAAAACAACATTCATGCATGCGTACGACCTATCATCTCCATGAACGATGTAATTAGTTTTTCTATATCTAAATTTTATGGATTAATATAAATAAATTTATAATGAATATATATGATATTTATATCATAATTAAAATTATTTATATGATTTAACTATGATAAAATTACAAGTACCGAAACTACAATACCAAAACATTCCTGAAAAACTAAGCAGTTATTACCCAGAATAACGATTTTAATAAAGAATTATTAATAAATGGGTGATAAAATATTATAATTATATCATATATGGTATCATATATATTATTATAGTTTTATAATAGATTTATAATAATTATATATTTATTATACAGGAGTTTTGGACACATATGAAGGAAGTTAAACTTGAGGTAAGGGTTTATTTCACAATCTCATCTTTATTCGGGATTATTTATGTTTAAGTATCCATTAAAAGAAATATTTTATATTTATATATTAAACATAATTTATTTTCCTATAATATTTTTATTTTTATAAATTATAGTTTTTACTTTCATTTTACTCTCTTTAAGTACTCAAGATACCGAAATAATGGTTTTAAGGAAAACCGACTTTATTTTTATACTCGGCCAGGGAACTTTCTCTTCAATGTCCATATTTTCTTTAAAAAGAATAAAAGTATGTTTTTAACAATATCAAATAATTTAATAATGATAGTTTTACACATTTTTTAATTTTTAAAAAATGTTTTAATAGGAATATTCATGTCATTTTTTGAATAAGGCACTTTTTGACATTTGTACAAAAGTGTGAAAGGACTATTTTTTAACTTATAGAATATCAATGGAATTTTATGATATCATGAAAACTCATTGATATGAAAATTAATTTAAAAATTTTCAAGTTTATTTTCAAATGAAAAAATTTCCTTAATATTATTTATATTTGTATATTTTAAATAAGTGATTTCAATATGAAAAAGAGTATTTTTCTTAAGAAATTTTCTAGTGAGCTTATGAAAGTATTTTTCATCTATGTAAAAATCATTCGTTGAATCTTATAATTTAATGAGGTTATACTATTATTATACCATTAAAAATATTTCTCTGGATGGTTAATGGTAATCTTGATTGGGGAAAGTAATGATATTTTGTATGCTAGTTCTTCCAATACAGACATTTATTGATTTTAAGGCATGTTGATTAAGTTGCACTATTTATTTATATGATGAATGAATTTGACTTATTAAGTTTCAGTTAGGGACCTGGATTAAATAGAATATTGATTAATTGGTAGACTACAAGAGATAAATTAGATCGAGTATTTAGGTGAGGCCTTACCCATTTATGTAAGATGTCTTAGCATAAGGCCTCGACAGTAAGTTTCAGATGTATGAAATTATGGGTTACATAATTATAAAATTAGCTATTGATATCCATGTGATTATTTTAATAGTTATGATATCCATGAATAATTTTCTAGATTATGTTATTATTTATATTTAATTATTTAATCATCACTTATTCTTTCCATATTATTCATTCCTAATTAGATCCATTTATACGCATACCCTTACAGAGTGTTTGAGCTCACCCCCTTATTATGTTTCCTTTACCTAGGATGATAGGATATATATTATGATTGATATAAAAGGAAATTATAAAGGGAATAATGGTTATATCAAAGAAAATACTATGTTGTATTTTAATTTTTCAAATGTAATGTGAAATTAAAGTATGCATATAGTTTTCTAAGACTATTAAACTATTTGGTCCTTTGGGATGCAATCACTTGTATCTAGTACCAATGTAATGAAGTAACTATAGGATATGGGATACTAGGGTTAGAGTCTTTATAGTTGGTATTAAAGTAAGTTTAATATAAAATTTAGGAACTAGATTCAGAAAAATATATATTATAGAACATAACTTTATGAATGACATCGAGGATAAGTCTAAGTATAGAATAACATCCTAAAGTTTTTGTAAGGAAAAGATTATGTGATTTTCTTAGAAATACAGCCCTTTTTGGATACTATAAGTGGAAGTGGTTTTCGAATACATTCATCTAGGGATAATAACCCTAAAAAGAGTTGGTTGAGTATATCTTGACTATCATTCTGGTGCATGGTGATTTTTACCTTACTTCTCAGGTTATGACCATATCAATTGTCAAGGAAGGGAAGTTAAATTTGATATTATGAATCAAAATTCAATCATATATTAGTGTGAGGATGAACCTGAACACCCAATGGAAATTACTTGCATCATATAGGTTTTTATACCCATTCATGAGGGATATTTATCTCAAATGGTTGGGGAGAAACTCAACATTGAAAATGTGTGTATTATTTGGGAATATGTTGATGTATTTCCTAAATACTTGCAAAGACTTGCCCCGAATCATGAAGTTGAGTTTTCAATAGAGCTCATACCTTATGATATTTCCATTTGAAAGACTCTATATTGAATGAACCTGATTGAGTTATAGGAATTGAAGAAGTAACTCCAGGAGAATACAAATAAGGGATTCATTAAGCCTAATGCTTCTCTATATAGTGCACTTGTTCTTTTTGTTAAGAAGAAATATAGGTCAATGTGTCTTTTCATTTATTATTAGGAAATTAAGAAGATCAATATTAAAAATAAGTATCATCAATCCCATATCAATTATATGTTTGATCAATTACAAGGATCTCTATATTTTTCTAAGATTGATCTTTAATATGGATATCATTAGATAAGGATCAAGAAGGAGGATATACCCAAGACAAAATTTCATATGAGGTATGGTCATTATGAATTTATATTATTTCCATTTGGAATTACCAATTATCCTGCTATTTTCATGGATTTAATGAATAGATTCTTTAGATATTGCCTTGATAAATTTGTGGTAGTATCTATAGATGATATTATCATATATTCAAATAGTAAGGAAGAGCATGAAGAACATTTTAGAATTGTTATAAAGACCCTAAGGAAGAAGAATTTATATTCTAAATTTACAAAGTGTTAGTTTTGGCTTCAGAAAATTCATTCTTGGGTCATATAATATCAAGTGAGGGTATATCGGTGGACCCTTCAAAGATGAAAGATATTAATCAATGGACTAGACCAACCATGGTAACTGAAATCCATATTTTTCTTAGGTTTTATGGATACTATTGAAGATTTGTGAGATATTTATCACAAATATCTAATATACTCACCATTTTGACTCAAAAGGGGGTTAAGTTATTATGGATATATGAATGTAAAGAAAGTTTCAAATAGCCAAAGAGAATATTTATAAGTGCACTTGTTATTACACTACCCTAAAATAAAGAAGGTTTTTTGATATTTATTGATGTATCAAAGAATATAATTGGATATTTCCTCATTTATAATGACATAGTGATCACATATACCTCTCAACAATTAAAAAGTCATGAGAAAAATTAATTAAATAATGATTTGGAGTTGTCAATGGTATTTTTTTCATTAAATATATGAAGGTATTATATATATGGTTAAATGTGTGATATATATACTGATCATAAAATCTCAAAGTATATATTTACATATAAGGAGTTAAATATGTTCCCAATAATATGGTTGAAGTTGATTAAATATTTTTGTTGATCAAAACATTACCACCTTGGGAAGGAAAAAATGGTGGCTGATGCTCTGAGTCGGAAAGACCATGCTAGTTTTTTCCCATGATGTGGATTGAAATAGATCCAATATTTATGTATTTATAGAAGATGGACCATGAAATTATGAGGAAAGGGGACAAGTATTATATTTATTATATGAATATTCAACTATCCATTCATGACAAGATTAAGAAGCCATAGAAGAAAGATATGGAATTAGAGAAGAAAATGAGTAATATTCCTGAGTTCATCCATAATCATGATTTAATAATAATTTTAGGAATCAATTATGTATCCAATCTATATCAAACATGAATAATGAACTATTGTATGAAGATCATAGTTCATAATTATCTATTCATCCTAGAAGTAAAAATATGTATATAGATCTAAAAGAGTATTTATGGTGGGAAAAAATGAAGAGAGATATTGTAGAATATGTATATTGGTTCCTAGTATATTAGTAAGTCAAGGATGATATGTTTAAACTATTACCTATACTATAATGGAAATGGGAAGACATCACTATGAATTTTTTCATTAGACTCCCCAAAACATCAAAAGGACATAATGATATTTGGGTTGTATTTAATCACCTCAAAAAGTATGCACAATTAATTTCTATTAGATAAGATTTATCTATTAATAATATTTCCAGAATATAAATTTAAAAAGTGGTAAGGTTTCATGAAGTACAATATTCTATTGTATCTGATCTAGATCTAAGGTTTGCCTCAAAGTTCTGAAAAATTATTCAGAGGGCTCTAGATACAGAGTTGAGTTTTAGTATTTCTTATCATCCTAAGGTATATGTTCAGTCTGAGAGGTCCATTTAAACTCTATAATACATGAAAAGAACCTAATATATGGATTTAAAAAGGTGGTTTGGATCAACACCTTCCTTTGGTATAATTTTATTATAACAATAGATTTAACTCAAGCATTTAGATGGATCCTTATAAAGCCCTCTATGGTAAGAAGTGAAAAAATCAAATGTTTTGGGATGCGATTAGAGAAAAAATCTATTGGTACCTAAGATAGATAAGGAAATTATAAAAAATATAGAGCCATTCAAAAACATATCAAGGAATCTCAAAGTTGAAAAACAATTTATGCTGACAATCAATGATGACATCTAGTGTTTTAAGTCAGTAAGAAGGAATTTATATGAATTTATCCCTAGAAGAAGGTAATGATATTCAGAAATAAGGGAAATATATTACCTAGGTATATTTACCCCTTCAAGATTCATGATCATACTGGGACAATGGCTTATCTCCTAGTGCATCCACCAAATCTCTCTCAAGTTCATGATGTATTCCATGTATCTCTCCTGATAAAGTACATACCTGATACTTAATTTGTACTAAACTCAGAATTTTTACCAATGAAGAAAGATCTATGTTATGAGGAATACTCAGTGGATATTTTGGATCATAAGGATAAAGTTCTATGAAAAAATACCACTCACCTGATCAATGTTTTATGGAGAAACCATAAATTTGAGGAAGCTATGTGGTAACCTAAGGATGTGATGAGCTTGAAGCATCCTCAGTTGCTTGTATTAGAGTGATGAATTTTTTAGGGAGAAATTATTATAAGGGGGGTATAATTTAACACCCTAAAATTTTATGATATATATATTTTAAAAAAATTTAATCTCTTTGATAGCTTGCGTTGCACTCAATATAGAGTTTAAATGAACAGTAGCCTATTACTAAAATATTATTTAAATGTAACTATTATAACATAGAAATTAAAACTGGGGGGGTATAAATTGGAGTAACTAAATAATGAAAAAATTATGGTTTAAAAATGTATAAAATTAATTCATTAGTTATCAATTGATTATAAATTAAAATTAAATCATTTGAAGATAAAAGTGATATTTTTTTTGAAAAAATGTTTTATGCACACAATGTGTTTCTATCTTAATAAATAAAATTAATCACTATTGGTGAATGATTTTAATGATATATATATATATATATATATTATTTTCCATCAAATTTATATCATTCATCTAATATTTTTTCTAGGCATATGATAAGAATAAATCCAGTTTTATTCTTAAAAACTGTATTTTTCTAAAAAGAAGTTTTCATCGCATTTTGCACACATATTTTAAAATTAATTTCTATCACTTAAAGAAATTTAATCTATAAAAATTAGTACAATATTTTTAATTATTAGGTTAATATTTTATAAATAGGCCCCTTTTATTTTTGGTCATTGTGAATAGTAATCATGGTAAAATTTAGCACCTCGGTAAAGGATAAATTGAGTTAACCTAGGTTAAAACTAAGTGTTAAGGTCACCATATTTCATATAAATTAGTATTAGATGAATTTAATTCTAATATTATCACCTTAAGATTTAAATTTAGTTACTTAAGGGATACTTGTCCATGAAAATGACCTATATATTATTTAAATCAAAGAAAAATAAAAAATGTCACTCTCTTAATTTTATATATCACTTATGTGTTCACATATGGATAAAAGAAAGTTATGAATAAATATTAATAGTTCTATTGATAATAATGAAATTATTTTAATAAAATTAATTTATTTATAACTTTTAGTGATTATATAATTAAATTAAATTATAACACAACACCATCACAACATTTATTCAATTAATAGAAAAATTAAATAAACGATTTTAGAAAAATTAAAAGTAAAATAATTTGAGTAATTTATGCTATACGATGAATTTTATAGATTAATATAACATATTAGTGATGTTTTAAAGGATTATATTTGAATTCAATGATTATCTTCTTGTCTTTATAGTCAAATTAACTAAATAATGTCAAAAATGAAAATAATTATATTTTATAAAAACAATATTATATTAAATTAATTAAAAATAATAAAAATCATAAAAGAAAACAAGGGGAATAAGATATGGTAAAAAATTTCATCCATTTTATATTTATGATCCAATTTTAACCTTATAAGTAAAATTATAACCATTTATGATTGAAAATGTCATTGTTGTCGTTAAGGTTAAATTAGGTTAATTAAGGGGTTAAACCAAAAGATAAGGATTAAAATACCATTTAAAACTATAAAATTTTTATTATTTTGATGATTTTAAAACATATCAGATATTATATTTAAATATATATACATTTGGAATCATTGTTCTTGAGAATGAATTAATTATATTTTAATCTTTTTAGTAATTCCAAGTGTGTCATTTCCCCCATAAAAGGACACCGCTTACCTCCCTTATTTTAAACACTTTGAGCAACCTATATTGACTGATACCTACCAATTTATATTTTAAAAATACTTATACACGTTATAGAGGTTTTTTACTTCCTAAAAGACCAACCCTAGGGTCCTTAAGAGGAGATCTAAAGGAGTTATTTCAAAGAAGAGGTAGTCGCCTTAATCGATCACTCTTTTTACTTATTATTTTAACTCCTAAAAATATATGGTATTTATCAAAAAATAATAAATTCCATACCCTTAGTATACTTAAATTTTATTATGATTATAGAACCACCACTATCCAACCTCTTTTCCATCAACTGAAAAATGATAACTTTGCTCGTACGTATGTGTGGACAACCAGCTTCACAAAGCGATGCAATTCAGTTTTCATTTATGTTTTACTTAGATGATAATGAGGGTATATTTAATATATATATATGATATAATAATTATTTTCAATGTAAATTATTATTTAACTTTATTTCATTCCATCCCTCAAAAAGTGAAAACAGTGTTCATGCATACGTACGACCCACCGTCTCAACAAACGGTGTAATTAATTTATCTATATATAAATTTTATATATCTCTATAAATAAATATATAATTAAAATATATGATATTTATTTCATAATTAAAATTCTATAGATAATTTAACCATGATTAAAGTACAAGGACCAACATTATCGAACCAAAACAAACATGAAAAACTAAGTAGTTATCACTCTGAACTATGATTTTAACTAAGAATTATTAATAAATGGGTGATAAAAAATTAAAATTAAATAATATATGGTATGATATATATGATTACTTTTATTTAATATTTTTATAATAAATCTATATTTATTATATAGGAGGCTCAGACACATATGAAGGAGGTCAAACCTGAGGTACATGTTTATTTTAGAATCTCATCATTATTCAGGATTGTTTATGTTTAAGTTCTCGATGGGGGAAATATTTTATATTCATATATAAAATCTAATTTATCTTCTTATACTCGATTTATTTCTTTAAATTACAATTTTACTTTCATTTTATCCTCTTTAAGTACTTAAGATATCAAAATAATATTTTTAAGAAAAACCAACCTTCTTTTTCTACTCGGTCGGGAATCTTTCTCTTCCATGTATATATTTTCCTTAAAAATTATAAAAGTATATTTTTAACATTGTCCAATGATTTATTAAATAAATGTTTATCCATTTTTTTCTTTTTTAAAAATGTTTTAAAAGGAATTTTCTTTTAATTTTCTAAACTTGGTACTTTTTGATCTTTTTACGAAAGCGTGAAAGATTTTTTTTAAATTTATATGACATGATCATAATTTTCTACCATAATAGAAGATCCTTGATTTAAAGATAAATTTAAATTTTTATGAGTTTTTTTTTCAAATAAAATGTTTTCCTTACTATTTGAGAAATTATTATAGTTTATATAAGCGATTTCAAAGCGGAAAATGTTTTTTTCCTCAAGAAATTTTCCAGTGAGATTTTAAAAGTATTTTTATCTATGTCAAAATCATTTGTTAAATTTTATGATTTATTAAGGTTATAATATTATTATACCATCCATCATATTTCTTTGTATGGGTTATTATTATCTTTATTAGGGAAATTAAAGATATTCTATATGGCGGTTCTTCCAATACAAACAATTATTGATTTTAAGGCATGTTGATTAAGTTGTGTTGTTTAATCATATGATGAATGAATTGTACTTATTAAATAATAAGTGGGTTCCTAAATTACATAGCCCAAAAATGAATTGGTAGGTATAATAATACAAACTATATTTGGTAATTGGTTGAGGCCTTACCCATTTATGTAATATGTATTGGCATGAGACACTGATAGTAAGTTTAATATGTCCAACATTATGTATTCCATCATTATAAAATAATTTATTTATTTCCATGTGATTATTTTAATAGTTATTATATCCATGGATAAGTTTCTTTCTCATGTGATTACTTATATGGAATTATTTAATCATCATTTATTCTTTCTATATTATTCATGACTTATTATCTTCCACTGTACGTATACCCTTAATAAGCATATGATATCACCCATTTCTTATGTTTATTTTCCTAAGAATGAAAATAAGTGTATTATGATTGGTATTTAGGGGTATTATAATGGTAACAATGGTGTTCCTAAAGAAAATTCTATGTTGTATTTTATGTTATCAAATGTAATGTGAAATTCAAGTATGTATCTTGTTTTCTAAGACTAATAAACTATTTGGTCCTTTTGGATGAGATAAATTTTATCTAGTAATAAAAAAATAAACCATCATATTTGGTCAACTAGGTTTTGCTTATTTTCACTTTAGTAGAAATGGGGATGTGTATTCACTACAAAAATGTTTGACAGGAAAAATCATAGGACAATTTCGGCAGCATAATGGGTATACACAAATGTTTATGGAAGGGTTGAATGAGAGATAATATTATTCTCTCATTACATAGGAATAATAAGGTTATTAAATTTATTTTTAAAAATACATTAAAACATGGATAATTGTAAATAAAAAGGTCTTAGTAAAAAGAAATTACTAGAAATAAAAAGAAGAGGAGGGTGTCCCTTACCTTGAGAGGGTGATTCTAAAATATTGGGAGGAGCTTATTATGATATTAGGAACACCTTATAAGAGATTTAAAGAGGTATAGAGAGATAAAATTCATGATAAATAGGTTTTTAGTGAAGAGGAGTGGGAGGTTGGGTGGGTATTTATAGAAAATAGGGGGGATTCTTTATTAATTTCTAAACTTAGGTTTTTTACTCTATATGATAAAATAATAAAAAACCCATACCTTCACATGGGTTTTACATTGGTTTCTTACAATTAAGAGTGGTTTTAAATATTTTATAAGTAAAATATATGAACTCATTAAAATAATACCCTTGGTGATATAGAAGTGATACATGTTTATAAAAAATTTATTTTAAAACCTTAAAATATAATATCATTTTTAAAGGATTCATTAAGGGGTTATAAAATTAATGAAATAACTGCAAAAATAAACATTATTTATATGGGGAAACATATTTTTGGTCTTTTATTCCATTTATAATATTTATTACATCACTTTTGGGCTATTATAATTTCATAATACATATTGTATATTTATATTATATTTAATTTATACCTAAAAATTTGACTGTCTCAAAAAATTATGAAAAATTAACCATTATATAATTTCAACATGATTATTTCAAAAATAACATTTATTTTTTGAAAATAATTCTCTAAATAATATAATTTTTTTACTTTAAAATCAAAATCCTAATTTATTGAAAAATACTGGTTTTTACGACAATAATAGTTTTCTAAACCTTATAGAGATTATATTGGACTTAATTAAATTTTATTTTCATTTGTATGTATATAAATATTATTTAATAATAATATTATATGAAATACCATTTTTTTTCAAAATTCTTGAATTTAAAGAAAAACGTGTTTTAATTAAAACCATATATTTTCCAAAAATACAATTTTGGTTTCTTTGTATAAAATTATAATTTTCATCAACTCATATATAATTATAAATATTAAATAATAATAAAAAGGGATAGAAATAATCATTATTTTATTACAAAAAAAACTTATAAACTCCTAACACTAGGTTCTATATACAAAAACCCTTATAACACTAGCATACACCCTAAGGGTAAGGCGTATGATGGTAGATCTTTCTTGGGGTGGTTTAACGAACATGGTTTGAATTATGATCTCAAAAAGATTGAAATTATCCCATAATCTGTTTCATTCATGATTAATTTGTTTAATTTAATTTTAGGATTGGTTAAGGTAAAATACTAGTGATTCCATCTCCCTCAAAAGCTTTGATAAATGGGTTTCATAGGGTATGATCCTACTAGTCGAGGCCATAAATCCTTCCCACTATGTAAATTAGACTCTATCATAACCATTAATATAATAATCATAACAGTTACTATATAGTGACTATTTAGCAATGGTTAGGATGTTTAATAGTCTTTTAAATTAGACTGGATATATTTTATAATGGTAAAAAATAACCAAGGTAGTGCATGAATTTTCTATAACGAAATCACTTAATAAGGTATTTATTTATTCAAAAGGGATTTAATATATAACAGTTTGGGTCATTACAACTATTCTCTCGATGCTTATTTTAGTACATACCATGATTTCTTCAACTAAAACACTTCGTATTTATCTTAATCAGTGATAAATTCATAATTATATTCAATGCATAACTCCTCATCAAGTAATCCATTTAGGAACACAAATTTAGCATTCTATTTGATATAATTTGAAGCTTCTTTTCACTACTATATCCAAAAATAGTCTTATAGTTTCCAATCAATCCACCAATGGGAAATTTTCATCCACATATATTACCTCTCTTTAAGAATAAACCTTGCACAAAATTATTTCATTAATACAAGTTACCCTTTCATCTTCATTGAGTTTATTCCAAAACAACCACTTAGTTCTGATGAAATTTTTGTTCCTTGGCATTGGATCAACTTCCCACATTTGGTTATTCTCTATTTGGTCAATATATTCATGCATATCATTGAACTAATTATCATCCTTAGTAGTCTCTTAAATTTTTTAGGCTCAAATTGAGATATATGATAGTTTTTTTACCAAGCATTCATCCATCTTTCTTGAATTGGAGTTGCCCGATCATCGATGATATTTTCATCACTAATTTCAACCCTTATTTTCACCCTATATATATCTATTGAACCTACAATATTTTCTTCTTATTTTGTGTTTTATTATTATTCTTCTACTACACTGTGTGACCCCTTGAACTTTTACATTAAAAATCACTTTCTTCTTCAAAAAAATTCATAATATTGATGTGAAATATGCTCTCCTATTTTCAAATTATTCTCATTATCAACAATGTTTACATAGTTTTATTCAATTATTTTACTAAGGATTATGCAATAACACTTATACACCTTAATTTTGGATGAATATATAAAGAAAATACCTTTATCCACATGAGCCTAAAACTTATGCTTCTTATACTTATTGAGAATAAAACATTTTCCCCTGAACACTCAAAAGTATTTGAGTTCTAGATTCTTCCCATACCATGTTTCATATGGAGTATTATCAGTATTCAAACATAGAAACACCCTTTTGTAGATATAAAATGATATATACATTTATTTTTTTTAATAAGACTTTAGTAGATATTTCTCAATGAGAATCATTTATTTCATATTATCAATGATTTAATTTTACCTCTCAATGAATCCATTTTATTGAGGAGTCTTCACTACTAAAACATGATGTTAAATTCCATGTTTTTCTATATATTCCTCCATCTGGGTGTTTATAAATTTTGTTCCATTATCAATGATGATCTTATAAATTCTTAAACTCAACATTTTTTCATCTTGTCTCTAGTATAATATAATATACTTTAACACCTCAAATTTCTGGGTAATAATCATAAGCCATGCCATCCTACTAAAGTCATCAACAAATGAGAAAAAATATATTTTTATATCCAAGTATTTTAGTGAAACTATCCCATAGACATCCATATGTACTAACTCAAGAAAAATTATTTTTTTACACTTATTTAACTTGTGGAACTTTTGAAAAATATTACCATTTTTGAAAGTATCACACTTGTGATTGTGATCAGGTGTGAGTTTGGGAAAGTATCGAATAACTATTAAACTTTTTCTATAGTTGATTTTCTTCTTATTTTGATAGAATGCACTAGTAATCTCCTCTATAAATGGGATAAAGGGTTACTTTGGTATTAATTACTTAGAAAACAACTAATCCATCTCTTCCTTTTATATTTAAAGTTTTCTTTTTGAAATTCACTTCATGCTTTGATTTATATAATTTACTCATACTAATAAATTTGTGAATGGGATCTTTAAAACTAAGACTTTCATGCACATTAGGTATTTCCCACAATGTTTGACCTTTCTAAATCTAATTATCTTTAGCTACTTATCATTTCCAAAATAGAAAACTCCATCCTCATAATATTTTATGGCATAAACAAGGTATTTATTTCCTTTCATGTGGGAAGTACACCCACTATCTGATATCTATATTCCAACTATTTCCATTTCCATCAAATAAATTTTAGAAATGTTGGCCTCCTAAAATTTCTCTTTCTTAGAACAAATATACTACTCAGTTTAATTTAGTGTTGAATGAACTTGTTCTAGCTCTAAATCCATTTATTCTCCCTCATCCTATAAGGATATATATATTTTATGTGTTTATATTTATTTATGATTTCTTTGGATACTGAGTTTTCTTCTTCCATTTATCCTTTTGTATATTCATTCACACCCTTGATGATAAATCCACTACCTTATTGCTATACCATTCACACCAAAGACAATAATCATTAAATTCATAATGGTTATAAGAAAATATTATTGTCTTCTTTTTTGGTGTTCTTGCTATCTAAAATATATTTTTGAAATTGAGAACACACATTGGGTATACCACATATTTCTATAAAAATAACAATATATTTTAGTGAATTATAAAATGTCATCACTATTTCACCTATGGCCTTTTGGGTCTTATGAGTGTTACCCAAATCAACATTATTCAAAGGAATCAGTGATCATAGATTTAAACCAACTACTTCTAATTTATTCTTATAGTCAATCTATACAACTAATTTTTATTTATGCTTGAATCACTGTACTTATTTACAATGTAAATTTTTTTCATTGAATTCTCTAAAATATTCCTTAGCTTCTTTAGTGGTCGGTGCACTCAAACTTCCCATTATCATGTTAGGAGTAAGAAGTATTTCTTGACCATCACACTTCACAACACTATGACTTCAACTCAGAGTTACTCTATTATTTTGACCCTTTATTTCATGGAATTTTTCTATCCATATATAATCTATGCTCGATATTTAATTTTGATCTTAAGTTAAAATCCCTTATCTAAGTTTCTAGATTTTCAAGATTTACAGTTTTCAATATTTATCTTGAATTATAACTTTTACTCTTCTTGTTACTACATGTAGAGTTTTTAGTAATTAAAAAATCCATTATATTTCTTTTATTTATCCCTACAAGGGTTAATTTTATCTAGAGAATATTTGTGTTAAGCTTTGAGGTCAACTCTTCGATAAATTTTATCACCTTTTCCATCACTATCTTCCACTTTTTTCCTGTATATAACAACTATTATGAGTTTTTCATTGAAGTTTCTACAATCCTCAACCTCCTACAATTCTATCTCATTTGATCTTTTAACTTCATGAGATAACCAAATTTTATTCCTGAAAAATTTCCATTGTGTTTTTCTCACGTGGTTCTCACCTTTGAAAGGTTTATTTATAGGTTCTTCCTCCTCAACATCATATTGAAATTTCCTTGGACTCTTGTTAGTAATATACCACTATCTTACCCAGAAGAATCTAGTAAGTGGAATCTTACCTTTAAAATTTCCCTTTCCTCTCTTTATATTAGAGTAAAGAAAGGTCATTACCTCATAAAATTCTCCTTTATTAGGATATAATTTCACCAAAAGTTTCTTCATTTATTTGAATGATACTTCATAAGAGTTATCCTTTAGAATACACTTATTTTCATTATGAGTCATCTCATATGAAATGAGTGTTCTATAGATATTATCCAATGTAACCACTGTTGTTTCTTTATCTTCAAGAACTGACACCTTTAAATTGAAATGTGAAGGTCTCTTTATCATAATTTTTTCATAAATTTTGACATTTTCAATGATCTCTCTATGTCCAAAAATGTCTTTTATAAGAATATTTAGTTGATAAAATAATGCATTAACCATATAATTCAGAATCACTCCTAATTATTCTTAATTATTGCATAAAAAGTTCATATTTTCTCCTCAAACTTTTGATCAACTTCAAAAATATTGAGAAGTTAATCTCAAATATCATGAGAGTTTTTGAAATACATCACCTTTGTGTGAATAGGGTTATAAAAATCTCTGGATAAAGAATTAACCACCTTAGAATCTTCATACATCTCCTCGTGATCCCTATCTGATAGGTCTTCACTCTTCATACTATTTGATATTCCATACATAACTATCATGTGCACATCTACCCCAATGATAAAAAGTAGTGTTGCATCATGTTTTTCCATAAATGTAAAATCTCCCCTTCAAAAATAGTGATCACCTTATGATTTAAAATTGATTGAATCAATTTTAGTAGAGATAAAAATCCATCATGAACATTTAATTATGATACCACTTATTGTTTCTAAATAAGGCTAAATACCCTGGAATGGGGGGGGGGGAGGTGAATCAGGGTATTATAAATTTCTTTTCTCAACCCTTTCTGCTGATCTTATTATATTTAAAATGGAACATATCTATCTTATCTTTAGTCAATATAAAGAATGAAACCAACATAAGGGACACACATGATTTTACTTGGTTCACCCAACCAGGATAATCTAAGGATCATGCATGGAAATGCACCTATGCACCAGAAAAACTAATCTCATAGCTTTGTTAAAAGTTAAAAGTAAATCCACTAACCCTCCTTATCTATAATATTCATGATATGAAAGATCATTACTCTAAATTGATCAGAGAATTCACTACTCTTCTATATGATTATGCTTTGATCTTCTCAAATAGATAATAAGATAACACCAATGATGGTGTGTTGATCAACTCCTATTTCTTCCCTTAAAGAAATACATAACTCTTCCAGTGAGAGAGTCTCATGGATATCATCTTTCATACCCCTAGATATTTTTCTATTTTATGAAATCTCATCCAAAACTACCACAATATAGTTTTAAAAATTGATCTACATCTATTTTTAATCCAATATTTTTGATTATTTCACCTTCATAATGATTTCTATAATTACATTAGGTTTACCCAACATTTTTTGAATGGTCAATAAGTGTCATTATTTTTGAGTTGAACCTTAAAATATCAATTCATAACTCCATCACTTAATTCCAACTAAATCTATATTTAATCTATAAAATACATTTACATGGAATGAATTTCTTGTTGTTATGTGAAAAACATTAATTTATCCATATTCATAACACAACTATAGTATTTTTGGTATAATACTCCAATCCACAATTGTTGGAATTATGCTTGTTTGGGTAGACCCAATGAATTCTTCATAGAAACCACCACAACACAATCTACAACATCACAGCTCATGCCTCACTTGGGAAGAATTACCAAAATCCACCTTGATTCCATTTTGGTGTGACCATCTATTCATAATAAAGCCTTATGTAGACAGATTCATTAAAATCATCTCAAAACTTATCATAGTGTTACATAAACCGTCAAAACATGATTTTTGTTCCTAAAAATGTAAAGTATGAAGTATTATTATTTTTTGAGGAGTATTAAAAATTTCCATTCACAGTGTGATCATTCTATTTATGATACGAATCACTCTTCCATAGTGCCTTTTCTTATAAAATAGCTCTTACCTAATTGAACTTTACTATGAGAAATTTTCTTCCACAGAGTGATACAACGTTATGAAGTTTTGGAGGAACCCTATGAACTTTTCATTTGTTATAGAATAAAACTTATGAATTATATCTATGAAATTTATTAAATTATCATGATATTACTTTTTTCTATATATATAACTCCTGCAGTTGATTTAAAAACTCCTTAATCTATTTTCATAACTTAATAAGCCTCTTTGGAAGTTCCTCCTTTAGTATTATCAATAAAAAAACCCAAAATACACTATATGGTATTTTTTTCAATAGAATCAATTTCACCTATTCCGTTATATCTTGAATTATGTTAGGCCTAATCATAGAATATTTTCCAATTTTAGTCCCATAAAGAGGAGAGTGACAAGGTATACTATAAAGAGCCTCAAAATGATATATTTTAATATATAATTAAATGTTTTTATCATAGAAGAATTCAACCATGGATATATGATCCTCTCATGATCCACCAAAATCAAGTACGCAATCCTAGATCATATCTTCTAGGATATGAATGGTTCAATCAAAGTTTCCATTAGTTTGAGGATAGAAAGCTATACCCAGCTTAACTTAAGATCCCCAAACCTACTGAATCCCTTCACAAGACCGAGATATGATCTTAGAGTCCTCGTTAGAGACAATATTGGATGAAGTTTCATAAATTTTTTACATTCTCTCTATTATATAATTTCACAAGTTTATCAATAGAGGAAGCCTATTTGATTGGTAAAAAGTGAGATATCTTAGTCATATTGTCTGAAATTCCCTATATTTTATCTTGGCCTCTAGAAAATTTTGGTATAATAGTGAAAAAATCAAGGATGATTTCATTCTATTTCCATACTAATAGAAGAAGTTGTTGAATCTCACATATAGACCTCTAATTTTCCAATTATACCTACTAAAATGTTAAGCATTGAGGTTCAAATCCTACAATATCTTTCTTCATATGAAGACACTAGAATATGTGATGTATATCATGATATATCTTTACGATTATAGGATTTATAATCCATTAAGAAGAATGACAATCTTTCAAAAATTCCTCCCCTGTATTAATGGGAATGACAATCTTTCCATGGATATATAATAAGGAAAGAGAATATTGAGGAAAAATATCAAGGATCTCCCCACCATTGAGTGTCTATCAAATAATATTACAATAAAAATTAGATATATTAGATAATTTGACAATTAGGTTGTTAGATGAATAGGTTTTGCACAGGCTCGCCTCTCAGCCCCCGACCTCTATGGCCCAGGGTTTGATGGTCTCTATACCGGACCCTCCCCCCATAGCGGGGGAGGGTCTTCCGATGCCCAACGATGGAGGTCGACTTCCATCCTTTTCCACCTTCTCGAATCCTGAGTGCATTCCTCCATTTCCTCAGATTTCTCTTAGTCCGAAGGTTCCAGATCTATTCAATGGAGCCCCACAATTCTTGATCTCAAATCTAGAGTTCACAAACGCATTCGCCTTGTTGTAGAAGATGCTTATTGTAAGGTTCAAAATCAGAGACCATCAATCGACGCTTTAGATGGCTTCATCTTTGGTTCCTGGAATTTACAAGAGCGTGTGACAGTAGGGCTCCTCGACTCCAAACACATCATGATTAGGTTCACCTCAGAGTAAGATTTGATAGAGCTTGGTCATTAGCTCCTCGAATCTGCAATGGATCTCAATTTACCCTCTTCAAATGGTCATATGACTTTCATATGAAACACGACGCTCCTACAATGGCCGTTTGGGTAAGCCTTCTTGAACTACCGATACCTTTTTAAAATCCATCGATCCTTTGTATGCTTGGTAACCTCGTGGGTCTTTATTTATGCTCGGATAGTAGGACGAGGGCTTTCTGTCATCTAATTTATCCCAAAATATGTGTTGAAGTTGATATGTCTAAGCCACCTGTAGAGTTATTTTGGGTTGCTGTAGGTGTAGAGTTTCGTCATAAGCAGTTTGTGGTCTTTGAATCCTGGTATGAATTCTATCCTTGGTGTAAGAAAATGGGTCATCAGATGGAGGATTGTAGGCACATGAATATGATGCAGAAGGAATTTGGTTTGAGTGCTAAGCAGACAAGCTTGGTACTAGGTGAAACTACCATTGTTATCAGTAATCCATTGGTGGTCAGTGGGTCAAGTCGTGAAGCCCCTGATTGACCTCTCAACCAGGAAGCGGACTTAGGGGAAGCAGTCCAGGGGGTGTCAAAGCCTGACCACATGCTTTAGAAACCAAAGATTTCAGACATTTTTGGTAGATTGAAGAGTGACCTAGGCATAGGAAATTCTGCAAATTCTTTGATTTTTAAGGGTGCTGCAGTGACTTCAGGTGATAGAGTGATAGGAGAATCTATTTCAATTGCAAGTGTGGAGCATTAAGACTATCTGAATTAAGGCGGAGATGCCCAAACTAGAAATAAGGATTTATCTGCTGGGGAATTACATGTGGAGGATGCAGGAATCCTCCAGACTCCTTTGGTTGTTTCTTTCACTGAGGCAGTCTGGTCAGAAAAAGGTATCTCTGATGAAGGCCAGGAAGTGGTCCTTTCGGAATCAATCAGGTTAATCCCTAGAATGAAGGTGGTTGATATCAAACTGGTTAACCATTTTGAAGGTTTGGCTAATGATGATCCGGTGCAGGAGTTAGAAACTTTCTCAACTAGGTTGGAAGAACAGAAGGCCCATGCAAATGAGTCCAGTGATGAGCATTCCAGCCAGTTAGCTGGTGATTCAAATGAAGATGGATAGGGAATCAGACTTCCAAGACCAAGAAGAATCAAGAGCCGCAGGGGTGTCCACAAATAGAGGAAGGAATACTCATATTTGCCACTACCTATGGAGACTAGATCTGCTAAAAAGTTGAAAGCTAAGATGGTGGGAAACGAACCCAAGGATGTCTGCCAAAAGGCGACACCTGTCACAGTGCATGGGCAATCTTTGGAATTGCTAATTGACTTGGGAGAGGAGATGCTAGATTCCGTTCTGACAATTAAATCTACTGATGAATATGCCAACAGAATGATGAGCAGGTTATTAAAGGTATCACCTAATGAGGAGTAGTGTTCTTGGATTGACAAGCAGGATCTTATAATGATAAGAGGGTTCAATGATGGGAAGATCAATGTAGAGGAGTACATCAAGTCCTGGGACAAGCTGGCGTTAATGTTTGAAGATCTTTTAAAGGATGGACCAGATACACAGGTAAACACTATATCCTAGAAGTTATTTAGGGAGTTAAAATCCGGTAGGCTTATGTTGTGCTTTAATAAATCTGCTATTTCTTTTTGTGTTTGAACTATGGGTTTCTCACTTTCTCCTCAAAAGTGTTTGATAATAAAAAATCTAATTTTCAGTTAGATAATTTGACATAATAAATAATAGAATATGTCAAATAAATATAATATAAGTGAACCTTACATTGATCCTTGATCATATCCAAGTGAAATTTGGCCATCAATAATATTAACCTCTACTCTTCCCTTTCTACCTACACCTACTGAGGGTGAATATTTTAGCTGAGAGAATCAACAACCAAGTTTCATTTTCTAGGTGATAATTTCTTATTTAAATATAATTACTAAAGGTATTAAACCAAGAAAATCTACCTTATATTAGAAAATATTTGATAAAATGTGTATTTAAGTATTTTTTTGATAAAAACCATAAAGAACTCTCCAAAGAGATAGTTTCTTTAGAATTTAAAGGAATTAAGAAAATGTGATAATTTTATATCATGTATAAGGTGGTTTTATTCATGTGGTTGAAATTATCTAGAACCATATGAAACTACCCAATGATCTTTTATAAGATCATAACAAATTCCCACCAAGGATGCATCAAAATACACCTCAAACCCCTCACTTTACCATGGTATTATCAGAATCATTGTGGTGGTCAAACATTTATCCATCTCTTGAAAAGTGTTGTAATACTATTCTTACCAAATAAAAGTTTCCCCTTTATTTTGTAAATCCATTATAGGATCAAATATCTTGGATAAGTTTTTAATGAAGTGATTCTAATTTCCCTAAAGTCCAAGTAAAGTCCTAACTTCAAGAACTTTTGATTGAACTTTACAAGACATTACTGATTCAAATTTATCACTGAGATGATAGCTTCAAAAATCACATGCTTAAGGAATTTTAATTCATAGATCCAAAATGAACATTTAGATTCCTTGGTATAAATTTAATTCACCCAGAGTATCTCTAGGAAAATATGAAGTTGTTGACCATTCTCACCCTGAGACTTTGAATAAACTAGGTTATCATACACATAGAATATAATGAAGGAGTACAAGAATGGATGAAAGATCGTATTTCTCAATTACATGAACAAATTTGGATCATTGGTTAGATCAAAAGGCATTACCAAATACTCAAAATTCCTATAATGGTTCTAAAAAAATATATTTTCAATGTCTTCTAGATTCAACTGAATTTGATGATAGCCTAAGAAAAAATAAATCTTGGAAAAACACTTTCACCATTTAACTAATCATAAGATCATTAATTATGGGATGGGGATTTTTAGACCCATATGGGACTTTAGTGATAAAGGGGGTGAATTAGGGTATGAAATTCATTCTCATTTCCCCACATACCCATAAAACTCTCACTGTCTTAATTGACCTAGACCTCACTTATTAGTAGGGTCACTATTGTTTTCTCTTATTAAGCGATGATATGATTATATAGTGTGATTATTTTATCATTATAAAAATAAGATCAATGATTTTTCAATCTATATGAATTGATTATCATCCTTTAGAATATAGGAAAAGAAAGCACACAAGTCATAATAATTTTATTTGGTTCACCCACACTATGCATGAATTCACTACCTTGTTGATAATACATTGATTTTTTCTTGTTAATATTCACATTTCTCTTTTAAAAACTGGTTGTGAACATCACCATTGTAATAGCTTCATATTCCCTATTGCACTAGCCTTAATGGAATATTGAATTTATTTGGAAAGGTTTATAATGAGTGTAAATCACTTTTTATGTTATTCACCTAATGCGAATACCCAATACTCAATTTCATGAAACTCTAAAATAATTCATGAAACTATGAAATTTCATGAAAAGTTCCAATCCTTTATGAAACTTTTCACTTTAATGGAACTCAAAACCTTTCAAAAATCTTACCAAACATTCATGAAACCCACTTGGTTAGATTTACACAAGTCCTTTCTTAGTATAACTTATGTTATTTTAAATTCAAAAAGAAATAAAAACATTAATGCAATTCTTTCATGAATTCAGATCCTTCATATCTTCAATGAGTCAGGCTTTCTTAAATACGTGTGTGTGTGTGGGGGGGGGGGGTAATGACCTATTTATAGATGGTTCTACTCCTTCACATAACTTCCTCACTCATCAATTAATTTTCACAAAACACTTCATTCTCTTCACATAAGTCCATTTGTTCACAAAATTTCTAAGAATATATTATATTCTCATAAATTCCCTTTTACATGAAAATTATAGAAAAAAATTCCATTCATGCATGTCCTAGAAAACATGGCATCTTTATAGAACTTTTTGGTTTCACTGAACTTCAATTATTTGACATCAACTTTAACAAATAACTACTTCACAAAAATCCACCTTCATGGTCTCTCTACACTTTCATGATAACCTTTCATTTTTTAAATATGAATTGGAAAACTTCAAAGAACCACTTTCTTGAAACTTCGTGTATGTTTTCACAACTTTGAATCTTCATGAAATGCTTTCATGAATCACTAATATTCTATAAAAAATAATTATTTCACAAATTACATTCCTTTCTATATTTTAGTGTGGGAGTCTCAAATCTTTACTTTTTTGAAACTTTTTGAAACTTCGACTTCCTTCCATGAAACGTTTTTTACTTGTGTTAAAATCCTCCCTTTAACATATTTCATTGAGATGGCTTGGAATCCCCATGTTTGTGAAAATTTTGATTTGCGCGTGTCTTCTT
This sequence comes from Viscum album, assembly GCA_963277665.1. Taxonomy (NCBI): domain Eukaryota; kingdom Viridiplantae; phylum Streptophyta; class Magnoliopsida; order Santalales; family Viscaceae; genus Viscum; species Viscum album. The sequence goes on from OY728138.1 coordinate 1,834,996,491, forward strand.
CCTTTGATTCATTTTCTAATAATAAATTCACACATGCACTAAAACACTTCCAATACTATTATTTAATTAATATATCAAGATATTTGAAATCCTAGAACTTATCAATAAAATTTTTATAATGTCTCCCTATCTTGGTTGAAATATTTCTTCAATATCTTCAACCCATTTCTCAATATTATCATGATTGATATTCTAGGCTTAAACATTGCTTCATGTAATCCACCACTTTACCTCTATCAAGAACACCATATTTTTATGCAACTATCACCTCATTCTCTTTATCAACATTTATTATTTCAATATGCCACTTTCAATTTAATAGGAACACCATATTATCATGCAACTATTTACATGGTAAACAACAAATCCAACATGATCCACCACACCTTGTCAACGAAAACACTGCATCCAACACACCAACTCACCAGGGTTGATATTTATATGGTTGATAATGAATCCTACACACAAAAAATGGAAACACCAATTCTCATTGGTGTCCAATAATATATCTATTTGAATTTTTTGGTTGCACTTTCATGAATCCTTTGCCTCTATTTTAATGTCACCTGATAAAAATTTTTCGATACTAACTGTTCATGAATACCTATACCAATTATTGATTACTATTGGAAATCAATTTCAACTATTTCATATCATGTGGAACATAATAAAACCACTTCTTCAACCCCCTAGGTAACTAATTTCATTATAAACTCATTCTATGATTTATCGTGATTGAAAAAAAATCTTCAGCATCATGAGATTTATATCCTTCACTTCCTACTCCCCCTATAAAGTTATGATCATGAACAGACACAGATCCACAATCCTTTATTTACCAAAAAGAAACTACACATGGATTCACAGTCCTTTATTCTCCCTCTTTGATATCAAACCTAAAGTATAATTTTTACCATATGAACCAGATATAGAATCCTAAGAAAACTCATACCCTGGGAAATAGGGATAAAACCTTTAGAATTTTATTATTCTCCCCTTATTTTATTAATTTTAGAAAACATAATCTTTTAACCTTAATATATCATTGACATAATTCATAACATCATTTAACTCTATCTTCTTTATCAATGTTGTATATATGGGTATTTCTACTTCTCTCTATTTGTCAAAATGGTCCTTTCATTTGATAAGGAGATAAAATGCTCCCCATATGTTATGGAACTCCTCATGTTAGGCCCACTAGTTAGACCAAAAAATTAACTTCTTCCCTTACATAATTTCTTCACATATGACTACAGGTTTGAGTAACCTCTCTAGCTCAAAAAAATCTTTCATTTTTAGTTGTTTTCAATAAGATTTTCAATTAGTGAACTTATCACTTAGAAAAGAGACATCCATAAAACCTCTAATCCACCAATTTGAGACTTGGTATAGGAAAAAAGAGATAAATTTAATAACATCATCTCTATCCATTGAACTCAATTACTTCCATACATATCAAGTAGCCATAAAAATTTAGCTTCTTTCAAGGAAATATTCCAAGTTTCTTCTTCAACTTTAGACGCCAAACTGATACAAATTATTGAAACTGATACCAACTATCACAAATAATATCATGATGGATGATACCATTTGTTAAATCTTTATCGATATCAAATGTTGAAACAATTTATTGTTTATTCTTTTGAGATCACTTCCTAACATATACTTGGTAATTTATTTTTTTTCTCATCTGCATGGTGTCTTTCCTTTCTTGTTGTGTATACCATATATTAAATGTTTATTTCAAAACCCTTTAACTTTATCATATTTATCACCAAATAGAGAATTGAAATACATCATGAGATTTATCTATCCATAGTAACCACTGATATACTAAGAATAGTCAGATGAAATTTCATTTTAGATCGAAAGGAAATAAAACATGAGAGATTATTTTGTTGTTGCTTACCAATTTTTCTATCTTTAAGATTTTAAGTTAAAGAGATCAGGTTCTCTTGACATAAATGCTTCATGGTTCTTGGTACCACTTGACATAAATTAAAATATTAAATTTTAAATCCTAATGATAATCATTGTGAATCCTCATTACTGCTCTAATTATTCTTCTATTCTCATTCATTATGATTCCAAATATAGTAAAATTTCTATTTGTACTAATTTGAATCAGTTGGAACTCTAGAGCACATCCCAACACTAATTTTCATCTTTTGATGAAAATTCACCATGGATCATATCCCCCCTAAAACTTAAAACAATTCAATAATAGTTAATAACATTTAAACACATATAAATAGAGGAATATTTCACTTCCTAAAGTTGAGGAATGAGGATGGTCTTAATAAACCAACCCTTCAGTATCAAAAATTTCATTTTCCCTTTTCATAATTAATGAAAGAATTCCATCACCTTATAAAAATATTCTTATTCATGATCATTATTTATGGTAAGCTTCTTCAGTTCCTTGAAAGTGGCTCTCCTTTGAGTGACTCATCTTATAAAAAATTTATTTTAGATGCTTTCTTTAGACTTTACCACTCATATCTTGGGCCTTTCATTTTCTTCAAAAACCAAATGAAAAACTCTTCTTCCTTGTGTACTATTACTACTGAGGATCTTATTACATGTTACTGATTCAATCCTTATTTTCCATATCCTTTTTAGCTCTATTTATCCCTGTATAATTTATCAGTTTCCCAACCCATGTCTTATTTTGAGATTTCTCTTTCACAAAAGCATCTTTTGGTGCCCTTTTGGTTTTCCAAATATTCTTATTTTCATTCCAATAATCCTTCTGTTCAACATCATATTTGGAACACCTCTTAAAACTACTACCTTCTCATTTCTTGGTAACACCCATAGTTCTCTTCTTATCTTGTCTCATGGTATATTTTTTAATCCCACTCAGTCACGCCTCACATCTATCCTCTTTGAAAAGAAATATATCCACCTCATATATTTTCTTCTTTAGTCTATATTTCATTATATACCGATCCATCATTCTCATAGCTATAATATCTCCCTTATTTTTTTCTTCTAGGCTTATTTTATTTCTTTCCATGAGGTCCATCATGACTAAAATGATGTTGCTTCCTGATGAATCTTTTTTTAAGATCCATTATTTTCCTCCAGAGTGGCAAGTATAATCTATATTTTAAATTTTTTTTATTTTATAGAAATATTTATTCTCATTATTTATAGGAATGAAGGATTTACTTATTACACTTTTAGTTCTATTTTTTCTGTAGTTTCTATCCATATAACCCTAGTTAGAAAAAAATAAAAAACCTCCTATAAAAACCATACCTCATATAGTCATGCATTAGTTGAGATGTTTTTTTTCAGTATACTTACTTCTTACTTTGATCCCATTAACTTCTAGGAATACACTCATGGTATGTACCATGATTCCACAATAGTATCACTTAATGGATACCTTCATCAAAGAGGTGTATCTTTTAGTTTTGGAAAGATGTTTTTCTTACTTTTTGACTCCATATTTCCACATTTGTGGACTCAACTTGTTGATTCTCCCATGGGAGGGATATTATTTTTATTTTTTGAGGTTTTGAGCCTACCTCTAAGCTCCTTGATTTACTCATCCTTCTCCTTTAGTTGGGTTTCCACCTCTTTAAGACTTTAGATTACTTATTTTACATATTTTAACTTCCCTTCCAATATTTTATCTCCTTCTCCCTGACCATCTAATTTTTCCACTTCATGTGAAAGTTTATAAAGAAAATCACTTAGACTCTTCATCTTTTCACCCTTATTCATCATCATTTTGGGTCACCTTCACTTAACTAAACTTTTGGTTATCCGCAACTAACTCTACCATGTGTGAAGCCAATTCCATATTCTTGTCCCTCCAATTTTTAACCTCATTTGAGTCAAGGCACTTTTATTTGGAACCATATTTACACTCTTTCACTTTGGATGAAATTTCCTCTAACTACATGGATTAAGTATCATTATTATCATTTAGATCTATAGTAACACCAATTAGTATTTTATTAATGATTTTTAATTTTTTGACCTCATTTTTTAGCATTTCAACATGAATCCCTTGATATTCATTCTCCTTTCTCAGCTCCAGGTTTTCTTTCCTCAACCCTTGATCTGGATTCTCTAATATTTGGAAATATTTAAATTTTAATATTTTTATATCTCATCATTGTTAGTATTTCTGACATCACTTGGAATATTAGGATCCTCAGATAGTCCCATAATTCCATTTTATGAACAAGTAGATACACAATAAAATTTATCTATACCTTCTATTTGTGAGCTATTGGGATCCTTTAGATTGATCACACAATTCTTAAAAAATGTTCCATTATATATAATTACTTTGGAGTTATGATTCTACAGATTCTTTCTCTTTCCCATATTATATGAGAAGAAATGATTTTTAATACAGAAAATGATAAAATAAAAGAAAATAAAACAATATAAACCTACCATTTGATACCAATTATTGCACCTATATAGGAATTTAGTAATAAATTCAATGAGAGAGGGGGGTGGGGGTGAATCAGGGTATAAAACTTGTTTTTATTTTCCCATGTAACCATGAAACTATCACTATCCTAACTAATCTTGACCTCACTTATTATTAGGATTATTCTTGTGTTCACCTATTAAGTGATGATAAGATTACCCAGTGCACTTACCTTATCCTTATTCAGATAAGATCAATGATCACTCAATCCGCATGATTTGATTATCATCAAATATAATATAAGAAAAGAAATCACAAAATACATAAGAATTTTACTTAGTTCTCCCACACTAGGCTACATCCAAGAATCATACACTGCCATTATGTCGATGTGATGAAATCAACTAATAAATATCTAATGGTGGATTTAGGATAGGTCACTCCTATACCTAGGGTCACTCCCTTTATAATATTTAGGGTTGTATCACTACCACCCAAGGGTCAATCCCTTTGGTTTCTCCCTTTTTTCACTACTTTAGGAGGGAAAACTATTTGGATCACAAGAAAATGAATGAATTAAATGTCTTGTTGATGTAACATTGATTATTACTCATTTATCTTCACACTACTCTTTTAAAAACTGGTTGTGGATGTCACTATTGTAGAAGCTTCACTTTCCCTATTGAACTAGTCTTTAATAAATACCGAATTATTTTAGAAAGGTCTGTAATAAGTGTCAATCAATTTATATACTATTTTACTAATGAAAATACCCAATAATCACTTTTTTGAAACTCTCAAATCCTTCATGAAACTTTATACTTTTCAAACCTTTCCAATCCTTCATGAAACTGTTCAATTTCATGAAACTCACAAATTTTAATAAATCTTACTAAAATTTCATAAACCGTCTTGGTCACATGGAAACAAGTTATTTCTTCATGGAACTGATGTACTTATGAATTATTTTCATAAAAAACCTTCATGTAATTAATTCATTAATTATAAACCTTTAGATATTCAAAGAGTTAGGATTTCCTAAATTAGGGGTCAATGGCCTATTTATAGACATTACCACCCTCTATAAAACATTATTGCTTACCACCACATTTTCTTGAAACTATTCATTCAGTTTGTGTAAATCCATTTATTTCCAAATATTTTGATCATATATTTTATTCACATAACTTCATTTCTTTATTAAACTTTTTAGAAAAACATTTATTCACATATGCTTCAGGAAGACATGGAATATTTTCACAACTTTTCAAGTTTTCTAAACTTCAATGCTTTGACATCACCTTTAATGCACAACTACTTCATGAAAATCCACCTCCATGAGCTCTCCACACATTCAAAAAAACATTTACTTTTCTAAATATGAACAAGAAAACTTCAAATAAAAACTTTAATGAAGCTTTTTCCGTGTTGGTGAAAATTCTACTCTTCATGAATCTCTTTCAGGAATCACTAATATTTCCAAAAACAATCAATATTTCATGAATTCCATGACTTTTCCATATTTTAGTGAGGTAGTATTGAATATTCCCTTTTGAAAAACTTCATAAACACCTTCCACATTTCATGAATTTTTTTACTTATGAAAAAATAATTCATTTTCTATATTTCCTTGATATAGCTTAGAATCATCATGTTCATGCAACTTATGATTTGTGTGAGTATTATTCCTTTGCCTCATTTACCTATGCAAAATTCTTGAAAGAAACCAAAAATTTATAGAACTATTACTTTATTAATATATTATGGTCTTTATGGTCTTGGAACTTATATATAAAATTTTCATAATGATTCCCTATTTGGGTGCTCCTCTTTCTTTCATAGCTTCAACCCATCTCTTCGTATTATCATAATCGATTCTCGACTCGCACATTGTTTAATAGAATCTGTAAATTTTCCTTTATTAAGAACAATATCTTCTCATGAAACTATCACCTCATTCCCTTTATTAATATTAAATAGATAAAAAACAAGCTCTAGTGGTGTGTTTTTGGATTTTTATGCATTTTTAACCACCTTCAATAAGTTTCATGGCATTTTTTTAAACTATTGTAAAAAATAAAGACATTAAATATGAAATTATGGTTTTTTATTTTTTAATATGGTTTATGTTTTTGATGGTAAAATATGTTTTTAGTAGAAGTTTTTTTAAATCAGTGTCGAATTTTATTAGTGATAAATTTTCCAATGGTTTTATAAATTAGCGTTGGTTTTTTTTGTAGCATAAATATTGACCGGTGGTTAAAAATGACACTAAATTTGAAAATTTTCCTTATTTTTTGAAGGTTTTAAGCACTTATATTTATTCAAAGTAGTTAAGATATGATTTAAAAAAAATATAAATCACTGATTGATGCACCAAAATCTAATTTACAAGGAATATATACAATTATTTTTAATTATTATAATTTAAAAAATTAATAACATATATTCAACAATAAACATTCCATTACATATAATAAAACATAAATTACATTATAGTTTACAAAATTTAATGTTTCAAAAAATGGAAACAAAGACATGATTTATATATACTCTTACTAAGATGTATGTTCCTCACCCTCTATTACCCAGTCATGATGCTTCCCATTAACTCCTTCCCTACTTTCTGCCTCTGGTGCCTTCATTTAAAGTAGTTAACCACACATCAATAATGAGAATATTCAATGAATAATGAATAAAATTCAATGAGAACAATTTATGACTTGATCTAAATTCAGTTTAATTAATGGTACAATAATGAAATGAATAATTAGTTTTCATGCACATGCCCAAAATTATCAGAACATATGATAACATTAGTTGAGTTATAAGACACACAACATGGTAGGTATAGAAAAACAATATTTTATTATCATATAATATATTATTTTTATAAAAATATAGAATTCATTAATTCTAATACCTTTCTTTAGGATTAGATCTGGAATATTCTCGAACACTAAGACAACCTTTCCAAATTAGTTTCAAGTTATAACAACAATCTTAATGAATAATTATAGTTATAATTAAAATTATATTAATGACCAAACTCTATTAAAAAACTTAAAATTTATATACTCAAACTAGCATTTGATTATAATGAATTAATTTAAATTTTCAATGGCCAAAATTCCTTAAATTATCTTAAAACTAAACACACTCCATCTCATTAACATATTATTCATTACAATAATTTTCTCATACATGATTGAAAGTATAAACATCAACTTAGTATTATATTTTAAACCTATAAATGATTTTCTCAAAAAATTTCAATTTCATAACCTCTAAAAATAATCCTAAATAAATTTTTTTATACCAATTAAAAATCATATAATGTTATTAAAAGTTATCAATCTTATAACAATAGAAATGGTTCTATGGATAAATTATTTTCTTTGGAAACACTATCTCATGTACCACTTATTTTGATAATAACATTTATTTATACTATATAATTTAAAGAATTATTAAAATATTAAAATGTGGATTAATAAAATAATTGAAGACCAATTTTTATAAGAGATACTAAAGAAATATTTAAAGTCATTTAACTTAGAAAATTTATTGAACAAAAAAATAACTTCTAAATTGAAAAAATAAGTACAAATTTATGAAATTTTCTGATCATTTTGTGTCCTATCTAATTCCTTGACATCATTAGTAGAACTTATACACGTGGATGAAAGTGTATTAGGATAAGATAAAATGGAATAAAAAAAGTGTGCAAATTATGTGATGAATTATACCTTTTGTTGTAGATGAAGAATGGGAACCATGTGACGTAGAGCGAGTACTGACACTAAAGATATTTTAGTGTGACATACCTACAAAAAAATTCATTACATTTATTAATATAAAATAAAACAATCCTTTCATTTGTTAATATAAAAAACATTCATTTAATTTATTACTATAAAAAAACAACTTAGAAATTATATTCTTGTTTGGCCATGTTTTCATCAGGATCCATTGTTAACATTATTTTTTCTTTCTTCTGTTCATTATTCTTATTCTTATTCTTTAATCTATCTCACCAAACTAAAATTTTCATTATCATCAAGAAAAAACAATTCATTATATTGTATTTTATGGGGTTCACTGTCACAAATTAATTCACCTTCATCACCCATATCATACATGTCTCTCGGTTTCATGTGGACAAAAATACTACAACCATCATCCACTATATTATCATTACAATATACCATTTTTTCTTGGGAATCCATAATATATGGATCATGTTCTTCCTAATCACCAGTATCGATCAACTGAGTGAAATCTACATAAGTAAATTTTAATGAATCTTTCTTTATAATCCTATTAATATTGACCCAGTTACATCTAAATAACACAAATGAAAATTTCTCTTGATAATTTAACTCGATAAGATCAACTAACTTTCCATAGTAGCCTTGATTTGAAACTATTAATATTCCACTATTTTGTATTTTCAAACCTTCCACATGATCTACAATATGAAACTTTAAACCACCAATATTACCATCATTAAATCTCCCAGCATGCTTAAAAGGAATTTGAGAAAAAAATTTCAAATATTTGGATAGTTCGGTTTGATTATCACCATGAATTACCTATAGAAGTTGATATAAAATAATGTTATATATTTTAGATAAATGTAAACATATTCAAAATACATATTATATTAATAACTTACATGATGTGGAAACCAAATAATTTATTTGGTAAAATTTTTTGTTATCTCTGTCTCATTACGAGTTTGGATCCTAAGGATTCTTCTCATTTATGTCCTTAATTATTCGATATATGGATTACAAAATATTATTATTGAGTATCAAATATCTGTGTGCCTGTATTAACTAAATATCTATATATAAAAATGAATATATATTTTCTAACTTCTCAACCTAAATTTGGAAACATTGATGACTCATTATTAGCCCGCAATTGACTTGGATTATCATCAACACATCCCACTCAATTGAATCTTATCTCTATCGAATCCAAATACATTGAAACAAAGGTTAAACACACTTTGAAAAGGTAACCTTTCATAACATAACCTTTTAGATGATATTTATTTTTCACATAATACTTTAAATGACAAAGATACCTAATGATAAAAGGTAAGAAATTAATAAATAAAGTTTTTAAATATTAATAAAAAAATTATATTTTTAATGAAAATAATAATAAAATACAATACCTATGAATAGGATACATCCATCAATACTGCATAGGCCCTCCAATTTTATCTTCTTTGAAAAAATACACTGTCATATGAATGATCATTTGGAAAAATGTCAGAGGTAAGAACATCTCTAAATGACATAGCATTTGCACTATTTTTTCTTGAAGTTTATCAAATTCATTGGGGTTTAATTTATTCTTATAAAGTTGTATAAATAAAGTGAAAAAGTTAATTAAAATAGTGGTTAATTTATTGAGAAATAAATTATTCATTTTCAAAGGCAAAAACTACTCCATCAAAACATGTGAGTAGTGAATTTTCAATCCTTTTTTCTTATGGTGATTTAAATAAACACATCTTGAAATATTAGTATAATATCCATTAGTAGCTTTAAAATTTTTTAATATTCAAAGGAAAATATCTTTCTAATGGGTTTTCATTGCAAATATCACTTCTAGATACTTCCCATTATCATTTACCCATATATCACATTTGATATTGATCATTTCTAAATTCTTATAATCATTTAAATGATCCTTTGATTTTCCTTACTCATTAATAAATGTAGACAAAATATTATCACACACATTATTATCAATGTTCATAATGTTAAGATTATGATGTAAAAAAATTAAATTACCCATATTGAACTTTAAAAAATATTATCTTTTTATTCCATTGTCACACTCCAACTGTAACTGATGGTGTTTTAACTATTTTCCACTTAAATTTAGTTGAAAATATTATCCAAAACATATAAAAACATTTGATAATTGTTTCAAGATCTAAAATATTGATAATAATTTTGGTGGGAGCCTCAAATCATTTTTCCATTAAAAAGTGACTTGTTAAACCAAAATCTATGATTTGTATCAAATAAGATATGATGACACATGAAACAACACTTTTTGTAATAATGTATCCATTGAGACTCAAAATCAATGCTACAAACCAGACAAGCTAAACCAGTGTGCATATTCCAACCAGAAAAATTTTCTAGTCTGGGAAAGTCACTAATTTTCCACAAAAGGGTAGTATGTATTTTAAAAATTTTCATTATAGGTTCATCATATTTTTCTACACCATAATTCTATAACTCTTGTAATTATTGAATAAGAGGCTAAAAGTAGACATCAGTGCCATTTCCAGGAATTTGAATTCTATGAATAATCATTGATATGGTGAATGAAGTCTGTTGCATACAAATCTATGGAGATAGATTATAAGGGATCAAAACAACTGGACAAATGCTATAGGTGTGACTTAAAGTCCCTAAAGGATTGAATCCATCAAATGTTATTCCCAAATTTATATTTCTTGGATCAGAAGAGAAATCCAGATGTAATGAATTAAAATTCATCCTAGATTTTTAATCTTTTAGATGTCACATGAGTTCATCATAATTATTATGAAAGGTATGCCACTTCATATGCTTAGTAGTTTTATATAAAAAACAATATTTTCAACCACATTTTTAATGGGATGTAAAATAGAACCTTCACACCAATTTTCTATTTCTATTTCTTTATGGTAGTATGTAGATTCAAACTGACATCATTATTTGTTGATTTCTTTATAAAAGTACAACATATTTTTTACTTTTATATATTTGAATATTTTTTTCAAATAAATTATACATTCATCAAGAGATGCACATATATTTTTGTTATTGAGTCCAAGATTTTTAATAATCTTCTTCATCACATAAAACGATACAGGGATCTTAGCTTCATCAAATGCATCACAAAACAATTCTAATGTGATGGAATTTTATTTATTTATAATTCTACATCAACATTTGATGTGGTACAACTTCAAAAGAAAAGATAATTTTTAATATTAGAAACTTAATTCATACAATTCTTGATTTCTGTCTTCAAATAATTTAGAAAACTCAGTTGTTTTCTTAGTTGAGTTTTTCCTTGTATTGGTTTCCTCCTAATCATCCATCAATACGCCATCATCTTGATTAGGTTATCCAGTAGTTTTAAAAAATTATTAACATCTACAAAATCAATAACTAAATCAAATAATGTGTTATATTATTGATGTAATTTCCCTAATATACCAAAACATCATTTATCAAGTTTTTTATTTCATTATACACCATTTGAGATTTGACTTGTTCAATTTTTATGTATACAAAACTACTCAATTTTTCCATAATTTTTGATTCTATATGAGAAATATGACACATATAATAAGGAGGAATGTAACACCCCGAGCTTCCACGATACACTTCTCATTCAATAATGCAATAGCTTGCATTGTACGCAACTTCGAGTTTTAACACACCGCGACTAATCAAAATAGCCATTATGAATAGTAATACACACTTTTTGAAATTATATATATTTTATATTTCAAAATTGACTTCATTTTTGGATTCGAAATGTCGAAATTAGCCTATGTTGAATTTTTTGTAATTTTCTGAGAACTTCCAAATTTTTATGAATAGTGAAAAATACTTAAAACAACGTTTTTAATAAAAATAATTTATAGTGATAAATTATAATATTGAGTGGTTTTAAAGTGTAATTATAATATATTTTTACCATTTTATCCAATTGTGGTCATTAGAATTAATTTCACTTTGAAATTGGACATAAACAATTGTCAATCTTTTGATATATATTGTTTCTAAAAAACACGCTATTTGTTGTGACAGCAGGAATTAATTATGAAATTAATTATTGAAACTTATATGTTTAGAATTTTTTAAAATAGACATCATTTTTGAATTTGGAATATCAATTATATCTTAGGGTGAAATTTTGGCATTGTTCTGAAAAACTTCAATTTTTGATGAATAGTGAATCCACTAAGTGGTAGTTAAAAAACTGATTTTTCGTTTAAATGAAACATTACCAATTCAGTGTTTTGATTTTCAAAAATCTGACATAAATGGTTGTCATTAGGAAGTAAAATGTGGTTCAATGGGATTAAAATAATTTTTGGTGAATAGTAACTTTTAAGTTTAATTAATCGCAATTAAAGGTAATTAGTGAAATTTAAGGTAAAAATGATATTATAAAAATATGAAATGACCTCGACACTTGTCCTAAACCTATTGGATGAGTCATGGAAGACCAAGAAAATACATGGGTCAACTTGGGGACCCCATGGAGACACTTTGGTAGGAAAATGACATAAATAACTTTTATTTAAAGTTAAAATAAAAATGTCACAAACATAAGTTGTTTTACTAAAACAATTTTTAAATGGGGTTATAAAAGTCATATGTTTGACTATAAATATTCATTAGAAAGAAAAAAAGATTTCCTACATCATGATAATTGTTTTATAATTTTTATACATTAAATAAAGTAAATTATTTATGACACCATGATGATGCCACGATTACCTCATTAATTAACGATTTAAATAAAATGAAAGGATAATGTAAAATATAAGGCTTACACTTGTAAAAAACCTATTGGATGAGGTTATTTCGAACCCTTATCACCTTAGCCTCTAAATATATCATTGTGGGACCTTTATAATCCGAAAATCATTTCATAATAAAGTAACATTTCAATCTTTCCAAGAGTGCCCCTCCTCTCCTCTTATAAAAGGCCCCCACCACTCCCACCTTATTCACACCTTCAAGCCATTTGGATCGGCAAAACTCTACCCAAATACTCTCCCAAATTCTCTCCCTTACTCCTAGAAGCCTAAATTTGGGCAGAAGTCTACCAAATCAAGCCTTTGTCTCAAATCAAAAAGAGTTACCCGATTTTAAGGTAATGTCTTCGCTTATGTTATTTTATTTTATTTTGCTTATCCAACCCCCTAAAATCTTTTTATTATTTTCTTTTGTAACAAAAACAGTATCCTAAATATACTAGGATGTTGTTATAAGAATTATTCGAGCTACAATTGCACACACCTACATCTAATGGTTAAAGAACATACAGTTTCTGTGGATGGCGAATTTCTGCCTCACGAAACAATGATTGTTCAACACTCATATAACACCTTCAAAGGTGGCCATTAAGATGTCAATATATTTATACATAGTATATAATATGTTTTTGTTTTACTTAAGGTTCTGTATTTTTCATTTATGGAATACCTTTATTGTTTCCATTATGGGTAAACACGATATTTTCATTTTAGGAAGTGCAGACTACCGCCCCCTCAAAGTGATTTGAATCATTAATGCCATATGTGGATGTATAAAGGATGGAGTAAATGATATTATATATGATATTATACTGGAATTATAATACACCTTTATATCATTATTATTTCATTAAATACAAAATAGAAATGAAAGTAGCGTTCATGCGTACGTACGGCTTACCGTCTCTATGAACGGTGCATTTCATTTCTTACCTCTAAACATTATGGAATATTATAAATGCATGTATATACTGGATATATATGAGATATATGATATCTATATCATGAATATAATTTGAGATATAATGGATATTTCACCACATGAACAACTTGTAATTATAAGAAGTTTATTTTTGACTCAAGTACCAAAGATCTACAAAACGACCGTTATTAACTTAAATAAATACATAATGTTCATAACATGGTAATAAGTGATATAAAAGGAATAAAAAACTTGAAAAAAGTTTCTTAAGAAATTATAAATTAACTCTAGTTTATTATTCAGGAGGTTAAATAACGGTCGAGTCAAGACATGACGCAAGGTAAAGGAACTTCTTAACCCAATTTCCATTCTTTGGGTTAATCTCCTACTTTCAAATTATGTCATGATATTATTATGTACTATCTTGTATTTGTACTTTCTATATGTGTAATTATAGTGAATACACATAATAGATCCATTTTATTTAAAAAATGATATTTGTAAGGGACTTCGTCTCAATCTCCTTTCATTGAGGCATATTTGGTTTTATACACAACTTTCTTTTATACGGTGTATAAACACCTTTGACTTTTACCTTTATTAAAAAGAAATATTTTTATAAAAAGCATTTACTAAATGACAAAAGGGAATGTTTTTGACGTATGTATGTGACGACAATGACTTCTCTGCCTCCGTGACCATTATTTGAGTTTCGGCTTCCTCTACAAGCCATACCTTTTTTTTAAAAAGAAAAATAAATACCATGTTTTACTTTTCTTTTATTTTGGTATTGAAAATGGTTTTGAAAGTGTTTTTATTATATCAATGTGTTGTATTGATATCTTGTGATTGAAATGCGGAAATGTTATGTTTCCTTTATGCATGTTTTATGTGATACGATTATGTTATGGTTTATGATATGTTTAAACCTGTTCATATGAGGAATGCATTGGACTTAATAAGTTACAGGTGGAGCCCGCTATAGCTCCTCGATGCATTGGCAGGTCTCTTGAGACAAACTAGTGTCTTGGCACAAGGCCTTGACAAAATCTTATTTGTGGTCTTGGCACGAGGCCTTGGCTACGTGGTTATGATAGTCTGGCATTATGCATTCCATCATTATGAAAATGGTTATTGATATTGCATGTGATTATTCGACCAGTAGAATATCCATGTGAATAAGTAAATGGAATTATCTCATGTTACTTTTGCCATATTATGTTGAAGTTCAAATTTAAAAGGCTTTTGTTTTAGTTATACATTGCCTTAAATGTTTATGTTTATTGATGAAAGCTTCCACTATATTGTTATCCTTACTGAGCATCTGAGCTCACCCCTTTCAATGTTTTAATTTTTCCAGGATGTGATGAAGTATTATAGGAATGACCTGCAGGGATAGTATGAAGGGGATATGAGTGTGGAAAATGGAGACTGTTATTTTAGTTTTTCACTTTGTGATGTAATGTAACATTTATAAATGCATCTAGTGTTTCCAAGGCTACTAAACTAATCGGTCTTTCGAGACTTGATCTTTTGTGATCATGCCAATGCTACGAAGTAATGCACCGACTCTAGGTAACTGGGGTCAGGGTGTTATAGTTGGTATCAGAGGCAGTTTAGTACTAACCTTGGAAGCTATATTTAGATAAACTCTGATTAGAGAACATAGCCCAAAGATAGACTTTAAGGATTAGTATAGAAGAACTTCCTAGAATTTTGGTATTATAAAGATTTTTTGAGTTTTCTGAGCAATACATCCCTGTCTGGATACGAGCAGGTAGAGGCGGCTCTGGCATAGATGTAACTAGGGGTAAAACCCGAAAACACCGCTTTGAGCTAGACTCGAACGGGAACTGGTGCACGACAATGGGCCTTGCTGCACTCTTGGTTACGACACTCCCGGGGGATATGCTTAGGATAATTCTCATTTTCTTTACAAACCACTATGAAGGGTTATGAGTATATACTTCCTCAAAGAAAACTTTTTTTATGATTTTGGATTATATCCATAAATAGTTCAATTTATGTTAAGTATTTTACAAGTATGGAATTATGTATTTTGATTCGTAAACTAATCTAGTTTATGCCATTATTTAGAAATGGTGCCTAGTGGAAGGAATGAAAACCGTATCAATGCACACACTCCATATAGGGATTGACCTCCTACTCAAGATAATTATTGTGGAGCTGGAGATACAATTAGTGCTGATCAACTTATTACCATACTGGGACAACTCACTCAGGTTATGAATAATAACCTTACTCGTATGGAGCACCCTGATCTGCAACGTGGAGGATCATTGTTAGACCGCTTCATGAGGCAACAACCACCAAAATTTAATGGGGGTATAAATCCATTAGTAGCTGAGCAATGGATAAACTCCTTAGAGAAAATATTCCACGCCTTGGGGAGTAGCTAAAGGGAGAAGGTTATCATGGCAGTTTACCGCCTCACTGGAGATGCCGATCAATGGTGGTCATTGATTCAAAATACAAAGGAAGATGAAGAAGTATCAAGTATGGAATGGAGAGAGTTCAAAGATCTTTTCTTAGAAAAATACTTTCCACATGACCATCGAGTAGATATAGAAAGGTAATTTCTGAGTCTGAGACAAAAGGAGGATGAGAATGTCGCAAAGTATGAGGCTAACTTTACAAGGTTAGCGAGGCATGCAGCAGATTATATACGTAACCCAAGAAGTAAGATTGATCATTTCTTTGATGGGTTAAAACCATTTCTCCGTCAAGCTTTAGTATCCCAATCTTTCTCAATATACGAAGATATAGTCTCGTGTGCTATCAAGACAGAAAAAAAATTCTCTAAGTCTTATGACAATAAAGTAAAGCAAGAGAAGAAGAGAATGGTGGAACAAGAGACGGATAAAGGGAAAAAGGGAAAGAAGGATTTTACATTATGTGATAATTGTGGGAAGAATCACCCTGGTACTTTCCTAAAAGGAATGGGAGTTTGTTATAAATGTGGAGAAAAAGGTCACCAGGTGCACGATTGCATGGGAAAGAAAGAGGCTCTAAATGTTGAATGCTACAATTGTAGAGAAATGGGGCATTATGCAAATGAATGTCCTAAGCGTCAGGGAAACTTACCTCAGAAAAGGCCAAGGGATCAAGGCCAATCTTATGCTGTGACTAAAGTTGAAGCGGAATAATTAATGTATTGGTGCTTTTGGACTCATGGATTATATTCTGGTTATTAGAATAATGTGATATATATATAAGGATTGTACTCCGGTACATGTTAATTTCATTAAGGTTTTAATATGATGAAGGTAATCATATTTTTGTATTTGAAAATGAGAGAAACTTTACCTTGTCTGAGGAATCTGATGATACAATTGATTTTGGAATTTAGAGACCTTTTAGAGAAAGTCTGGATAGAGGTATTTTGGATAACTATAAAGGTTGGAATGGATTAAGTTGAACCTTGGATAGTATTGTTTAAGGTTAAAACATTTCTGAAGATTACTTTGGGAATATTATAATACTATATTTTTAGGAAAAGGACAACCTGTAGGTCAGGGGATAAGCCATCGCGTCGGACAAAGCTGCAGGAATCGAACTCACAACCATAGTGCGATAGGCCTTTATTACCTACAACTAGCCTACAGGAAGTCCCTAGTTATTACAAAATATTTTTCCTAATCTAAATGGTATGTGGTAATATTTAGAACCTTATACAATTAGGATAAATATAATATTTTTGAGTTCTGTTACCATTTGGAGTGAAATATGGGTTTGTGGTGAAAATTTATTAAAGAATGAAAGTATACATAACAAGTATGTATATTCCCTTACGTTCTTAGTAAATATCCTAAATAAATTCCTCAACTTTATAAAAGGTAACTTAAAACAAAAACGTTGCCGGTTAACTTTTCCAACTAGGGATTCAATGACCGTTTAACCAATCACAAGTTTGTGATTTTCTTATGGTTAACATTCTCCTAATCCAGTTTTCTACAAATCTCCATTAGACCTTGATGGTTTGTTTTTCTTCCATATCCATATTTTCATAGAATCCTACTATGGGCTATCTCGGGTGACCTTTGTACTTCTCTTTCTTTATTTTAATGTTATATTTTTATTAACCTTATTTCCGATGTGGGTTTTCCACAAAGGTATTTTCTATTTTCAACCTTTTATTTTCAAAGAAAAATTTCAAATTGCGAGGACGCAATTTATTGAAGGAGGGGAGAATGTAACACCCTGAGCTTCCATGATACTCTTCTCATTCAATAATGCAATAGCTTGCATTGTACGCAACTTCGAGTTCTAACACACCGCGACTAATCAAAATAGCCATTATGAATAGTAATACCCACTTTTGGAAATTATATATATTTTATATTTCAAAATGGACTCCATTTTTGGATTCAGAATATCAAAATTATCCTATGTTGGATTTTTTGTAATTTTCTGAGAACTTCCAAATTTTTATGAATAGTGAAAAATACTTAAAACAACTTTTTTAATCAAAATAATTTTTAGTGATAAATTAGACTATTGAGTGGTTTTAAAGTGTAATTAGAATATATTTTTACCATTTTATCCAATGGTGGTCATTATAATTAATTTCACTTTGAAATTGGACATAAACAATTTTCAATCTTTTGATATATATTGTTTCTAAAAAACATGCTATTTGTTGTGACAGCGGGAATTAATTATGAAATTAATTAATGAAACTTATATGTTTAGAATTTTGTAAAATAGACATAATTTTTGAATTCGGAATATCAATTATAGCTTAGGGTGAAATTTTGGAATTGTTCTGAAAAACTTCAATTTTTGATGAATAGTGAAACCACTAAGTGGTAGTTAAAAAACCGATTTTTTGTTTAAATGAAACATTACCACTTCTGTGTTTTGATTTTCAAAAATTATACATACATGGTTGTCATTAGGAAGTAAAATGTGGTTCAATGAGATTAAAATAATTTTTGGCGAATAGTAACTTTTAAGTTTAATTAATCGCGATTAAAGGTAATTAGTGAAATTTAAGGTAAAAATGATATTATAAAAATATGAAATGACCTTGACACTTGTCCTAAACCTATTAGATGAGTCATGGACTACCAATAAAATACATGGGTCAACTTGGGGACACCATGGAGCCACTTTGGTAGGAAAATGACATAAATAACTTTTATTTAAAGTTAAAATAAAAATGTCACAAACATAAGTTGTTTTACTAAAAAAAATTTAAATGGGGTTATACAAGTCATATTTTTGAATATAAATATTCATTAGAAAGGTAAAAAGATTTAATACATCATGATAATTTTTTTTATAATTTTTATACATTAAATATATTAAATTATTTATGACACCATGATGATGCCGCGATTACCTCATTAATTAACGATTTAAATAAAATGAAAGGATAATGTAAAATCTAAGGATTACACTTGTCAAAAACCTATTGGATGAGGATATTTCGAACCCTTATCATCTTATCCTCGAAATATATCATTTTGGGACCTTTAGAATCCAAAAATCATTTCATAATAAAGTAACATTTCAATCTTTCCAAGAGTGCCCCTCCTCTCCTCTTATAAAAGGCCCCCACCACTCCCACCTTATTAACACCTTCAAGCCATTTGGCTCGGACAAAATCTGCCCAAATACTCTCCCAACTTCCCTAACTTACTCCTAGAAGCCTCACTTTGGGCAGAAGTCATCCAAAGGAAGCCTTTGGCTCAAATCAAAAAGAGTTACCCGATTTTAAGGTAATGTCTTCACTTATGTTATTTTGTTTTATTTTGCTTATCCCAACCCATAAAATCTTTTTATTCATTTATTTTGTAAAAAAACCAGTATACTCAATATAATAGGATGTTTTTATAAGAATTATTAGAGCTACACTTACACACACCTACATCTAATGGTTAAAGAACATACTGTTTCTGTGGATGGCGGATTTCTGCCTCACGAAATGAAGATTGTTCAACACTCATATAACACCTTCAAAGGTGTCCATTAAGATGTCACTCTATTTATACATAGTATATAATATGTTTATGTTTTACTTAAGGTTATGTATTTTTCATTTATGGCATACCTTTATTGTTTCCATTATGGGTAAACGCAATATTTTCATTTTAGGAAGTGCGGACTACCGCCCCCTCAAAGTGATTTGAATCGTTAATGCCATATGTGGGATGTATAAAGGATGGAGTAAATGATATTATATATGATATTATACTGGAATTATAATATACCTTTATATCATTATGATTTCATTAAATACAAAATAGAAATTAATGTAGTGTTCATGTGTACGTACGACTTACCGTCTCCATGAACGGTGCATTTCATTTCTTACCTCTAAACGTTATGGAATATTATAAATGCATGTATATACTGGATATATATGAGATATATGATATCTATATCATGAATATAATTCTATATATAATGGATATTTCACCACATGAACAACTTTTAATTATAAGAAGTTTATTTTTGACTCAAGTACCAAAGATCTACAAAACGACCGTTATTAACTTAAATAAATACATAATATACATAACATGGTAATAAGTGATATAAAAGGAATAAAAAAATTGAAAAAGTTTCTTAAGAAATTATAAATTAACTCTAGTTTATTATTCAGGAGGTTAAAGAATGGTCGAGTCAAGACAGGACGCAAGGTAAGGGAACTTCTTAACCCAATTTCCATTCTTTGGGTTAATCTCCTACTTTCAAATTACGTCATGATATTATTATGTCCTATCTTGTATTTGTACTTTATTTATGTGTAATTATAGTGAATACACATAATAGATCCATTTTATTTAAAAAATGATCTTTGTAAGGGACTTCGTCTCAATCTCCTTTCATTGAGGCATATTTGGTTTTATACACAACTTTCTTTTATACGGTGTATAAACCCCTTTGACTTTTATGTTTATTCAAAAGGAATATTTTTATACGAAGCATTTACTAAATGACAAAAGGGAATGTTTTTGTCATACTTATGTGGCGACAACGACTTCTCCGCCGCCGTGACCATTATTTGAGTTTCGACTTCCTCTACAAGCCATACCTTTTTTTAAAAAATAAAAATAAATACCATGTTTTACTTTTCTTTTATTTGGGTATTGAAAATGGTTTTGAAAGTGTTTTTATTATATCAATGTGTTGTATTGATATCTTGTGATTGAAATGTGGAAATGTTATGTTTCCTTTATGCATGTTTTATGTGATATGATTATGTTATGGTTTATGACATGTTTAAACCTGTTCATATGAGGAATGCATTGGACTTAATAAGTTACGGGTGGAGCCCGCTATAGCTCCTCGATGCATCGGCAGGTCTCATGATACAAACTAGTGTCTTGGCACGAGGCCTTGAAAAAATTTTATTTGTGGTCTTGGCATGAGGCCTTGGCTACGTGGTTATGATAGTCTGGCATTATGCATTTCATTATTATGAAAATGGTTATTGATATTGCATGTGATTATTCGACCAGTAGAATATCCATGTGAAGAAGTAAATGGCATTATCTCATGTTACTTTTTCCATATTATGTTGAAGTTCAAATTTAAAAGGCTTTTGTTTTAGTTATACATTGCCTTAAATGTTTATGTTTATTGATGAAAGATTCCGCTATATTGTTATCCTTACTGAGCATCTGAGCTCACCCCTTTCAATGTTTTAATTTTTCCAGGATGTGATGAAGTATTATAGGAATGACCTGCAGGGATAGTATTAAGGGGATATGAGTGTGGAAAATGGAGACTATGTTATTGTAGTTTTTCACTTTGTGATGTAATGTAACATTTATGAATGTATCTAGTGTTTCCAAGGCTATTAAACTAATCGGTCTTTCGGGACTTGATCTTTTGTGATCATGCCAATGCTACGAAGTAATGCATCGACTCTAGGTAACTGGGGTCAGGGCGTTACAAGGAAATTGCTTCAATATCAAGTGATCAAATACTTAATATCTCTTAAACCATAATCTAAATTTTCAATTAGTATATAGACATTTGATTCTTCTATTTATAGATCAATTTTAAAATGAAAAATCCAAAAACATATTCAAACCTGTAACATAATGAGATATATTCTAATATAAGGTAATCCATATTTTATCCTTATGAACTTTATTTCCTATACTATAAAATTTATAATATAATTATATTATTATATATAAAAATAAAATATATTTAATTTAAAAACGGAATAATTGACCTCAAAAAACCCCTGAAACACAAATATTTTAGAAATATACTAAACTGCAAGCATTAAAGGAGAATTAGAATAGGTTAATCATTAAACCTAATTAAATTTAAGAATTATTCCCTAAAATTATGAATATACTAAAATATCTATGATTAGGTAAAATAAAATATGATAAATGTCACTGCAAATTATGGATAAGGACTGGTGGCATATAGGTAGAGAGGAAATCACATAGGGAGATCTAACATCGAGGCCAAGGCTGATTGATGGGGCCGAGTGGGGGTGGGGGGAGGGAGGTCGTCAATCATTGGTGAGGGGAGGCCGAGCTTAAGAGGAGGGGTGATTGTAGATGTGAGGGAGGTAGAGAGGGACTTGTTTTTTTTAAAACCCCATAAAAATAGTTTTTAATACTATTTTAAAATTCATTTTAAATTTAATTAGAAATAATTTTTTAAACTGCCACTAAATACTGATACTTTTACAAGGCATCACTAAAAAATGGATGAAGAGTATTTAGTTGTGGTTTTATAAACCACCACTTAAAAACCACCACTTTTACTATATTTCTTGTAGAAATTTTTTAATATAATCTACCACTTTACATATAATGGGAAAACCATCCTCTAATTCAACTATTAACTTGGTGAATAATAAATCCAATGTGCTTCACCTAACCATGTCAATGGTAGCACCACATCCAACACACCAACTAACCAGGGTTGATACTAATAGGGTAAGAAATTAATCTAAAAACCAATACATGGAAACATAAATTATCATTAGTTTACAACAAGGATATTGATTTTTTATCATCACTTGATCATCTTCTGATAGTCTACACACAAACATAGTCTTCCACCAAATTTGTTAATGAAAAGAATTGGATCACCCCAAGGGGAAGGTCTTGATTAGACAAAACATTTTTCCTCAATCACCTCACACTAAATCTTTAATTATCATAATTATTTTAGAACAATATCACATGAAATAATCAATATAGGATCTATTCTAGGTATTAAATTAATGATAAACTCCACTTACCACTTTAGAGGAAGGCTTGGAAAATATTTACGGAATATATCAGGATAAAAGTCTACCATTAGAGGTAATTTATAATTTTACCTCTATCCTTATGACCTAAGAAATAAAACTATCATTTCTATATTGATTTCTCAAAAAATACTTAATTAAGACCAACTCATCTAGCTTTAAACTCTTACTCCCCTTAGAGGGTGTACTAGGTGACGATTAGAGATGAAAAAAACCATCCTCTATGATAACAATAGATATTATCCCTAAACCAAGTTAACCAGTCAATTACTAAGATAAAATAAAAATATTGTATGTTTAAGAACATCATATCCCATATATTCCAATAGGAGTCTATGACCAAAGCACAAGATAGGCATTTCCTTGTCCTCTCAATTCTCTTTCTTAGAGGAGTGTTATATACCATTAATGAGGGTAATGTGTCTAATTTAATTTTAATAAGTATGACCGGTCACTAAAAAATAAAATAATGTGAAACATCTATATCAAAAAGTGTATAATCTAGAGTAAAGGACACTAGAATAATAGTTCTTATGGTAGAAGACTCGTCTTATTACCATTTGTGGATTGATTTGAAACATGAATGTTGCTATAACACTAAAAATAATCCTAATATAAAAATACCTAATTATATGAATACATAGATACTTATTAATTTTTACCACCACACTGGATTCCCTAAACTAGACTTCTAGAAGGTGGTTGATTACCTCTGGAAGACTACACAACTAACTTGTCCTGAGATTCCTTGGTTTAATGAAGTCATGACCTAACACTTTATAATATAATGTAATTGAAAAACCTTTAAAGATGTTCATAATAACCACAAGTATGAAATTGATTCACATTGAAAATATAGTTAGGATTTACATATCCTATTTATCTATACCAATGGAAATATATAAAAGGTCTCCTTGTGCTAGGAGATGGAGTCACAATACTTCCCTGACTACCTTGAAAAGATCCACCTCTGCTGCTATCCTATTATTTACAATTTTAGACACTATAGGATCTATCACTTATAGTTTATCTAGGTAATAAGACACCTAATATCAATCCTACTTTAGAACCCATCTTATCATGGACAACTTTTTTCATGACTTTAAAGAAGGTAAGAAAATTAAAAAGAACCACATGGATCTATAGTGGATCATTTAAACACATTTTAAACCTAATTTATTTTAATTTCGTATCTTTGATAATGTACAGATAAAAGTAAATAAAATCTATGAATTTAGTGGAATATTCCATGGTAGAAATATGTCCCTATCTTAGATCCATGAATTCCAAATCCTTTACCTGACATAGAATGTCGGGGTATAATTTCTTGAAAAATAAATCATGAAATTTATTCCATGTAAGACCCTAATCCTTTTCATTCTTGGGAATCACATCCCACTATTGGTGTGATATGCCTTCTAACATTAAGGTGGCTAGTCTAAACTGGTGTTTCTATAGATTTTTGATGCTTTTGAATATGTAATAAAGGATATCGATCCATTCCTTAACTTCTTGAGGAGACACATCACCCTGAAATGTTATAGGGTGATGTAACTAAGAGTCCCTAATGATATATGATGTTATATATTCCCTTCAAGGATCTCCCTAACTAGCATACTAAAGTATCTAAACAAGTCCCTTTATGACTTGAGGGTCAACTATAGGTTGTATGGGTAATGCATTCTCATCCGCCCCTTTCTGCATGACAGGTGGTGGTTGTAAAGGCAGAATTCTCTACAATTAGGTAGAAAATTAATTTAATACCTTTCTAATAATATACAACTCAAAGTTTAAAACTTACTATAAAGGTTAGGTCTAACCTCATTCTTCTCTCCCTTACTTATATTTATTAATATAATTTTTGTTTTTAAAATACCATTCATAGGAATTTTTAAAAAAGTTTAACAGGTACAAGATATCATTTTTAATAATTTAAAACATGATTGAAGCATTGGATATAATAAAATAATTATAAAAATGTTAAAAAGGGTTATCAAGAAAAAGAATTAATTATAGAACCATACTAACCTAATCACCACCAACAAATACATATGAAACAACTATTTATTTATTATTGATGTTTCAGGTAATATAAGTCATTAATCTATTTTGAGAATAAAAGATATAATCATGCATATTCAATTAGAAAATATGACATGTTACCCTACACGTTACTATATATTAATGCATAACATGATGCATGTACTGAAAAACCTAGGAAAAACTCAAAGGAGAAACAAAAATTAATCCAAGAATAACCCTAGTGAGTTAATTTTCCACTATAACAATTTTGGTCAAGCATATTTATGGGTTATTTCTTGAGTATTGACATTCCTATCTTCTGAATACTCACATTGGCATACCAAAGAGCCTCCTAAGTAAGATTTGATACTATTTTGTAATGATTGTGACCTGAATGGTATCAGAACTGGCCACCATAACACCTTAGGTGAACATATTAGTTGTAAGATGTTATTATAAACATTGAGGGTTTAAGAACACTAATATGGGATATGGTTTGACATTCTAAATCATCAGAATATTTAATGGTCATGTTTAAATTTTTACACAACCCTTTTAGATAAATAGATACATAAACCAATATGTAGACATATGTCGATGGGGTACTTGTTTATAGAGCTATCTAGATAATGAATTTCATGATACCCACATGCATATATATTCCCATACACACCATTCTAAAAACAATTTTAAAATCCACTATGTATATAAAACTAGAATAAAACCATATATACATATAAGGTGCAAACCAAACAAGACCCAAGGGAAAAAATATGAGAAGTTTTAGGAGGGAAACTCCCATGTTGATGGTCATGAGTAACCTTAACACATGTGCCTAGTCTTCCAATATAATGATCAAAAAGTGACCATCCATACTCTATACTCCAGGTGTAGCTATTTCCCAAACTTTGGTGCTTCACACTTATCTGTTTCATGTGTAAAAGTTCCTGTAAACATATATAAGAACTCATATAGGACATGCGTATAGAAATTCATGGTAAGTGGTTTCCACCCCATACCTCAATCACATGCCATAATCTAAAGAATACATAATAACAATATAGAACCACAAAAATGAACAACATGTTAAATTAATACAATTTAACATGGATAAAACATAATATAATAAATTACCTATATTGGGATGATCCATAACTGACATACCTACTTTAGGCATAACATAGAATCAGAGATGACACATCTACTCTATCCTCTATAAGAGGAAAGTAATACACATGTATATATATAACATGTGTGTGTAGAGAGAGATATATAGATAGAATGAGAGAGATATTTTTATATATATACACTAGATTTAGGGTGAAATATCTATCTCATTTAGGGAAATAGAATCATGTATATCATATTTAGTGAAATATTGTTTCTTATCTCTTCAGGAATAGAGGATGGGGTATAATATATTTGGGGAATTATGATTCTATCCCATATCATTAACCTATCCATTGATATTAGGTGTACCCGATCACCTTTTCTCTAACTAGACAATACCCCATTCCATAATGAATTACAACCAATGAATATACAAAGAAAAAAAGGTCACTAAACATATAATCATATCATTTAAATATAATTGAAGAGAAAAAAAAACTTTTAATATGATAGAAAACAACTAAAAAAGGCTTAGATAATATACCATCATCATACTAATCAATAACTACTTACTTAAAATTCTATGAAAATAACCAAATAAAGATAATGTCAATAGATTTAAAATAAAAACATTTCCAAAATGTTAAACAGAACCCATAATGGAAAAAATAATTTATTTTTTTAAAAAAAATTCATAAAATAATCTATTAATTTAATATGTCCCATTTTTAATCTAGTACACTTGGTCCCAAACCATTTCTAGATCAAAATATTAAGAGTATGTGAGGAGGATGGGGTTTACCTAAAAAATTAAATATAGTAAATCCCTTTGAGGATATAAGGAAGAGGAGATTCCACTAAAAGATCAATCGACCTGCCTAACATATGGGATTTAAGGTTTTAGGTCATTTTCATTTAGGGATGATGAATCTAGAAAGTAAAACCATAATATCACCTTTGATTCACATTAGCTAATCCCCCATAGTAACTTGATAAAATAGAAATTGATAGAATATAAGAGTGTCAAAATACCTAAAATGGCAAGACAAAGGTATACACATACTTCCCTAAAGGGAATATAATAAGAAGATATTAGAGGAAGGTAATTCATGCACCTTAATAGTAATAAGATCCTATACATAAAAGAAAGAAATTCGAACCAAGGATAATGCTAGATCTTAAAGGGATAAGAGTTAGAGGGAAAAGATCACCATAGAGGGCCACTAATGGCTTAATGAAGAGTAAAATCTGAGTTAATATAGGTTTTAGGGATAAATTAAGAGGGGAAACATACAATTTTTTCCTAAAATTTAAAATAAGGGAAATATAAAACTATTGGGTACCTGATCTAGATCCATCGGGTACTTGATGGGCCTAATAATTGATCTGAAACCACTAGAGTGTCATCGAGTAACTGATGCATATTTATCTGGTACTTAGTGTTACTCCAACACCTGAGTATGTACTCTTTTTACCTAAATCAATTCCTATTTCATAAACTGGTCCCAAAATTCATATAAAATTAAGTGCAATGAAATATTTTCCCTCTTATTATTTTCATTTATTATTAGAGAATTGGAAGAAATATGAATACATTGAATAAATTAAAAATCATACCTTTTTATTTTAAATAAAGTTCACGAGTCATATAAATGAGTATAATAATGGATTCAGTTACAATTATCCAATTTTTATATTTTTATATTTTCTATTTTTTTGAAGAGGAAACATCTAAATTTAATGAAATATATGACTTGTGGTACTTACCTAAAATAATAACTCCAACTCATATTCTTGTACAGTGTAACTTATCCATATTATAACATATGAAGTAACCAAATTATCCAATAGTTATTTTGAACTATAATCACGTAATGTAAAAAAAATTGAGGGCAGGTATGGAAAATGGAATTGTAAAGTGGATAACCTATAAGTTCATTCTTGGATACTAAGGTCTTAACAAGGGATAATTTAATGGTAAGCCTCAAATTGGATAAAAATGGGTTGTTCCAAATAAGTACCTCAATCATGATAGCACATTTATTAGATCTAAAAAGCATTAATGAAGGATAAAATCACGTTCTAGATGAAAAATGTAACATTATTTCACTAAAATATAGAGGGTATTGGAAATAAGATGAAAAAATTGGTTTAAAGTACCTCCCCAGTTTTTTGAAAATAATATTGGACAATTTCTAATGAGACATGGGCTTTAAAAACCAATAAAACTCTTAAGAATGTTTCAAAAAACCTTAATTTAGAAAAATATTTTATATCAACATTTCTGTGATTTTTTTTAAAAACCAAGAAATATTTCTTAAAATTTTCTCATGTTTTAATAATTATTATAAATATTTCATTTCATCTTGAATTTTTTCTAAAAAATAAAAAAATTAATAAAAATAAAACAAAAATAAACACACAAAAAAATTAAAAGAAAAACAAACAAGAAAAGTAATAAAAAAGTTAAAATTATACCCTATACTTATAATTACCATAAACCATTTAAGACTTAAAACTAAATGTTTAAGAAAGTAAACACAAGTAAGATAGAGAAATATAACCTAATAATTATTTATAATTTCAAAAGTTAATCATTTTTCTCTCTAATTCTCAAAAAAATAAAAAATAAAAATAAACATTAAAATTTATTCAAAGAAAATTTAAATGAGAATGAGATAGAGGGAGATAAAAAATTATTATGTCATCCCATGTGTTTATAATTCCTACAACTAAATATTTTTTTTATTAAACCCAGTTATAATGTGGGTGCGGTTTATGTGGTAAAAACTACTATATGTTATTTTTTTGAATGCTCATGAGTGGAAACCGAGAGTTGAGACCATCGAAATAGAAGAAAAGTGATCCATCTATATAATGAGTGGATAAAAGAGATTTAATAGGGAAGGGTAAATTAATATGGGGTTCTCTCTATTATCTATAGTGGTGTCCTTCTATTATTTATATGAATATTATTGTTGAGGAGGTAGCCTTATCATTAAAAGAGATCCAATCACTTATTCTTCTTGAATTAACACATATTTGGTGGTTCCTTCATCAAAATCCAACAATATTACCTCCTCGATGGTGTGTTATTTTTTATATTTATTAACATCTATTTCTAGGATTGATGATGATTTTATAAAAGAAAAACATGGGTAGTGAGTATGATTGTTCAATAATTTAAAATAAAAAACAAGTGATTCCAAAGTTAATTCCACTCCCTTTAGTTGATCAACTGAAAAAATTGACTCTTATTTCAAGGATACTTAGAGAAATTTAGAAATATAATTTATGGAAGGATTATTCAATGCAGTTTCAACCTCTTCAATGTATTCATCAAAATTAAGAGGGAGTATAAGATCTTTTTGTTCCTCACCAACTTGTTAATAGAATTTAGGAAAGAAGTGTAACAACTCAATGAGTTGCTTAGATAAGGCTTATAAGAATTATTTTTTAAGTCCCTCCATTAAATCCATGTTAATATCTCCAAAAACCTTCTCCCCATAATTTGAGATGCAGACTCCCCTCACCTATCTATCCAGTAATGAAACTATTTAACTCAAGATTAGGTGTGATTCTTAAATCCCATATTTCATTTTTTAAATATTAAATTTTAAATAGAACAAAGAAAAATTTATAATATGAATAATAAAAAATTGATAATTTTTACCTCCCATGAAATGAAAATAAAATTTGATCACATTGTTGAATGTGTCAAATTAGTTATTTTTTTTACTAGAATTTATATAGTAAAATAGTAAACCTAGTTCGTATCCCAATGAATACTTAGTTAATTAATTTATAACACTATAAATATCTAGAAAATAATTAATATTTGGGATAATAGGGGTTTTGGTATTAATCAACAAAGCGCACATAAGATATAAAAGTGATAAATATAAAAATATAATTTATAAAGAAAAGTATGATAAAACCTGGAAGAATCATTTGAAGTTCATCCCTTATTTCTTTAAGTGATCAAGTTAAATATTTTAATCCATATTTTAACTCCTATACCTATAATTTTTCTGATTCTATAAAAATATACCTTCAAGAGTTTAGTTAGAAACACAAAGTAATTAATTATATACCAATGAAAGTTGAGTGATTTGTGTATGATTTAATAACTAGAACTATTAAGTCAACAGATAAGGAACTTGATGTATTAATTAGGGTTTTATTACTTTTTTTTATCCTAATCCCTTTTTATAAATGTGAAAGTCATGGGTATGATCATATGAATTCAATATAATGAATTAACCACATAGAAACTATTCTATAAAAGATGAAAAATAAATGGAG
Source organism: Viscum album (assembly GCA_963277665.1). Classification (NCBI taxonomy): domain Eukaryota; kingdom Viridiplantae; phylum Streptophyta; class Magnoliopsida; order Santalales; family Viscaceae; genus Viscum; species Viscum album. The sequence goes on from OY728138.1 coordinate 1,835,027,086, forward strand.
AATGGTGTGTGAAACATCACATGGATGGGTACCGCTAAACATAATTATTTGAGTGTGAGCGTGACATGCCAGTGAAAAACTCATAGAAGGAAAAATGGATGATGAAGAAAAAAAATTGAAAACTAGAATTAACAAGACCATGAAATGAGTACACATTTAAAGCCATTAATTATGATAAATTTCCTCCTTGGGAGATCATAGAGAACTTTGAACTCTATAGAAGTAAAAAAAATAAAATATAAACAAAATGGATTTCTTAAGAGCTACCCTTTAATAATTTGGTTGAGTTTTTCTTTCAAATAGATATTTGTGTGCTTTTAATAACATATTATTCTAGTTTAATTTTACCTAATATTTTATAGATATATGGACCTTCAAGTTAGCTTTAATTTTCCACAAAAATATCATCATATAGTGTTTTTAGCTGATGTTATAGCTCATTTACTAAAGTTGGGTCAATTATATCCACCCAAAATTTTTCTAATTTACACGATTTGTTTGGGACCCATATGTTTAGATTAAAAACTTAGTCGAGTTGAATTAAATGAATCTTAATAATTATGGAATTTATTTTCCCCCAATTTGGGTTATTATAGTGAATTTTATTTCAAGAATTCCAAATTCATAATTTTCCTTAGAAATATAAAAAATAATAAATTTATCTTTTTAATGTATTTTTAAATAATGAATGAATAAAGTGTGTTGAATAAAAAATGATTAAATTATGGGATATTATACCTCATAAACATTTTAAAACAAAATTTCAAGGGTGAAAATATATGATAATTTTCGATGTAATAACACCCCCACACCTAATCAATTTCACTCTTGGGAAAAAATAATATATCCAAATTGAAATCCACAATTAAATCATATGCAAGAAAATTTACAAGATTTTATTTTCAAAATGAAATCCATCATGAATTATTTGTGAAATCAATTTTACTTCCATTTTTATTCTCTCACATTCAAATTCATTCAATTTTATTTATTCAACCATGAAACATGTTTGAACCTACCTCACAAGGAATTTATATCACTTATCTATCAAGTGTAAAATATGTGTAATGTTATTATCATCTCACAACCATGAAATTCATGCCATGGGATTGACTAAATCCCAATATATTTATATAAGAGATAAATAATCACATTCCAATCATGTTTATTTTCAAGGTGTGCATTGATACTTAGGGTTGGTGGGTCCATTATGAAAATATAATCTCTCAAAAAGGAGGGTTTTATCTTCAAATATAGTGTATGATTAATAATTTAAAAATTATTATAGAATACTCACTCAAAGATCCCTTTAAATTATTCCACCCAATATAATTCACCTTTTACAAATTAGTACCATAAGTTATATAAAATCAAGTTCAATGAAATATTGTTCCTCTTTTTTCTTCTTTATATTTTTCTTAGAGGATAGGAAGACAAATGAATACATTGAATAACATATAACTCCTACCTTAAGTCATACAAATGAGTATGGTGAATAATTCAGTTCACATTTTCCACTTTATTATATTTTTTCCTTTCTTTCAAGAGGAAACAAATAAATTTAATGAAATACATTAATTGTGAGCCTTCCATAAAATAATAACTCTGCCCCATATTCTCATACCATGTAACGTACCCCCAAGATAACACATGAATTAAAAATATTCCCTCAAACTTATTTTGAACAATAATCATGTAATATAAATAAGAGTGATGGTGGGTAGGAAACATGGGCTTGTAATGTGGATAACCAATAAGGTCATTCATGGATTCTAGGGTCTTAATAAGGTTTAATGTAAATGTAACTCTCAAAGTAGAAAAAATGAGGGGTTGTGTAAAAGAAGTAACTTAATTATGCTAACACATTTCTTAGATCTCAAAATCTTTGATAATGTATAAAATCAAGTTCTAGATGGCATATAACACCCCAAGGTTTTAGAATGTATATTTATTTAAATGAATATTATGTTTTATAGTGTTTACCACATGTAACACTAATCACAAATGAACCATAACATTATTATTTAAATATGACTGTGATAACTAAGCTATTGGATTAGCGGGTATAACTAAGAGTAACGAGATTATGAAATATATGTAGAAAATATTTTTAAATAAAAATTTATAGATTTATTTTTATAGAATAATTAATCAATTATGAATTATAATAATTAAATCATATATGGTTAAAGATAATTAAAGTTAAAAGGGTTATTTTTCAATAAAATCTGGTCTTTTTTATATTTTATATATTTCATTTAAAAGATAAATTTATTTTCTTAGAGCATTAAATTTATGGAAAAAATATTTTTTTATAAATATAAACTAATTAATAATAATTCATACATTGATTTCAATTTGTTATAAATGAAGATAAAACTATTTAATGGTTAAAAGATATATCTTTTAGAAATTTTTTTAAGTGCACAATGTATTTTTAACTTAATAAAAAAACCACTAATAAATGATTTTTATGAAATATATTATTAATATATTAAATAAAATATACTAAAAATCATCTAATTATTTCCACTAGGAAATAAATGTAAAGAAAATCATTTTATGCTTCAAAAATACATTTTCTTTCTATAAATGGTTTTTATACATTTTGTGAAAATATATTAAAATTATTTTATTACAATTTTAGAAAATATATTTGATAAAATAACGTCAATTTTTTAATTCAATATATAAAATTTATCTTAGGGTGATTTTTTGGATTTTTTTTGAAAATATTTATTATTGGGTGGATAGTAAAAAATACAGATTTTTATAAAAGATGTCATTTGTTTTCAAGTTTTTTAAAAGTACCATTATATGTTGGATTAGTTTTAAAGTTAAAATTTTCACCTTTTTATAAAATTAATCCATTTAATTATATAATAATCAACAGTCTATTTGTTTTTTTATATAAATTATTTTTTAAGCTTAAAAGGTATTTTATTAAAAACCGTTTTCCATTACATCTTGCGTTCTTATATTAAAATTAATTTATGCCTATTATACATATTGAATATTGAAAAATGGATTTTATATTTTTTAATCATGATTCTAAAATTTATTAATGAGTTCAATTTAATTTTTGGTCATAATGAATAGTAACCATGATAAATTTTTTCCACCACGATAAGGGGTAAAACATGTTAATTATGCATAAAAAATTATGATTAAGTTATAAAATATCATATAAAATCTTATTTGATAAGATTATTTTAAACCTTATTACCTTATATTCTAAATTGGTTTGATTTAGTGCTAGTTTACTATGATTAGGACATTTATAATATTTAAAAGTTAAGAATAATTACAAGAGCGTATCTCCCCTCACTTATAAAAGGGAACCTCCACTCCTCACTTATTCATTGAATTGGAGTACTTTATATCAAAAAATTTCTGAATAAATACCTTAAAATATCCCCTAAATATGTCATAGAGGTTTTTATCTCCCTAAAAGACTAACCTATAAGGATTAAGGTGTAGGCAAAAAGAAGGTTTCCAAAGAATATGTATAACTCTTAGCCATGTTCTTTCATGTTAATTTATTTTTTAGACATACTTAAAAAATATAATCACCATGATGATATAATAACATAAGTATCACTAATATACTTAAGTATTGTTATTTTTTTTATGGAAAACCCTTTTTCATCTCCATTTATATCACATGGAAAATGAAAACATCGCTTGTACATATGTATAGACTACCACCTCCATGAAGTTATGTGTTTAAATCATCACCACATCATATGGATAATTATTGTAGTGTAATTAATAAATATATATGATATTTATGATATAATTATGATTATTTAAAGATAATATATTACTTAAATTTACACCCTTCCATCCATTAGAAAATGATAACGTCCCTCATGCATACGTGTGAGCTACCACCTCCACAAAGTGATATGATTCATTTTTTATTTCCATCTATCATAGATGGTTAAAAAATAGTGTTTAATGTATAAATATTATAAAAATTTCATGATTAATGAAAAAAATCATTGAGTTTTCTTAAATTAAAATTCTAAAACTACTCGATAGCAGAGAACATGGTATCATATCTATAAGGAAGGAAAACATGTGTGGAGGTCTATAAAATGGAAAAAATAAATTAAAACATAACAAAAAAACATGAATGAATAGATTACTATGATGGTATTTACCAATGAAGAGATAGATATGAATGGTATGAATATTTTTCAACAGATGAAGAAAACATGAAAATAATGATTGTGTAGAGATAGAATATGGATAAAATTCTAGAGAAGTTTCAATTGTCTGATTAATGGATTTCTTATTTTTGAAGTTTTAATTGAATCCACATTCAAAAAATATGAAGTCAAAATATCAGTTGAGAATATTGATTATAAATTGAATTATTCTGTAGTTATTTACCTACAAAACTCATTCAACTGCTAAGATAATAAAGTTGATTATATTTTTAAAATGATCACTCAAACAAAAATTAAATTGATAAACTGGTACATTCTAACTTCCTCATGAAAGATTTATATCTAAGAATCATTGTTTAATTAAACATAATCAAAGATTCCAATGAATTATTCATATAGAAATAAATTAAGAAAAAAGGGAAGATAGAAAATTAATCTCTCTATCTATCCTATTTAACTAATTTTTTTACAGTGATCTCCATTATCCCTCGATATATGCTCTCTGAAATATAGGTTGTGTCATATTTTGTTACCCTTTCTCTTATTCCTCTACTATCAACCTTTTTTGGAACCCCCTTCTCTAATATTCTTATTATACCCCCTCTCCCTAGTTTTATGTCAAGATCCCCTCAGTATCATGATAACTATCCCATGGGTAACTCTATGGCTTCCACATGGAATGATTGTAAATATATATCTTCATCTGTGGTGGAAAAAGATGAACCCATCTACAATAGAATGAAAAAATTCTCAAAAATCCATGTGATACATTGACCATGATCTAATTCTCAAATGATCTCCATGTGGATGGATCAACAGTCATGAAAAATAAGTGAGGCTACTCGAATATCTAATTCCCATGATCTCCTTCACTTGAAAAATTGAATACCTAGAAATTGGAATGACATAGGAAATTTATCACATAGCTGACTGAGATACATATATGATTCACCTCATAGCCAATTATAGGATGTATACGATTCACCACATACCTATTTTCCCTCACATAGATGTTTGGTATCAAGTATCCATTTTGTTGAGATTACCACTTCCCACATAGGCAATTGGTTCTCACATAGGCGATTGGCTCTCACATAGGTGACTGGCTATCATGTAGTCATTTCACCCATATAGCCATTTAGATGAAATAATTGAATGGTCGACATGGCCTGATTGGCTCATTCTCTTTAATTCCCAACCCATCCTGCTATCAAATGTTAATTGTCAAATGTCAAAGGCACTAAAGTTCAGAACAAGACATCTTCTCAAGTAACCTTTACTTAGATCAAGCATGGAATTTTCTATCTACATGATTATTTAAATAGGATACTCAAATCTTCAAAAAAATAGTGGTTCCAAGAATACATGGGTAGAGTGGCATCAAGATTCAACAAAGGGTGTCAATGAAGATTCTTCAGAAGTGAATCCTATCATATTTTGATATGTCTAATAATTTTATTCAGAATTCGAAGAAAATAACATCGACTCTATTTATATATGAGGCCTAGAATAACATTATCTTCATCTCTATAGTTTTCAATCTTCTTTTAGTGGGGAGTCCCATTTTGGCAGATGTGACTCCAGCTTTGCAGTCATCATCACCGGTGGGTTACTTGTTTGCTCAGGAAGGTTCAGTCTCCATATGTTCTTGGGAATAATTAGTTTAATTGTTTTTCTCTTTTTATTTTTTCTGTATAGGGACATCAGTCAAACCTTTTTCCAAATTTATACCATAGAACCTAAAAACAATCTTTTTTGATAAAATTTTCAGAAAAAAACTTGTTATGAATCCAATAATTCTCTATTTAAAACTAAATTTTCTATTGAAACTCATTTAGTTAATAAAAATAGATATGGGTAAATGAGATAAAATTATTCCACATAAAACTCCCCCACACTTAATAAATTTAACTCCCAATAAATTCAGTGAATTTTATTTAATTACAGTGACTCTTAAAAAAATATGATTATTCTAATGAATTTCAATCACACATGCCCAACACTCACTACACTACTTCAACACAAATTCAATTTCCAATTTTAGTTGTGTTGACTAGTGAGAATTGAGTGGAATTAAATCTATAACAAGAGGAACTATCGAATTTTACTCTCTCCCAGGTCCCTCAAACCGTGGTTCTAATTTACACCTCATTGATATAAGTCAAAATATTTCTTTATAAATAAATTCTCCTATTATTCATTTGGTTCCAATATTCCCATCATCTAAATGAGCTAATTTTTGATAAGGCCCTTTATTTAAATTTTTCCTAGCCAAAGTTTGTGCATAAAACTTTTAAAATCACTTATTTAAGTAAAAAATGGATTTATTCACAAAAAAACTCAGTACTCTTAACTCAAAGACTTACCATGGGATTCCAATTTTCTATTTTAATTCATATGAAAAGGATTTATATTAATATTTAATGATATGGCTCCCTAATACATTCCATTTTATCAAGGCTATGTTACTAGGTTTAAGTTCAAACTTCAAGTTACCTCAAGTTATACATCCAATTACACAAAAATATAACATATCACATTACCCTTTATAGTTTTTAAATAATATTTTCATAAAATAAATAGATTAAATCACTCAAAAATCACCCAATTCTAACAAATTTAGAAATAGTGAAAGCTATCAAAACATGTATGATATTGTTCCTAGGCAGGACACATTGAGTTATTATTTTCTAAAAATAGAGATACACAGAAATTTTATTTACAAATAGAAATCAAGTAATATTTATATACACCAAAATTTATACTTTACAAGGATGAATTTGAAATTTTTTGAGGGTTTTTTATGAGAACTACATTGAAGCATAATTTATCTCAATCAAGACCCCTCTCTGCCACTTAAAACTAAGAGATGTACCCATTATTAAATCTCAAAGTGGGAGACATTATTGAATAGTTTTGATTCATAAAAATTTAGAAATGTATCACAAAATAGATTCTATTTTGAGGTTTGAAAGAAATTTTAAAAACAATTTACCATAAGTATTCATAAAAAACATGTTATACATAAGGGATCCCTACTGGAAACTATCAGAAAATTATGAACAGAAGAAAAATGTCAAAAATTTTCATGCAACAGATGAGTTCAATAATGAGTTTCAAAAGATCAAAAAATAAAGCATGTATTGAAAACATTATTTCACATCAATTCAGCTCAAAAATTGGGCATTGACTAGATTTAATGTACCAATAATTCAACATGGAAATAATTTAAACAACCCAGTAGTAAACTAAAATAAAAATTAAGGTCAATAATAAAGATAAGTGATTAAAAAATTAGTCCCCAAGAAATTTATAAGCCTTGAACAATATTGTATAGTATGTAAATCCTCCCTTAGAGCAATGGACATAACACTATAGTTAAAAATTTTGAGCTCTTACAAGAAAAAAAGATCACAATGAGTTGCAAAATTTGAAATTAACAAGAGTTTAAGTATATATAAGTTTTATATAGTGTTCTCCACTAGTATATTCTTTTGGCATTGATGTTTACAAGATTATGCTGCTAAAAAATGATTCACACAACCAACCATTCTCTTTTCATGCGGTCACTTGACCAGCCAAATGACCACTGGCCATGGTAATAACACCTACCATGTACCAATTTTGATAATCACTTGGCCTAATATAAAATAGATTTACCTAATTATCAGGAGACCCAACTACTTTCATACAAAATAAAAAAGGATGAGTGATAGGATCTTTACAAGACTAGAATTTTAACAAGACAAATAAGAGATTGAGAATAATTTATTTAAAATAAAAGGATAAAAGTAAGAAAATCATTAGTTTCCTCCAATACAATAATAGGTTTAAAGTTCCTAGCCAAAATCAAATATTTCTCAATTTTAAAAGAAGGAAATGGTATCCAGGACCTTTGGATACCCCTTAAAATAATGTTTTAATCTTTGTCTATTCAACATGAAAGGAATATTCTCTTCTCCTACCAACTCAACATATCCAATAAAAAGTACTCGAAGAGTGGTGAAAGGTTCATACCACCTAGATTTGAGATTCCTAAAAAAATGTATAATATTGGAATCATAAATAATAACCTTTTTAATAGTTTTAAAATATCTATTTTTAATGAAAGAATCGTGAAAATAGTTAGTCATCTTCTTTTAAATCCTTGAATTTTAATAGGAATATCTCATAATATCATCAAGCTCACTCAAATCAAGCAGTCTTCTCTCTCCAGTAATATTAAAATTTAAGTTTAGGGATTTAAATTCCCAAAAGACTTATGGTGAATCTCTATAGAAAAATGAAATTTTTTCCAAAAAGAATTCAATATGGAGATATCCCAATGAGAGTTTTAAAAGTAGCTATATATTCCCATAATGCCTCATCAAATTTTAATGACCATTCCTTCCTAGAACCTAAAACAGCTTTCTCTAAGATTTCTTAATTCCCTATTTTAGATTTATACCCATCCACTTGATTGTGGATGGTAATAAGTTCTTATTCTATGAGAAAAACCATACTTATCTATAAATTATTTTAATTTTATGTTCTTAAAATGTATTCTATTGTCTGTTATAAAAGCCTTTGGAACTCTAAAACTTGAAAATATATCATACTTAATAAATTTGATTACACTATTAGCTTGATTATTGGGAAATGGAATTACCTCAACCCTTTTATAAACATAATATACAGAAACTAATATGTAATCATTCCCATGAGAAGATGAGAATGGTCCCATGAAATATAATCCCTAAACATAACAAAACACAACCTTTAAAATGACTTTTTGAGGCAACTCCTTCTTCCTTTTAACATTTCATAACCTATGACACCTATCATATCCCCCACTAAACTCATAGAATCCTTGAACAATTTATGACAATAAAATCCATATAGAATAACTTTTTAGGATTTACTTTAACCTCCATGATAACCTCCCCAAGGTGCAGAGTGACAACTCTTAAGAATGGAAAAAATCTCTTCTTTAAGAACACAACTCCAAATAATACCACCCACACACCTTTTAAATAGAAAAGGGTCATCCCACAAATAGTACTTAAGTTCAAAGATAAACTTCTTCCTTTGTTTTTTTGAAAAATACTTAGGTATGACACTTGTTTCCAAGAATTTAATAAAATTTTCATACCAAGTAAACTATTTGAAATCAATAGCTAGCAATTTATCATCTAGAAAATTAAAATTAATGTATCTAGGATCTTTATATTGGGTACTAGACAACTTGGAAAGATGATCCACAACAACATTCTTAGCCCTTGTTTATCCCTAATATCTAAATAAAAATCATCAAGCAATACTATCCACCTGATGAGTATAGGTTTGGCCTCTTTCTTTTAAAACATATATTTCAAGGTACTCTGATCAGTAAAAATAATAACTTTTGAACCCCAAAGGTACTACCAAAACTTATCTAGAGAAAACACAACATCCAGCAACTCATTCTCAGTAGTGGTTCAGTTATTTTGAATATCATATAGATGTATTCTAGAATAATACTCCACAATCAATTTCATTTCCCTACTTTTACCTAGAACTACTCTATTAGCCATATCATTATCATCACAAATAAGTTCAAATGAATGTTTCCAATCAAGTGTAGTGATAATGGGTGATAAAGTTAGTTTTTATTTAAGTATATTAAAATATTGGAGATGATTTTATTTAACAAAACATGGTTCATCTTTATCCAATAGTGAACATAGGGGTTTTGTAATTTTTTAAAAGTCCTTGTTAAACCTTTAGTAAAAAAATGGCATGACCAAGAACTCTTTTAACACCTTTGAAATTAACAGGAGGGGTAAACTTTTGAATGACCTCAATATTAGTATTGACAATATATAAAATCCTCTTAGAAATTTTATGTCCCAACACTCTTCCTTTTGTGAATATAAACTAAAATTTCTCCCAGTTTATAACTAGATTGATCTTTATGAATCTTTTTTAAAAAATTTCCAGATTTAGTAAAAAAATATCAAAATTGCTCCTAATAATTGACATATCATCCATAAAAACTAAAATGATTCACTAAATCATGTCTAAGAAGTATTGCATCATTTACATTTGAAAGGTAGCTAGCACAACACACAATCAAAAGGGTATTTTATAATAGAAAAATGTTCCAAATTATCTTGTAAAAGTGGTCTTATCCTAATCTAATGGGGAAACAAGAATCAAGTTGTAATCAAAATAGCCATCCAAAAAATAGAAAAATTATTTTCTAGATAGCCTCTAAAGTATCTAATCTAAAAATAACATAGGAAAATGATATTTTATGGTGGTAGAATTGAGATTCATATAATCTATAAAAACTCTCCATTTGGTTGATTTTATCACTTAAATTTATTCATATTTTCATTGATTGCTAAATGAATCCTCCATTCTTTGGAACTAATTAGACACGACTAACCCAAGTATTATCAGTAATGGGGTATATAATTCCAGTATCCAGTAGTTTAATAACCACTTATCTTACAAATTATTTCATGTTTGGGTACAATATACTTTTAAATTATACTCTTATTTTGTGGTATGTTTTTATAGGAATCTTGTGCATTCATAATGAGGGGACAATTCACGATGAAAATGTTGGTGAGGAGCAGTTTCAAGTAGTTAGTCTGGGTTGTATGTAATGTTTGAAGCCTACGGGAAATGAATTCCTCTAAGGCCTACGAGCCATGTAATACTTATGCATACGGGCCTTATAAGGGTTACACCTCACCCATTGAAAGGTGTATTATCAAAATCAATAAAAAATGAAGGCCTTCGGGCCATTGGAGGAGGAGAGGATAATGAGGGGATAATTCCCTTTAGGTCATTTATGGACCAACCTATTGCAGTTTTGAATTTTTTTAGAACACTCAACCATTTTTCATCTTTAATTTAATTCAATTTAGTATAAATTATGACAAGAAGTGTTGAATTATTACCTAAAAAAGAGTATTTTATGTGTTTAGGGAGTGGTTTAAGCTCCGATGTGGTGCCTCTTCACTAAATAGAATATTCTTGCGCATGAGAGATCCAAAATCTTAAATATTTTTATTAAATTGAGATAGAAAATTGTACATATTCATAATTTCAGATCCATATTAGTATTTTTCTTTAATACTATCCAAGGTGGACACCTACTCTCATGAATTTCTAGATTATATTTAAACAAATTTATCAAATCAAAATCATTAATTTGTTTCAAAAACTCTCCCACAAACTTATAAAATTGTTTAAAATTTTTTTAAAAGGGAAATCAGTTTAAAGTTATCCTAGAAATTTACTAAGATCTAGGATAAAAAATTCATCTTCATAACAGATCTCCAGAGCTAGAACATATCTACTATACAGATCTCTAAAATTACCCAAATTTTCACTTTTACAATTTACAGAATATTAAGAAAAATTATTTTTAGCATCCACATGAGTTTCTTTTTCTACAGACTATTTAACAACTTCTTGTTCTTGTTTAAAAGAGTTATCAAATTCTAATGAAATTTTTTTAACCGGAGGTTGTTTCTCAAACTCCTACAAATAATAAGAAGTTTTTTAGATTCTAAAAACTCCAATATTAAACAATTTTTACCAAATGAAAAATAATTTTCATTTTTAAAGACATTAAATTCAAGCCTTTGTTCTCCAAAATTAAAAATCAATTGACCCTTTGAAACATTAATAACATATCCACATATATGTAAGAAAGGTATACCCAAGATGATATGGACTTATTTCTCACATTCTATATCTAAGATGATAAAATCAACAGGTAAAAAAAATCTCCAAATCTTACTAATAGTTCTTCAACTCTTCCTATGGGATGTGTAAAGTATCATTCAACCAATTTTAAGACCATAGTGGTGGTTTTAAATTCTCCCAATCCCAATTTTCTAAAAAATGGGAATGTAGTAGGTTGATGCTTTCCCCAGGATCAAAAATAAAATTTAACCAAACAATTTACACTAAGGTGAAGGGTATGAAAAAACCCCATGGATATTTAAGCATCAATGTGATTTTATTTGGAAAGATAACACTAAAATTTTCAGTAAACCTATAATTTACAAACTATTCTAAAGTTTTTTTGTTTGAAATATTTTTTTTGAGTGATTTCAAGTATGATGAAATATGAATTAAATCTTGGATTAAAGTAATATTCACTTTAGGGTTATTGAATAGTCCATGTAATTAAAGTAATATAGTTTTTTTTATTTTTGAATTTCAAACTCTGAGGAAAAGGGATGGATGGGAAAAAATTACTAAGAAAAGAAGGAATTTATCCAATTTCCTCAACAAGATTTTATTTCCCTTCATTCATTTTCATTTTAGAGTCATTTTATTATTGATTTATAAGTGGATCACCTTGATTATCTTATGTTACAATAGTGTTTTCAAAATTTATAGAATCTGTGTTGCTCAGATTTTGTGGTTCAGTTTCTTCTATATTTTCAGTTTTCACACTCCTAGAGTCAAATCTAACATACTATTAGATTTTTAAACCACTCTTTATAAAAAAAACCATGGAAATATCCATTGTATTCATCTCAGTGGTACTAGGAATCTAACATCTATCTCTTTAACTAATATATCTAGAATATTGACTCATTTATAGTTCTAAATTATGCATTCTGTCATCATTTTGGGCCTTATCAGAATCATGTTGAGCTTTTTGTGAATCAAGTTTCCCTATAAATTTTTGAAACATACCTTTAACATCATATTGATAATGAGAAGTTTTAGACTTAAATGGATGCTAAAATTTCATTCTTTTTTTATTTTTAAAGATATGGGATGTAAGTTACTATCTAATCATTCCTTATCCTCTGCAAAATAAGTCAGGGTTGTTCTTGTAACAAGGGTTATAATTTTTTTAAAAGGGGTCATATATAACATATTTCCTTTGAATATATATATAAAAATAAGAATATTCTTGAGTTTAGACTGGCATGTTAAATTCTGGATATAAGGTACTTGAGTGTCCAAACATTTCACACTATTGACACCGTTCTCTAAGAATTTGGTCTTGATTTTTATAGCCAACTTTATTGGATTTTTTGACATTTTGATTCATTAAGGACTAGAGTTGGTGTTTTATTTTATGAAATTGAGAATTAATTTATATAATTTTACTAGTTTCATTCCCTCCTCTATTCAATCTTCTTTTTATTGAGTCTTTATGCTGTGAATTTAGATAGAAAGTATTAAAAATTTATATAATATCTTCATCATTTTTTCAAGTGTAGTTTTCTACAAAAAATTGGTTAACCAAGTTTTAACTAGGAGGTGAAAAAATTCATAAAAGGATTCAATAAGTAATTGGCAAGGAAGTTAGTGATGAGGAGACTTCCTAATTAGGTCCCTGAACATATCATAGGATTCATGAAAAATCTCTCCATCCTCTTGATAGAAGTTTGTAATATTGTTTATCAATTATCCATTTAGAATAAAAGGGTAAAATCTCATTATGAAGAAGTTTTATATTTGTTACCATATTTCAAAAATGTTTCCATCAAGGTCCAGAAACCAATTCATTGTATTTCCCTTTATATATAAAGAAAAACTCTCATTTTCATCTCATTTTAACTAATCCCTTATAGTGGTAGTTGTTGTAATATGTTATAAAAATCCCTAATGAAGGATAAGGAGTAAAAATTAAGCATTTAATTAAATTAATGTATAATTGATCTCATAATTTTCGGACCTAGTTGCAATTCTAATAGAATAAGGATTACTTGAAACCTATAGGAGTTGGTGCTCCAATATCTTAAACCATTCAATATTTTCTTAGTTTAGTTATATTTTATTGTATTTAGTAGATATCTCTATCAATTTTTTTATTTTTTTTATTTTCTCAAAGATAAATTTTTTATTCAATACATTGTTAAATTGTCTCTAGGTTTTTAGACATAGATTTGGTGTGCATAAACTTAAGAGATTGATAGCAGAGGAAAAGGATTCAAAGTTTTTTTGAATTTTTTTTGTTTTTGTTTTTTATGTTTTTGTTTGTTTTAATTAATTTTAAATTTTAATACATGTGAATCCTTCCCTAGAAATGATGACAAAATTTAAAAAAAAATATCATTTAGTTTTACAAATTAAATTCTTAAAACTACTAGATATAAGAGAAAATGAATGAAAAAATATGCATCAATTGATTACTTTGATAGTATTTACTTATGAAGATAAATATATGAATATTATGACTATTTTTAATAGATCAAAAAAATGAAAAAATGAAAATTGAGTAGAGGTAGAATATGCATGAAATGCCAGGAAAGTTTTGAGTGTCCGGTTAATGAATTTTCTATTTTTAAAGTTTTAATTTAATCAATATTAAAAAAAATGAAGTCAAAATATCAGTTGAGAAGATTGACCAGAAATTGAATGATTCTACTGTTCTTCACTTACAAAACTCATTCAACTTCTGAGAAGATAAATCTAGTTATAGTTTAAAAATGATCACATAAACAAGGATTGAAATTATAAATTGGTATAATCTAACTTCCCCACACAATTTTTTTATATAATAATCACATTTTAATTAAACATAATCAAAGATTCCAGTAAATAAGTCATACATAAAGAAATAAAAAAATAGGGGAAGATAGAAAATAAATAATTATATCTACGCTCTCAAACTACAGTTTCTTATAGTGATCACCAATCTACCTCAACCTCTACAGTCTGATATGAAGGTTGTGTCCCTCTTTTTTTCCCTCTCTCTTCTTCCTCTTATATCACAGTTTTTTGGGGTCCCCTTATCTACTCTTCTTATTATTACCCCTCTCTCCAATTGCATGTTAATCCCCCCTCAATATCACGGTCACCCTCCCATGGGTAACTCTATGAATTCCATGTGGCATGATTGTCACTGTACATATTTCTTAATAGAGACCAAATCCAAACCCCTCTATAATAAAATACACAGCTTCTCAAAACTCTATGTGATATAATGTCCACAATCTAATTCTCAGATTCTATCTACATGGATGGAACAAAAATCATGATAATTGAGTGAGGCTAATCAAATATCTAGTTCCCATGATCTCCTTCACCTGAAAAATTTAATACTCAGCAATTATAATGACATAGGAAATTTATCACATAACTAACTGGGAGATGTATCTGATTTATCATGTATCCAATTGTAATATGTATTCAATTTACCATGTATCCATTTTACCTCACATAGCAGTTTAGTCTCACATATCCATTTTGTTGATGTAAATATTTCCCACATAGGTGAATTGGTTCTCATGTAGGCGATTGTCTCTCACATAGGTGATTGTCTCTCATGTAGTAATTTCACCCATGTATCTATTTAGATAACATAATAGAATAGCTAATGTATCTTGATTGGATTATACTTAGCAATTCCAAACCCATCCTGCCACTGAATGTGAACTGTGAAATGTTAGAGGCATTGTAATTTAGAACAAGATATCTTATTGAGTGAATTTTTCTTAACTTAGAATTAAAATTCATGGAATGTGTGATTATTTAAATAGGATCCTCAACTCTTTAGAAAAAAATAGTGGTTCTAGGAAAACATGAGTGGAGTGGAATCAATATTAAACAATGGGTGTCAACGTAGATTATTCCGAAGAAGTTTCTCTCAGATTTTGATGTGTCTCAGAAGTAACTTTGAGATTCAAAGAAAAAAACATTGACTATGATTGTTTTTGGTGCTTAGAATAACATTATCATCATATATGGAAATTTATCCTTCTTTTAGTGGGGATTACCATCTTGGAATAGGGGGTTCTAGCTTCACAGTCATCGTCACCGTTGGGTTATTTGTTAGCTTAGGAAGGTTTAGTAAATAAATGTTATTGGGAACACATAGTTTAGATGTTTTTCTATTTTTTATGTTTTATATAAAAGTCTGTCGAACAAAAAATATTCCTTATGTATACCATATAATATAAAAGTAAACATTTTTGTTTCAATTTTCAAAGAACACAAAATTCAACCATATTTGTTCCGAATCCAATAATTCTTCATTAAAAACAAAAAATTTCTATTGAAACTCATTTAAGTTACAAAATTGATGTGAAAAAATGTGATCAAATAATTACACATCAATTAATATTATAAATATGATGTAATAATGACTCTTTGACCGTGGTCAACCTACTAATTTTTATTTTAGATTTTAAACTGAACATCCCAAAAACACCTAACATGAACTTAACCGATTTAGTAACTATATAAGACATGGTAATAAATGAAATAAAATATATTATGATAAAATAATAAAAATGAAAAATTTAATTTATAAATAAAATAATTAATATAAGTTTATTATATATAAGTTAAAGAATGTACATGGTGTGTCGAACTCGATGTAAGGTATTTCTTATCTCAATTTTGGTTCTTTGAGACTTATACCATTTTCACCACATATTTTCCATTATGTGGTATATATACTACAATATGAATGTATTTTATCATTAATTTACGGAAATTCAAGTGGTTCTAGAATAATTTTCAATCTCTCTCCATTAGTGTTCATTTAATTCAAAAATTACTAAAGTCATAAGGGATTTTTATTTAAAATTTTGTTGTAAATATTTTAAACTTACTCTCTTCCATATCCACATTCTTAAAAATGTTTCAATTATGTTAATCAATGTACTCAAATGATTTATCTAAATTTATTTTCAAATATCCCTAAATTTTTATAAATGATTTTAAAAGGAATATTTTTAACGTTTCCACATGAATCACTTTTAAGTCTTTTTTACAAAGTGAAAAATAATTTTTTTAATGTTTACCACATGATCACCTTTTCATGTTACCAATAACCATGACTAATTATCTAGATTACTCTTTAATTATCTATGGTTTTTCAAATAAATTTATATTTTGATTCTTTTTGAGAATTTTTATTTTTAAATGCTTTTAAAAGAAAAGTATATTTCTTCTCATTTTTACAAGGTAATCAAAATTGTTTTTTCTTATGGGGTATAATGAAAACTTTTATGGGGTTTATGATGAAAATGAAATCATTTATATGTTTTTATCAAGATATTATTCTTGTACATTCTATATAATAATATGTGATCTTGATAGATAATGAGTGATCCATATATAGTTCTCTAATGCATTGGGTAATGATGGAGTAGTTATTGGGGACTAAGTTACTTCTAAGAGATATGTTGGAATTAACTAGGATATTTATTACTTTATAAGAGTTATTATAATGGATATTACACAGATAATTTCATAATATATCTACATGGTTTTTCAATGATTTATATGGGTTTTAAATAATGAGTTTTGATTTCATATGGTAAGAAATTTAACTCACGATTAAAGTTATGTTTATGATCTTATAAATGTGTAAGGTTTGTTTTCATGAATTATCATGTTTTCCAAAGTGAAATTCATGACAATTATTTGGAATTTATACTTTTATACAAAATTTTTAATGAAAAATTTTGTATTTAAAGTTGATTTCATGAGTTATTAATGATTATTTTGAGTTCAAATTTTATTCTATAAAAATAAAATTTTCATTATGGGTTTTCAAGAAATTTGAAAGGTTCTAACATGATTCCTTTAATTTTATATCCCTTACTAAGCATTTTTTTCTCATACAACATTTTCAAATGTTTTTAATAAGGATTAAGTATGTGTAGGGATTACAATGAGGTAAATAGTTACACATATTTAATATTGAAAAGGTGACATGAATGAATTAGGAGTGCTAATATAAGAACCCATTTTTGTGAAAAAATATACAATGTGTGGAAATGTACAATATTTTATGTAATAATTTTCTTAATTCTTTAATGCTCCGAACTTAAAAGATCTTGGAAATGTAATAAAGTTAATTCATTATTAAAAATCATGTAATTATTGATTGTTTTAAGCAATGAGACCTTATTTTTAGTATCAGAGCAAGGTTTATATAACTTTAGAGTTTTAGATGTTATTTGAAAATAATTTAAAATTTTTCTATAAACATAAAGGTTAGTATATTAAGGAAAATTATGGTTATTTTCATATGAATCAAAAGATTTTAATAGAATATGACATGGTTAAGGATATATTAGTATTTAACCTCATCATATTATAGTTTATTTTAAATTTATTTAATACTAACCATATTGGTTTTAGTAAATGGACAGTACTGGTAAGTACCAAGTTAACGATGGATTTGAAGGACAATGTGGTAGTTGCACAAATGAAAAATCAAATAGTATAAGAGCTAAAGTGAAATATATTATGGTTATCATAGAACATTTATCTCGATTTATGATTAAAAAACTGAATCTAGGTGTAAGTACCTAGCCATAAACATTACATAATCTTGAGTTATTTTAAGAATTCACATTGAGGATCTTTTCAGGTTTAGAGTTTTATAGAATTAGGTTATAAATCATGAATTTCATTCCACATTTAAACAAAGTGGTTACATAAAAAAACAATATTCATTTTTTCATCAAAGGAAACATATTTAAAATAAAACATGGTTTCTTTCTTGACACTTCTTTGACACTATAATCACATCATGTACTTTTCCCTTGACCTGTGAAAAACATTTGAAAAACTTGGGATGAGTATAAAAAGCTCAGTAAGGGATATAAAAATATGGAAAGAAAACATTAGTCTATGTATACATAAGAATCAATGAAATCATACTTTACTCATAAAACATAATCACTTTAACATACATCATGAAATCATAAGATTTAAGAATGACTCATAGAAATCATAAGACATAAAGGTAACTTGAGGCATTCATAACATTCTTACATAGGGAGTAACCCTCATGGTTAGGTTTGGAATACCCATCACAGTATATTCCCTAAATCTCTTCGGAGAAACCTTAGCGTTTAACTCCTTCATGTTACCCAATGCATTGGAGATATATCTCGGGCTCACCCGCCCTTAGTTTATCATGGAACCACCTGAATTCATAAATAATGCCCAAGAACCATAACATAATCGTATCACATAAAACATGCATAAAGGAAACATAACATTTCCACATTGCAACAACAATATAACATTTTATGATATTGAAATAATGAATCCATTCTAAAAACCATTTTCAATACCAAAATATATAAAAAGAGTATATGCTATTTATTTTTCTTTTGAAAATATTATGGCTTTTTAAGGAAACCATAGATCAAATAATACTCGCGGTAGTGGAAAAGTTCCTTGTCACCGCTTACGTTAAAAAAAGAAACATTCCCTTTTGTCATTTAGTAAAACGCTTCACAGAGAAAAGATTCCCTTTGAATGAAATGAAAATTCAAAAGGGTTTTATACACTATATAAAATAAAGTTGTGTAAAAAACAAAATATTCCTCAATGAAAGGAGATTGAGACGAAGTCCCGTACAAAGATGATATCCTTAGATTAAGGATAAATCAATTACATAATTATGTGTAAAAATATAAATAAACCTAATATAAGTGGATATTAAGTGTAAAACAATTAGAGGTCATCCATACATATTCGTAGCATGACATAATCAAGAAGTAGAGGTTTAACCCAAAGAATTGAAATTGGGTTAAGAATGTAAAGACCCAGAAATTTCAAGGAATTTTTTTCTTAATTTCTTTGGAATTTTTTGAGTGCGCGGTTTCTGACGGCACCTGATTCCAAGGCCCGGTGTGCCCGGAATCAATTTACGAGTTTTAAATCGGGTATGTTCAGGGAGCAAACGAGCAAGATCTTATATATTTTGAACCGGTGCTCAGAATTGAAATCCGAGGGCACCAATGAACTCGCAACACCGATATTTGCTTAATATGACTTTTACCATAGGTGCGTTTGTTCGGGGGAAGAAGTTAAATTTTTGATATTCAAGGAAGTAAAATTCTTCCATGGGAAGTAGTTGGTGGGTTCCACAACCACCCAACTTCCCATGTGTGAATATGTGGGAGGTGGGGCCCACACCCACCTAACCTCCCATGGGAGAGTTTATTGTGGTGGGTCCCAGATGAGACCATAACCCCTTGAACTTCTTATAACCCCCCTTAATCTCCCTTGCACTTAATGTGCCAACTCCCCTTTAATCTCCCCTCACTTTTGAATTTTAAATTAACTCTTCACCTTCTTCTCTCTCTAATTAATTAAGCCAACCCATGATAAATTAATTAGGTGATTCACTTAATTAATTTATTTTGAGTTTTGAAATAATTTAGTTTTTCTTGGCTTTTCTTTAAGATGGAGAGATCTTCTCTAAATATTTGCCTTAGCAAATATTTTGTTGGGAGAAACCTCTTGAGAGAGAAATTTGTGAAGGAAGAGGGGTTTTTCTCCTTTGTTGAAGAACACCAAACCTCCGTTGAGGAATGATGACGCACCCTCTATCCTCTTCGTAGCACGACAAGAGAGGAGACATCAATTCTTCCTCGGGTGCACACCGACGACGACGGAAGCAACGAACGCCAGTGACCATCGTCATCTTCATCTCCTCCCATGGGAAGATGTCGATGAGCCGACGTCCACCCTCTTGCGATATCGTCAACAAACGACGAACGACTCGAGGTAGAGGTTGATTACTTTTTTTTCGTGAAATATCCTTTGTCATTCTTCATCTTTATTTTTGGGCCGCTTGTTATCAACTTATCGGGGGGAGGTAGGACCACAAGAACATGGCCGACTCTCCTCCCCCTTTGATGTTTTGTTAGTTGCAGCTCAAACAAAGGCAGCACGGTGCAACGACACTGCGCGGAAACAAGAAATAAGGTGATGAAGAAGCGCGGCGCCATCGCGCCACGCCGTTGAGGCCGAACGAAACCGCGACCGGAGTCAGGGCCGCGAAGGCGATTCAAAGACTCCACTGGTTGATCGTTGTGCGCGGATTGACGGGAGACAACAAATGGGGCCGAAAATTCAATTTGAAGCCTCCGTAGTGATGGTCGGGTCCCGGGAGGACCGCTGGCGAAGGCGGCGAGCAAAACGAACCACCGGAGCGCGTTCGGTGGTACGCGGAAAGCAGCGGCGGCGCACCGCTGAAACAGAACTGCCGTGGCGGCGGGCCAAACCAGAATGGCTTAGCTGTTCCGGAGGTAGAGCAGTGTGGCTTAAAGCCGCGCCGGTTCGTTCAACGGGGGGGGGGGGGGGGGGGGGGTATCGGGCCGGGTCGGACCGAGCCCAAACCCCCTAATTTCGGACAGATCTGTTCAAATGTCCATAACTTGGGCTACAGACCTCCGATCGACACATTGTCAGTTGCGATGCGATCCTTGGATCGAGACGGTCATTTTGTTATATTACACTCAAGGTTTCAAAGAAGTTTGGGTATGGCCGAGTTGGTTTGAACACGAAACCAACCGGGCCCTCAGAGCGGAAACACTTATAACTTGAGTTCCGGACGTCCAATTGACGTGCCGTTGACTTTTTTGGATTTTTCATGATGATACGGAACTTTTGGCATACTTAGCCTGAGGATTGGATGCAATTGGATAGTGGCCGGGTTGGATTGAACCCGAAATCCAACCAGGCCCCTGGAACGGAAAAGCTGATAACTTTCAGATCGGACGTCCGCTTGACGAACCGTCAGCGGTGTTAGTGATCACGTTGAGAAATGGTTCCTATGAGTATACCCTATGAGAGTTTGGGGTACAGTTGAGATATGGTCAGGTTGGTTCGTACACGAAACCAAACGGGCCCCTGGGACGAAAAGGCTAATAACTCACAGACCGGGCATCCGATTGACGTGCCGTCTATTTCATTGAGACCCCTATGACGAGGAGGTTCTTTGAGATAATTCTTAGTGGGACGTTGTGATACTTGGAGTATCGACCTATAGCTCGTGGAGCGGACCCTCCCGGAGACGAGTGTACGGAGTACGGAGACCGTGTAGCCAACTGAGACCTGACGACTGCTTGAACGACTTGAATTTGAGTGAGTCGACTAGCCCAGTGGACGGAGCACTAATGTGTTTGGGTGCAGACCCACGGAGGACGGAGCGTCTGGTAGCAGGTAGCAGACCCGCGGTACTCGACAGGAGAAGTACCTCTGCAGGCTATTAGGGGGGATGCACTACTATGTTTGGGTGGCAGACCCCGGTGGGAAGCACTACTGTGTTTAGGTGGGTGACCCGCAGTACTCGACAGGAGGATTACCTCAGCAGTCTTAGGTTAGTGAGCAGTACCTCAGAGTCGTTACAGGATCACTGTACTAATCAGAGACGGGGCTCTTCAGCAGTTGCGGTTTCGATAATGAAAATCCTGGTTTGAGCTGAGTCTATGACCTTTGTGTTTACCTCATGATTGATATGGGTTACTTGATAACTTAGGTATATGTATGGGAATATACCTAGGTAGTGGTTATTCGTTGATTTTATAACCTTTGTGTTTCTTCATGATTGAGAGGGGTTACTAGATAACTTAGGTATAAGTATGGTCTTATACCTAAGTAAGGGTTATCTATTGAGATCCTTATTTGTGGTTATCCTTGTTGGATTTAGTGAGACCTTGAGGGTCTTGGGGTCCCTACTGAGTATCATATACTCACCCCTGCATGGGCTATGCACGCACCTCGTTGTGTTGGTTGCAGACGATGGGCAGCGCTGACAGAGGCCAAGTGTTCGAGGACTGGATGGTACCCGGAGGTGGACCTCACGACGAGTCAGTATCTGGAGGTGGACATCACGACGCGACGAAACTCGGAGGAGGTTGACGGGAAAGAGTGTTGTGGAGGCTATCTGTACCTACCCTTCAGGTAGGATCCGTGGTGGACGATCTAGGAGCTGCGCTATCTGTACCTACCCTTCAGGTAGGATCCGAGGAGGACGACCCGAGAGCTACTTCTATTCTTCCAGCTGTTTGTATTTTCTGTTGTACTTTCGTTCAGTTGTATCTGTACTTTCAGTTGGGTTTGTATTTTGGCCCACTTACTTTTCATCACTTTCTTTTGTACTTAGTGTATTACTTCCGCTTGTACTCTGTGATGTTTTGTTTACTTTTATAAAGGCAATTCCTTCCCAGTTATCGGGATTTACGCCTTTGGTGCTAGTCTCCAGCTCCTGGCCTATGGAAGGCGGGCTTGGGATAGTCACGGCATGGGCCTCGAGGACGGGTCGTGAAAAATTGGTATCAGAGGAGTCAGTTCTACCGCATAACTTAGGACTCTGATATTTTCTTTCTGTGAAGCAATAGTGTTAAGGGTACTAAGCGTGGTTTTCAGTTCAGGGAGTCCAGTGTTGGTGCGGCGGCCGACGTATCCGTACACCAGGACCCTGACTACTGATTTCTGACTTTGTGCATGAAAACACTAATTGCGTGTGTATTTCAAAAGTTTTCTTTATGTCAGATCAAACCGGGCCAGCTCACCAGGTTTAAATCGTTTGACTGTGTCGCATCTGTTCAGGATGTCTCCACGCAGACAGTCAGTTGGAGTTTCCGAGAGAGTACTGAATGATGGCTCACCGAGTGATGAGGCTCCAGTGCAGGGCCCTCTTTCTATGCTGGCACCCTCAGGTGATGTACCAGCAGCACCACCACCAGAGCGCGTTGTACGAGTTCTAGCAGTAGAGGCCTCCGAGGTTATGAGGTGAGACAGATTCCCAGGCAGTAGAGGACTAGCTGGAGGAGATTTCTAGGGTTTTCCGCCTAGTTGAGACATTAGTAGAGTGGATGGTGGACTTGGCTACTAGTGTTTTCCAGTGAGTGACCATGAGGATGGTCCTCATAGTGATGAGGCTTCGGTATGTGGACCGATGCCTGAGATAGTGCCTTCGGGTAGTGTGCAAGCTATACATCACTACCTTTTGGTCAACAGTTACTACCGGCGGTACCAGTATGTGAAAAATGTAGACTTACTGCCTTACACGTGTTCCAACATCAGATACCCCCAAGTTCTGAGGCGAGCCAGAGTCACAGGCAGCTGAGGACTGTCTTGAGGAGGTAGCTGAGAGTTTCCTAGAGCTTATACAGTTTCGGAAATACGACGTATCGGTTGATGAGAATTCATCGAGGCATGCCAAACCATACCTGGTACTCGATGACTACGATGAGATCGGTGCTTCAGGGCTCAGACTTCTGAGTGAGGTGTGTCTAAAGGACATCCGAGCCATCACTTCTTTCTCTATGAATACCTACTTATACTAGGGTGCTAGAGAGAACCTTTGTGGTTGATAATTCTCTGGCTGAGTGGATACAGTCAGTGAAGGTTAGCAGTGGGAAAGCTGGAAACTGGCGCGAGTCTCAGAGACTTGGGCGTGTAAAATGTTTCAAGTAGAGGAAGTAAAAAGGATAGATGAATCTGAAAGGAGGAAGACATAGAAGTAGATCTACGAGAGCATCATGGGGTGGTGAACATTTTGACATGTTACAACCACCCGCCCTTGTAATTCCCACTAGGATCAGGGAGCTGGAGGGAGGGGGAAAGAGTATCTGCATGCGGTCAAAGAGTACGAACGAAAGGCTCTAAGGATGATTCGAAGTACGAAATGTGTCTTCTACTAGTTTCCGTAACAACAAGACATTGATACGAATCATTCCTTCCTTCCATGAATCATGTCCCAGGCCTGGAGTTTCCGGTAAGCCGTAGACTTGACCCTCACATCTGGAGATACCTTTGGGAGGATACTTGATAATCACACTTACGCTGACAGTGTAATCTGACCCACGAGGTGAGAGTTTTGGTTGGAATCTCTTGGTGGCAGCGTCGAGGCCTTACGATGTTGGTCTGAGTATGGATTGGATCCACAGTTCATACATAGATTGACTGTATTAGGCAAAAAGGTTGTGGTTTATCTACAACATTGGGATGGGGTTTTCCTTGTTCGACGAAAAGGAAAACCCAGGCAGCACAGGATGGAATCATGCATAAGATGGTGCATTCGATCACTCAAGAGATGGCCAAACATACCTTTGTGCTAGAATTCTCCAGAGTTGCGGCACAACTTCCAGTAGAGCTGACAGGAGGCCTCTAGAGTTTGAGGATGACGACCACGTCCTTATACGGGTCTCACCACGAAGAGGTTTACAGAGATGTGGCCAAGGTGGAAAGTTATCTCCGAGGTTCAACAGACCTTTTTAGGTCCTCAGCAGGGTAGGCGAGGTGGCTTACCATTTGAACCATCCACCTCAGTTGCACCAGGTGCACGACGACTTCCACGTATCTCAGCTGGGGAGATACGTGCTTGACCCGACACATATCATCGACCATGGGGAGCTGGACATTGGCGATGGGGTGACTTTTGCGGGGTTCCAGTAGAGTTTGAGGATCGAAAGGAGCAGGTCCTACGAGGACGGTCGATTCCTCTTGTGCGCTTTTTTTGGCAGCACAGGAACCTCCAGAAGAGCACATGGGAGCAGAATGCTCAGATGCGTGCTCAGTACCACTTTTGTTTCCCTAGTTTGTGTTATAGCTTTACGGGGATGTAAAGCCCTAAGGTGGGAGTAATGTAAAGACCCGGAAATTTCAAGGATTTTTTTTTTTAATTTCTTTAGAATTTTTCAAGTGCGCGGTTTCTGACGGTACCTGATTCTGAGGCCCGGTGTGCCCATAATCAATTTATGAGTTTTAGCTCGGGTACGTTCAGTGAACGAACGAGAGAGATCTTCTATCTTTTGAACTGGTGCTCGGAATTGAAATCTGAGGGCACTGATGAACTCGTAGCACCGATATTTTCTTAATAGGACTTTTACCATAGGTGCATTTGTTCGAGAAAAGAAGTTAAATTTTTGATATTCAAGGAAGTATAATTCTTCCATGGGAAGTTGTTGGTGGGGTCCACAACCACCCAAATTCCCATGTGTGAATATGTGGGAGGTGTGGCCCACACCCACCTAACCTCCCATGGGAGATTTTATTGTGGTGGGGCCCACACGAGACAATAACCCCTTGAACTTCTTATAACCCCCCTTAAACTCCCTTGGACTTAATGTGCCAACTCCCCTTTAATCTCCCCTGACTTTTGAATTTTAAATTAACTCTAAACCTTCTTCTCTCTCTAATTAATTAAGCCAACCCATGATAAATTAATTAGGTGATTCACTTAATTAATTTATTTTGAGTTTTGAAATAATTTAGTTTTTCTTGGATTTTCTTTAAGATGGAGAGATCTTCTCTAAATATTTGCCTTAGAAAATATTTTGTTGGGAGAAACCTCTTGAGAGAGAACTTTGTGAAGGAAGAGGGGTTTTTCTCCTTCGTTGAAGAACACCAAACCTCCGGCGAGGAATGACGACGCACCCTCTATCCTCTTCGTAGCACGACAAGAGAGGAGACATAAATTCTTTCTCAGGTGCACACCGACGACGAAGGAAGCAAAGAACGCCAGTGACCATCGTCATCTTCATCTCCTCCCATGGGACGACGTCAACGAGCTGACGTCCACCCTCTTGCGATATCATCAACAAACGACGAACGACTCGAGGTAGGGGTTGATTACTTTTTGTTCGTGAAATATCCTTTGTCATTCTTTGTCTTTATTTTTGGGCCGCTTGTTATCAACTTATTGGGAGAAGGTCAGACCGTAGGAACATAGCTGACTCTCCTCCCCCTTTGATGTTTTGTTTGTTGCGGCTCGAACAAAGGTGGAGCGGTGCAACGACACCGCGCAGAAACAAGAAAGAACGCGACGAAGAAGCGCGACGCCAGTGCGCCGCACTGTTGAGGCCGAACGAAACCGTGGCTGGAGTAGGGGCTACAGAGGTGATTTGAAGACTCTGCTGGTTGATCACTGTGTGCGGATTGACAGGCAATGACAAACGGGGCCACAAAGTCAATTTGAAGCCTCCGTAGTGAAGGTTGGGTCCCGGGAGGACCGCTGGTGAAGGCGACGAGCAAAACGGACAACCGGAGCGTGTTCGGTGGTCCACGGAAAGCGGCAGCGATGGCGGTGCACCGTTGGAACAGAACCGCCGCGGCTGAGCCGCGGCGGCTGGCCGAACCTGAATGGCTTAGCCGTTCCGGAGGCAGAGCGGCGCAGCTTAAAGCCGCGCCTGTTCGTTCAACCGGGGGGTTGTAACCCCCCGCTCCGTGCCGGCCACGCGGACCGGCCGCACCGGCCACACCGCGCCACGCTCTCTGGGGCCGGACCCGGACCCGGGTCGGGTCGAGTCGGGGGGGGGGGGGGGAATCGGGCCAGGTCGAAGCGGGCCCAAACCCCCTAATTTCAGACAGATCCATTCAAACGTCCATAACTTGGGATACAGACCTCTGATCGATGCAACGTCAGTTGCGATGCGATCCTTGGATCGAGACGGTAGTTTAGGTATATTACACTCAATTTTTTGTAGAACTCTGGGTACGGCCGAGTTGGTTCAAAAACGAAACCAACCGGGCCCTCGGAGCGGAAACACTTATAACTTGAGCTCCGGACGTCCAATTGACGTGACTTCAACTTTGTTGGATTCCTATTGATGAGATGGAAATTTTGGCATACTTCTACTGAGGATTGTATGCAATTGTATAGTGGCCGGGTTGGATTGAACCCGAAATCCAACCGGGCCCCTGGAACGGAAAACTGATAATTTTCAGACCGGACGTCCGTTTGATGAACTGTCAGCGGCGTTGGTGATCATGTTGAGAAACAGTCCCTATGAGTATACCCTATGAGAGTTTGGGGTACATTTGAGATACAATCAGGCTGGTTCATACACGAAACCAACCGGGCCCCTGGGACAAAAATGCTAATAACTCACAGACCGGGTGTCCGATTGACGCGCCGTCTGTTGCGTTGAGACCCCTATGATGAGGCGGTCCTTTGAGATACTTCTTCGTGGGACTTTTTGATACTTGGAGTATCGACCTGTAGCTCGTGGAGAGGACCCTCCCAGAGACGAGCATACGGAGTATGGAAACCGTGTAGCCAGCTAAGACCTGACGACTGCTTGACCGACTCGACTTGGAGTGAGTCGACTAGCCCAGTGGACGGAGCACTACTATGTTTGGGTGCAGACCCACAGTGGAGGGAGCGCCTGGTAGCAGGCAGCAGAACCGCGGTACTTGACATGAGAAGTACCTCTGCAGGCTATTAGGGGGGATGCACTACTATGTTTGGGTGGTAGACCCCGTCGGGAAGCACTACTGTGTTTGGATGGATGACCCGCGGTACTCGACAGGAGGAGTACCTCAGCAGTCTTAGGTTAGTGAGCAGTACCTCAGAGTCGTGACAGGATCACTGTACTCGTCAGAGACGAGGCTCTTCAGTAGTTACGGTTTTGATAATGAAAATCCTGGTTTGAGCTGAGTCTATGACCATTGTGTTTACCTCATGATTGAAATGGGTCACTTGATAACTTTGGTATATGTATGGGAATATACCTAGGTAGTGGTTATTCGTTGATTCCATAACCTTTGTGTTTCCTCATGATTGAGATGTGTTACTTGATAACTTAGGTATAAGTATGGGCTTATACCTAAGTAAGGGTTATCTGTTGAGATCCTTCTTTGTGGTTATCCATGTTGGATTTAGTGAGACCTTGAGGGTCTTGGGGTCCCTGCTGAGTATCGTATACTCACCCTGCATGGGCTATGCCCGCACCTCGTTCTGTTGGTTGCAGACGACAGGCAGTGCTGACATAGGCCGAGTGTTTGAGGACTGGACGGTACCCGGAGGTAGACCTCATGACGAGTCAGTATCCAGAGGTGGACTTCACGACGAGACGACACTCGGAGGAGGTTGAGGGGCGAGAGTGTTGTGGAGGCTATATGTACCAACCCTTCAGGTAGGATCCATGGTGGGCGATCCAGGAGCTGCGCTATCTGTACCTACCCTTCAGGTAGGATCCAAGGAGGACGACCCAGGAGCTGCTTCTATTCTTCTGGCTGTTTGTCTTTTCTATTTTACTTTCGTTCAGTTGTAGCTGTACTTTCAGTTGGGTTTGTATTCTGTCCCACTTACTTTTTAGCACTTTCTTTTGTACTTAGTGTATTACTTCTGCTTGTACTCTATGATGTTTTGTTTACTTTTATAAAGGCAATCCCTTCCCAGTTATCAGGATTTACGCCTTTTGTTCTAGTCGACATCCCCTGGCCTATGGAAGGCGGGCTTGGGGTAGTCACAGCATGGGCCCCGAGGACGGGTTGTGACAAAGAAGTTCCCTTACAGAAATTCGACAGGCTAACAACGTCACTTTAAAATTCAGAAAATGAGTTGATGAGAGAGAAAATGGTATATCATCACTTGGAAATAAAATTACATCAATAAGGATATATAATAACATATCCCAACATAATAAGATGAAAATTAAAAGACATAATAAAAGGAATTATTTCAAAAAGAGGAGGGTGAAATGTTCCCTTACCGATTTGGGTAACTTTCGAAACGTACACCCCATGAAAGAAGGATCATAAAATGAAGATGTAAATACCCAAAATTAAAGTATATTTCACAAATAATACAATCATGGTCATTACACACACCACACAAAAGGAAATAGTGGAAAATATAGCATGAATCTCACAGGAATAAAAGTGAGATGAAAAATCCCTTACAAAAACTCGGCAGCCTAACGACGCCACTTAAAACTTCCAAAAAATGGATTGATGAGATAAAATAGGGTCTCTCATCATATGAACATAAAAATTAAAGTAAGAGGAATATGAAAGAACATTCCCCAACATAAGAAATAGGATCTTAAAAGAAATGACATAAAAGAGAGTACTTAAAAAGAGAGAGGTAGGATCCCTCACCTCGAGTCCGACTTGTTTTCATTTGTTCTTTATTTTAATGAATAATAAAATTAGGTAAATTTATAATTTATTAAGTACTTCCTTTAAAGTTCATTATTAAGTTCATATCACATATTACCATGTTATAATAATTAGTCAATTATGTGAGTTCATATCATACGTTTTGTCGATGTTTGGTACATGAGTCAAAAATAAACTTGTTTGAAAATAATTGTCCATGTAGTTATAAGTACATCTTCCCCAGAATAGTATTAATGATTTAAATATCATATATATCTAGTATATATTCATTTTATACTATTCCATAACATTTTTAGATAAAAAAAATAAAATTCACCGTTCATGGAGATGGTAGGCCGTACGTATGCATGAACACTACTTTCATTTCTTTGTCATATTAAAGGAATTAAAAATAAATGAGACATATATATATATTATAATTACAGTATAATATATATGTTATATAGGTCACATAAGTTCATTAATTTCACTCTTTATACATTCCATGTATTGCATGAACAAGTCACATCACTTGAGGGGGCGGCAGTCCACACTTCCCGAGATGAAATTATCGCAATTACACGACATGAAAAACATAATGATATGATTTAAACATAAAATACAGAATCATATAGAAAACTTAAATACCATATATATCATATATAAATAGAGTGACATCATAATGGACACTATGAAATGTGTTAAGAGAAGATTGAACAATCATCGTTTCGTGAGGCAGTAATTCGCCACCCATAGAAATAATATGTTCTTTAACCATTAGACGAAGGTGTGTGTAAGTGTAAATAAAATACTTATCATAACAAAATTATAGTATATTTAGGATACTGGTGTTGTTATGGAATCAAATAATAATAATTTTAGTGTGAGTTAAGAAGGAAAATAAAAGAAAGAAACTCGATAGAAGACACTACCTCTAAATTGGGTAACTCTTTTTGATTTGATCCAAAGGCTTCCTTGGAAAGACTACTGCCCAAAGTGAGGCTTATAGGAGTAATATAGGGATGTGGAGAGATAACATGATCAGAGGTTGGATGATACAAGGTCTTGAGATGTGTGAGTAAGGGGTAGAGGTGATGGCTTTTTATAAGGGGGAGGAGGGGCACTCTTGGAATGTCCTGAAATATTAATTTATTATAAAATGTTTTTCAAATTAGAATGGTTCAAAAATGATGTATTTATAGGATAACAAGATAAGGGGTAGAAATACATTCAACCAATAGGATTTAGACAAGTTTAGATCATAAAATTCACCTTATCTTTTCATTTTAACCCTTAGTTAAAATTAATAATTCTTACTACATCTTTTTTTTTATTTTCAAACTATAAGGTCATAATTGTTACTTTAAAATAAAAATAGTCCCAAAATGGTATCAATAATGATATTAGTAATATATTATATGTAATTTGGCATAATATTAGATTTTTTGGACCATTATAACATTTAATAAAAAAACATTTGTTTTACAAACTCATTTGATTTTGACACTATTTGGTAGTTGACTTTTGATAAAGGCATAAAAGATTTATTCCTTCAAAATAAGAGTTTTAACATAAATTTTACATATCATAATAATCTATAAAATTCGTTTATAGCATCCAAAGTCTCAAAAAAAAGTTTAATACTTACAATATCATTTATTTAAATCTTTTATTAATGAGGTAATAACTGCATCATCATTGTGTCAAAAATAAATTTATTTAATTAATGTCTAAAAATTATAAATAAAATATCATGATGTAGGAAATATTTTTATATTTCAAATGAATATTTATAGTCAAATAGATCATTTATATAAACAAAACTAAAATTGTTTTACTTAGGTGTTGCATACTTTGGTTATATTTTCCTTTGTTTAAAAATAATATGATAAAAGGTCACTATCACACTAAAGTGATTCCATGGGGTCCCAAAGTTGGAAAAAGTCATCCCATGGTTGGACATGACTTAAAAAATATAATTAAGACACATGGATGGGTAATTTTATATTATTATAACAATATTTTGTTTACCCTTTTTACCCGATTTACTAATTAATCACGGTAATTAAAAATAATAACCGTAATTACTATTCATCATGCCAAAAAAAAATTATCTTAATTACATAATTTGGACCTTCCGATTCCAAATATGGAATCCATTTTACCAAATTCCAAATAGATAAATTTCAGTAATTAATTTAAAAATAATTCCCATTGTCAAAACCAAAGACATGTTTTTAAAAAGTAAAATTTATCAAAAGATTGACTTGTTTTTACATCCAATTGAAAAGTAAAATTACATCCAATAACCAGAATTGTATTAAATGATAAAAAAATAATTAAATTACACTTTAAAACTAATTAAAATTAAAATCTAACTATATAAATAAATTGGATGAAAAGACAGTTTTGAATTAAAATGCTGTATTTTTCACTATTCATTAAAAAATGAACATTATCAGAAAATACCAAAAAATTCACCCTAAGCTATATTTGATATTCCAAATTCAATAATGATTTCCATTTTATAAAATTCAAAATATAGAAGTTTCATTAATAAATTATATAGTTAATTTCCGCTGTCAAAATAAATAGCGTGTTTTTAAGAAACAATATCTATCAAAAGATTGACACTTGTTTATGTCCATTTTCAAAGTGAAATTAATTCTAATCACCACCATTGGATTAAATGGTAAAAATATATTCTAATTAAAATTTAAAACCAATTAAAAATATAATCTAACATTATAAATAAATTATACTAAAAATCACTTTTGAAATAAAATACTGTATTTTCACTATTCATTAAAAAATGAATTTCATCAGAAAAATACAAAAAATTTACCCAAAGTAAATTTTGATGATACAAATCTAAATAAGAAATTTATTTTTTCAAAATTAACATATGAAAGTGACCAAAAATAGATTTAAATAGGGTTCTCCATCAAAAGGCGATAAATCATCCTTTTAATGTAAATTATGCTTAAAATTAGATTCATTCACATTTTAAGACTCTAACTTTTATTGGATAAAAGTAAATACATTTAACAAACATATATAATCATATTTTACTTAGTTCTATTCATTCCCTCCAATACAATGGCTAGGTGTTAACTACCATTTAAAATAATAATATTATATTATTAGTGTGCAACGTAAGATTTCAAAGAAACCTGTTGTTGTATATCGGGAAAGCCATCGAACATAACAACCCCTTTAAAGTAAAATTAATATTTAATTAAAAAATATTAATAAATATGAAAATATCATATTTTTTTATTTACCTGGGATGTTACATCTTTCCCCCCTTTTGGGAATTGCGTCCTCGCAATTTTAAAATTAGGTTTGGAAACATCATTTAAAGTCCCACATCAGAAAACTAGTCAATAAAACTATCACTTTAAAATAAAGAAAAATAAATACAATGGTCACCCGAGACAACATATACTAGGATTCCATGAAAACATAGATATGGAGGAGAAAAAAAACCATCAAGTTCTGATAGAGAGTGATAGAAAACATGTCTAGGAGAAAGTTAACCACTAGAAAATCACAAAATTGTGATGGGTTAAAAAGTATTTGATTCCCCAGTAGGAAAAGTTAATAGACAACGTTTTTGTTTTAAGTTTCATTTCATTGAAGAATTTATTTATGGGATTAACTAAAACATAGGGAAACATACTTACTTGTCATGTAGACTTTATCTTTTACTATATTTCTAACACAAACTCATATTTTCTCCAAATGATGAGTATTTAGGATGAATTGTTCACATTAAGAGTGCTATAATCAACTTTGAGAGAATCACATAATCCAGAAAAGATGAACTATATATTTCCCATATCTTATGAACTTAACCAAAACCAAAATATTTAGTACAAGATCAGATAATCCCCAAAAAGAATAATCTTTTACAAAAGGAAAAGCTACTGTTAATCCCCAAAATTTGTCCAACAAAACCCAAAGTTCATCAAAGACCATTCAATAAATATTTATCCATAAAATTCTTCAAAGTAATCAAAACTAATATTGAAACCCAAATCTACGAAGTATTTGATCAGATAGTCTTCCAGGATAAATCTTAACATTTATCTCTAAATAACATCAGGTAATCACAAGGTCTTATATTGAAAAGTAATTAACCTAATAACATATTCTCCATGATAGGTTAATCATTTTCATAAATAAACCAAATCATCATATGTCCACAATAAAAACATAGATTCTTCCAAACTAAAATTTCAACCATTATTCCACAATTCAAATCCCATAGTATTCTATCTTCCTTAGGGATATAGTGTTTCCTCAAAAGAGAGAACGTCTTTCACAACAACCTTTATAACTTAATCACCAAATCATTTTCCTATACTAAGTATATCCATTTGATAAAACATAAACTCCAAAAATCAACTTATTCTTGTTCCATAAAATCATTTTACTAAAATAATAAGTCATATTAACTAGGGAATTTAAGTAGGCCAGTGGTAGGAGATGCGCCCTTGTCGCCCTTCGGTTTTGGGTTCGATTCCTACGACCTTACCAGATGCAACGGGTTGTCACCCATCCTACGGGTTTTACTTTTTATAAAACTCAAAAATAGCCCTAACATGTTTTAACCTCAATGGTTTCCTTATACCTCCTATTTTCATCCAAATTAATTATGATCTCAACATCTTAATTCTTGAAGTCTTATTTCACCACCATAAGATAAAATAAAATGATCCCCAAAATGAAGAACTTCATACCTTGATCATGGTGTCCATTTGGTTTCATTGTCATCTTGTTCACGTAGGTAGAAGGTCCATTCATCGAAACAATGATTTAAAGATCCTTCAAAATCATTTGCTTCCTCTATCCAAATACACCTTTTACAACATGGGTCATATGGGTGTTCACAGAAAAATAGTTTTGGAAAATAATAATGTATCATATATAATTTCAAAACATATGATAAAAAATGATTTCTATAAAATTTTCGGACCTAATTTGAGTTGAAACTTTCAATTAATGGTCCTTCTAAAATACCATAGGTATGTGCTGAGAGACTATATTGTAAAATCAAATATAAATAGGTTGCGCAAGGGTCTCCTTCTTCATCACCTTTTTTAAAATCATAATATGCTTCAAAATCTTGTAATAAGGTAAAATATTTGAAAATGACTTGATAATATTTACCTTTCTTGAAAATATGAGAATATTGTGAAAATAGGATTTATCTAAATACAAACTACGATCCACGATGATAACGAGGTATAGTGGAGGTGTTTGATATCTCAAATAACTGCTTACAAGTGAGTTGTATTCTAGAAAAAGTTTCACAATCATCCGAACATGACTTTGTAATAATTATTGCAAGCATGTCCTCAGGAAGAGATAAGAATGTCATTTTAGATCCTCCTCTTTCCATTTGTAACTGACTTTACTTGACCTTAAAAAAGTTATAAAACAAGGATTTAACTGAAATAATAGACATAGGGACTAACCATGTGTCTAAAAAAACTTATAATCCATAAATTTGTCTAAACCAACCTCTGATACCAACTGTAAGGCCCCATCCTTAAACACTACTTAATCTTGAGTTATTTCAAGAATTCACATTGAGAATCCTTTTAGGTTTAGAGTTTTAGAGAATTAGGTCATAAATCATACATTTCATTCCACATTTAAACAAGGTGGTTAAATCAAAAATAGTATTAATTTTTTTCATAAAAGGAAACATATTTAAAATAAAACATGGTTTCTTTCTTGACACTTCTTTGACATTATCATCACATCATGTACTTTTCCCTTGACCTTTTAAAAACATTTAAAAAACTTGGGATGAGCATAAAAAGATCATTAAGGTATATAAAAATACAGAAAGAAAACATTAGTCCATGTATACATAAGAATCAATGAAATCATAATTTACTAATAAAACATAAGCACATTAACATACCTCATGAAACCATAAGATTTATGAATAACTCATAGAAATTATAAGACATAAAGGTAACTGGAGGCATTCATAACATTCTTACGTAGGGAGTAACCCTCATGGTTACGTTTGGAATACCCATCACAGTATATTCCTTAAATCTCTTCAGAGAAACCTTAGCATTTAACTCCTTCTCATTACCCAATGCATTGAAGAGCTATCTTGGGCTCACCCACCCTTAGTTTATCATGGAACCAACCGACTTCATAAATAATTCCCAAGAACTATAACATAATCGTATCACATAAAACATGCATAAAGGAAACATAACATTTCCACATTGCAATAAAAATATAATATTTTATGATATTTAAATAATAAATCCATTCTAAAAACCATTTTCAATACCAAAATACATAAAAAGAGTATATGGTATTTATTTTTCTTTTGAAAACATTACGACTTGTTAAGGAAGACATAGATCAAATAATACTTGCAGTGGCGGAAAAGGTCGTTTTCACCACTTATGTTAAAAAAAGAAACATTCCTTTTTGTCATTTAGTAAAATGCTTCATAGAGAAAATATTCCCTTTTAATGAAATGAAAAGTCAAAAGGGTTTTATACACCGTATAAAATAAAGTCGTGTAGAAAACAAAACATGCCTCAATGAAAGGAGATTGAGATGAAGTCGCGTACAAAGACAGTATCCTTAGATTAAGGATAAATCAATTACATAATTATGTTTGAAAAATATAAATACACCCAATATAAGTGGATATTAAGTGTAAAAAAATCAGAGGTCATCCACACATATTCACAGCATGACATAATCAAGAATTAGAGGTTTAACCCAAATAATTGAAATTGGGTTAAGAAGTTCCTTACAGAAATTCGACAGCCTAACGATGTCACTTTAAAATTCAGAAAATGAGTTGATGAGAGAAAAAATGGCATCTCATTAATTTTACATAAAATTTACATCAATAAGGATATATAATAACATATCCAAACATAATAAGATGTAAATTAAAATATATAACAAAATGAAGTCTTTCAAAAATAGGAGGGTGAAAGGTTCCCTTACCGATTTGGGTAACTTTCGAAACGTACACCCCATGAAAGAAGGATTATACAATGAATATGTAAATACCCATAAATTAAATTATATTACACAAATAATACAATCATGGGATGTACACACACCACACAAAAGGAAATAGTGGCAAATGTAGCAAGAATCTCATGGGAATAAAAGTGAGATGAAAAATCCCTTACGAAAACTCGGCAGCCTAACATCGCCACTTAAAACATCCAAAAAATGGATTGATGAGATCAAATAGGGTCTCTCATCATATAAAAATAAAATTTAAATTAAGTGGAATATAAATAACATTCCCCAACATAAGAAATAGGATCTTAAAATAAATGACATTAAAGAGAGTACTTAAAAAGAAAGAGAGAGGTAAGATCCCTTACCTCGAGTCCGACTTGTTCTCGATCGTTCTTTATATTACTGAATAATAAAATTAGGTCAATTTATAATTTCTTAAGGACTTAATTTAAAGTTCATTATTCAGTTCATATCACATATTACCATGTTATAATAATTAGTTAATTATGTGAGTTCATATCATACGTTTTGTCGATGTTTGGTACATGAGTCAAAAATAAACTTGTTTGAAAAGAATTGTCCATGTAGTTATAAGTACATCATTTCCAGAATATTATTAATGATTTAAATATCATATATATCCATTATATATTCATTTTATACTATTCCATAACATTTGGAGATAAAAAAATTGAAATGCACCGTTCATGGAGACGGTAGGCCGTACGTACGCATTAATGCTACTTTCATTTCTTTGTCATATTAGAGGAATTAAAAATAAATGAGACATATATATATTATAATTAAATAATAATATATATGTTATATATGTCACATAATTTCATTAATTTCACTCTTTATACATTCCATGTATTTCATGAACGAGTCACATCACTTGAGGTGGCCGTAGTCCACACTTCCTGAGATGAAATTATCGCAATTACACGACATGAAAAGCATAATGATATGATTTAAAAATAAAATACAGAAGCATATAGAAAACATAAATACCATATATATCATATATAAATATCGTGACATCATAATGGCCACCCTGAAAGGTGTTAAGAGAAGATTGAACAATCATCGTTTCGTGAGGCAGTAATTCGCCACCCACAGAAACAGTATGTTCTTTAACTATTAGATGAAGGTGTGTGTAAGTGTAAATCAAATAATTCTCATAAAAAAATCATAGTATATTTAGGATACTGTTGTTTTTATGGAATAAAATAATAATAATGTTATGGGGAGTGAAGAAGGAAAATAAAAGAAAGAAACTCGAGAGAAGACATTACCTCTAAATCAGGTAACTCTTTTTGATTTGAGCCAAAGGATTCCATGGAAAGAATTATGCCCAAAGTGAGACTTCTAGGAGTAATATAGGGATTTGGAGAGATAACATGAGAAAATTTTGGACGATCCAAGGGCTTGATATGTGTGAGTAAGGGGTAGAGGTGATGGATTTTTATAAGGGGGAGGAGGGGCAGTCTTGGAATGTCATGAAATATTAATTTATTATAAAATGTTTTTCAAATTAGAATGGTTCCAAAATGATGTATTTAGAGTATAAGAGGATAAGGGGTATATATACACTCAAAAAATAGGATTTATACAAGTAGAGGTCCTAGAATTCACCTTACCTTTTAATTTTAACCCTTAGTTAAAATTAATAATTCTTACTACATCCTTTTTTTTTATTTTCAAACTATAAGGTCATAATAGTTACTTTAAAATGACAATAGTCCCATAATTGTATCAATAATGATATTAGTAATATATTATATTTCATTTGGAAGAATATTAGATTTTTTGGACTATTATACCATTTAATAAAATAACATTTGTTTTAAAAACTCATTTATGCCAATTTTGACACTATTTGGTAGTTGACTTTTGATAAAGGCATAAAAGCTTTATTCCTTCGAAATAAGAGTGTTAAAATAAATTTGACATATCACAATCATATATAAAATTCGTGGATAGCATCCAAAGTCTCAAAACAAAATTATTTTAACACTTATAATATCATTTATTTAAATCATTCATTAATTAGGTAATAACTGCATCATCGTTGTGTCAAAAATAAATTTATTTATTTAACGTCTAAAAATTATAAATAAAATATAATGATTTAGGAAATATTTTTAGATTTATAATTAATATTTATAGTTAAACAGATCATTTATATAAACAAAACTAAAATTGTTTTACTTAGGTGTTACATACTTTGGTTATATTTTCCTTTCTTTAAAAATAATATGATAAAAGGTCACTATCACACTAAAGTGATTCCATGGGGTCCCAAAGTTGGAATAAGGAATCAAATGGTCGTCCATGACTCAAAAAATATAATTAAGACACATGTATGGGTAATTTTATATTATTATAACATTATTTTGTTTACCCTTTTTACTCGATTTACAAATTAATCACGATAATTAAAAATAATTACCGTAATTACTATTCATCATGTCAAAAAAAAGTGTCTTAATTAAATAATTTGGACCTTCTAATTCCAAATATGGAATAAATTTTACCAAATTCCAAACAGAGAAATTTCAGTAATTAATTTAAAAATAATTACCATTGTCAAAACCAAAGACGAGTTTTTAAAAAGTAAAATTTATCAAAAGATTGACTTATTTTTACATCCAATTGAAAAGTGAAATTACATCCAATGAAATTTTTTTTATTAAATGATAAAAAAATAATTTAATTACACTTTAAAACCAAATAAAATGACAATCTAACTATATGAATAAATTGGATGAAAAGGCAGTTTTGAATTAAAATGCTGTATTTTTAACTATTCATTAAAAAGGAACATTATCAGAAAAATACCAAAAGTTTACCCTAATATATATTTGATATTCCAAATTAAAAAATTATGTACATTTTATAAAATTCAAAACATAGAAGTTTCATTAATAAATTAGATAGTTAATTCCCATTGTCAAAACAAATAGCATGTTTTTAAGAAACAATATCTATTAAAAGATTGACACTTGTTTATGTCCATTTTCAAAGTGAAATCAATTATAATCACCAAAATTGGATTAAATGGTAAAAATATATTCTAATTACACTTTAAAACCAATTAAAAAGATAATATAACCTTATAAATAAATTAGATTAAAAATCACTTTTGAAATAAAATACAGTATTTTTCACTATTCATTAAAAAATGAATTTTATCAGAAAAATACCAAAAATTTACCCAAAGTAAATTTTGATTATGATAATCTAAATAATAATTTTATTTTTTCAAAATGAACATATGAAAGTGATCAAAACTAGATTTAAATAGGGTTCGCCATCAAAAGGCGATAAATCGGCCTTTTAATGTAAATTATGCTTAAAATCAGACTCATTCAAAATTTAAGCCTCTAACTTTTATTGAATAAAATTAAATAAATTTAAAAAACATCTATAATAATATTTTAGTAAGTTCTATTCATTCCCTCCAATACAACGACTAGGTGTTAACTACCATTTAAAATAATAATATTATATTATTAGCGTGCAACATAAGATTTCAAAGAAACCTGTTGTTGCGTATCAAGTAAGCCATCGAACATAGCGACCCCTTTAAAGTAAAATTAATATTTAATTCAAAAATATTAATAAATATTAAAATATTATATTTCTTTATTTACCTGGGATGTTACACTAGGAGAGTTTCCTAACACACTAAATAAGAGAAAAATGGATTTTTATGGGATTTTAGGTGATAAGACCATGAAAGAAATAAATTTCAACTATCTGCATATTAGGAATGTGGTAAGAAGTACCCATGGGAATTTATAAATAGAATAAGAAGACGTTTTAAATATGGGGTGTATGGGTATTATGTAAATTGATGCCCTAGGGGAAAAATCTCAAAAATGCGATAAAAAAGGTCTTATGAATATTAATATGAATTAATATTTTACAACTAAAGACAGAG
Organism: Viscum album; assembly: GCA_963277665.1. Taxonomy (NCBI): domain Eukaryota; kingdom Viridiplantae; phylum Streptophyta; class Magnoliopsida; order Santalales; family Viscaceae; genus Viscum; species Viscum album. The sequence goes on from OY728138.1 coordinate 1,835,067,838, forward strand.
AAACTATGAATAACATATATAAGGTATGAATTAATTTTCTCATTATTAAAGTAGGAAGCACGATTAGATTGAGATTGATAAATCTTGGGATTTGATTCATATTTTTTATTGTTAGAAGGAAGTGTTATAGAATCATATAATGAATACTGTTTGATGTTTTATAAACAAATATTAATGATTAAGTTGTATATATTTAGGGTTTAAATGGATGTGATGTAGTGGTATTTCATTTAAGGATTTATAATAATTAATAATTATCATATGTTCAAAATTATAGATACCCATTTGAGGTCATATGTGATTATATTCAAAGGAGATTAATGATATTTTGGGATACATTTATTGGGTTTTAATAGATGATCAAGGTATATGTAACCCTTAGGTTTATCATTTTATTTTCTATAAATGTTATTTGGGAATAATGTTGACATATTATGGATAAAATATGTAAGGTAATCATATAATTTAGGGTTAATATGATATTTTATGTTAATATGGTTTATTGGGATAAGGAGTTATTACATTTTGGGAACATTTGCTTTATTGTATAGATAACTATTAAATTGAAAAGTGATTTGGTGAATAATTTATTAATGATATATTTGAAGAAGTTAAATATATTGGGAAAATTATTTGATTAAGGTGGATGAAAAATTAAGGTAATTATGTGAATTTATTTTAGGAATAAAGACTGAGTAATCTTTTGGAAGTATATATGGGTTTATTGTGGATTTATGTTGATTCACGTTATTTTGGGAAAATATTAGCATATTTTGGAAAATATATGAATAAGGTATATATATTTTTTGGTATGTGACTTTATAAGTAATTAATGTTGTTTAGATATAAATGTTAATCTGATATTGGAAGAGTATGTGATCAAATATTTCTAATACTTAAGTTTCAAATTTTGGTATGGTATATTTTGAAGAGTTTTATGATTAGTTAATTATGAAATGTTTTAAGTTGAATTTTAGGTTTTATTTTTGATGACTTGGATATTAATGTATTATTTATTTATATGAAGGTTTATTCATGTTAACCTGTGTGTGTGTGGTGCATGAATGTTTATATTTAATTATACCCCCAAGCACCTAATATATATATATATATATATATATATGGTAAAATAATTCCTTAACTTAAGAAAGAGGAATATAAATCTATTGAGTATTATGTGGAAAACAACATTGAACAATTAAGGTATGCTTTTAGAAACTAATTCCCAAGTACAAGTCTCATTATGGTAAATGCATGGTTTAAGAAATATATAAAAAATCATATGATTCCCAGTCATATAATTGGCATTAAATTTATTTTAAAAAGTAAATGTTATTGATGTGCATTAGAAGGTATTTCTTACCACTTATGTATATTTAACTTACACTCCTTATAATTTATTATGAAAATATTTTAAAAACTTTTTATCATACACAAGATAAAATTGCAAGGAGACAAATTATTTAAGGAGAGTATAATGTAACACCTCAATATTTTAGAATTTATATTAATTTAAATGAATATTATGTTCAATAACATGTACAACATAAAACAATGATCTTAAAATAACGTCAATATTATTATTTAAATATGATTGTTATTACCTAGCTCATGGATTAGAAGGTATGAATAAGAGTAACCAAATTATGAAATATATATAGAAAAGTTTTCCTAATACAAATTTATTGATGAATTCCAAGGAAAAATTTATACAATTTGAAATTATAATAATTAAATGTAATTCCTCAAAAATCTAAAGTATGAACATTATATTCGATATCCTGTGTGACACACAACACTAAGCGTGCAAAGGAATATAATATCCCAATAATTTATAATATATTTACTATTTTAAATAAATTAAATATAATTTATAGATTTCAATGCACACAACACTAATTTAGCATATGTTTCATGCAACAAAAAGTTTCTTCAATGGATTGCTTTACACGCAATATCGAGTTTTACCTAACAATAATATATAATTAAAATATTATTATTTAATATAATAAGATATAAACTAGCCATTATGAATAGTGTAAACTAATTTATGAAGATATATGGTTTAAACAAATATGAAATGAATTCATTGGTTATAAATTAATTAGAAATGAATCTAATAACCAATTGAATATAAATGGAATATTTTTATAAAAAACTATTTTTGTTCTCACAAAGCTGTTTTATCCAAATAAATTACATTAATTACAATTAGTCAATGATATTAATGTAATATATATATATATATATATATATATCATATTCAATAGAATATTTTTTATATTCATGCAAGATATTTTATAGGCATAACATAAGAACAAACCCAATTTTACGCAAAAAATACTATGTTTTTATTAGGGCACTTTTACCACCTTTTAATGGAGAACCTTTTTTAAATCCAATTTTTGGAACTTTTATAAATAATATATATTAAAATTAAATTAATATTTTAAATAGAAACATAAAAATTAGGTTAGGGTTAATTTTTTGGTATTTTTCTATGGTGTTTCATTTTTTAACGAATAATGAAAAATACCAAATTTTAATTCAAAATTGATTTTGCATCTAATTTATTTATAAGTATAAACAATATTTTAAATTGGTTTTAAAGTTTAATTAGATAATATTTTTATTAATTAATCCAATTTATCTCATTTTAATTAATTTCACATTAAAAATGGATATGAAAACCTAGTAAACATTTGAACAGTTTTTCTTTAAAAACCCACATTGTCACCCTGTTTGTGGGATTAAATTTAAATTAATTTTTATCACTTATATGATTAAAATTTGGAGGAATGGTTTAAATATTTATAGTAATAATAATTTATAATTTATAATAATTTCAACTTAGTTTTTTAAAAAAAATATTAGTGAAAGTATTGAAAATTAATTACAATGATTAAGGTGAAATAAAGCTTAACAAAGGACTAAACCTTAAACTTAAGGTCCTAATTGACCTAGAAACTTATACAAAAGACATTTTATGGAAATATTTAGAACATATTCTCCATTTTATATAATTTTTTTCATTATTGGATCTAAATTCAATGAAAAAACATGGGTTTAATTTCCTTTTCCAAAGTTTACAAGAGTGTCACTCCTCCTCCACTATAAAAAGGCACTCAAACCTACCACTTACTCACACATTTTAAGACACTTTGGATCGACCAAAATATGCCCAAATATATCCTATAAATCCCTCCCCTAAACCTATAATCCTAAATATGGTCAGAAATCCATCCAAGGAATCCCTTTGGTTTAAACCAAAAAGAGTTACCCGACTAAGAGACAACATCACCCCTCAAGCTCTTTAGTTTCATTTCAATTATCCTCCCCCTAAAATCTTATTATTCCATGATTATATAAAAAAGTATAATAAATATACTAGTATGTTTTTATGTTAAGTTTTCTACCTAAACTTACACACACTTCCATCTAATGGGTAACAAATTTACTATTTATATGTATGACGAATTACCATCTCACAAAATGATGATTGTTTGTTCTTCCTTTACCACATATCATGGTTATAATTATGATGAAAACTATAGTTATATATTTTATATATGATATTTATAATGTATTATTCTTATTTAATTATTTTATAACACATACTTTTATACTTTCCATTTTGTGTAAATACCATAATATCTTTTGTGGAAGTGTGGACTACCACCCGTCAAAGCGATGTAATCCATTCACTCTATACATAGAATGCGTTAAGGATGGTTTTAATAAAACTATATAATATATATGACATATATATGATACTTTAATTATAATAAAACTATATATAATTTACTTTTCATTCTTTTAAAATGATAAAAAAATGAAAGTAGCATTTATACGTACGTACGACCTACTGTCTCCATGAACAATGCATTATATTTCTCATCTCCAAATGTTATGAACTAATATAAATACATATATAATAAATTTATAGTATAATTAAATTATTTTTTACATTCTAGATATGATATAATCATGATCTAATTAATAGGAACAACAAGTAACAAGTTAAAACATACTTGAATAACTAAGCAATTAACACCCAAAATAGTTAAAAATAATGAAAAGTTATTAACAAATGGTTAATAAGATACTAAAATAAGATTATATATGATATTATAAATATTATTATGGTTTTGGTATAAGTTATTAACATTTTTTAACCCCTTATAAATGAGGTTAAATGGTGTTCACTCTAAATAAAACACAAGGCAATGGATTTTATCTCACTTTTTACATCCATGAGATAAATGTCATGTTCATTTCTTACTTATTTCATGTTTTGTATCTAATGGGACTTTTAATAAATTATATAATTAATAATTTTATCTTAATAGTATTTAAAACATTAATTTCATGTTATTCCTTCATGTGGATTATGATTTAAAATGTTTCAAAGTTGTATGAGACACTTCAGAATGTTTAAAGATTATTTTCCTCAAGAATAATTTTAATGATATTTCAATGGTATTTATATTTGAGAAAATTATATGAAAATTGTTCAATAGAACCTTTAATATTATTCTCCTATGGTTATTCATGACCTTTTTCAAGTATCAGCACCATTTTACACTCTTTAGCAGTCAAAATGTTTTAGAATATTTTTTCAAGAAAACCTGACTTCATTTCTCTCTTTAGTCAGAGAAATTGTTTTTTTCTATAAACCCAATTTTCTAAAAATGTTATCAAAAATGTTTTAAGATTTCCAAAATGATTTATTAAAGACATTTTTACCCTTTTTTTCTTTTACTAATGTTTTCAAATGAATCTTCTTATTGCTTTCAAAATAAGGAATTTTATAACATTTTTACCATGAAAAAGGAATGTTCTTTTTACCTCGTATGACATGTATGAATTTACCCACCATCATTTATTTGAAGCTTAATTTTCATGTTTAAAATGTTAATTTTAAAATAAAATGTTTCCGTAATTTGTTTTCAATAAGAAGGTTTTTTCAAAATGTTTTTCAAAACAAAAGGATATTTTCTTCAAGAATGTATTTAAAATATCTTTTTATTGTATTTCTATTCATCAATGAAAAAACCCTTTATTGTTATTGCAATTGGGATATGTTGTTTTGATAATGTCCTTATTATTCCTATAAATGGTTTATGATTGATTTGAACAAGGATATTATTGACATTCACTTCCTTGATTTCCTTTGTTAGTCCTCTTGAAATATTCATTTTCCTATGATCATTAAAAATTTAATTTATCCTAATTAACCATATCATTTATCAAGGATATGTTAATTTCCTAAACCATATAAAATTTTCATAAAATGATTACTTTGAATGTTATTTAATTATTTGAAAAAATATTGATAAATATGTATCCTTTATTCAATATGGATATTTGATAAGGAACATTATTTATTAATTTAAATCGATTATATGGTAATGATTTGGACATGAAAGACACGGGTTGGAGACCATTTAAGGCAAGAAATATGGGTGGGGACCATTTATAGATATACCCTAGATGTATTTTTAGTCTCATGGGATGAACCGGTTGGTGACAAACTATTCTCATTTATTTCCAAGAAGAATAGATTGGTATGATATGGGCTGGGGAACAGTTAATACAAGCCCCTCGACGCATCAACAGTATCATGAGATGAATAAGTTGTCCAAATTAGAGTAGTTTAAACTATCTTGAGAATATATCTTGATGGTAAAGGTACTATATACCTATGAAACATGTCATCCAATAATTAATCATTTCCATTATTTTTATTTAGTATTTATTTATCTATGAGATTTTGCATCGATATATCTATGGATGCATTTTATTTTTAGTTCATTGATTAAATGACATGTGTTTCAGTTTATTACTATTACATATTTATTTTTCCTTATCTATTTATTTTAATGACATGTGTTTTTTGTTATTACCTTTCCATATTCTTTAGGTACTTCCATATTAGTTTTTTGATTTCATGGTATGTGTGTTCTATTATTTACAGTACCATAATTATAATTATTATTGATTTATTTTTTCTTCCATTATAATTTACCCTTATTAATTATTTGAGCTCATACTTATTAGGTTTCATATCATTAGGATTCCTTGAAGTGTACTGAGAAAGATATGCAAGGAACATTATATGGAATAGAGTTATTATCCTAAAAAGAAAAAAAATTATGTTGTAATTAGTGTATTAACTTTTAATACAATACTCATGTATATATCTGGTTTACCAATACTACTAAAATCTTCGGTCCTTTAGGATTTGATTCCATGTAATCATTAAAATGTAATTGATAACAAATACAGGATCTGGGCTTCTAAGGCTGGGTCACTATAGTTGATATCAGAGAAAGTTTAGTAGAAAATTTGAGAAGTAGATTTAAGAAAACATAGATTAGAGAAAATATCCCTAAGGTAGAATTTGAGGATAAGTATAAGAGAACATACTAATGTTTTAATTAGATAGAGATTATGTAGTTTTACTAGAAATACATACCTGTTTTTATAATGAAAGTGTGCATGGTTATGGAATAAATATTCCTAGGAGTAACAACTATGACAAGGTGTGTCAGGCCTGACTCAGTGTAACCTGGTACATGATAATGGGACTTACTGTGCACCTATTTTGACACTCCTGAGGTATTTTCTTAGGATATTTTAAATTTTATTTACAAAACATTATGAAGTATTTGAATAAATAATGATAATGAATGACCTAGATTAAATCTAAGGTGTCTTAGATTGAAGATAAGGTGTCATGATTTATAAATCCAATAAATGATATTATGGATAAACCATAGAATAAGGAAGGACCTATGTTAAAATAAATGGATGAATTATTTATATATTAGGGTTGTATTGATAACCTTAGTTAAAAATCTATTTAGTGATTAAACATATTTCATGGATGTCCATCATATTTATTTCAGAAATTATATTATTACAGTTTTAGAAAAGGAAAACCTGTATGTAGGGTGACAACTAATCAAATCCAACATGACCGCAAGACTTGAACCCATGACCGAAGGATGATAAGGGTTTAACACCAACCACTGACCTATGTAATGTCTTTGTTAATATGTAATTATTTTAAGTTAAACAATTTGATGAATAAATATTAATGATGAACCAATAGTGTAACTTTTTAGGTTAATGTATTAACCATATTGGCTTTGTATAATAGTTAGGGACAAATATAAATAATTTTCACTCGTTTATGATCCTTGTGATCTGTTAAATGTTTATTTTAGTGTTTTAGGGATCAAAGTTAATTTTTGGATACCCATTTATTGAATTAAGAGATGAATTATAAATTGATTGAAGCACAACCAAAAGATGAAATTATTCATATGAAATTAAAATATATCATGTAAGTAAATTTACTTATATTATTAGGTAGTAAAGGAATTTATCAACATGATGAAAAGGATATTGGAAAAAAATGTTATCCTAATACCTTAATTTTTGTGGAACCAATTGTATTCTAAATTGTCACATATTTATGGATTTGAGGCACTCAATGTCCCACTGATCATTAATTTTTTTTGGGATTTATGACCACAATTACTCACTATAAATATTTACTCTTTTCCTCCAAGTACGTATCTCTACTTTCCACTAATTATTTTTTTTACTTAGAGACCTAGTTATATTTTATTCCATGTGACCTTTTTACTTCCCATTATCTATTTTCTAGAGTATTTATTATGAACCCTTCTCATGATGTGGGATTTCAAACATAGGAAATATCAAATAATCTATCACCAAGATCATGTTTAAATTGTGATGATGCAATTTAATTAAGGTGGGAATAATTTAAATCCCCCCAAATCTAAAGTAGGAACATTATATTCAATACCATGTATAATACACAACACCAAGAACATAAGGTAATATAATATAAAAATAATTTATTATATATTTACTATTTTAAATAAATTCAATATAATTTGTAGATTATAATGAACATGACACCGATTTAGCATAAGTTGCACCCAACAATGATTTTCTTCAATGGATTGCATTACTTGTAAGATCGAGTTTTACTAAAAAATAATATATTATTAAAATATTATTATTTAATATAATAAGGTAATCTAGAAATTATGAATAATATTAATTAAATTATGAAAATATACTCTTCACACAAATATTAAATGAATTCATTGGTTAAAAATTAATTAGAAATGAATATAAGAACCAATTGAATATAAATAAAATGATTTTATAAAAAACTATTTTTTTTCTCATAAAGTTGTTTTATACTAATAAATTAAATTAATTAAAATTATTTAGTGATATTAAATTAATATATATATTATATATTCAATAAAATATGTTTTATATTCATCCAATATATTTTATAGTCATAATATAAGAACAAACCCAATTTTATGCATAAAATACTATATTTTTATAAAGGAACTTTTACCGCCTTTTAATGGAGAACCTATTTTAAATCCAATTTTGGAACTTTTATAAATCTTATATTTCAAAATAAACTTAATCTTTTAAATATAAATAGAAAAATTAGGTTAGGGTGAATTTCTGGTATTTTTTTAGGAAGTTTCATTTTTTAATGCATAATAAAAAATACTAAATTTTAATTCAAAAATACATTTTCATAGAATTTATTTATAAAGATAAATAATATTTTAAATTATTTTCAAAGTTTAATTGGATATTTTTTATTAATTATTCTAATTTAGCTCATTGGAATCAATTTTAATTTTAAATTGGATATAAAAACCTAGCAAACTTTTTAACGTTTTTACATTTAAAACCCACATTATTGTCCCATCCATGAGATTGAATTTAAATTAATTTATACTAATTAAGTGATTGGAATTTGGAAAAATGGATTACATATTTGGAATAAAAATAATTTCTAATTTCTAATAAGTTCAACTTAGTTTTTGACCAAAATGATTAGTGACTGTAATTAAAATTAATTACAATGATTAAGGTGAAATTTAGCTTAACAAAGGACAAAACCTTAAACTTAAGGGACCAAATGAAATATAAACTTGTCCAAAATAAATTTTATGAACATATTTAGACCCTATAATACCTTTTATTTACTTCTGTCTATTATTGGAGCCACATTCAATGGAAAAAAACACGGTTGGAATTCCCATTTACAAAATTTACAAGAGTGTCACTCCTCCTCCACTATAAAAAGGCACTAAAGCCTTCCACTTACTCATAACTCTCAAAACACTTTGGCTCAACCAAAATTTTCCCTAATATATCCTCAACATCCCTCCCCTAAACCTATTAGACTCAACTTGTTCATAACTCCATACAAGGAATCCCTTCGGTTCAAACCAACATGAGTTACCTGATTAAGAGGCAACATATTTCCTCAAGCTCTTTAGTTTTATTTCCATTGTACACCCCCTAAACTATTATTATTAAATTATTATATAACAAATGTATGATAAATAAACTAGGATGTTTTTATGTTAAATTTTAAAACTAAACTTACACACACTTCCATCTAATGGGTAACAAATTTACCATTTATGTGTATAACGAACTACCGCCTCACAAAATGATGTTTGTTCATTCTCTCTAATCGCATTGATATTACCCACACATGGTAGGAAGGGAATATGGTAATTAACTTACTATAATTATGTTTAACCCCTAATAACTCATGAATTATATTTAATACCATCATATTCCTCCCCCCTAAATGTGATAATCTTGTGACAAAGAAATGAAAGTACCGTTCATGCGTGCGTACGACCTACCGTCTCCATGAACGGTGCATTTCACTTATTATCTAAATTTTTTATGAATTGTTATAAATACATATACAATGAATATATATTATAATTAAATCATTTTTTAAATTTTATATATGATGTAATCATGATCTAATTAACAAGAACAACAAGTAACAAGTTAAAACATACTTGAGAAACTAAGCATTTGACACCCAAAACAGTTAAAATAATGAAAGGTTATTAAAAAATGGGTAATAAGATATTAAAATAATATTATATATGATATTATAAATATTATTATGTTTCTGATATAATTTTTAACATATTTAAATCCATTATACAAGAGGTTAAAGGACGCTCACCCTAAATGAATCACAAGGTAAGGGATTTTCATCTCACTTTTTACATCTATTAGATAAATGTCATATTCACCACTTACTTATTTCATGCGGAGTATCTAATAAAACTTTTAATATATTATATCATTAATAATTTTATCTTCATGGTATTTAGAACTTTAATTTAAAGTTATTATTTTATGAGGTTTATGATTTAAAATGTTTCAAAGTGGTATGAGACACTTTTGAATGTTTAAAGATTATTTTCCTCAAGAATAATTTTAATTATCTTTAAATGGTATTATTATTTGAAGAAATTATATGAAAATTGTTTATTAAAGCTTTTTCACATTCCTCTCCCATAGTTATTCATGAAGTTTTCAAGTATTAGTACCAATTTTATGCTCTTTGGTACTCAAAATGTTTTCAAGAAAACATGAATTCATTTCTCTCTTTAGTCAGAGAAGCTGTTCTCTTCTAAAAACCTCATTTTCAATAAAGGTTTTCAATTTTTTAACCTTTATGAAATGATTAATTAAATACATTTTTACTCTTTTTTTCTTTTACCAATGTTTTAAAAGTAATATTTTTTTCACTTTCTGAACAAGATATTTTCTAACCTTTTTACCGTGAAAAAAGAATGTTCTTTTTACCATGTATGACATGTACATATTTACCCACCATTATTTCTTTGAATATTCCTTTTCATGTTTAAGATATTACCTTTTAAATATTTTTTTTCAAAAGTGATTTTTAAATAAAAGGTTTTTCAAATGGTTAAAAAAAAGATATTTTCCTCAAGAATGTTTTTAGAAGCTCTTTTTATTGTATTTCTATTAATTAACAACAAAAACCCTTTTATTTTTTATTAAAATTGGGATATGTTGTATTGATTTCATCCTTATTCTTCCTCTAGATGGTTTATGATATATTTGACCATGGATAGTATTGATATTAACTTCTTTGATTTCCTTTGTTAGTCCCCTTGAAATATTTTATTTTCTATGATCATTGAACATTTAATTTCCTATAATTATCCATATCATTTATCATGGATATGTTTATTGCATAAACTATATATCATCATTAATATGGTGTTTAATTTAAAATTTATTTAATTATTTGAGGAAATATTGATAAATATGTATCCTTTATTGAATACAGATATTTGATAAGGCACTTTATGTATGAATTTAAATCAATTATTCAGTAATGCTTTGGACATGAAAGACATGGGTTGGGGACCACTTAAGGAAATTCTTAAGGGTGGGTCCTGGTTATAGATATCCCCTTGATGCATCAGTAGTCTCATGGGAGGAACCAGTTGGTGACAAACCCTTAATGTTGGTTTCTAAGCAGAATAGACTAGTATGATAAGGGTTAGGGATAGGTAAATTCAAGCCCCTAGATGCATCTGAGACATCATGAGATGAATCATTTGTCCAAATTATATTAATTTAATTTATATTAAGAATAGATATTTATGTTAAAGTTACCATATATCTAAGAAACATGGTGTCCAATAATTAATCATTGCCTTAATTTTTATTCAATATTCATTTATCCATGATATTTTGTGTCGAAATATCTATGGATGCTTTTAATTCTTAGTTAAATGATTAAATTAAATGTTTTTCAGTTTTTTACCTTTCCATATTGATTTGTCCTTAGTTATTTTAATGGAATGGGTTTCCAGCTATTAACTTTCCACATTATTTATGCACTTATTTATTAGTTTATTGATTTCATGGTATGTGTGTTCAGTTATTTACCATGAGATAATTATTATTATCACATATATAATATTAGTTCAACTATAATTTACACTTAATGGTCAATTGATCTCACCCTTATTATGTTTCCTCTCCCCAATATTACCTAAAGTGTTACTGAGAAATATATGCAAGGATACACTAGATATAATAGAGTTATTATCCCCAAAAGAAAAAAATTATGTTATAATTAGTGTATTAATTTTTAATAAAAGACTAATGTATGTATCTAGTTTACAAAGACTTCTAAAATATTCATTCCTTTAGGATTTGATTCCTTGTAATCATGAAAATATAATTGATAGAAGACACCAACTTTTGGATTCTAGGGCCGATTCACTACAGTTGGTATCAGAGGAAGTTTAATAGCAACCTTAAAAACTAGATTTAGGAAAACATAAATCAAAGATCATATACATAAGGTATAATTTGAGGATAAGTATAGAATAACATTTTAATGTTTTGGTTAGATATATATTATGTCGTTTTCCTAGCAATACATGCCTATCTGGATATTACAAGTGGATGTGGTTCTGGAACATAGGTACCTATTAGTAACAAATCTGACAAGGTGTGTTGAGCCTAACTTGGTATAACCTGGAACATGACAATGAGACTTACTTACACCTATTTTGACACTCTTGAGGGATATTTTTAGGATAGATTTCATTTTCTTTACAAACCATTATAAAGGATTTGAATAGACAGGGACAATGAATGAACTAGGTTAAATCTAAGGTGTTTTATATTGAAGATTAGGTGTCATGATTTTGAAATTCTATAAATGATATTATGGATAAATCCTAGAATAAGGAAGGACCTATGTAGATATAAATGGATAGAGTATTTATGTATTAGGGTTGTATTTATAACCTTAGTTAGAAGGATATTTAGTTATTAAACTTATTTCAAGGATGTAAATCATATTTATTTTGGAAATTATATTAATATGGTTTTAGAAAAGGAAATATTGTATGCTGTGTGAAAACCAATAAAATCTAGAAAGGCTGGGAGGCTTGAACCCATGACCAATGGACGATAAGAGTTTAATTCCAACCACTCACCTATGCAATGTCCTGGTTAACATGTCATTGTTTTTATTTATAAAATTTGATGATTAAGTATTAATGATGAGATAGTAGTGTAACTTTTTAGGTTAATGTATTAACCATATATGCTTTAGAGAATAGTTAGAGAAAAATGTGACGACTTTTTACTATTTTACGGGCCTTACGATCCATTAAATGTTTATTTTAGTTATTCAGGGATCAAAGTTAATTTTTGTATACCCATTTCTTGAAGTAAGGGATAAATTATAATTTTATTGAAGCAGACCCAAAATATAGAATTGTTAATATGAAATTAAAATGTATCATGTAATTAAATTTTCTTATATTCTTAGGTAGTAAAGTAATTTCTCAACATGAGGAAAAGGATCTTAAAAACAATGTTGTCTAAATACCTTAGTTTTTGTTGAACTAATGGTCTTACAAATCATTGTAGATTTATGGTTTTGAGGCCCTTAATGTATCATTGATAATTCAATTGTTTATGATTTATGACCTCAATCACTCCTTATAAATATTTAATCTTTTCCTCTAAGAACATATCTCTACTTTCAACTAATTATCTTCTACTTAGATACCTAGTTATATGTTATTCCATGTGACCTTTGTACTTACCATTATCTCTTTTCTAGAGGTTTTTTTATGAAACCTTATCATGATGTGGGATTTCAAACATATGAAAAAAAATATATCACCAAGATCTATTTTAGAATATGAGGATGTAATTTAATTAAGGTGGAAAGAATGTAATGCCTATAAAATATAAAGTAGGAACATTATATTCGATAGCGTGTATGACACACAACATCAAACACATAAGGGAATATAATATCCCAAGAATTTATAATATATTTACTATTTTATATAAACTAAATATAATTTATATATTGTAATTAACATGACACTGAGTTATCACACATCGCACGTAACAACGAGTTTCTTCAATGGCTTGCATTACGCGCAAGACTGAATTTTACCGAACAATAATATATTATTAAAATATTATTATTTAATGTAATAAGATATAAACTATACATTAAGAATAATATTAAATAAATTATTAAAATATATAGTTTATATAAATATTAAATTAATTCATTGGTTAAAAATTAATTAGAAATTAATATAATAACCAATTGAATATAAATGGAATGTTTTTATAAAAAACTATTTTTATGATCACAAAGCTATTTTATCCTAATAAATTAAATTAATTAAAATTAGTGAGTGATATTAATTTAATATATATATATATATTATATTAAATAAAATATTTTTATATCCATCCAATATATTTTATAGGCATAATATAAGAACAAACCCAATCTCACACATAAAATACTATATTTTTATTAAGACACTTACCGTCTTTTAATGAAAAACCTATTTTAAATCCATTTTTGTAAATTTTATAAATATTATACATCAAAATAAAATTTATATTTGAAATCTAAAGATAAAAATTATGTTAGGGTGATTTTTTGGTATTTTTCTGTGAAGTTTCATTTTTTAATGAATAATGAAAAATACTGAATTATAATTCAAAACTACTTTTTCATATAATTTATTTATAAGGTTAGATAATATTTTAAATTGGTTTTAATTTTTAATTAGATCAATTTTTTATTAATTAATCTAATTTATTTCATTGGAATAAATTTCACATTGAAATTTGATATGAAAACCTAGAAAACGTTTAAACATTTTTTACTTTAGAAACCCGCATTGTCGTCTTGTCCGCAGGATTAAATTTAAATTAATTTATGAAAATTATATGATTTGAATTTAGAAAAATTAATATCATATTAGGAATAAGAATAATTTATAATTTATAATAAGGTCAACTTAGTTTTTTATCAAAAATATCAGTGAAAGTAATTAAAATTAATTACAATGATTAAGGTGAAATAAAGCTTTACAAAGGACTAAACCTTAAAATTAAGGCCCCAAATGACCTATAAAATTGTCAAAAACCCATTTTATAGACATATTTATACCATATAATCCCTTTTATCTACTTTGGTATATTATTTAAGCCACATTCAATGGGAAGAACATGAGTGGAATTCCCTTTTCCAAAATTTACAAGAGTACCTGTCCTCCTCCATTATAAAAAGGATCTCAAGATTACTGCTTCATCACACATATCAAGCCAAATTGGATAAAAAAACTCTGACAAAATAGATTTTAAAAATATCTATCCTAAACCTAAAATCCTTAACTTGGTCAGAAAGTCATCCATGGAAGTGCTTTGTTTCAAGCCAAAAGGAGTTACCTGATTAAGAGGTAACATCTTTCCTCAAGATCTTTACTCTTATTTCCATTTTACACCCCCTAAAATATTCTTATTACGTTATTATATATATAAAAAACATTATCCTAAATATAATATTATTTTTTTATATTAAGGGTTATACCTAAAATTACACACACTTCCATCTAATGGGTAACAAATTTACCATTTATGTGGACATCGAACCACTGCCTCACAGAACTATGATTCTTCGTTCTTCCTTTACTGCCTCTCATAATGGTCATTATGATAGATATCTATTTATATATGTTACATTTTATATTTATAATTTATTTATACTTTTTTAATTCTTCAATAACACATACCGTTATATCTTTTCCATTTTGTATAACTATGACAACATCGTATGTGGAAGTGTGGACTACCGCCCCTCAAAGAGATGAGATTCGTTCACACTAAACATGGAATGTGTTAAGGATGGTTTTAATAAACCTATATAAAATATATAAAATATATATGATACTATAATTATAAAATAAATATGTATAATTTACTTTTTATTATTTTAAAATGACAAAGAAATGATAGTAGTGTTAATGCGTACATACGACCTACCGTCTCCATAAATCGTGCATTTCATTTCTTATCTCCAAATATTATGAATTATTCTAAATACATATATAATGAATAAATATAATAATTAAATCATGGTTTAAATTATATATATAATTTTATCATGATCAAATTAATAGGAATAACAAGTAACAAGTTAAAACATAATTAAGAAACCAAGAAATTAACACATGAAATAGTTAAAATAATGAAAGGTTATTAACAAATGGGTAATAAGATATTAAAATAGGATTATATATGATATTATAAATATGATTATGGTTATGGTATAAGTTATTAACATGTTTAAAACCCTTATACATGAGGTTAAAGGACTCTCACCCTAAAAGAAACACAAGGTAAGGGATTTTTATCACAATTTTTACATCTGTGAGATAAATGTCATGTTCACCACTTAATTATTTCATGTGGTGTATATACTGCCCATTTTGATATATTATATCATTAATACTTTTATCTTCATGGTATTAAGTACTTTAATTTAATTTTATTACTTAATTATCCTTATGATTTAAAATGTTTCAAAGTGGTATGAGACACATTGGAGTGTTTAAGATTATTTTCCTCAAGAATTATTTTAATGATCTTTCAAAGGTATTTACATTTAGGGAAATTATATGACCATTGTCCAATAAAACCTTTAGTATTAATCTAATAGGGTTATTAATTATCTTTTTCAACTATTAGTACCATTTCCCCACTTTTTAGAACTCAAAATGTTTTAGAAAATGTTTTTAAGAAAACCTGACTTTATTTCTCTCTTTAGTCAGAGAATATGTTTTCTTCTAAAAACCCCATTTTATAAAAAGGTTTTAAAAAATGTTTTAACCTTTAAAAAATTATTTATTAAATTCATTTTACCATTTTATTCTTTTACTAATGTTTTTAAAGGAATATTATTATCTCTTTCTAAACAAGGCATTTTTACCCATTTTCTTATCACTTTTCAAAATTAATTTTCAAAGATTTTTGTTTTTCAAAAAAAAGGATATTTTCCTCAAGAATGTTTTTAAAAGATATTTTTATAGAATTTCTATTAATAAATTACAATAAACCTTTATTTTTATTCCACTTGAGATATGTTTTATTGATACCACCCTTATTCTTCATCTGGATAGTTTATGATTGATTTGAACAAGTATAATATTGAAATTTAATTCCTTGATTTACTTTGTTAGTTCCTTTAAAATATTAAATTTCCTATAATCATTGAAAAATTATTTTCTCCTAATTATTCATATAATTTATCATGAATATATTCATTTCCTAAACTGTATACCATTCTTTATACAGTGTTTACTTTGAAATTTATTTAATTATTTGGGGAAATATTGATAAATCTATATCCTTTATTCAATATAGATATTTTATAAGGCACTTAGTTTATGAATTTAAACAGATTATTCAATAATGATAATTATATAAAAGACATTATTTGGGGACCATTTAAGGCAATCCCTAAGAGGGGGCCTGGTTATAGATATCTCTTAGATTCATCGGTAGTCTCATGGGATGAACCAGTTGGCAAAAAACCCTTACTTTCTATTTCCAAGAAGAATAGATTGATCTGATATGGATTAGGGACTATTTAATGAAATACCTCAATGCCTCGATAGTCTCTAGAGATGAATAATTTGGCCAAATTGGAATAGTTTAAATTTTCTTGAGAATATATCATTATGGTAAAGGTACCAGGTAACTAGGAAACATGGAGTATAATAATTAATCATTTTATTCATTTTGATTCAATATTTATTTATCCATGATATTTTGCATCGATATTTCTATGGATTCATTTCATTTTCAATTCATTGATTAAATGGAATGTGTTTCAGTTTCTTACCTTTCCATATTGATTCTTCCTTATCTAGTTATTTTAACAGAATGTGTTTCTAGTTATTACCTTTATATGTTGTTTATGAACTTCCTTATTAGTTTATTAATTTCATGGTATGTTTGTTTAGTTATTTACCATGCCATAATTATTATCATCATTGATTCATTATTTATTCCCCTGTACTTTACCATTAATAAGAATTTTAGCTCACCCTTATTTTTTTGCCTATACCCAGGATTTTATAAATTTTACTGAGAAAAATTTTCAAGGATACAATAGATTTAATAGAGTTATTATAATTTAAATAAAATAATTATGTTTTAATTAGTGTATTAATTTATAATACATGACTCTTTTATGTATCTTGGTTTAACAATACTACTAAAATATTTGGTACTTTGGGATTTGATTCCTTATAATCATGCCAATATAATAATATTATAAATTGGCTCCAATATTTCTAGGTTTGGGTTTCTATATTAAATTATATGAGGTTAAGGATAGTTAAATTTTAAATGGTCATTTTTCTATAAAAGCATGTTTTCTTTATATTTTAAATGTGATATTTAAAAGATAAATTTATATTTTTAGAGTAATGTATTTATTTAAAAATTATTTTTTAAATATGTAAAACAATGAATTATTATTCATACATTGATTATCAGTTTGTTATAAACAAAGATAAAATTATTTGATAGTATAAAATCAATATTTTTCTGAATTTTTTTAAGTGCACAATATATTTTTTATCTTAATAAATTAAATTATTCACTAAAAATAAATGATTATAATGAAATTTATTGATAATATAATCTTTTAAATAAACCAAAAATCATATAATGGTTATTAATAGGTAAGGAATGTGAAGAAAATCATTTTATTATTTGAAACTGAATTTTTTCTAAAAATAGTTTTTATGCATTTTATGCATGAATATTAGAATTATTTTTTGAAACTTTTAAGAAATTTTATTTTATAAAATTAAATTAATTTTTGGATTCATAATATTAAATTTATCTTAGTGTGAGTTTTTGGTATTTTTATGAAAAGATTGATTTTTGGATGAATAGTGAAAAATACCAATTTGTATAAAGATTATCATTTATTTTCAATAATTTAAAAATTATCATTATATTATGGATTTATTTTAAATAAAAAACTATTAAACTTTTAATAAAAATAACCTAATTAATACCATAAGAATCAACATTATACTTTATTTTAGTATAAATTCATTTGTAGGCTCAAAAACACATTTGTCTAAAAAAATTTTTGTTGTGTTTTGTGATCTTATATTAAAACTTATTTATGATAGTTATACATATTAAATTTATAAAAATTTATTTCATATTTGGAATCATGTGACACAAATTTATTAATGTCTTTAATTTCATTTTTGGTTATAATGAATAGTAATCCGGGAAATTTGTTATCACAATGGTAAAGGAAAAAACAAGTTAAATATGGTTAAAACTATTATATAAGATAAAAAAAATAACATATTAAATATTATTTTATTAAATAATATATACCATTATAAACTTATAATTTTTATTTAGTTTCACTTCACCTTGAGTATGAAAATTATAATATGTAAAAGTTAAGAATAATTACAAGATTATCACTCCCCTCATTTGTATAAGGTAACCCCCTCTCCTCACTTATTCAAAAAAATTTGAAAACTCTATATCATAAAATACCTTCCAAAACTATCTTATACATGTACTATATGTTTTATATCTCCAAAATACCAACCCATAAGGATTAAGATGTTATCCAAAGGAGGGTTTCTGACGAAGAGGTGGAACTCTTAACCAAATTATTTCTTGTTTATTTATTCTTGTACCTCCTTAAAATCTATCATAACCATTATTATATAATATAATAATCATATATATATATATTTTTAATTTTTATAGTAAAAACCTTTTTCTTCTCGTTTTCCACCCTATGAGAAATGAAAACATTATTTTTGTGTACATATGGACTACCACCTCCACAAAGTGATGTGTTTTGTTTTTCATCAACGCATTATATGAATGGTTATTATGATGAAACTAATAAATATAAATTATATTTATGATATATTTATAATTTTTTAAATACAATATATTAATTAACTTTTTTACCCTTCTATCCGTTGGAAAATGATAACGTCACTGTGTGTATGTGTGGACTACCACCTCCATGAACTAATGTGATTCATTTTTCATTTGTATCTTTTATGGATGAATATAAAATTGTATTTAATGTATAAAAATAAAAATTATTTCATTATTAATATTATTTAGATGATTTAATAGTGATCCCTAAGACCATGTTTATCCCACTGAAGTTGTTTTGGGATGATGAACCGAACATCCTCATAACACCCAACATGAACTTTACTGATTTTGTAACTATATAATAAATTATAATAAATGAAATGAAAGGGATTAAGATAAGGTAATAATACTAAAAAATGTTATTAAATAATTAAATAATTAATAAAATTTTATTATACAGGCGTTAGATAACATACGTGGAAGGTCATACTTTAGGTTCGAGATTTCTAATCTCAATTTCCTTTATTTAAAACTTATGTAGTTTTAACTAAAATTTTTCCTTTGTGTGGTATATATTCTAACATATAGACTTATTTTATCATTATTATACTAAAATTCACATTGTTTATTAATCAATTTCAATTTATCTCATTCAATATTCTTTTGATGCAAATGTTACTAAAGTTGTAATATATTTTTCTTTAAAACATTAATTTAAATGTTGTAAAATTATTCTCTTCTATATTAATTTTATTAAAAATATTTCAATATTATTTTTAAATGTACTCCAATTTTTTTTTAATTTTTTTAAAATATTCCTGAATTTTTATAGAGGTTTTAAAAAGTAACATTTTAAATTCTTTCTGTGTGAATCACTTTTGACTCTTTTTATCAAAGCACAAAAGAATGTTTTTTAACATTTACCACATGAATAACTTTTCCCACCATAATAGATGTTATTTATTATCAATATTACTCCACAATTATCTATGAATTTTCAAAGAGTATCTTATTTCTTTTTTTTAAGTTTTTAGTTTTTAAATATTCTCAAATAAAAAGGATATTTCTTCTCATTTTTTGAGAGAAATAAAGTAGTTTTTTTATGGGATATAATACCATTTTTTAGGGTTTTATGATAGAAATAAAAGATTTTAAGTGTTTTTATTAGTATATAGTTCTTAGAATTTTTATTTTGTAATGGGTGAGCCCAATATAGCTCTAATAATAGGTGATCCCTATATAGATATCCAATGTACTGGGTAATGATGACAATGATAAGGAGAATTAAGTTAAGACTAAGAGATATGTTGTAATTAATATCATTATTATTCATTTGTAAGGGTTTTTGTAAGGTTTATTATAAGGATAATGTTCCAAGATATCTACATAGATTTTTAATTATTTCTGTGGGTTTTAAAAAAATATTTTTATTTCATAAGGTAAGAAAATAAACTCATTATTAAAGGAATGTTTATGATCTTCTAAAGGTGAAAGGTTTGTTTTCTTGAGTTCTCATGCTTTACCAAGTAATTATCATGCTTATTATTTTTAATTTATTCTTATTTAATTTTTTATGAAAACATTGGGCTTTGATGTTGATTTCATTAGTAAGTAATTATTTTTTGAGCTCAAAATTTATTATGAAAAAAGGAAAATTTCCTTATAGGTTTTCTTGAATTTTCAAAAGTACCAATAAGCTTGCTTTATTTTTATATCCCCCACTGATTTTTTTATTATTATAATAGTTTTTAAATGTTTTTCACTGGGCTTAAGTATTCTTAGAGATTATATTAATTTAAATTATTAAACATATTAAAGGAAGTAAAAGTGTCAAGAATGAAAAAAGTGTTAACATAAGAACCTATTTTTGTGGAAAAAACGTACACTATTTGAAAATGACCACTATGTTATGTAATGGTTTTCAATATCTCTAAAACCCTAAACCAAAAATATCTGATAAATGAAATAAAGTACAACCCTTGTTATAAATCATGTAATTATGGTTTGTTTATTGCATAAGTCCTTATATGAAAAATAAAATATGAGTTTACTCAAGAATGTAGGGTATTAGGAAGAAGATGAAAAATTTGTTTAGAGTACTTATAAAGCCAGTGAAAAATAATATCAGATTTTTTCTAAAGGGATAAAATATTTACAAATCCATCAAACTCATAATAATTTTTTGAAAATACAAAATCTAGAAAAATATTTCATATCAAAATTAATTTGAAATAATTTTTCAAAAACTAAAGAATATTTCCCAAAATTGACTCAAGTATGAATAATGATAATATATATTCAATTTAAACCCAATTTTTTATCTAAAATAAATTAAATATTTTTTTTAAAAGAACCACAATAAAAAAACGTAATAAAATTAATCAAAAATTTTAAATTATCCCCTACACTTATATATTAATTTCACTTATTTAACCTCACAAACTAAAATTTTAAGATAATAGACACAAGAAAGATAAAGAAATATAACCTGGCTAATATTTATAGTAGAAAGAGTTAAGTGATTTCTTCACTGGTTCTATACATTCTATAAAATAAAAATAAATATTAAAATCTATTCAAAGAACAATAATTTTTAAATAAGAAAGTGGAAGAGAAAATAATTTTGGTTCATCCCCTAAGTGGTGCTATGTTTATATTTCCTATGACTATAATTTATTTATTAACCACATTAATAAGGTGGGTGTATTTTATTGGCTAGAAACCACTACATGTTATTTTTCTCATTTCCCATGAGTGGAAATTTGGAGTGGATACCCCTAAAATAAAGTAAAAGTGACTTATACCCTTGAATTTTTGGGTAAAATATATTTAATGGGGATGTTAACGTAATAAAGGGCTCTTCTTATTATTAATAGTGGTGTACTCCTCTAGTTTATGTTATTTGTTTTTGTTTAGGAGGTAGTCTCATCGCCATAGGAGCCTCAAGCTATTTTTCATCTTGAATTACCACCTCTTTGGTGGTTCCTTCATTAATATCAAAAAATATATATCCTCATTTTTGGTTTGTTCTATATCATTCTCATCACTCTCTAAGGATATGATTGGTGATCATTCCATAAAATAAAAACAAGGGTAGTGAGTATGTTTGTTCGATAATATAAAATAAAAAAAAGTTATTTTGAACTTATATGCACTCCTTTAGTTGATGAACTGCTAACATTATTTATTATTGAAAGGATACTTTGAGTAAGTTATAAATTTGTGTTAGGTAAGTATTATTTAATGTAGGTTTAACCTCTTTAACAACTTCATCAAAATTATAAGGGAGTATAGGGTTCTTTTGTTCCTATAAATCTTGTTGATTAAATTTAGGAGAGAAGTGTGAGAAATTAGTGGGTTATTGGGAAAAAGATTCTAAAAATTGTTTTTTGAGGCCTTCCATTAAATCCATGATGAAATATCTAAACACTTACTTTTTATAGTATAATCTCTTTATTCCCCTCAATTTCTATGTTAGTAATGAAGGAGTTTCACACAAAATAAGGGGTGGGTACTCGATCCCATATTCTAGTTTTTATTTTTTAATTTTAAATAAATAAAGAATAATTTATGTGAAGAATAAAAAATTGACCAACTCAAATTCCTTGAACAATTATTCTAGCATTTGATTTTATTTTTTAATGCCTTAAATTAGTTATTTGTTTTTACTAGAATCTTTGAATTAAAGTACTGACCCTAATTATTCTCCCAATGAATACCTAGATAATTAATTTAAATAATTTTAAATATCTATAAAATAATTAATATTTTATATTTTTGGTGTTTTTGTATCAATAAAAGAATCACATAAAAGAGATGAAAGAACTAATGTTAGAAATTTAATTTACAACACAAAGCATGATTAACCTTAAGAGAATCCCTTGATTCTCATCCTTTATAAATTCAAGAGATTGGGTTAGATATTTTAATATATAATTTGTAAAAAATATACCAATAATATTACTAAGTTTATACAAGTATACCTGTAAGTGTTTGGTAAGAAATATAAAGTGATTCGTAGTCTACAACTGATGATTGAGTGATTTGTGTCTGACTTCATAACCAAAACTCATCAAGGAAACACATGAGGAACTTGATGTATTATTTTCGTTTTTTAATTGTTTTATAATGATCCCATTCCATAAATTTGAAAGGTCATGGGTGTGATCATGAGAATTCAATTTGGCTATATGAACCATATAATCACCATGCTTGAAAAGAGGAAGAATAAATTAAGAACGATGTGTGAAACTTCACATCAATGGGTACCTCAAAACATGATCATTAGAGTGTGAGGATGAAATAAAAGTAAATAAATAAAATAAATAAAAAAGTGATAATAGATAAAAACAATATTCAAACCTATAATTAACAATACCACACAATGTGTAATGGTTTTAAGCTTAAGATTGCAACTAGTTTCTTCTTTGGGAGATCATAAATAATTTAGAACTCCATAGAAGTAAAAGAAATAATATATGAACCAAATGGATGTTCCAATCACTATAATTTAATATTTTAGTCAATAATACCTTTCAAATGAATATTTTGGTTTTTAATGACATGTTTTAAGAGTTGATTCCAAGAGTAAATTATTTTTCAAGGTGGAAAAGTGGCCATTCATTTACTTCTCAATTCCATGAACTTATAAGAATTTAATGAACACCTTAATGAGTGAATAATTATTTTTTATTTTATATAGATATGGAACATCGAGTTATATTTTAATGAATGATAGAGTAACCCCATTTTGATATTTCTATTATAGGTTTTGACCCATTTATTAAATGTGGTTCAATTTTGTCAGCCCAAACACTTTCCAATTTTCATGACTTATTTTGGCCCCACTTATTTAGATTTATAAATCATTCCAAATGAATGGAGTGAATAATAACAACCATGGAATCCTAAAAAAATGAATTTTTCAATTTAAGTCCATATAGTGAATTTTATTCCAAGAATACCAAACTGATATTTTTTATGGAAATATCAGAAATAGTGAATTTCCACTTTTTAGTTTATTTTAAAACATGAATGAGAAAATTATTAAATTATGGGTTATTAGACCCAATAACACTGTAAAAATAGTTTAAGGGTGAAAATATAGGATAATTTATTTCATGATCAAGGTCTTGGCTGTATAAGTGATCATTTCTTATACTCACTGTTGATCTATCTAGATCCATGGTAAGATCCTCCCATCACTTTATATGATTCCTGTAACTAAAATACCAAATTTATTTTCAAATATTGTATTTTACTACCCCAAGGGTGTTATATGATCTCTAGGGGATGGATTACAGTACTGAAGGTCTAATATTATCATGGGGGAATGATTTACTCTCTTTGAATAATAAAATAATCCATTACTAGATTTACCCTAAATATTTGACATGAATAATCTATAAATTGAACATTACCAAAATAAAATGACAAGTGGGAATATAATAAAATCAATTATACCACTACATGACTGAAATTAAATCATAAAAGGTAAAGTCAAATGCATAAAACTGGACAAGAAATATGGTTAAGACCAAACAAACCCTATGATAAGTGAATATCAAAGAAAATTGTAGAGAAATAGGTGATGTTCAAACACTAACCCTACCATTAAGGTTTACTAATCCAATAAATCATAGAGAGTGAACACTAAAACCTACACTAGCTCTTGGATAACTAGCACAATATCCCACAACCATTCATGTACCTACTTACTTGAAATATAGTATGAAAAACTGCATTTCCATTGGAGTTTCCATGTAGATGTCAGAATTTACAAACTCATTTGGGAACCACCAATGTACCTCAACCCATTGGTGAATAATCATGTGTATTATGAACATTTTTACTCATTTACATACCAATATAGTAAAATAGTGTTACTGATAGTCATCAATTAAGGCATGCTAATAATAATGATCAAGTAATTAAAATATATAACAAGTAATCCCATATACCAAGAGGGTCCACGACTAGTCATGTCTAATTTTAACATAGACTAATATTTGAGATGATTCCCCATATTTATCCTCAAAAGAAGATAGTTTGCATATACATTTATACTAATTTCGGGCCTAAAGACTCATCCTGTGGGAAAGGGAAGGTGTATACTAAGTCTGAGAGTGATCCCGAACCATGGAAGAGGAGAACGGGTATATAATAGTTAGGGTCAAAACCCATCCCATTATACCTTGTAATTAAATTGTTGGTAGACCTAATAAAAAATTTATATGGAAAAAATATATGTATAGATACATATCCTTATTAACAAGCTCATCAACTATCAAAGTAGTAGCCATGCTCAAGAAAAATTAAATCATAATAATTATCATACTTATTAAACTAAATATCAATAAGCATGCTTCAATACCAATATACACTATTGTAATAGTATAAATTGATTAAAGATACAAAAAAGCATAGAATGAAACATATTTGAATTCATGGAGACCAAATTATGATAAAACTTTCATTTATAAACACATTCCAAACATGTGATAATTAATGGTATAATAGGTTATTTATGACAATCAAGTGACATATCCTAACATATTTTAAGGTATTGAGTGAGTTACAACTTTAGCCCACTTTGAAATCTAAACAAATGAGTTTATGATTAATGTATTTATGACATTAAGCATGCACTAGTAATAAATTGAGTTGCATTTCAAGTATTTTATTGATTGCAACCAATGCATACTTATTATAACCCACAAGTAAAAATTAAGCAAGATAAAAAGTGTTGATAAAATTATTTATTTTACATTAATGTAATTTTCAAAAGTAAGAAGTTTTTATTATTTAAAAATAATTTAAGAAAATGTATTTTTAGAAAAAGTGACACTTATAATTTAGTAAAATTTTCACATTTCAAACTTTTAAAAATTAAAAATAATTACAATTAAAATAAACTTTAAAATTTTACTTTAAAATATATAATTTTTCAAGACACTACTGGAAAGTTATGCTATACCAATAGTTTCAAACTGTTGGTATAGGCTGGAAAACCACTGGTATACCGTATACCAACGGTTTTCCAAACTGATGGGTAGTATGGCATGGGTATAGGACTATACTAATGGTTATTCATCAACTGTTGGTATAGGACACTGAAAATTATAGTATACTAATTTTTTTCTTACAACTATTGGTATAAATATCTACCAATGGTTTATTAACTTTTGGTATATATCATCATCCATCAAACTATACCAACAGTTAAATAACTATTTGTATAGAGTTTTTCCAATGGTTTATTAATAACCGTTGGTATACATATGGTTTTACAAAACTATATGAATGATTTATATACCATTGGTATAGTACATTTCTAGAATTATAGACAACAGACAACAACCTCCCCTCCTATGCATACAAGACCTCTTACATTGCATACAAGACCTCCAACATTGCATACAATAGCCTCCCATACTTTGAAAAATCACAAACATATGAAAAAACACTAAAATACCATATACATAATTTTAAAAACTAATAAAACACCTAAAAATACACTATAATACAATGTATATAATTAAAAAAACTAATGCGGATAATATAATGAATAATGTATGATGAATTCAGATGTTTACAAGTAATTCATATCCAATTATTCATGCTATAATTATGAAAAAACTAATGGAAATTACAACATGTCACTTAAGCTCAAATTTTATACCTATCCATGGAAAATGCAACATTATCGACATATATAGTTTCTGAATTTAAATTATATTATACATTTTTTCATATTTTATTATTCACCTATGGGACATATATTCATTTTTTCAAAAACTATTATCCTTTGATCTTAATCATAAAAGCATGTAAAAACAATAAAACTCAACATAAATGTAGAAAGTATAATCTGAAATTAGGGGAAATAATATAATATTCCTCTATAGTCACCATCCTAACAACTGTAATGCACCTCAAAACGACCTATCCCAGTACCCGTAGGGGATGATAACCACTAAAAAAATAATGGTATCCACAGCAAAGTTAACACTAGGGAAAAAGAACACCAAATAGATTGATAAATAAAAATACATCCTAGGATAAACAATAATGATAGGGAAAATACCTCTTAATGAACTTCAAACCAAAGAAACCAAAAGTATAGAAATATGAGAGAAAAGGAAAAAAAATAAGAGTAAATGAAACTAATATGGAATAAAGATGAGTATAAGGATCTAAAATGACAACATATTTTATGTAAAATGTATGTGCTAAGTTGTGTGAAGGATTTGATTACAATATTCCAACAAGATGTGAAGTGTTGCTTTGGGGAATAGTTTGAATAAGTTTTTATTTTTAGAGGTTAAAGATATCTTAAATTGTGATATAAAGTGGAGATGTGTTTGATATTCCATCCTTGTTATGTTATTATTATTAATTAATGAGATTAGTATTTAAAACAATTGAATGATGTTTTAGAATAAGTTTTTTTATGGTAGGTAATTATTTTTATAGATGTATTTAAATGAAGGGTTGTGATGAAATTGAGTATAATGCTTACTCAAAGAGAGGTGAAGAAACCATTCATGCATTTATGGTGAAGATGATGTGAACAGGCAGTGTATGTGCATAAAAATACTCAACTTTGAGTATGTAAGTTACAAGTGTTCTTGAGAATTGAGTTAAAGAGATTTATAAGATCTGGAAAATTTTAAAATGTGTTTTGATTTGTTTTGAAGTGTTTATAAATGTTTGAGATAGCTTGGATATGGATTAAAGAAGCCTTGGAGAATTATGAATTTATTTTGAGTTGAAATAAGATCAACATAAATGTTACTTTCACCAATATAAGGGTATATCTTCAATTTAATATGCTATATAATGGTAACAAAGGACCAGTATAAGAGTAAATTTCACCTATATAAGGGTAGATCCAAGATTCATATTTGTTGTGTAAATGTAAGTACCTATGTAAAGGTCATCCATGACCTGTATAAGGTTCTGGTATGAAATTCAACACCTATATAAAAGTTATATCCAAGAGAATAATCTATAAAGGGCATGGGGTTTTGGTTAGATTTCCTTAAATCTAGGCATGGTCATCAACCATGAGTGGGATGTATGATTCAATCCTTTCTCCATAAAGAACACTAGAGTTCAGGGATGGGTTAAAATTGTCAGTTTGAATTATTTATTAAGGAATCATTATATATTGTTTTATATCATATTGGGTGTGAGTATTACCATGAATATGGATATAACTTTGAAAATGGTCAGGTTTGGTTAATATGATAGAATATTAGTTGAAATTGACATTAATTTAGATTTGGTAGACCGAATTTTTCTTTTAACATTAGAAGATAATATTACTTTTTATATTAAGTATGATAAATTACCTCTATTTTTTGTGTATTTTTAGTCTATTGGACATGTTCTAGAAAATTACCTTTAGAATGATATCTTTTCATGTTGTTCTGCTAAGTATTATAACCAGAAAGTAAGCAGGAAGCTTCAAAAGAGGCTGTAAAAGGATGGATCCTCCACTCTCACCATGAGAGGAATACAAAAAATGTCATGGTACTATACATTTAAATGATTAAAAAGTGCATGGGAGTTATATAGGAACTTTTTTTTGGTTTTGGTCATACATTGTAGGTACAGGATGTCCAGATGTGTGGCACTCTCAAATTTCAGCAATAGGGGCCTCACTATCATACTGAGGGGATGTATGAAACTGTAGAAAATCTGTCTAAATTGGAAGGGCCTAAGGCACCTCACTAAAGATCTTATAACCATTTATAGTAAATGTTAGAATCAGTGATGGTGCTAGTCCTTCAAAAATAAGGGGAGAATGATTGCATTCTGGATCAAGATTCTCATAGGGACCAGGTAGAGGGGGGAGTAATGATGCAAAATAGTGACATAGATGTTTTTAATATACTTTTATAGGTTATTAGATTTCAAGGTGACCTTTTTGAGACACTGGAGGTCCAACATGAGAATATTTTAAGGTGGATTTTTTGATTCTATAGATATTTCATTGGATAAACCGGTTAGAAGACTACTACCTCTCAAAAGTGGTGAAATACAATGGTGAAATAGCTTTAATTTCCAATGATAATTTGTCTATAATTAAATAATAATTTCAAATAATATTTGTTGATAAGGAATAGTTTATGTTTTTTGTTGTATAAGTAATCTATGCATTTAAGGATCTATACGAATTGATTTAGAGAGTCTAGGATGCATCACTAGATGTAAATATAAAAAGAGAGAAAGAGATTGATAGTTCACTATAAGAGGTTAGCAAGATACATGATGAACCAATTCATAAGTTTTATAGTAACTAGTAAGAGACATTGAAGTTAGTTAATGTAGAGAAATATTCTCTTAATATAATGTTATTACAGTTTTAATATAAGTTAAAAAATATGGAATGAACTTAAATTAGACCTTCCTAAATAACTAAGAAGATATATACTTACACTCTAGTTTTAGAGATGATTTTCCCTCAAAAGGGACTCAATTATTTGGTAAAGGAATTTTTAGATCATATGGAGAATTATCCACATCATTCTTCAGGAATAGATATCCCATAACCATATTGATTATGGTGGTGGTAAATATGTTTCAATTGTATGTAAATAATTTAATAAAAAAATATGTAGGTAAAAGATTATTAGTAAACCCAATGATACATAAAAGTTTTATTTGATAATATTTATAAATAATAATTACCCAAACTAATCTTAGAAGCCTAGTGAAACAAACTAACCTAAAATGAAAAAGGATAACATCTCTATAGGGGACAGAATCCCTAATGAGGGAAGGGACTCATTCGAGTGAAAATACCAAGGAATTCTAGAGACATTTTTTTATAATCTATAAACACTGTATAAATTAATTCACCATGAAAATTTGATTTAAATGTATATCATATGACAACATCTTTTGTGTGAAAGAGGATAACACAAATTAAAATGAAAAAGTATAAAATTTCCATAGGGGAAAGAATCCCTAGTTATAGAAGGGTGAACTTTCTTACCTAATGTTTTTAAATTAAAATTTCATCATACCCTGAGTGATAAAGAACTACCTACAATGCAATTCACCTCAACACCCCATCACCTGCAATGCACCTCAAACCTACCTTCAACCATAACATAATTCACTAGCTAAAAAATAGAACCACCTGCATTGAAATGGACTTGAAATCAAAATATCAAAACATAATTCACTTACAATCATAACTACCAGGAATTAAAATAGAACAGAGTAAATAATGAAACTAACTAACCACTGTAATCAAAACACCAACAAAACATCCTTAACATGCAATGAAACCAAAAAAACATCCTCAAAAAACAAAACCTACAATTCAACTAATAAATCATCCTCAAATACCAAGAAACCAATATAGAAATAATGATAACAGAATATATCAATTGATGCATTTAACCATTTATAACAAACATACAAAATATAACACATATATTCAGTCACAACAAATCATCAAACATTAAATTATATAAATATCAGTAAAAAATTTAACAGATCGATCCATCCCTTATCACCATCACTATCATCACCATCATTATAAGCCTCATCCCCATACTCATCCATGTACCCATCATCATCCTCATCCTCATCCTCATCCTTAGCCTTATCCTTACCCTCATTCTCCACCTCGACCTTGGGCTCATCCTCTTCCTCAACCTCTTCTTTTACATCATCCTCACTATCACCATTGCCATCGCTAGGAATGAAATTGTCTCAAACAAAACTAGGATTTTCACTTGGTGAACTATATAATTAATCCATCGATGACATATATGCATCAAAATATATACTGAACTTTGGTGGGAGTGATGGACATAAAAATTTCATTAGTTTCATAAATTCAGCATTTTTCCTTTTAACCCATTCTTCCACATATGTGACCCTTTTTCATCCTATTCTGCCCATTCCTTAACCTTTTCCAAATTAGTGGTACTACAACTTATACCTGAATTGAGCAAATACCTCATTGAGACTATACTCTTCCTAGGTCGGTAGCCTACTCTTCCATGGTGCTTATCTCCCAAAACCTGATGTAAGTGATCATTTAGCCCAAAATTTCTAGGTTATTGGGAATCAAGATCCTCCAAAGAAGCCTGTTAAAAATATAAATAAATTATTAAGTTACAAAATAGATATCAAAATTAGAAATCAAGAAAGTAAAAATTACAATCTGTTGCTGTGTCGGTTCATTATCCACACTTCCATCTTTTTTATTTCTGCTCAAGCAAAATAGTTTTGTTCGAGGCACATGTCCTTAAATATTCAATACCTACCTCTATAACGACATTGGATAAAAGAATCTATAATTGAAAATAGGTTACTAATAATGAATCTCATAACTAAAATCCAATATATATTAAACTTGATATTCATCCAATGAGTAATTATTTGCTGATAATGTTCTACCAGACAATCATCCATGACAGGTATTTCCTCTAAATCTATGCCAACTCTATTAGGCTATCCATTATATAACTTATTCTTATAGGCTCTCCAAAGTTCACCTAATTCCATTATACATTCTGTCCACACACCCTCACCATCAGGAAAATTAAAATAAAGCTGGCACCAAAAATATCAATTCATATAAATACAATAATAATATAACATTAAATACAAATAGTTTTTTTACCCATATCTGTGCCCAATAATTATCCTTGACTTCATTTGGAAAGTTCCTCCATAGTATCAAGTTGATGGGAATGATGTCAGAGTATCTAGTAAGTGTCACAAAAAAATCTAACATTGCTGACCTGTTTTTTTGATCATTTAGTTTTCTTCATTGTAGTCCACCATCAACTGTGTATAGAGGTTCCAAACCACACACATTCATGTAATCCCACACAACCAATCAGTAGATCTAGATATTATAGAAGAAATAAAATATTATATCAATATATGTTATAATGAAAATAAATTATGGTAAAAAAATTCATTAGGGGTCTATAAATATTCCAGCGATAGTCTTATCAATGGACGCCACTGGATCTATAAGCACTGAAGGAACATCACCCTGTATAGGTGGAGTGAGTCCTAGTGTATGCTTCACATTCATAGACTATGTCCGAGTAGGATTTGAAGAAGAAGGAATGTAGAAGCTCAGAGAG
This sequence comes from Viscum album, assembly GCA_963277665.1. Lineage (NCBI taxonomy): Eukaryota > Viridiplantae > Streptophyta > Magnoliopsida > Santalales > Viscaceae > Viscum > Viscum album. The sequence goes on from OY728138.1 coordinate 1,835,100,624, forward strand.
AAGGAAGTATAAGGAAAAGAAGATGTCATGGATAGTTGGACAAATGCATGATATGGGCGAGGAGTGGGAATCATCATTGGATACAGTAAAGATGGGTGAGGATGCTCACATGTAAATGCTAATTAAAACATGGGTGGCCTAAATATCCCATGTTTCCCTAACAACACTGTAGGATTAGAATGTTTGGTAGATGGTATGTTAGTGGGAGGGGCATGGACTAATCCGGTACGTCGACTGGAGTGCCTAGCTCTCATACCACCCCCTCATACCACCTTCCTAAGTATTGGGACCACTAGTTCAATCATCAAATAACTAGAACCTAAGTAGTGGATCCTTCATAAAAAATATATAATTAATTAGAAAATGATAACTAATGTGTAACCCAACCAACAAAAAATATGAGACATGACTTATTTTTCTTAGTTCATTTGGTTCATATTTTGGGTTAGGTAATTTTTTTATTTTTTGGTTAGGTCATTGTTTTATTTTGTTTTAATTTTCATATCAATAATTTTAACATTTAAAATTCAATTCCTCTTGTTTTTATTCTAATTTAATTGTTTTAGTTTTTTTTTGGTTTTATAGTTTTGAATACATTTCAATTAAATATTAGAAAATTCAACTAAAATAAAACTCCAACCAAGGAATATTTAAAATTCACATTAACTTCAAGTAAGATAAAAAATATTTATAATAAATATTAAATCAAATTTTAATAGTACCAACCTTAACAACCCAAGTCGAGCTAAACCAAAAGAACCAACAATACGGATGGATGATTCTATATATTTCCCACTACAACTTTGGGTTCATAATCAACTTTGAAAATTAAGCTATTAGAGTCATCATAAGTAATAAATGGATTGGATATAATTGAATCGAGGATAATGTCAATTCAATAATCACCATCATCAAAAAAATGTATTGGAATTACTTCAATAATGACACCAAATTTAGTTCGAAGATGATCTTTGACATAAAAAACATGTTTCGTCATTGATTCCAATACATATGGTTCATCATTAGTAAGAGTGAAAGTAATGTCAATAACTCAAAATCTATAATAATTAATAAATATGCCTAGCCTCATCATAGAATCAAACCACTTTCATTTCATCATAGTGACTCAACCATGAGAGTAATAATCCAATATTATTATTTTTTCAATGAATCCATAATAAGATACATTTTCAAATCGAGGTCTATTATTCGATGCACTGTCATAACAGTCTGTTGTGGAAGTTAGCATCACACCATCATGTTGTGTTCTCATGTTGTTTTCTCATTCATTGATAATAAATATGTACCCATTGATCACAATTGATTTACATTCACAAACCACAATATTAGTACCAAAATCCAAATCTCTTATTTCCTCAGAGACAAAGTTAATAGGAAAACCCAATACCTGATATATAAATGAATATTTAACTTAATTAAATATTGATTTTATTAATTTATTATAGTAATATTTCGACTTTCAATTTCAACAAAGAAGAAAACTATTTTCTATAAAAAGTATCTCTCCTTCTCAAAGACAAAGAACAATGATTTATATTTATCATTTATTTATGTTCCTTGTATATAAAAATAGAAATTGTTTAACAGATATGTAAAATTACATGAGATGATATAAGATATACATGTTCAATTTACTTACTTGATGTATTCATAAAAAAATCACAGTTAAATAAAATTGGGCGATGTGCCATATCCCACTCTTCAATGCTTAATGTCATCATTGTATATGATCATAGAATTAATCTTTTTTTAAGAAGTTATGAAAAATTGGGTTCAATTTTCTCATACTATTATTATTCATTTATCATTGGTCTATTCATTCTCATAGTAAGATCAGACAAATACATTGAGCATAAATCCATACATTTTTGAGCTAAGTAACTATTCTTGATAGAACCTTCAGGATGATTCCTATTATGAACATAAGACTTGAATGTGTATATATTTCTTTTAGTTAGATACATACAATTAAAAGCAACAACTCCTTTAAGAATTATTTCAATTGGAATATAGATATTCATATGCAGTATGCATATGAAAAATCATGGAGGAAATATTTTCTATAACTCATAAAACATTAATGGTGCCTTTGCCAATATTTTTTTACAAGATTGAATTAGAAAACTTCTTAGAAAAACAATATCTAACCAAATGGAACAATTGAATAACTGATACCCTTACATTATTGGAAAAAATATGATGGATTTTTATTGGAATCAACTCATGTTTAAGGACGTGATAATAATGAGTCTTCAAAGATTTCAGCTTCAACTCTCTTCTATTGACCTGTTTTGATATATTTCTTGAATATACATTAAGAAATTTTATAGTCTCTATTAATTCCATAAATTGATTTTTTTCTATAAGTTTCATCCATAAGAATCACATGGAACTTTCCATTTATTTTCACTGATACAAACATAATGTAATTATGGTCTGATCCCTCAATCCACCAAATCACACCAAGATTGTAAATAATCTTTTGTTTTCCCTAGACATTTAGAAGAATATAAATCAATATTTTGCATATATTATTTTCAATGTGCATTACATCTAAGAAATGAGGTAAAAAATTGGTTTACTAATAAGGAAACTAAAAGAAGATACTCCTCTTCTTTTAATTGTAATAGGTTTCATTTGAAACATTCTTCCTCTTTCGAAATTTCATTTAACCCTTCCCAAATAAAAAAATGAAATATTTCAATTCATTAAGCACATCAGTTCCATACATATTATATGGTAGATCATCGGTCTCCATGGTATTATCAAAACTTTGACGATTATTTCTATATGGATGGTCTATTTACAAGAATCGTTTATGTACCATAAAACTAAAAATATGGTTATATTTTAGTATTTTGAATCATGTATTCTTCATAAAAATAGGACATGATAGTTTTCCCTTCATGTTCTATCCATAAATCATTTTATAAGTAGAAAAATCATTGATCATCCACATAAGTACAACACACATCTGAAATATGTATTTCAAACATGCATCGTATTTGCACACACCCACATCCCAAATAAGTTTCAAATCATTTATTAAAGGTTTCATGTATAAGTCTACATCATTATCATGATTAAAAGGGATAGATATGAGTATACTCATTAAAGTGAAAGGTTTTTTCATACACAACCATGAGGGAAGGTTATAAGTGTGTACGAAAACCGACCATGTGTTGTGAAAAGTAAGTATTTTCCCAAATAGTTTAAAACTATCACATTAAAGACCCAACCTCAAATTATGTACATCATATAAGAAATTAGGATATCGAGCATCAAATATCTTCCATAAAAATCCATATAAAGGGTGAACCAAGTCATCATCATTCTTCTTTCTCTCAGTATCATTCCATCACATTTTTCTTGATATTTTATAAGACATGAAAAGATTATGGAGTCTGGGGATCAATGGAAAGTTCCACATTCTTTTCTATGGAAAACGAGATAGTGTTACATCATCTTTTGGATTCCATCAAGATGTTCCACATTTTATACAATCATTTCATTTACTATTTTCCTCCTAGAATAAGATACAATCTTTTAGGCAAGTAGGATTTTTTTTGTTTGAAAATCTAAGTTCCTAAACTAAATTTCATTCCATATATTAGTTTGAGGGAATATCTGCATCATCTAGAATTAATTCTTCCAAGAAGGTAAGAATGTAATAGATGGTTGTGTTAGAAATATCATACATGGTTTTCCCATGAAACAATCAGATTAAAAAATCTAGCTTTTTCATTTTACCACATTTCCAATATACTAGAGTCGTGGAAGCATCATTCAATTTTTTCACCCTATCAACACCACTATTTTCATTAGATGCATCATGTGTGATAATATAGAAGCATTATTAGGTTGAAATACTTTCTTTCTCAAGATTATTAATAAAAGGAAACTGGTCATATAACAAATTCTTCAATCTAATCCTCTCATTTGGATCTTCAACATTTTGGGATTCCATTTTCACCCTATTGTGATAACACACATAGTAATTTGTTTGAAAACCATATTTGGTTATACGGTAGTTAACTTATTCATGACTCAACCAATATCTTCCAATACAATTATAACATGGGCAGTGTATGTGACAACTATCTAAAGCATTATAAAATGAAAAATCAAAAAATCTCTCCAAATTTTTTTGATTTTTTTTTGAGATCTGATCGGTTTCATATATCCAACTTCTATACATTATGTAAAAACATTTATAAGTCATTTAGTGAAATAAATTAAATAATATTTAAGTTTAATCCACAATATATTTAAGTCAATGAGAATTGATCACTTTATATAAAACCATAACTGACACACTACTCTACATGAGAATCATAATATGAAAGAAAACAAAATACTATATATATATATATATATAAATACTATAAATATTAAACCATGATATTGAATTAAATTATAAATATAATACCATGATATTGGTTGGGTTTTGTTATTTTATTTTGATTGGGGCGTTGCATGCATATTGGGGTTTTATTAAAGATTATTCAACTCAGTTAATTTTTTATCATTACTATAGAATTTATTTTAGTTATGTTTAATTTAGTTCACTTATTTTTATTTTATTTCTGTTTGATGTAGTTTCGTGTTTTTTAGAACTACTCAAGTCTATTTGGGTCATATCAAGTCATTTTAATTCAATATAGTTGGTTTGGTCAGGTCAGTTCGGTTAAGATATAGATAGAGTTTTTTAGTTCGATTGGGTTTCATTGTAAAGGGTTGATAGGTTTAATTAATTTATTTTCAATACTAGTTAGGCCAGTTCAGTAGAATTTTGTTTTCTTAGGGTTTGATCAATTAATTACAATTTAGTTTATTTAGAGGGTCATCATAAAGTAATAAATTGAAAGATTATGTGAAATATAGTGAATGTTATGGAAAATCATTTTATAATGACCATATTAGTGGTGGTGTATTTATATCCTAGTTATGAAACATCCCCTATTAGAACTATATTTTCTATCACTCATTTTACAATAAAACCAAAAATATAATAACATGTATACAAAATATTATTATCATGATTTATCAAGTATTATAGATCCAAATAAATTAAATATTTATTCACATAATAATATAGCATGTATATATATCATTAAATACATTTTCAATAATTATTGCATCACTCCATAACATCTTCCACCAAATACTGCCACCATATTATGATGACTCATGTCATGTGTTATGCTTATATCCTTTTCCCTAATTTTTTATTTATAATTCAAGTTTATTTGGGTTTGTGCCTCCTGGTTCAAAAATGAAAGGTTGCAAAGAGTTTTCACTCTCTTTAAAAAGTGAATTTTTTATAGTTTATATTTACATATTTGGGATTAGAATTTGAAGAGTTGATGTAAGACCATTTGAATACAAACTACATTAAAAACCTTGGGTTAACATGTTCTTTATTATCCCATAGACACTATTCACATATCAAATGAACTTATTGTTTAATCAAGATAGAATTTATTAACACCACATTGTTGTACCTATCAAGGTGATATAAGACCCAATTCATGGACATGAACCCTCTATGAGTTCTAATTCCAATTATAGGCATCCCTACATGAATTAACATAATTAAGGAACACAAAAAGAATAAATATTCATCATAACTGACTTATATTTTATGTTTCTAAGGAGTCTCACTTACTCATACTTGAACTCCTAGGCCATATTGACTAAATTTCTTATCACACAAACCAATTTTTCCTATATAACCACCATAACAAGAATAAAAATGAATATAAGTTTAGAGAAAATTTAAGGGACCATCCACCCTATAAAATATAGATAAAACCCTATCATTATAATGGGATGAATCTCCTTCGATATCCTAGAATAATAAGAGAAGATTGAAACCCAAAAATATTTGGGATTTGTGATGATAAAAAAATATGACATGAGAAACTAAAAAAAATGGACACACAAGGTAAGAATTATAACTAGAAGACTCAATCTATAGATGGATTAAAAAAACAATATTCAAGGGAGCTATAAAAAAATAAGAATAAGGGTAAAGGGATACTTGTGTGAATCCCATATTTTCCAAGACTAAAAAGAGAGTTGGAGGATGTGGTATTTCTTTAAATAAAATTTGTTCTTTAAAATATTTTTTTTAAAATTATCATCGAGATACCACATACATAATACACATCCACTCAGTACCTAATGGTCTACTTGGGAGAACCCCTCCATTAGGCCCCCCATTGAGTTCCCAGTAACCCAATGACTATTTTATTTTTCATTGCACACACAACATAGAACTCATATTTGCCTATAATTGTAAATAACTTTTGAGATAACTAAAATATTATAAAAAAACCTGCAAATAAGTCTTCAAGCACCAAAAGTTTTGATCAAAACACAAAACAAAAAATAAACCTGTCTTTAAATCAATATGAATGAAGAAAGACAAAAAAATCAAGGTACAACATATAAATCAGTTAGAAATTACCGATTTTAAATGGAAGAACAAAAATTTACTTGAATCAAGGATGGATTTTTGGTTGGGAAAAAGGTTTCTAACACTAGGAATAAGAAGGGAGCTACCATTTAGGGGAAATAAAAACAAAAAACAAAAAATAAATTTAGGCAAAACATATAACTAAGTTAGAACTTACCAATTTGAAGTGAAAGAACAAAAAAGACTTTAATCAAGGATGGATCACCTATTAGTTGTGAATAATGGTTCGTAGGATGGGAAGAGGGGATCTTGTTTAGGAAAATGTGTGAAGAATGATTCTGGAGTTCACTGTGTATTTTGGTTAAACCATCCCAATAGATTTAAAAATCCATCTTCATAAATGGTGTATCCCAACAATTTTAAAAAATAATTTGGATACCTTGATTTAATGGAACCTATCCCAACAATTTTCATAAACCATTTAGATGGGGGGGGGGGTCTTATCCCAATGGTTCTATGAAATAGTTGGGAAACCTGTCTCTAAAAATCCACTATCCCAATGGTTTGAAAAAACTGTTGGTATAGGGGTATTGGTATAGTTGGTATTTACAGTAGTGAGAATAATAAGATTTAAGTTTCTTAAAGGAGAAGTTATTTTATAAAATCAAGATATGGGTTTAAAAACAAAAAATTATCAAAAAATATTTACACATCATATATAGAAAATGATTTAGTGGTTAAAAAACATTAATTTAATTTATAAAACATTTTCACAGTAAATTCCAAGTATAAAAAAGATCCATCATTTCATTCCACCTAACCCCATCATCACCTCACCACCGATACAACACTTAATTGAAGTTAAGTTTAGATCATTGGATTTCAACTCAGTTGGGTTATGGTGAGATGAAATGATCCCCTTAATTTCATATAATAAAGACTAAATAATAGGAATGGTTAAAAAATCAAGTTCATTCTATTTGAACCTCAATTTTATAGGTTTCTTCATATTTTGGAAACATACCAATTCATTATTCTAGGTTGGCTCACAAAAACAAATGGGAATATTCAATATGACTAATAAGAAAAACATGATCAAAAACATATTTAAAATTTAAAAGTTTTATTAAATAGTAATCGAAGATATAATAGATATAAATAAAATAACCCTATTAAATGCTGACTGATATTTATGTGATCAATTGGTATGAAAACATAAATAATAAAGTTAATTTTTAAAAGGTTTAGTGATGTGGTTTTAGGGAAATATAAGTACAAATCCACCCAAAAACCAATTTATTATGAATATTTATTTTAAATGAATTTAATTTCTTAAATGAAAATAACAATATAAAATCATTCATTTATAATTATAAAAATAAATTATCATTCTTAGTTATTAATTTTGTAAAATAGTAGAAGGAATATTCTAGGAATAGTAAAAAAATGACTTAATTTTGAGACCCCCTACATTAACCATTAGAAAGTTTTCCCAATTCACGATCACCAAAATGTATCATAAATTCCACCAAATATCCCCTAAGAAAAATTAAATATAATTCCATAAAAAAGTAAATACAATAAAAAAATAACTCTTATAAATCAACCACTATATGAAAAGATGGATAATACCTAATAAAAAAATAGGTTGATAAATCCTAAAGTAAATTTAAATACATTTTAGAATAAATTCTTAAATATAATAGAATTAAAGTGTTCCACATAAAATACCCAAATCAGTAAAATACTAATAAAATAATTTTTTAATAAATATTTATCAAAATATATAGAAATAGGTAAAAAAAATAACTTAATTAAGTCTTCTCTAAACCGAACAATAAGAAACCAAAGTATTAGAATGTATTTCTTTGAATTTGGTGAAATCCCTAATCAATGAACCAATTCACAATAGGAAAATAAGAAGAAGAGAAAGATAAGGATAGAGGATAAGAGAAGGAGGGGATTACCTAGACTTAATTTAAATAGATCCCTTTAAATCCATGCTCAATCTTGGAAAGAGATGCAGAAAGATTGAAATAAATTATAGAAGATACCAAGATGGAATTTGGTTGTGATAAAATTAGGGTAAGATGTTTATAATTTGAGGATTTAATGATGAGGACCAAAATTAATTTTTTTACCACAATTAAAATTTCCAAAAAAATATAACTAAGTATCCACCAGAGTTCCCATGGCTATTTATTGGCTACATAGCCACTGGTTAGCCAGAAGACTTTTTTTAGACTCCTATTTTAGTTTTATTGGTTCCCAAAACACTATCCCCTTTCTCATATCCTCCTCCAAACACACATAAAACTCAACCCGGGTCTTTTAGAATCCTATAAAACCTCACACCACATCTAAAAAACCTAAAATCTAATTCTTAAATCTCTAAATCCAAGAACTAATCCCAAAATAAAAAAATGTCCTCTCATTAGAAGCCGAAAACTTCAAAAACACTTGTTCTTTAATCACCAAAAATTAACACATAAATCCTTATCAAAACCTTAATTGATGTAACCCAGAAACAATACATTATAACCTCCCCACCATATGAATTATCACCCTTGGTAAGTTTTAGGAGACAATCACCTAAAATACTCACTACCTATCATGAACCTCACTCCACCATGATTTCCCTGATGAGTAGCACAAGAAATCTACCACACTCTAGCCACACAATTCTTAAATCACATCAATTCACTAAATACTACAAGATCATAACATCCATGAGACACACTAATATCTAAAAGACAACTACATGTCCCAAATCACACATCATATAATCTAGAAACAATCCCCTTAGAACAATAAAAGTATATGAAATTTAAAAACCAAATCCTTATCCCAAAAATCCTAACTAACTCTAAATGAAAAATTCCTAATTGAAACACCATTAATTATACCAAAATATCATCATGCTTCTGATGTGTGAATTCCAAAATCATTACAATTTATTAATATATAAAGATATTAATACCCAATAAACACTGTACAATACCTTAAAAACCTCAAAAATCATAACTAACTTACCCATAGTCTTATATTACTCTCCACCATAAGATTTACTTGGGGTATACTATTCATGTCTTACCATTTTATTTCGTTTTATTAAAAACATCCTATTATTAAAATGGTTCCTAATAGAAGAAAAATTTTCATTTTAAAATGACATTTCAAATTCATTTTCAAAATACTAAAGTTTATAAAATCAAATCATTTTACAAATAAAATTTAAGAACGATGTTTTCTTGATTTAAATTTATAAAATAAAACTATTTATCAATTAGTTATGACCTTTCAAAAACAATTTCTCATAAAAAACATTAGATTATAAAATCTCTTCCCTTAATTTTGAAAATATTAAAAACCTTTACATAACTACTTATATACAAGAAAATATTAACATTGAGATAATAGTTAAAATATTAAAAAAATTAGAATAATTTTATTAATAAATTACCATTAGAAAACATAAAACATTCTTAGAGATATAAATCATAATAGTTTCCATGATACAATACTAAATATGAAATGATTTATATACTTAGATATTCTATTTATATAAAAATTCTACAATACATTACTAAATATGAAGAAAATACCATAAATTTGAATTCCTAATATTAATAATTCCTATAACTTCTAATATAAATAGAAAAAAATTAGCATTCTCAGAATCAAAACTATATAACAATTTTAGACTACATCAAGAAATAAGGAGTAAATCATTAATCTTAACACAAGTGGGTATGTAAGTGAATTTATTTAATTAGGTAATACATATTAAGGTATAGATTAAAAAAAGTTTATTTTTTGTTATTTAATCAATTATGGTCATTCATATACATTAATCATATTATAACCAATATGAACATGTCCTAAATTTCCATTAGACTGTATGATGCATGATTTCATAAAGGCTTTGGATCTCAGTCAAGGTTTATACATTTATTTAGTTTCACCAAATCATAATTTGGATATCACAATGAGAACCTCATTCAAATATATGGTTCCTACTCACTAATAAGACATCCACAAGCAACTTGATCTTCCATCATAAATTTGTTGACCAAGCCTATTTATGGGTTACTTCTCAAGTCCCAATAGTACTGTCTCCTGTCTAAGAAAAAAATAAAATCAAAATAACCCAACATCGCTCTTATACTACTTTATGATTTTTATAACCAAAATACTTAGGCAATACCCATATCACATGTTCTATTTCCCCATGGACATTCCTCGACCCAAGTGTTTGAGACTAGTGCTGTAGGTCTAAGATTTTTATTAGGGAAAGATTTACTCACTTTGAATAAAACAATAAGTCATGATATAAATTCCCCAAAATAGTTGGCATGACTCTTCTATACGTTGGACATAAAAAAATGGAAAGTGGGAACACGAGAACATCAATGATACAACTACATGAATGAAACTGAATCATACAAGGTATAGTAAAAAACATAAAACTATAAAAGAAATATGGTAAATTCCAAATTGACCCTGTGAAATATGAATATCAAAGAAAACTATAGGGAAATAGGTGATCATCAAAAAATGCTCATATCATTAAGGCATCATACTCAAATACCTCATGGAGTATAAACACTCAAATCCAAACTAGCTCATAGATAACTAGAAAAACATCAAAAAACCGCCCAAGTATTTATCACAGCTAAAAAGTAGCACGTAAAATTATTGTCCACTAAAGTGTCCATGGAGTGTGTGAGAATTTATATACTCAATAGGGAACCACTAATGTGTATCACTATGATAGTTAATAATCAGGTGCATGCATGAACTATTATACTCATTTATATACATATATAATAAAATAGTTTTATTTAAAGTCATCAATAAAGTCATGGTAATAATGAAAAGAAAGAAATTAAAAGCTATAATAAGTAACCCCTATATTAGTAGGGTCCATACCTAGTCATACCTGCTCCTGGCCTAGCTCAAGTTCTAAGATGATGCTTGAGGACCATCCTCTAAATGAGATAACAGGTATATGAATTTATTCTAAGTTAAGGTCTAAATACCTATTCCATGGGATGGTTGAAGGTGTATACTAAGTGAAGGAGACATCCCTTCCCATGGAAGAGAGGAAGGGGTATACAATAGTCAGGGTAAAAATCCATCCCTTTTGACCATATAAGTCAATGATTGATGGACCTTATTAATAATATTAGATGAAAATAATATATGTATAGATACCTAATCATACAATCATGATATTAAATTATCAAATAAGTATCTATGCTCATGAACAATTCAATGATAAAAATTATCATGCTCATTAAACTAAAGAGAAATATAAGTACTTCAATACCAACAGACACAATTGAAACACCATAATGAGATTTAAAATATATACAATCATGGAATGAAATATATATGATTTAATGGAGATTGAAATATGATAACACTGGTTTATAAATATGTTAAAAATATGTGATAATTAATGGTATAATAGGTTATTTATGACACTCAAGTGAAAAATGATATCATGTTCAAGGGATGGAGTGAGTGAAAAGTCTTTTTCACTTAAAAAACATGACCCATGAGTTTTTAATTATCACATGGATGATATCTAGTATGAAATAGTGGTAAACTAGGCATTAGTTCAAGTGTTATATTAGTTGAAACTAATATATACTTGTACTAACCTAAGTAAAAATTAAGTAAGAGAAAATTGTTTATAAAATTATTTAGTTTAAAGTAATTTTATTTTTAAAAGGAATAAAAATTTATTATTTAAAACTCATTTAATAAAGTGCATTCTTTGAAAAGGTGACCCTTAAAATTGAGTAAAATTTTCACTCATTAAACTTATACTAATTAAAAATAATTATGCTTTAAAATTGTAACATCCCAGGAAAATAAATAATATAATATTTTCATATTTATTAATATTTTTGAATTAAATATTAATTTTAATTTAAAGGGCATTCTATGTTTGATGGCGTACTCAATATGCCATAACGAGTTTCTTGGAAATCTTACGCTGCACACTAATAATATAATATTATTATTTTAAAAGGTTATTAACGCCTAGCCATTTTAATGAAGGGAATTAATATAACTAACTACAATATGATTATACATTTTTGTTAAATGTTTTTACATTTATCAAATAAATGTTATATGCTTAAAATGTGAATGAATCCGATTTTAAGCATAAATACTCTAATATTCATTAAAGGGTCGATTTACCACCTTTTGATGGTGAACCCTATTTAAATATAGTTTTGGTCACTTTTATATGTTTTATTTTACAAAATAAAATACTTCTTTAGAATCAGGACATCAAAATTTACTTTGGGTAAATTTTTGGTATTTTTTTCTGATAAAATTCATTTTTTTATGAATAGTGAAAAATACTGTATTTTAATTCAAAAATACCTTTTAATATAATTTACTTATATGGTTATATTATCCTTTTAATTGGTTTTAAAGTGTAATTAGATTATATTTTTACCAATTAATCCAATTTTTCTCATTGGAATTAATTTCACTTTGAAATTGAACATAAACAAGTGTCAATCTTTTGATAGTTATTGTTTCTAAAAAACACGCTATTTGTTTTGACACAGGAATTAATTTTAAATTAAATAATGCAACTTATATGTTTTTAATTTGAAAAAATAGACATAATTTTTGAAATTAGAACTTAAAATATAGCTTAGGCTGAATTTTTGGTATTTTTCTGAAAAACTTCAATTTTTGATGAATAGTGAAACCACTTAGTAGTAGTTAAAAATCCGACTTTTTCATTTAAATGAAAATTTACCAATTCTATGAATTAAATTTAGAAAATCCAACATACATGGTTATTATTAATAAATAAATTTGGTTCAATAAGATGAAAATAATTTTTGGTGAATAGTAACTTTTCACTTTTATTTACCGCGGTTAAAGGTAAATAGGGAAATTAAATGTAAAAAAAATATTAAATTAATATAAAATTACCTTAACACTTGTCCTAACCTTATTGGATGAGTAATGTATAACCAAGAAAATCCTTGGGTGAGACGTTTGGCCTTTTAAAGACACTTGGGTAAGATAATGATATTAATAACTTTTTATTTAAAGTAAAAATAAAAGTGTCATAAACATGTATTTTTTTACTAAAATAATTTTAGAGTGGGGTAATGTAATTGATATATTTTAATATAAATATTCATTATAAATCTAAAAATATTTCCTACATCATGGTATTTTTTATAAATTTTAGACATCAAATAAATTAAATTATTTATAACACAATAATGATGGAGTGTTTACCTCATTAATAAATGATTTAAATAAATAAGATTATAAAGACTAAACTAATATCCAAAACCAGTCCAATTATTATTGGATAAATTTATTTTGACTATGAGTTATCTTATCTTGTAATTTAATTAGTTTTGGACCTTTAGAAACCGAAAATAATTAAATAATAAAATAACATTTTCATACTTTCCTAAAGATCCCCTCACTACTACAAATATGCCTTTTACCAGTGCTAGAAAAGTTGATTAACAGTGCTAAAAAAATCACTGTTAATCGAGGCGAGGATAAAGGGGGGTCCCTTTTATTAGTGCTCCAAAAAGTGCTGATAAATTCCCCTTTTATCAGTGCTAAAAAAGAACTGATAAAAGGCCCCTTTTATTAGCACTGATAAAAGTCAAAAAAAGAATTATATAATGTAGGGGGGGATCTTTTAACAGTGCTTGAATGCGCCCCTTTAATAGCACTAGTTGGACCCCCCTTACACTCTCCCACGCACTGCCCTTCCCGTGCATCCCCACATGCGCGCACCCCTTTGCTCCCACCCGAACTAGAACCCGTGACCTCCCCCCTTTCGCTACTGCACCTTTACCACTAACCCATTTCATTTTTTTCTCTATTTAATGATATATATATATATATAGTTATATTTATTCATATATTAAAATAGATTAATATTAATATAAATATATTTATTCATATATTAGTATATATATATATTCATTTGTATATTAATATATATTTATATTTATTTGTATATGTATTTTTAGTTATAATTTTTTATCTGTATATTTATTTGTATATTAACATATACTTATAAGATTAGTTTTAAATACATTTATGAAATATGTTTTTTATGTGTGTTTATAAATAAATAAATAAATACATACATCCATATATACAAAACACACACACACACACACACATATATATTTACGAATAAATACATATATATATATGTGTATTTGGAAAGACATAGATTATTAAAACAACCATAAATTATAATCCAGAAGCCCATTTTAACTTCGTAACTAGTCAACTCGAAGAAAATGAAACAATATTTGATATGATATGTGGTACAGGCCTAACAGACATCATGATCAGAATTTATATCTGTTTGAATGTTAACAAATCGGGGTATCTCGACTAAAAACTCAGTTTTGGAGGCCTTCTGGGCCTTTTTGGCCTTAAATATTGTGGAAGAAGCTTTTCTTAGGTCACCAGCATGTAGATCTCATCGTATTCCTCGATTTTATATGTTGTAGATCTCAAAAAGACACCCGGATCAAAATTTATTACCGTTTGAAGTTTGAGTTACATTTTCAACTTATTTTAGATATTTTATTAATTTTTTTTTTATTTTTTATGTCTTCAAATTGTTATTAAATGATTTTTAATCAATAATAATTAGAAAATTATTAATTAATAATATTTTTTAAAATATTTTAAATCCATTTTCACTAAATTTCTTATATATTAAATGTAATAGTCTATTTATACTTATCAAAAACATATTTAAAAAATATATATTATATTTATATCAATATAAATATACTTATATAACAATATTTTATTTTTCATGATTTTTTTGAAACATAAAATTTATCAGCGGTAGGAAAAAGCACTGATAAATCCCCCCTTTATTAGTGATACTAAAAGAAGTGATGATAAATGGGTCCCCTTTATCAGCGCTTTTTTAGTGCTTATAAAAGGGTAGTGCTTCCCTTGCCTGTTTTTGTAGTAGTGCCTCCTCCCCCTTATAAAAACACTCACTTCCAACTAATTCCTCACACCTATCAAGCCTTTTGGCTCATCCAACCTCTGCCCAATTAATCTCCCTACATCCCTCTCCTCCTCCTAGAAGCCTTACCTTACGTAGAAGACACTTCAAGAAGTCCTTTTGGTTCAAACCAAAGGGAGTTACCCAAATTAAAGGTAATGATTTCTCTTCACTTATTTTCTTTTATTTGACTTCTCCAACCCCTATTTTTTTTATTCCTTTCTTTTATAACAAAACTAATATCCTTAATATAATAGGATGTTTTTATGATAATTATTCGAACTAAACTTGCACACACCTCTATCTAATGGGTAAAGAACATATTGTTTCTGTGGACGGTGAAATACTGCCTCACAAAATGATGATTGTTCAAATATCTCCAACTGCCTCTCATGGTTACCAGTATGATGGAACTGTATTTATATATGAAATATATTATGTTTATGTTTTCTTTATGCTTCTGTATTTTCCATTTATAGCATAACTTTATGGTTTCCATTGTGGGTAAACACGATAATTTCATTTGAGGAAGTGCGGACTACCGCCCCCTAAAAGTGATATGACTCATTCATACCATATGTGGTATGTGTAAAGGATGGAGTTAATGTTATTATATATGATACTATACTTAAATTATAATATACTTATGTATCATTATGTTTTCATTCCATTAAATATGAAATATAAATGAAAGTAGCGTTCATGCGTACGTACGACTTACCGTCTCCATGAACGGTGCATTTCATTTCTTACCTTCAAATGTTTTGTACTATTATAAATACATGCATATACTGGATATATATGATATATATGATATCTAAATCATGAATATCATTCTTAATATAATGAAATTTTCACCACACAAACAACTTGTAATTAGAAGAAGTCAATTTTTGACTCAAGTAGCAAATATCGACTAACCGACCATTATTAACTTAAATGATTGAATAATATTTATGATATGGTAATAAGTGATATAAAAAGAATAATAAACTTTAAAAAGGTTATTAATCAAGTAGAAATTAACTTTAGTTTATTATCTAGAGATTAAATAATGAATAGGTCAAGTCGGACATGAGGTAATGGATTTCTTATCTCACTTTTAATTCTATGAGATTTCCATTGTTTGCAACTTATTTATTGCATGTGGTGTAATGTATAATTCCATTGATATATATATTATCATGAATATCTTTATATTCATTGTATTCTGTGATTCTTTTGGTGGTTAGTAATTTTTTGTCATACGACTCGATTGATTACAATGTGGTAAGGGGTTTTTATCTCACTTTTTATTCCTGTGAGATTCATGCTTTATTTGTCACTTTTTCCTTTGAGTGGTTTATTTACTTCCCATGATTGTACTCTTTGTGTAATATAATTTCATTTATGGGTATTTACATCTACATTTTATGGTCCTTCATTCATGGGGTGTATGCTTTGTATGTTACCAAATCGGTAAGGGAACCTTTCACCCTCCTCTTTTTAAAAGACTTATTTTTGTTATGTCTTTTAATTCACATCTTCTTATGTTGGGATATGTTAATCTATATCCTTATTTATTTTAATTTTATGTCCAAGTGATGAGATACCCTTTTATCTCTCATAAGCTCATTTTTTTAATTTTAAAGTGATGTCGTTAGAATGTCAAATTTCTGTAAGAGAACTTTTTAAACTAATTTACATTCCTTGGGTTAATCTTCTAATTATTAATTATGTCATGATATGATTATGTTTGGAATCATTGTTTATTTATTTATGATGTAATTTCCACTCCCCTTTGAGTGGATATACTTTTTATACACATAATAACTATATTGATAAATTCTCAAGTCATCGATATGGACTCGATAAGAGTAATTTTAACTCAACTTCCATTCATTGAGTTAAACATCCAATCCATTGGGTTTGTCTTGAAAAGAACATGTGTGAATATACTTTGATTTATTTACACTAAATATCCAATCATATTGAGTGTATTTATATTTGTCACACATTATTATGTAATTTATTTATCCTTAATCTAAGGATACTGTCCTTATAAGGGATTTCGTCTCAATTTACATTCCATTGAGACTTCATTGTTGTTATGAACCAATTCACTTTTATATGGTGTATATACTGTCCTTTGGAATATTATATCATGAATACATTTATTATCATGATATTATAAATTTTTTATTAAATGTTATTCCTCAATTATTTGTATTCAAGCATCTCCTATTTGGTTAGGAACTCCTTAAATAAAATATCATTTTAATGATTTATTCTTATAAATATTTCTCATTAATCTCAATGTTTTAAAAATGGTTTTAAGGATTTATTTATATAGACATTACTATTTTAAAATGTTAATTCCTTTAAAATATTCAAGGTGGTATGAGACACTTTGATTCAAAAATCTCTTTATTAAATGTTTTAAATGGTTTTGAAAATGGTTTGATAAAGCATTGATTATGTCTATATCTTGAAATGATATGTTGTGATTGCAATGTAGAAATTTTATATTTCCTTTATTCTTGTTTTAAGTGTTATGAATATGTTATGGTTATTTGGCATTTTTTACGTATACGGGTGGTTCCGTGATAAACCTAGGGTGGGTGAGCCTGAGATAGCTCACTAATGCATTGGGTAGCTATGATATCTACAATATAATTATGTTATGAATGCCATAAGTTACTTTTATGATTTATGATTTTTGTAAGTTATTCATAAATCTTATGATTTCATGAGGTATGTTATGTTTGAAAAGTATAGTTTCATTTACTTGAATTTATTAATGGGTTAATGTTTCGTTTCCTTATTTTATAACCCTTACTGAGCTTTTTATGCTTACCCCAAGTTTTGAATTTTTTTTCACAAGACTTAAAGATGAATAGGGTCAAGGATGAAATCAAGGAAAAGTCATGCTGTCTAAAACATGGAACTAGACATGTTTTTTTAAAAGTTTTTATTTTATGAAAAAAATAGATACTGAGTTCAAGTGTCTACTTTGTAATTTTTTGAGATGTAATAGTTATGGCCTAATTCTCTAAATCAATAAACCTTAAAACATCCTAAATGTGAATTATTAACTTAATTGAAGATTATTTAATGTTTTAAGGTCGGGTCCTTATAAAAATACACTTAACACATTTACTATTAATTTTATAATTTTCTAATAATAATAAGATTAAGTTTTATTAAACTAGAAGTGTTTTTTTAAAACCAAATATATGAGTTTAAAACCCAAAACTAACCAAATAACATTTACACCTCATATTAGGAAAACATGCAGTGTTTCAAAAGCCTTTATTTTATTTATAAAATATTTAGGTAGTAAAGGTTAATCCCATATAAGCACTATTATTTCACTCCACCTTACTAACCCTGTCATCACCTCACCACCAATGAAAATTTTAAATATAATTAATTTTCATCCTATTTTGGAAAAAAAACCAAATCAACATGATAGGTTAGCTCACATAAACAAGAAATAATATCCCTTATGACTAATAATTTAAATATGATTAATAACACATTTAAATATGAAAATAATTGATCTTTCTTGGTTATTAATTTATTAAAACAATTGTATAAATATTTTAGCCATATGCTGAATATTAACACAAAATATTGACACCCCTTCCATAACCATTGGAGAGATTTCCCATTTTTAATCAGAAAAACGCATCCCAAAGGAAAATAAAAATCCCATGATAATCATTAAATACAATTACATAAATAAGGAAATCAAATAAGAAAATATATCCCAGAACAAAGTACTATAATTAAAGAAGGCTAGTATCCAATAAAAACTTAGGCGAATAACTCCTAAAACAACCTCAAATATATCACAACCAAAATCCTATAATAAAATAAACATAAAGAGTTCTAAATTAAATCCCTAAATAAATAAATCCTTAATAAAATCATTTTACAATCATGGTTTACCAAAATAATGAGCATGATGTTAGAAATCACTCACCTAGTTCTTCTCTAACCTGAAGAAAAAGAAAACCAAGCATTATAATGGATGTTACCATGAATTTTATGAAATCCCCAATAAAATAACCTACTCATCATATGAAAATAAAAATAAGAGAAAGATAAGTATAGAGAAGAAAATTAGGTGCCACATACCTAGCCCTTGACATAAATAGATCCACTCAAATACATTCTCAATCTTGAAGAGGGATAAAGAAACCTTGAATGGATTAGGAGAAGAGTCCAAGAGAGTATTTATCTATGAAAAAATAAGGGGAAGTGGGGGATAATTAATGGGTTTAAATATGATGGATTTTTATTAATTTTTTACTTTATATAAAATTAAAAAAAAAATCTACCCAAGTAGCCATGGGATTTCTGATAGCTATCCAGTGGCTATATAGCCACTGGTTAACTACTAGAATTCTGGAAGACTCCCACCATACTTCTAGTGGTTCCCATACCATAATATCCCTCTTTAATTTTCCCTTATAAACACACTTAAGCCTTAATATGAGTCTTGAAAATTTCTATAAATCATAAAATTACATCCAAAAAAACCTAAAACAACATTCTTAAATTTCAAAATCCAAAAAAAATCCCAAAATAAAAACCGAACTCTCATCACAAACCAAAAACTTCAAAAAAACTTGTTCTTTAATCACCTATAATTCCAAATTAATGAATTATTAACTTGTTAATCACTATAACTAGAACATGGGAAATTAAAAATTAATTTAAAAGAGAATTATTTATTAGGTTTTGAAAATTTCATATCCAATTGATTATGAAATTTATGATATAGATATTTCTTATCCTGAATCTCTTTATCATTCTGTGTTTCTACTATACTTTCTTTACATTAATATTCACATTATAATTATCATTTATTTTATATTTTAGATAATGATACATATTATAAATTGTGTTTATATTTATGTTGTGTAAATTAATTAAAAACCATTCAAAATATTTATCATCTAGATTTATATTCAAAAAGGATTTTTATTATTTAATGTTTTAAAACTCATTAATCCACCCCATATTGAAGCTATTATAATGGGACAACAAAAAAGGACATAAAATGAATTGAGATAGATAAAAATATTGAAATGATCCATAATTATCCAATTATATCCTCATGTATCCATCCATGGTTCATCTCTTATAAATAAATAATTCTTCTTTTTCCCCATATAACATTTAACAATATCTATATGTACAAAAAAGTTTATATGTAGGGGTGGACACTAGGATTTGTAGTATTTATAGAATTCCTATAATATATTCTTATGAATGATCAATAAAAAATATGTAATACCAATGAAAATATTTAAATCAAACCAAATATTTGAAAAATAATCATTTTAATTTAAAACATTTCATAATATTTGTAAGTAGGTGGTTTATCATAACAAAAAAAAACACAAAATTTATTTAAACCTATCATAAATAAATATATTTTTAAAATATATTTAAAATATAATTTCAAAAATCTATAATTTCCCAACCAGGAATATTTATTAGAAGAATACAAAATTTCAAATCAAAAAACCATTTTTAACCCATATTATGATAACCCAAAATCATGAAAATTATCCTTAACAAAACCCATAGAGGATTAATATTAAAAATCATATAATAACACATATTTCATAATAAAAAATTCATCATATGATATAGGTATAAAAACCCACTATTTAAGGATAAAATTAGATACATAATATTATCTTGAGTATAAGGGAAAAATACATTTAAGCCATAAAATACTGAAAAAATTCATTACCCACCTTTTAGGTATCTCAACTAAGATATAGACACATTTGGGGGAGGGGGTTAATTAGTATTTACTTTTAATATATTCTAATTTTTTACAAATACCTCCTATCCAATATTCAACTATTTATTAGTTAAAAATGACCTTTGTTGTTTTCATCAGTATTCACCTATTATATAACACACATGTATACACAAAGTAGAACATATGATTTAAAAGGTCCTCTACTTAGTGTGCACAATTAATACTTAGTGTATTGTGGATTTTATCCCTCATCACAAGACTATAATCTTATTATCTTGCAATAACAATTATTATAAGGGTAAAAACTTTACCTCATTACAATATGTCTCCTGACAGTCTTCATGATCTATCACTGATAAAACTCTAGATTTATACAAATTGAGAAAACTACTATTAAATAATTATTTTCAATTGAAATAAAGTGATTATTTTTTAATATAGAAAAGGTTAATACCACTATGTTATATAGAATATTTCTCATTTTTTATTCTTATATATGTGATAAATATCATAAAAAACTTCTTTTTATTATTTTATATACATAGATATAGATATATATCACTCTATCCTAGTTTAATAACATTGACTATAATAAACCATATCCTTTTATTTGAGCTACACCACACTCGATCCATACACAATACCACAAACCTAAAACAAACTTCATTCATTATCCTCATATTTCTTCTCCTCTATAACCCATGAAGAAAAATTTATTTTATATTGTTTCATCATGTAACTACTATATTTAGTGTGATAAAACCCCCTTGACCATGTACATAATAAGAACTAATAATTAAGAAAAGTTATTTCCTGAATAAATCTATTCAGATCATGGATTAAAACTTGAAAAAATATGAAGTTTATAATTTAATTCACTACTATAAGAAATATTAATACCTACCATTACATAGTTCCTAAACCTATGACCAGCTTTATGAAGAATTTGAATCATCATTATATAGCCTTTCGAAACCACACTTCACCCTTACATGATATAATTCTCACTTATAAAGGTATGACAAGTATTGGTTAACCATTAAACAAACCATATCAATAGAGTCCTCAATTATGATACTTTAATATTAACTTACATAGATTCATACTCTACTTATATGGCTTTAGTATTTTTTTGTGCAACCTGTTTCTATATATTGCTCACTTAACCATACCTTAATAATTTGAGTTAACTCATACACAACTCAAATACAATGACTCATTACCTATATAGCTCATTGATTTCTTATCTATCTTCTATACAGCTACAATATCACTATCATATAGATAATTTCATGCCTTTATCACATATATAACCTTTACTTGTTTAATTACTCACTTATACAGGCTAATTATCCATTATGAAACCATTTTAACTAAATATTTTCACTTATGTTGGGATTTAATCTTTATCTAAATTTTATAATTCAAAGCCTTTTACTTTCCTACATTATTAAGAACATATTAAAAATTTCATTCATCCACTTAACCATATTAAAAAGCATGATTCATAAAATTTATATGATTGATATAATTAAGAAAAAAATATAACACATTGTCCATATACTCCATTATTATTCTTTATTTATCCTCTTAATATTTCCACCACCGATAGCTGACCTTTCATATAGCTCACCTGTTTTCTATTTTTTATCAATATCCCCTTGTATTACCATTAACTAAAATAGTTCATCAATATCATCCTTTATAATCCATATATATCATCAGTCCCCGATAGTAGAAATACCATATAAATATAAACATCAATGAATCATTAACAACATATGAATAATGAAACTGATAAAAACACCATGATTATATTATTAGAAATTTTATATTAATCAATCAATTATAATTCAATGGGAACATATTAATTGTATAAAACAAGAGTGATAGAATAATATTCACAAATATTTCCATTATCACTTCCTTAACTCTTAACCTCTAGTTGAAACCACTAAACAATAAACCAACACCAATTTTTATAAATATGTATTCTCATTTCTAAATCAATTCAATATCAAGACCATTCTTACATTACATATATAAAATTATTCATATGAATATACTAAAAAAAATAAAAATACTAAAATAAAATATTGTTTAATTCACAGATTTCTACTTTTATTTTAATTCCCATAAATACATTATTCCCCTTTTTGGAAAGCATATTAATGATTTTGGTTTTATGTTATTATCTCTAACTTTTATAATATAAATCCGCATAATTGAGGGAAAGGGATGAATTTATACATTTCAATCTTGAATTGATAAAGATAAACATTCACCATCAACCTCTCCTATGAAATAAATCTCCTATAATATATTTTTCAAAAAAAAGCTTAATCAATTCTTGATAGTTTTCACCACTAGATTTAAAAAATCTACATCAATTAAAATTGAAAAATTAAAGAATTATTATTAATTTACTTTATTAATCTTCATGTATCATCATGTTTAATATTATATTCACTAGTGGTTTTGGAATTTATTAATTTCTTAATAATGGGATTAAATATGATAGGTAGTTTTTCACCATCATAAAACTTTCTCAAATAGAAACTTCCATCTTCCCAGACAAATCGACTTGTTTTTAAAGTAGTTAAAATCTATCTATTACACATCATCAAGTTATTTTTTGCCTTATAAACTCATAAAAATAATATTACTTCACTTAAACATCATTACCAATAACCCTAACATTACTAATGAGGTCAAAACATCCATTATACACTATATCATCCTCCATTATGCTTAACAAACATTAGTTTTCATCTTTACCAACACGAAACAAATTAACAATTGTTCATTGGGATTTGGTCAACACTTGATCATGTTTCACACTATTTAACAAGAAATATTGTAACATTAATACAACTACATTATCTTCATCATTGATTTTAGATATATTGAGTAGTTTATACTTCAGTCCAATAATTACCAATGTGTTCTTAGTATTTATTTTCATGTCACTAAATTTAATAGAAAACATACCTAGGATATTGAGTGAATTATCCTTACCAAATTTTATAGAGCCAATTTTTTATTCCTAAATCCTTTCAATAGCCTT
Source organism: Viscum album (assembly GCA_963277665.1). NCBI lineage: Eukaryota > Viridiplantae > Streptophyta > Magnoliopsida > Santalales > Viscaceae > Viscum > Viscum album. The sequence continues at coordinate 1,835,124,955 of OY728138.1, forward strand.
ATATATCTTATCATATTTGATAACAAACCATTGTATAAAATTCATGGAGACTATTTCCTTGATGCCTTATGAAATTAATTTATCATTTAAAGATTCATTTCCTTTTCACTTCCTCTAAAAATATTATCTTATTCATTATTAACTTATCTAGAAATATATTGATAAAATAATTAACAACATCAATAGGATCATAACATATTCCTTCTACTTCATTCAATAGCTGGAATATGTTTCCGGTTTTCACTTAAAAATTTTATAACTCCTGATGGTTTTGTTTCCTTTAAGTGGGATGTATTTCCATTAACTCTTAACTTCATTTTTATAGATTTATTAGTTCCATAATTAAATGAATTTGACTTATTTACTAGTGGAAAAGGCACACTATAGTCCCACATCAATCCCACAATCAAATCCTGGAGGCCTCAAATATTTGAGGTTTCATTCATGGTTAGATGTAAGGAAAACCATGACACTTGATGGAGGGATGGATTACTTGGTGGAAGCATGAGGTAGGTAATAATATGTGAAGGAGGGAGGCTTGACCTTAGTGATAGTAGGGGATTTTATGTCAAAACAATTGATGGCATTGGGCTACAGGTCAACAAGAGCTATGGGAATGGTGGTGGGGATTAAGTGATGGTAGGACCGATCCTTGGTGAAAAAGAACGTCGACATTAGAAAAGTATATATTTTATAGATGTGTCACATTCATGGGAGAAAAATGGTCTATGGATCAATAGTATACCATGATATCATCATAGAAACCACTAGTGAACATGACAGAGGTGGGATGTGATAGCTGGTCTCAATGATCTTCAGGTATAGGTCACACTGGGGTGACTACAGGCGAGTATATTTACAAATGTATGACTAAATGAGGATATTTAGAGCATGATGTAATAATTTAAAAAGATAAAAATTTTGGGAGTGATGATAGGGCATTTCTTTTTTACATTTGTACTAGGCACCATGTAGTTCTGTATGGGGAAATTCTATCTGTTCAGTGCTTCAAGGTTGGGAGCTTAGGAGAATTTGGGAAAAATAATAGTGTTGGGGAGGTGTTGGTCTTTGCATTTGGACCTTGGGCCCTAGGGGTATGTTCAAGGCCTTATTCCTTAGGGCCCATGGGTCATGTAAGGTTTCCCTCTCAACCCAGTTAAAAAAGGGGTTATCTAAAAATTAACAAAAATATAAGGCCTTCATGCTTGAGGTAGTTTTATAATTAAACCAATATATCATTTATGTATGCCCATAGACACCATAACACTAAAAATATCAATACAAGAAAAACTTCCTCTTGAAACCAGTATACTGTTCATAATAAACACCTTACTATTTTTAGACTTTTTGAGAATCAAGATAAGCTCATTTTTTTTATAAAAATTCTTGGATATGCTACAATTATTCATCATTGTATATATTTTTGATGAATTTTTATCCTACCTATATTTAGTATATTTTAATTAAAATTTTCATTTACAGACTAAACATATTTTTTGACTTCTTCATGCACAACAACAAGCATCATATCTTTCTCCTCTGATTGAATTAGATCATTTTATTTAATTAAACTCATACTATAGAAACCTTTTGAGTAAGTTATTTGTCATTTTAGATATTCCTAAAGTATTTTAGATACCTTAAAAAGTATAGAATCTCCTTTATAACTTTATCTAAATTCTTATAATAACTTCTCAAAATTGAATTTAAAATTATTCATTTGATTCTTAACATCCATTAACCTTTTTCTATTTTATGAAATATTTTTTTACTTATCTAGTAACCTCTCTTATCTCCCTTAATTAATTTTATTATTCTATTTAAGAGAAAAATTTAACCTTTTAATTTTTTTATTCAATATTTATTCTTTTTTAACGATATAAGTACCTTCACTAATAAAGGGATGAGATATTTTCTCAGTGTTCACCCTATCAATATTTTATATTTCTGAGATTCACTCCTTAAATTCAAACTTTAAATTTAATTTAATTTCTAACTCATTTTCCTCATCATTTCCGTTATCATCACTACTTGATTTATATTTGTTTTTGATATTAGAAATAAACACCTTATCTTCATATTAACTTGATGAAATTTATATTTCACTATCATCCTCACTATTTTCTTTATCCATTTTAGAGAGAAAGTTCCATTCCTTACCTTACAGAAAGTCTTTCCTTTATACTTACATAATTATTCACTTTTATAAACTATTTTTACTTTTTATTTAAGAAACCCCTTAACAAATAATCTTCAAAATCACTACCAATTTCATAAAACATTGGAAAATTTGTTATAAAGTGTCCAATTACACCATAATTAAAGAACATTAGAAGTAGTGTGTCATGATACTTACCTCTTCCTTTTTAAATATTTCTCAAAATGTGAGACATCATATTGTTGAACTTTATATCAATCTCTTCTTTTCCTAAATATGAATTTTCAATAACTTTATATTCACATTGTGTACTATTATATTTATGAACCTCAATGACAAATTATTTATCTATATTAACCTTTTTTGGTTGTTTTACCCTTTATTATCTCTTATGAAATCAAGATAATTCATAAATCTTCAATATGAAATGAATCTAGATATCTTTATTTAAGAGAAGACAAGGATCAAACTACTCTAGTAGGTTTCTATGAATCTTCTTAAAAATAGTTCAATCTTCCAACTTCCCACTAAACCTAATATAGTGCATTCAATTTCATTCACTCCCATGAAACACCTATCCTTCATATCATCATCAATTATATAAACATTTTAAAACATTTCTTATTAGATCTTACATTTATCCTCTTTGATTTTTTTCACCATCATATATATTATTTAACATTTCACATATGAATTTAATAGTCTTTATTCCCATAAGTTTCATAAACTATTTACCTAATACTGATCCTAGTATTATATTCCAAGATTCACAATTATTATCGATATTTCTATTGTCTACAATTATCTTAATATCACCCTTATATATTGATTCATATCAAATGGTAACCACCTGAAAAACATCATGTCAAAGAGACAAAGTATATAGAAGCATATTTTATTTACATATCTTAAAATTATTTCTATTGGATGTAAAAAATACTTTGATATTGATTGAATTCATTTGATCCTCAATACTCAACAATAATACCATTTCAACATTAGAAATTCAAAATAAAAATCCATCACCTTAGAAACAAAATTATATAAAGAATATATTGTACTACTACTTTGATACCAATTATTGGGGATTGATATAAAAAATTATGTCTTAATTTTTCTATATTTTTTAGAATTTAATTCCCCCATAATTCAAATAAAATAAAAACTAATCATATTTTATTAATTTCAATTTATTTTTTATTAAATGTAATAATTTTTTAATTTTTTAATTAAATAGATATAATTATCATATTTTGAATTTATTGAATAATTTATAAGCTCATTTCTTATCATGTTGATGTATTTAGGTGATTTAAAGGTAAATTAAATGATGAAAATAAAATTGGATAGAATAATTTTATTACATATTATAGAAGCTAGTGGGGGTTTCACTATTAGCGATTCATTTGAATAACTAAAGGATGTAAATAAACATAAAAACCAATGTTTTTAACTGTGAAAATTTTATATACATGAGAAATAAAGATCATCTATGCAATGTGATAGAGTTTTAACTACCCATGATTGAACCAACAAAGGTAGAATGATGGTTTCATCGCATGTGATGGAATAAAATATTATGAAATGAGGTTATCTTCATATTTTTATTGCAATATATATAGGATAGAAGTATATATACATTTATTATAGAGGATATCCTTAGATATTAAAGTATTCCATATGATGATATAATAATATCATAAAATATTCATAAATCTCAGTTTCATGCAAACAATGCCCATGTAGTGAGTCACCAATTATGACAAGGGAGGTTAATAGTTACAATTGGAGTTTGAGAAGTTGAATAAAAAATATTACTAAATATTATTAAATATATAAATAATTATTTTATCCCCACTATTGGTGGTGTTGTGGTGAGTGTTTAGGGGGTGAAGGGTAGGTCATGGGGTCAAGTCCCTAAACCTACGTGTTTACTGTAATTTCTTTGCTTTGTATTGTGTTCCATAGTGGAGGATGTACTCAACCCTATATATATTATTTAAAATGATATATTTTTATTTTATGAATAATGATATCATATGTGGATTAATATTGGTTTATGAAAGAAATGGATTGTCACCAGTTATGACATAAGGTAATTGGAATATGTTTCACCATCACAAAAAGTAACAATGGAATATCATGAACCTAGAATAGAAGAATAGACAACTACTAATTACTATATAAGAATATTGATTGTTGTGGATCAGGTAAAAATCAATGAAATACACATCATCAACTATGAATGACTATTTCATTAAAACTCATTTAAATCATAAAAATTAAAATAAATACTCTAAAGAATAAATAAATTAATTTATAGTGTGTTATTTGATACTCATTACTAGGTATTCATAAAGCTAAAAAAAGGATTGTGTCATGGTTGATCATTAGTTGTGGTTAAATAAATTAATATACATGTATGACATGAAATAAAATAGAGAGAATAGAAGATTATATGTACATATTACACAACCAAATCAAAAAATGTTTCAACAACTTGGATAAATGGAATTTGGAAAAGAAAAATAGAATAATTATAGATTTTAGTTTGAAGTAAATGCTTCTAGGAGAGCTAAGAAGTTGGGATAGAAAGGTGATAATGTATCAAAATTTTAAATTCATGGTTGAAAAATTACCAACTATTATTTCTATATATAATGTTCTAAAAATAAGAAATTTTGATACAAGGAGGAGGATTATATATAAAATGAAGAAAAATCCTATGATAAATCCATTCCTTAGTAAAGATATTTTTATCTTAGTTTTTATTTATTCATACTATGAACTTATGTCATAATTTTTAACTTTTTTAATAGAAAACCAACCCTTGTGGTTGATGCAAGTGAAATAAAAAATTTATTTCCCTAGTTTTTTTGTTATATTTCCATGTTCTTATTTTATTTTATACTTTTTAGAATAAACCATGTAGGATGATGTTTACAGTAGGAAATAATTTTTATGTCATTCTGTTTTCATTAGTGTATTTTATTCTTGTTTGGAATATACTTAATATATTTAATTCGTTTATTTCCTTATTCATAATATTAAGTAGTATATACCAAGGAATTAGTTTTTTTTTGTGAATTGATGCATGTGTTCTGGGGTACAATAGTTGGGACTTAGTTTCTTAATGTATACTTTGCTTAATTGAGTGTAGTTTTGGGATGTTGATATCCAAGGTATAACTAGATTACTCCGATATTTTTGAGTGGTTTAGACCAGTTTATAATGGAAATATAGGTCTTAATTCACTAAAGGATTGAAGTGTGTTGGGAAATAATTATATATTGAAATAGCACTGTCGTGGGTGCCCTTAAATGATTAGTGTGATTTTGGGGTACTTAGGTGCAGCAGAGTGGCTGACCAAGGTCGTCTCTCAAAGGAGGAAGTGAATTAAAACAACTTCTTAGAGGTATTATAAAAATAAAATAAAATAGAATAAAAACACTAATTGAATGGATGGGGGTTGTTTATAGTTTATAGATCTAGAAGAAGTTTGCTGGAAGAAGATTTCATTTTTTTTGTTTTTAATTTTGAAATGATGTTTGATTAAAAAGACACAACAAGAAGATGTTTTTTTAGAAAATATTTTAAAAGGAATAATTGATCTAACTCTACCTATTTACTCTATTATTAATCATTATCATTTCAATTAACATTAACTTAATTATGATCCCTTAATTTGTTAAATCCCGAACCCTACGAGAATTAACTTTACCACGAAGATGAAGTGAATTTAACCCTAGGCTAACTTCGAAACATGCAATCGCAACACCCTGCTTTGATTGATGTTCTAAGATTAGATTATGGTCAGTGATAAGTTAAGGCACATAACCACTCTTTAAATGAGTATTAATTGAGTTTAGGGATTGTATTTGAACTCTACAAATTGATCCCGTGTGGTCTTGTATTACCGATTAAGATTACGCTCTCACAATTCACACAAATCCCGACTTCGCGCATTTTGTGTTTATTGTAAAATTGCTTGATTAGATTCATTTAAATTGAAAACTCAATTAATAGATCATATTTAGTGAATTACAGTATATCATTGATTCAAAATAAATTAATGAATAAGGTGAGAGGTAGATTTATTACTAAAAGACTACACTTCCATGGGTGGCGTAATCATTGTAGAAGCGTTTTGCATGTGCAAAGGTTTATAATAGGCATAACCCAATAACGCTTCTACTCAAGAATTAAAAACCAATTAGGAAGATTAATAAAAGAATAAATTTAAACAAAATAGAAGAAAAGGGAAGAAATAAAAGAAGAACAAAGAAGTTTATTACACAAATTAAAACATTACAAAATGAAGAAGAGAAGGAGGCTTTGATGAGGGGATCCTTGCTTCAAGAGCTACCCCTCTTACAATGGTTGGAGAATTTGGGTAAAACAAGTTCTCCTCTTCCTCCAATATCTTAATGCACATCCCAACCCCTCCAAATGAGAAAAACTCCAATTTATATTGTGGAGGGTAGGCTAGGTTTAAAGAGGTTTCAAGTGTGAATGGGAAATATCGACCAAATATTTTAATACAACTTGAACCGCCCATTTGACCTCGAAAACTCATGAACCAGCTCTCCTTCCAGAAGGATGATTTGTGGGAAATGAATCCCCGAGCTCCTCTCAAAATATGGGTTTAATCCAAGACCGGATGAAGAAGATATGACCCAAATACAGAACCCATGTCCATTCTGCCGAGTCCATCCCACCATTGGATTAATGTCCCATTTACTTCATCAAAATGCCCATTTTAGCTCTAGTGTCCTGAATGAAAGTTGTATAAAATTAAGTTATGAACACTGTTACAAAATTTAAAATTACAATAATAAATATAAAAATATTTATCTTCGAAAAACTACAGTGCACTATAAAGGGTAAAACTGGAATTTTCACCAAATTTGAAAATGAATGATCAAATCCAAAATATTTTATAAATAAACATATTTAACACAATGTGAGGAAATTATATAATTTATTATCAATAAAATATTCAACAAAATAGTGCTTTATAAACTCCCCCACAATTACCCTTTTGCACTCCTGAGAAAAATCTCATATTAAGTAAACATCAATATCAAATCAAAACCAATTTTAAAACACATATCCTTGAGATCAATCAATTTCCCACCAAGAATCAAAAGATATCATGCCATATAAAAAACCTTATTTCAAGTTCTCCATTTATATCATTCAATATATTTCCACTTCATTTATCCTCCCATGCATAAAACACTTACCTCGCTTGAATTTTCTCTCATCACTCCAATATCAATTTTTTTGCAATGTCTTTCTCATACAAACTCATACAAGGGTCACCATAGGCTTGATAGATTCCTACATCGCTACCCGATGTGAGTCAAGGACATATGTTTATCATGAGGACTTTTTAGGGTTGTCTGTGGCTTTCAGTTGGTAGGATTAATATGTGAAAAACTCTGAGGCTGAATGAGGAGGGCTTGACTCTTTTGAAACAAAATTGCATTAATCTGATTTTCACTTAAATATGGTCTTCTCTTAAATCCCCATAGTATCAATTCAGCTCCATCATCATGAAAATTCATAAAAAGTTTACACCATTCATTATTTCAGCATAAAAAATTTCAATCTTCTCAAAAATGATTTTCTTGAAAGCTCCAGATGGGCATAACTTTACTTGTCATGAAAGCTCCAGAAAAGGCATAGATTTCAATATAATGGATTTCTTCAGTAAAAAACACATCTCTTCAGAATTTAATTTTCCACCCAAAGTATCATAGAATGTGGTGGAAAAACACAAGACAGCTTCCCCCACACTTAATCTCAACTAGATTATGCAATTTCACTTCAAGAGTTGGTTGGATAGGGAAAATTGGCTTGTAATGTGGCTAACCTAACAGGCTGTGCATGGCTTCTAAGGGATTCTTGGATTAAATATTCAAGGTAGTCCATTATAAAAAAGGATTCTTTGAAATAAGGGCTTTAATACCAAATAAATTCCTCAATCATTTAAACATATGTACCTCAAAAACTTAAGTTTTGACAGGAATAGATCAAATTCTAGTTAAATCAAGCATGGTTTGGTTCTCTCAAGAAGTGAGGTGAATGTAAAGAATATGAAAATAATGTTTCAGAAGCCTCACAGGAAAGTGATTTCAAATATAAAGACAGTGATATGTGGCATGGGATTCAAAATTCAGTGTACTTTTCATGAAATTACTAAATATTTGAACTTGAAACAAAGTTATTTCAACATTCATTTAAGCTTAGTTTCAAGGGATAAATTGTTTCAATCATTGATATGCATTTTTAAAATTGTGATGAGAATAATTTCAATTCAAAATTTTCAAAAACACAAAGAAAATTAAAAAATAAACACACAAAATTTGAAAAAACACAATTTTTTTTTGTTTTTTTTAATCAGGAAAACAATTGAAATTACTAAACTAAAAGGTTCCCTCCCCCACACTAAAAATATTTCATTGTACTCAATGTGAACCCATGAGATGATATATTCACATGAAATGCAGAATTTTCAAATAGGACAAATAATATAAAAGTGAAAGGGTTAGGAACAGCTTGATGTGATCATGCGATGATGGGGTCATGCCGTGTGATAAAATACACTGCATAAATAGGAAGTACCTCAATGTATCTCTTCAAACGTTTCCCATTTACTGTAAATATCCTTCCAGTGTCCTCTTGTGTGATCCCCACTGCACCATAAGGAAAAACATTAGATACTATATAAGGACCTAACCATCTAGAACACAACTTACCAGGCATCAGCTTCAGTCGTGAACTGTAGAGAAGGACTTTCTCTCCAACATGAAACTCCCTTTGTTGGATCCTTTTGTCATTAGATGATTTTGATATTTCCTTGTAGAGCCTTGCGTTCTCATATGATGATAGTCGAATCTCCTCAAGCTCTTGAATTTGCAACTTTATTTGAATTCCAGCTTGGGCCAAATCCATGTTGCATTTTTTTATATCCCAATATGCCCGATGATCGACTTCCACTGGGAGATGACATGCTTTCCCAAAAACAATACTAAATGGGGATATACCAATGAGTGTCTTGTATGCTATCCTATAAGCCCACAATGCATCATCAAAGCGCTTTCTCCAATCCTTCCTATTTGGCTGCACGATTTTCTCCAATATTTGTTTCAACTCTCGATTTGAAACCTCAGCCTGGCCATTTGTTTGGGGGTGGTATGGTGTTGATGTTTTGTTGTCACCCTATACTTTCTAAGGAGGGAAGCAAAATTCCTATTGAAAAAGTGTGTCCCTTGGTCACTGATGATGGCCTTTGGTACTCCAAACCTGCAAAAAATCTGTGCTTTGACAAATTCCACAACAACATGAGAATCGTCAATCCTGGTGGCCTTGGACTCCACCCATTTACTTACATAATCAACAACAACCAAAATATACAAAAATCCAAATGAACTAGGAAAAGGACCAATAAAATAAATGCCCCATACATCAAAAATCTAACAGAATAATATGGGTTGTTGGGGCATCTCATGTCTCCTAGAAATATTCCCAGTGTGTTGGAAACGAGAGCATGACTTACAAAACACATGAGCATCATGGAACAAGCTAGACCAATATAATCCAGAGTCCAAAAACTTCCTAGCTGTCCTTTGGGGTCCAAAGTATCCACCATAAGCAAGTGTATGACAGAAATGAAAAACAGACTCAAACTCATGATCGGGAACACACCTCCTAATGACTTGGTCACTACACATGCGCCAAAGGTAAGGATAATCCCACACATAATACCTAGGATCAATTTTTAATTTTTGGACTTGATATTTCTTTAAATTTGTAGGGATTTCAGAGGCAACAATGTAGTTCAATAAATCAGCATACCAAGGATGCGTACCTGAGATGGAATAAAGATGCTCATCGAAAAAAGTGTCCCGAAGTGGTACCTGGTCCAAGGTGTCATCCTCTAGTGTGTGAGTAAGCCTACTCATGTGGTCCGCCACCAAATTCTCTGACCCCTTTTTTTCATTTATCTCAATATCACATTCTTGAAGAAGGAGCATCCAATGGATAAGTCGTGGCTTTGCATCTGGATTCTTCAGGAGGTACCTCAAAGCTGCATGGTTAGAAAAAACAACTACTTTAGAGCCCAATAAATATGAATGGAATTTATCTAAAGCAAATATGACAACAAGAAACTCCTTTTCCGTGGTTGTGTTGTTTGATTGGGCTGAATCCAATGTCCTTGATGCATAGGCAATCACATGTGAACGTCCTTCCTCCCTCTGAGATAAGATAGATCCAACCGCGAAGTTGGAGGCGTCACACATAAGCTCAAATGGAAGGTCCCACCGTGGGGGCTATATGATAAGTGGAGTGGTCAGACGTTGTTTTAGCTTACCAAATGAATTCCTTCAAGAAACATCAAACACAAAATCCGAATCCTTTTGAAGTAATCTTGACATAGGAAGAGCAATCTTACTAAAATTTTTGATGAAGCGCCGATAAAACCCTGCATGCCCTAGGAATGATCTAACATCACGCACACATGTAGGATATGGCAGGGATGAAATAATGTCTATATTAGATCTATCAACCTCTATCCCATGTTTTGACACTACATGTCCTAAGACAATGCCTTGCTCTACCATGAAATGAAACTTTTCAAAGTTCAGGACCAGATTCTTCTCAATACAACGATTTAATACCTTTCCCAAACTCTTTAGACATTCATAAAATGAGGATCCATACACTGTAAAATCATCCATAAATACCTCCATGTAGGTCTTAATAAAATCAGAAAAAATACTCACCATGCATCTCTGGAAGGTACCTGGGGCATTGCAAAGTCCAAATGGCATCCTCTGGTAGGCAAATGTGCCAAAGGGACAGGTGAATATAGTCTTCTACTGATCCTCTGGAGCTATAGGAACCTGAAAATATCCAAAAAATCCATCCAAGAAACAATAGTGTGTTTTCCCAGCTAGTCTCTCAAGCATTTGATCAATAAATGGGCGGGGGAAATGGTCCTTGCGAGTGGACTGATTTAGTTTCCTATAATCAATACACACACGCCAACTGTTTTTCACCCTCATTGGAACTAACTCATCTTTATCATTTTTAACAACAGTAACACCACTCTTCTTAGGCACAACCTAAATAGGACTTACCCACTGAGAATCTGAAATGGGATAGATTATACCTGCCTCGAGCAAATTTTCAACCTCTTTTTTAACAACTTCCAGGAGGGTGGGATTGAGTCTCCTTTGTAGTTGTCTCACCAGTTTAGCCCCATCCTCCAAGAGAATCCTATGCATGCAAATGGAGGGGCTAATACCTGATATTTCTGCCAATGTCCAACCAATTGCCCTAATGTTATCTCTCAAAAGATTCAAAAATTTTTCTTCATGTTCGAAAGAGAGATTGTTAGAAATGATAACAGGTAATATATCACCACTCAGAAAGTATGCATATTTATGATTTGGGGGAAATGGCTTGAGTTCCAATGTAGAGGGGTGATGTATGGATGGAGAAATTAATGCAACAGACATATCTGCACAATGAACATTAGTATTAGAATATAAATCATCACAATTAGAGAATAAAGCACCAAATCCATCAGCATACTCAATATCCATGTCATAATCAGAGTTCATATGATCAAAATTAGAATATGATTCCATTTCAAAATCAAATCTTATAGAGTATTGTTCCTTAAAAATGGGTGTAGAAGTACTCTTAGACATCAAACTAGAACCAATACTCATAATCTCCCTAAGCATAGGACAATCCAATTCCATGGGGTTTTTACTTGGTGGTTCAAAATGAGAGATTACAAAAGCAGAATGGTCCTCTGAGGGGTACTTCATATAATCCATAACATTAAATATCACAACTTCATCTCCAAATTCCATGGAAAGTGTACCCTCATTGACATTTATGATAGTTTTTGCAGTTTTGAGGAAGGGACTACCTAAGATAATGGGGGCATGAGAACTTACCTGATCATCCTCTATGTTAAGCACATAGAAGTATGCTGGAAAGATCATGTATCTTACCCGGACAAGTACATCCTCAAGGACTCCCACTGGATATGCCGTAGCTCTATTCTCCAATTGCACCACCACTCTTGTTGGCTTCAACTCACCAACCTGCAAGGAAGAGAATACAGAGTGAGGAATCACATTTATTGAAGCTCCTAAATCACAAAGAGCATCAGAGAAGTGCAACTCCCCTATGGTACATGGGATGGTGAATGTCCCGGGATCCTTGCACTTTGTTGGCATTGCTAGAGTTGGTGTAATGAGTGCCGAGAAATTCCTTCCAAGTTTGATCCTCTCATTTCCCTTGAGCCCTCTTCGATTGGTGTAGAGTTCTTTTAAGAATTTGGCATACCTTGGGATTTTCTTAATGGCTTCAAGTAGAGGAATGTTGATCTCCACACACTTGAATGTGTCCAAAACCTCTTTTTTCATCGCTTCTTCAGCAATCTTCTTGGTTTGAACAACCTTGTTTGTAAAAAGAAGGGGTTTAGGAGGAACATCATCAATCTTTTTATTACCTTTATCTTTCTCCGTGGATTTCTCATCAGTTGGTATGGAATGAGGCTTCTCTGGAGTTGAGGTGAATCCCGGTGGAATGGTAGGTACAAATGTATCGTTCATTTTCTTCCCACTTCTCAATGTGATGGCACTAACATTCCCCTTTGGATTTGGAGTGGGTTGGGATGGTAGATTTCCAGAATTCTTACTCACAAGTTCATGGAGGGCGGTGGCAATCTGGCTCATTTGAGTCTTCAACTCCCTTAACTCCAAACCTTGAATATTCAGCTCATTCTATTGATTAAGAAAAATTTGCTTCAAAATATCATCAGTATTAGAATCTACCTTTGGTGGGGGATTCCCATGTTGTTGGCTTGTTGATGTTTGAGCTTCAAATCTCCTTTGGGGTTGTTGGAAACCCTGCTGGTAAGGCGAAGGCTACTGGAAGTTTGGTTGAAAAGGGGGCCTTTGTTGTTGTCCAGAGCCACACCTCATGTCCAGTTGATCTTTCCACCCTTGGTTGTATGTTGGAGCAAATGAATCAAATTTATTTTGGGGATATGGTTGTTGTTGCTGCTGAATTGGTCTCCCTGGAAATACTGCTGCGCAATCCTCTGTCTCTTGTAGTTGTGGGCAACAGTCAGTTAGGTTGCTTGTCTCAGTAAAAATTCCACAAGGCCTTGAAGGAGGGGGTAGAGATGTATTTTGTGCCAAAGCAATTTACCTCACCATAGTTGTCAATTCTTCTAACTTGGTACCAATCAAATGACACTCAAGAGAATAAGGACTTACTTGATGTACTCACCTGATATGTGGTGTACCTCGATCACCAAATTGTTGGGAGTTTTGGGCCATCTTGTCAATCAATGCACGTGCGGATGATGGTGTTTTGTCCACCAATGATCCTCCAGCTGCAACATCCACCATGCCCCTCTCCATGGGTGTGAGTCCTTCATAGAAGTACTGAATAAGGAGTTTCTCACTGATTTGGTGATGCGGACAGCTTGCACACAACTTCTTGAATCGCTCCCAGTACTCATACATTGAGCCCCCTTATGCTTGCTTGATCCCCGATATCTCCTTTTGAATGGAAGTGGTCCTTGATGCTGGAAAAAATCTCTGCAAGAAAAGATGTTTCAAATCATTCCAACAAGTTACATCTTCAGGTTGTAAATAATACATCCAGTCTTTTGCAGCTCCATCAAGTGAGAATGAGAATACTCTTAATTTGATTTGATCATCAGAAACATTTCTTGGTTTAAGGGTTGAGCAAACCACATTAAATTAATTCAAATGTTTATTGGGTTCCTCACCAGAGAGGCCATCAAACTTGAGAAGTAAGTGAATTAACCCAGATTTCAGTTCAAAGTCCGATTCGAGATTTGGGTATGCAATACAATTTGGTTGATAGTTAATATCAGGTGCAACCAATTCTCGAATGGTTCTATTAAGTTAATTTCCATTGTTTTCAGCCGTTGGTTCTTCTTTTATGTTTTAATTTGAATAACTTCCAATTCCAATTTTTCCAGAAGAGAGGAATTCACCAACTGGTTGAATATTGAAACTTCCCATAGATTGAGAATGTCTGATTCGTGCCCTAAGGCTATGTTCAATCTCAGGGTAAAGATCTAAGAGATCTTCGGGATTAGTTTGTGTCATAGATCAAATAAAAATGAAAAGAAAGAAATTGGACCATAGTAAAATAAAAATGAGCAGTTTGAGTTGATGGTCCAAAAATAAATAGAAGAAAATAAAAGAAGAAGAAGAAAAATCTGATTGGGTAAATAAGGAAAAAAGAAGAGAAGAAAAGAATAAAATGTAAAATAAAATAAATACCACTAACTGGTTGAAATAATTACTTGCCTCCCCGGCAACGGAGTCAATTTGAAATAGCACTGTCGTGGGTGCCCTCAAATGATTAGTGTGATTTTGGGGTACTTAGGTGCAGCAGAGTGGCTGACCAAAGTCGTCTCTCAAAGGAGGAAGTGAATTAAAACAACTTATTAGAGGTATTCTAAAAATAAAATAAAAGAGAATAAAAACACTAATTGAATGGATGGGTGTTGTTTATAGTTTATATAACTAGAAGAATTTTTCTGGAAGAATATTGCATTTTTTTTGTTTTTAATTTTGAAATGATGTTTGATTTAAAAGACACAACATGAAGATGTTTTTTTAGAAAATATTTTAAAAGGAGTAATCGATATAACTCTACCTCTTCACTCTAATATTAATAATTATCATTTAAATTAACATTAACTTAATTATGATCCCTTAATTTGTTAAATCCCGAACCCTACGAGAATTAACTTTACCATGAAGATGAAGTGAATTTAACCCTAGGATAACTTCGGAACATGAAATCGCAACACCCTGCTTTGATAGATGTTCTAAGATTAGCTTATGGTCAGTGATAAGTTAAGGCACATAAACACTATGGAAATGAGGATTAATTGAGTTTATGGATTGTATTTGAACTCTAAAAATTGATCCTGTGTGGTCTTGTATTACCGATTAAGATTACGCTCTCACAATTCACACAAATCCCGACCTTGCGTGTTTTGTGTTTATTGTTCAATTGCTTGATTAGTTTCATTTAAATTGAAAAATCAATTAATAGATCATATTTAGTGAATTACATTAGATCATTGATTCAAAATAAATTAATGAAGAAGGTGAGAGGTAGATCAATTACTAAAAGACTACTCTTCCATGGGTGGCGTAATCATCGTAGAAGCGTTTTACATGTGCAAAGGTTTATAATGGGCATAACCCAATAACGCTTATACTAAAGAATTAAAAAACAATTAGGAAGATTAATAGAAGAATAAATTTAAACAAAAGAGAAGAAAAGTGAAGAAATAAAATAAGAACAAAGAATTTTATTACACAAATGAAAACATTACAAAATGAAGAAGAGAAGGAGGCTTTGATGAGGGGATCCTTGCTTCAAGAGCTACCCCTATTAAAATGGTTGGATAATTTGGGTGAAACAAATTCTACTCTGCCTCAAATCTCCTAATGCATGTACCAACCCCTCCAAATGAGAAAAAATCCAATTTATATAGTGGAGGGGAGGCTAGGTTTAAAGAGGTTTCAAGTGTGAATGGGAAATCTCGGCCAAATATTTTAATACAAATTGCACCGCCCATTTGACCTAAAAAACACGTGAACTATATCTCCTTCCAGAAAGATGATTTGTGGGAAAATGAATCCCAGAGATCCTCTCAAAATATGGGCTTAATCCAAGACCGGATGAAGACGATATGACCCAAATACGGAACCCATGTCCATTCTGCCGAGTCCAGCCCACCATTGGATTAATGTCCCATTTACTCCATCCAAATGACCTTTTTAGCTCTAGTGTCCTGAATAAAAGTTGTCAAAAATTAAGTTAGGAACACTGTTAAAAAATTTAAAAATACAATAATCAATATAAAAATATTTATTTTTGAAATACTACAGTGCACTATAAAGGGTAAAACTGGAATTTTAACCAAATTTTCAAATGAATGATCAAATCCCAAATATTTTATAAATAAACATATTTAGCACAATGTGGGGAAATTATATCATTTATTATCAATAAAATATTCAAAAAATAGTTTTTTATCATATATACATGTAGAGGTGACTGAATGAATGATATCGAGTTTAACTATCAAGGTAGGATAAAACTTATACAAAATGAGATGAAAATATAAATAATGAGTTCATAAAATCAACTTAGTATTAAATTTTATTATAATTATCATTTCATAAATGTTTTATTTTTTATATGATTTTTTCATCCATGTAATTTTTTATTTAATTATTTTTATCCCAAACAAAAACACTAAAAAATTAGTAATAGGGAAGATCATTGTGTGTTTATAGGAATCCTTGAGAGAAAAAATGAGGATTAAACTATATTTAATTCCATAGATTTATAAATACTTTTAGTGATAATCTTAAATATTTTATCACTTACCAATTTGATATCATCGTCAGGGATTTTAATTTATTTCACTCACTTTATTTTTGTGAGTAGATTATTTGTGTTTCTTGAGGTTGATTCTTTATATATATATATATATATATATATTTTCTCATAATGATATGTATAGAATTATCCCATAAGTCCAATTGGTCTTATAAGGATTGAAAATAATTAATTATTTGGGATGAAATCACTATTATAGTTAAAAAAATTTAAATCAATACATTTACTAAAATCTTTATCCATAGGTACAAGAAGGTATTTGTGTCAGAGCTTATAAAAAACAAATATACCCACAAAATTAAGTGAAAAACCATGGATAGGGATATAAATTAGGCTTGAACTACTAATTAAACTAATAATAAAAACTATTGAAATTTTGATAACAACATCAACTCCCCCATTTGAATAAGGACAAGTAGATCCAAGCATTGATGATTTATTTAGGTGTATTATGAGGGACCAACAAGATAGGATATAGAAAACCAAATTTAAGAAATATAAAACTAAAATACAAGAGTTTTAGGAATATTAAATACATATTTCTTCAACCATATAAGTTCTCATAACATAAAGGTATGATTAAATAAAAGAAACATCGACAGAAAAAGGATAATTACCTCAAATAATTATTTAATTAAGTATAGAGGTTAGATAAAATATAGAATAATGTTATCCACTACCTATACTTATAAAAAAATATTTACTATAATTAATTCATGAATAAGAAAATATACCAATTGAGGATTGGTTAAGAATATTATGAAATTATAGAAAACTATTGGTTTGATTTTTCTTAAAATAAAATACAATAACATCTTTCTTATTTTGATATTGAAAAATTGGGATAAAAACTTAATATACTAGATAAGGATGATGATGGAGAGATAAAAAAATATTTTGTATGTGTTAAAGTGAATTTAACACACATTTAAGAACAATTTAAACTACAATTGAGGAAAATAAGTAGGAATGGATTATATTGGAACTAACCAAATAAAAAATTAGTAAAAAATAAGTTTAAAAGACACTTCCTAGAATGTATAGCTAATACATAGTGAGTTTCATATTCACTATGGATGAAGAGAAAATATAGGATCAACACATCATTATTCCAAATCCTTTAGATTACAAGTATACCAATGGATAAGAGGATAACATACATTATTTTTAACATGGATATCTAAAAAGGATTGTCTTTGGATAAGCATCATAGATGACAAAATGTGGTGGTTAAATTAATTAAACTACATATTAAATATATATTTGGATAGTTATCAAGTAGTGGATAACTATTGATATTAAATATTATATTTTTGAGAGGAAAACCTTGTATTTATATTTTTTAATTTTTCATTTACTTATTTATTTATTTATTTTTTTGATTATATAAATTGAATTTCCCCTTTTATTTATTATAGGAAATATAGTTGTATAATATCTTAAATCAACCAACCTATTAGAAATAAACACACAATGTTGTCTATTTCCTTGATACTTAGTTTCTAATTATACCATTTTTTCCTATTTAAAATTTCCACGATCACATTGATTTATATTGAGGATAATGCAACAAAAATTATGGTGGTGGGGATAAAGATATTGATTTGGTTTCTTTTATTTTTTTTATTTTTTTAAATTAAAATAATTGAGTTTATATTTACCTTCATCATTTAAATTCCTTTTTAATGGTGATGATTTTATAAAATCTAAGATCATAATTTTTAAAAACACTAACATGATTATATTTTTCTAATTTTAATTTTATAAATTTCATATCTATTGAATGATTAGTTTTTTATTCATTAATTGATTGATTGTATAATATTTTACTTCAATTCCTAAGAGGTATCCAAAAATCATTTTATAAATTCTTTTTAATACCCTCTTTCTTGATATATTATTATGACTTATATAAAAATCCACCCATAGGATTAGTAAAATCACTGGGGGGGGGGTAAATCAATGATTACCATTTTTTTATTTTTTACCTTTGAACAACCTTTTTTAATGGTTAGATTAATATGAATTAACCATAAAAACACACCCATATACACACAATGAAAAGGAATAATGAAATCTAAAAGGTTCATTTCTCAATTTGAGTAGCTAATCCTTGGAAAGATATAGAAACACAAAGATCACATAGTCCACTAGAAACAATCCTATGGATTATAATAATTAGGGGGTAAACAAGAAATTGGGATACAATATAGTCTCTGGATGATATATGTTAATCTTGCACATTAGTAATGATTTAAGGATTTTTTTAACAACAATAATGTCTTCCACTACTTCATACTTCGAGAATGGTTTCATTTTTATACTTCCTCATACCTCACTTTCACTTCTTTAAGACTAAATTTCTTCTTTCACTTTAATTTATTATATAATAGTGGGAAATAACCTTCTCTAATTCTTTTCTCTCTATCCCTCTTAAATACAGTAAAATACCTCAGTGTATTTGGTCTTCACCTCTATTTTTCTATATAAAACCACCTTATTCATTTTTATTATTTTATATTTATTGAATATTGATGAATATAATTTTGATCAATAATTTTTATAAATTACCAGGAACTTTGGCCCTTCTTCCTCTCTCAGTTCAATCATTCCTGAATCCATCTATAGATTTCTCATAGCTTTGAATTTCAAATATTTAATTTTAAATTACCTATCTTAATGAGTTTTGATATTTATTTTAAATTATTCCAAAAAATTTGGTATTCCATTTCCTCTTAAACCTCCCATGACAACTGCTATAGTTAGTTCATTCGAATACACCTACCACATTTTCATGAAGAGATGAATATTTATGACAAAAAAAATCTTCCTGCAACGAGGATTACTTAAATAAAAATAATAATCACAATAATTTATTATGATATTTATTTCTATGAAGAAAATATCACAATGAATTACTTGATTTAATGATTTCCCTGAAAATAAATACTTATAAAAACACAAATATACCCCTATAAGAATTCCCAAAAATTTACTAAGTTAATTGTCATACATGAGAACAAAAATTCAAACACAACTTGAAAAAAATCATAAACAACAAATGAAATTATTAAACATGGATTTAAAATTCTTAAAAAATTTCAAAATGGCTTACAAAAAATGCCTTATGCCTTATAAACAGTCATATTCTATAATATATTACGTAAAAAAATATCATAATTAGTCCACAATCATCATGCACAACTCAAAATTACATATGACATAAGAGAAAAATATCTTACATGAAATTTATTATGGTTCCAAGTGTATTATGTTCATAGGAAGACATCATATACCATAGAGGTAAAATTTTATGTAAAATAATTACCCAATTTAGAAGTTATTATATAGAAAATTCTAAAAAAACTCTAAATAATTCCATATTTATTCTAAACTCTTCAAAACTGATTCCAAATACCTTTAATCTCTACAAAAACCTTCACCTCACACATTCAAGTTTATATAACTCAAGTTTAAGTATGATTTAAAAGTATTTACAATAAAATCCAACAAAATAGTAATATCCACTTAATTTATTCTCCAAATTCAACAACCATCTCCAAACATCTCTTGGGCTCCACAATCTCCCCTTTAGAATTTATTGGAAACCAAGGAATGTAAATCAATTTTAAACTCAATTCACATAGAAATGAATCATAATTCTATAATTCTAAACCTAATCTAGAAAAATAAATATTATAAATAAGAACAATAAATAAAAAACTAATGTTTTCAATAAAAATAGTGATTTACACTTAATTATTCACAATATTGAAATCCTCCTGAGGCCACCTTAAAAAACCATATTTTCTCAATATGTAATAGAATATGATAGATTATGTTATTCCACTTATTGTAATCCTATAAAGTGTTCCAATGAGCTATAATAAATACATTCCTACATTCATGTAGAAAAAAATAGTTAAAACATTTCAAAAATATACACACCACATGATGTAACCACAACTTACCCCTTTTAAAAAATATACTTGGATACTCTTCCTATAAATTTCATCCACATTAGTGAATACATCAAGGGATTAAATATAATGAGATTTATGTTATCCTTTTATCCCATGTTGATAACAATATCTAATGAACAAGTTGAGAGAGGGGGTGTAACACCATACCTAAGACTTGATAATGGAGATTGAACTCCAATTTCCATTATCAATATTTCAAATGCATCCTTCAATAATTTTTTTGTTAACATATCAAATATTTTCCATAAAATAGGAATAAATTAAAAATTCATCACATTTATCTCCATAAGTTATTTTATAAAGTGATATTTGATATCAATGTTCTTATAACTTTAATGTTGAAAAGATACTTTGAAAACTTTATAGAACTTTGATTTTCACACCCCAAAAGAAGTGGAAAATTGATTTCCACTTTGAGGTCTTCCAGCGGAGGTTTCATCCCCATTAATTATGTAGTGTCTTGAGATATAGGTACATACACTACCTTATCAGTGCTCAGGGTCATACAATTTTTTCTTATTTATATGAAAATAAAAGCATCTTTCACCAAGAAAGAAAAATCTACCTGATGTGTATTTTATTTTGTCAACACTTACTACCCAATCTGTACCATAAAAAAAACTAAATCCGATTTTCTATAATGTTTTATCCCACAATCTATTATTCTTTTTTATGTATCTATGAATACTTTTATCTAGCCATAAGATGTGAATTTTTTTGTGTACTTTTAAATCTAGAATAAAATGTGAAAACATAGACTAAGTTCAGAATTGAAGATATAAAGTATAAGATAATTACAATCAACTTTTGAAATTATCATTGATACACTTCCTTTCCTTTATCATCTTTTTACATCTTAGTTCATACTAAGATAGGTGTAGATACTGGTCTTTAAGTCTTCATGACAAAATTTTTAAGAAGGTCCTTAGCATAATCTCCAGGGATTGAAAGATATGATCTATTTATTGAAAAATTTATAATCCAAGAGAGTACCTCATCTCACTAAAAAGGGAAATTACAAAAAAAAAATCATCTGCTCTGAAAACATTTCGCATACTTCTTCATCATTTCCAGTAAAAATGACATCACATACATAAAACATAACACTAATAGATACATTTTTTTAATCTTTTATATAGAGGTTATCAAAAACTCTTCCTTTTCTAAATTTTAACTTCTTAAAGAAGGTGTACATATTATAATACCAAGCTCTTAGGGATTATTCCTACTCATATAAATATTTCATTATCCTACAAGCATTATTATCATATTTATAAATATAAACCTCCTATTATAGCACACAGTTGAATAAGGAATACTTAAAATACATTTAACAAACATCCTATTATATTTGGATAGAAATAACCATAAATATTTTTATGGTTTCATGCCTAAAAACTGGTGTAAAGGTTTCATCAAAATCAACTCCTTAAACTTGAAAAATCTTTATAAAAAAGTATTTATTTATTTCTAATCCCTTCACCCCTTTCTTTCAACTTATTTCAAAATACCCATTTTGTTCCTATAATGTTATTATCTTCAGTTTTTTGTACCAAATCCCATGTATCATTATTCTCTATCCAGTCCAATTATTCATTCATGGAATCAACCCATTCTTAATGCTCTAAATATTCTTTGAAATCTCTTGGTTTAACATGTGAAAATAATGATTTATGTGAAACTTTCCTCATGGTTATCTTAGTTTGAACATTTTTTCTTGATCTATAATGATGTTTTAGACCTCCACCCATATAAATTTCCTTAGATGATATAAGTTGGGGTTATCTTCATCACTTGAGTTGGTTTAATACTTATCTTCACTATGAAGTTATTTTTAATTTATACCATTTTTTGTAACTTTATCCTATTATTTAACTAAAACATATCCATTTTCATTACTTTTATAACTTTTTGATTAATATATATCTTATTTATTTACATGTTCCAATAATTTTACATCTGCATTATCCAATGTTTCCTTATTATATCATCCATATCCTGTTATATTTAGAGGATAACCAAGAAAGATACTATCAAAACCTACTCTATCAAACTTCCCAAGAATTTCACATTTGAATTTGATAATAAATGGGATGAAAAATAAATTTAAGTATTTTAAACTTGGATCTTTCTTATAATACGTATCATATGATGAAATGTTATAATTTGGTATGTAAAAAACAAAAAAATATATAGGAATTACTGTTCTAGTAGATTTCCTCAAAAATAACCAAGAAGTATCATGTTCTATCAATATAGTATGAGCCATTTCCACTAATATTCTATTATTCTGTTTATCCACAACATTTTTTTGTAGTGTATATGGTGAATTGAGTTCATAGAAACACTATGATTCTCAAGGTACGATTTAAATATTCCATTAGTTTACTCAACACCATTATCAGTTTGAAACATCTTCAAGGAGTAACCAAACTCCTTTTTAGAACTTATCTTGAAACTCTTGAATATCTTAAGAGACATTGATTTATGTTTCATAAATATAATATAAGTAATATTAGTTAAGTTATAAATAAATAAAATACAATAATTATCTCCATTTTTTGATTTCTTTCACATAGTCCCACATATATTATAGTGAATAATCATTAAGTGATGAGATGTATAAATCTAAACTTTCTTGTGTGATGGATTTTTAATTTTACCCTTTTGGCATGTGGATCATATTTATTCCCTTATTTTCTTTATCTTAGAAACATCACAAACACTCTCTATTTGGGAAAACATTCTCATATTCCTTTGGAATATATAACCAAGCATTTTATTCCATACCTGGATTAATTTTTTTACACTAAGGTAACATGAATTCTAATAATCTACATCATTGAATAATTTTCCTTTAGTTTTCTGTGATCTTGTCACGATCCTTCCATCTTAAAATCTTTTCAACAAGAAGGAATATTCTATAAATATAATCTTTTTCTATTAATCACAAATATGAGAAACACTTAACATTTTGTGTTTTATCCCATCAACCCAAGGTTTTCTTGGATTTTAGATTTTCTTTACCAATTACAGCTGCACTAAATCCATTTAGATTAAGTGAATCATTATTAAAAAATGTTACTTAATCTTATTTTAAATTTTCAATATCATTCAAAAACTTTAAGCCTCTTATCATATATAAAGAGCATCCACTATCTAATATCCATTGACATTACTATTTTGAAGCTTTGACTATAGCTTTATAACAAGGCCTTTTTCTTTAACTGTACTCTTATAATTATAAGGTTTTTGAGTATTGTAAATTATACTCCACTAAGCTGGTGGAAGGATAAATAATTCATTTTCATGGTGATGTTTTTGGTCACATGTTCTATAGACTTCCTCAAGAACTTAAAACCTGTTCTATGATTTCTATCCATAATTTTTTGATTTCCTTTAGACATATCTCCTATTAGAGAGTCATGGTTTGTGACTCATTATATCATTAGAGGATTTGTCTTGGATTATGAATGGAAATAAATGCCATCAGTTACAATATAGGAATATCAATACTGACCACATCATATTAGAAAAAAATGTTGGAATATCACCAACAATGATATAAAAGAATAGTCTACCGCCAATTATTACATAGGTATGTCTACCAACATAGCTTAAGAAATTAAGTTCAATAAGACACATATTCAACTATTACTGGCCATATTATTAAACCATGTTTTAGACAAACAAATACAACTCATCATACAAATTTCCAACAAATGAATTTGAATCATATTCCTTTTCACTCATTACTGAGTATTATAAAATTTATAAAAAGTCTCATACCATGGTTAATCCCTAGTTGTAGATGATAAAATAAATCCACATGGATATCAAGTAAGGTATTAAATATAAGATAAGATTTTTCTTATAGTTTAAAAAACTATTTAAATAAAGGTTGTAACAACTTGAATATATGGAATCTGAATAAGAATATAGAAATGAATCAAGGTGTAAGATCCCTAATTTCTCATTAAGGCATATTATTGTTTATGTTTTGGTTTAAGTACCCATTTTTGGATAATTAAGTGTTTTCCCTAGTCCTTTTTAATTCTTGGGGGTGTTTTGGGGGTTCAGGACATGAAAAATGGGGAAAAGAGGCTTTTTGGGCAATCTGCATGGTTTGCACATGATTTGGAAAATCGTGTGAGGAGAGACTGTGTGCGAAGTGAAAATCCGCATAGTGTTTGAATGGTTTGGAAAACCATGAGAGAGATAGGGCATGTGGGCAGTAGCCTTCACATAATTTGTACATAGTTTGGAAAACTGTGTGGGTAAAATGTGTAGCCTAAGAACTTCTAAAAATTTACAAAAATGCCATTATGAGGGAAATAATGGGAACTTAGGATTTTACTCCCATCCTCCTCCTCTATCCCTATTGATGCCCCAAAAGATCCAAGAGCTTACAAGGAATAATATCCCTCATATTAAGGCCATTTGGAGTGCTATTAGTTGCGAATTGAAGACCCGAGTAAGGCTAATCTCTCTCCTTCTTTTCTATTTGGTTTAGGGCTTCCATTATTCTTATATCTTCATATGAGTATTTCAAAACCTACTTTTTCAGCATGATTTAGTGTAACACTTCAAGGGTTGGTCAAATCAAGATCTAAGGCTTTGATTGAGAGGGCGTTCACCAACGGATTCAAGGTAGGTGGGCTACAAGTTATATCCCTTGGGTTTTATATTGATTTGTGCTTGTAGGGTTTTTATTCTTTTCCTATTTTGATAAGTTCTTGGTGACTTTGATAAGATGTGATGTATTTGGAGTCTAAAAAACTAAATGAAAGCTTCATGATCCCCATGGGATGCATGGAGGATGATGTGACCTATTTTGGGGCCACCCTTAGGGTGTTCTGATATTCACGAACTTAGAGTTTATCTAAGTAAGTGTAAGGACATTGTGTGAGAACATAGATCCCATGATGAAAATGTTAATATTTTTTAAGGATGTGTAACTAGTGTTTAGTAAAACACTTAGGTTGGTTAATGGACTAAGAGGATGTTTGGTTGACATGAAAAATGGTTAAAGGGATTAATGGGAATATACTAGGGGACTAGCTCTATACTTAAAAATTCTTAGTGAAATAGGCATGGAAAATGGGAATGGGGATAAAATGGTTAAGTAATATAAATGATGAATGTGTTAATGGATTGAGGATAAATGTTAAATTCCCATTTGTTGATATTTTTTTATGTTGTAAATGTTATTGGAAATGATTGTAGTGATATGGTTAATTGGGGTGAATGATAAATAAGAATGTGCACATGGATTGGTTGTGTGGGGTATCGACATGAGGTTCTATGCCCATAGGTTGAGTTGGATCGAGGTTGTAGCTCCACCCCTAAATAAACAGGTTAGGGAAGGGAACAAAGTTCTATTCTCCTAATGGTTTCATTCCACCCAGACTGAGGCTTCGAGGTGAGGATTATGATATTGTTATAATGTGATTCCAAGTGAGATATGTCTTGAATTATTTTATATATGCTTTAGAATGTTGAAAATTACTAATCCATTGAACTCATAAAAAGGATAGATTAAATCATGAATTGTCTAAGTAGTGAACTGGTCTCAATGGTAGTGTAATTAAGGAGGAACATGGTCTAGATTGGAATATTGAACAGTTTACTTTTATTTTTCCGTTTTTATAATTTTTATGAACTATCTACCTTTCTAGATATTTTGTAGACACCATTGGTAGTGGACTACTGAGTTATACTCACAAATTGCTCGGGCCTCCATTGGGTACCCGAGTAGATTTCATGCATGCAGGTTAGGAAAAGGGAAAGGGCCCTCTGCTAGGGAGTTGAGTTGGACATGTTACATGTTTGGGTGAGTTTCTGGACTTGGAGTCTGAAACATTTGGGGGATCTTTCGGTTTTATTTCTTGAGTTTTGTTCACTTGACACTGTATAATGACATGAAATATTTATTTTTGTTTATGATTGAACCCAGTTTTTGGAATTAGTTAATTATGCATGTTATGGATTGTTCTCTTTTGTTTCCACTATTTCAATTATGATCTGTTGTGGATTACTCTAGTATTGGGGGTATAGTCTCCTCATGTGACCTATTGGACCCTTGTTTCCAGTCAGCAACCTTTGGCATACAGGGATGTGTTCTTGATGTCATGTAGCTACCCGGCTCAGGGCACCGAATTAGTGGATCCCAGGTCTGAGGAAATTACAAAGTGGTATAGAAGGAGTTATTTTATCTTTATTACTATTTAGGGATGGTAGATATGAGGTTAGGAAAGTGTCAGGCCTTGGTAATGAGCTCGTTCTTGGGAGTATCTATCCCATGTATGGGGGAAAACCCAAGTCACCCTAGGAGGGGATTGTTGTTCTTATTGTGTATTTTTTAAATTTGAGGATATTTCACAATTGGGTGATGAACTTGTTGTGTGATTTGGTGGTTTTGTGATATTTCTCTCATGGCTAGAATGGTACGAGGGTGTGCATTCATTCATCATTCTAGGAACCTATGTAGGAAAGTGACATGCATCATGATAGGCACACACATGGGATGGGTGTGTGGGATATAAAGGTTAGGATGCATATGTTCCTTAAAAGTACTGAAATTATGCCTAATAAGATAGTATGAATGGGTAAAAAGGGAAGTGAAAATGTCAAATAGTAATTAGAAAATGGTGCTTGATAAAGAAGTAAAAGTGGATTAATCTGTTGTAAGAGTAAATTGGCATATAAAAATGGTTTTGAATGGGAGTAATAGAAAATTCTCATACCCATGTGGATTAGATACTTTTGTTAACCATAGTCGTAGGAGAGATGGAAAAGGGTAGTGATTCAGTTGTGAGTGGGTTTGTTTGGGTAGTGTATGAGAACTGGTTTGGTTATGACAAATGATGAGTCTACATATGTGTCCTTTTTTCCTTTGTAAGAGTGTTATAATTTCATTCTAAAGTTCATGTTTGGCATTGTATAGAAATGACACCTTGAAGACATGTATTGGTTGGACAACATAAAGATGTTACCAAGAACACTCTTCTATTAGTGGATCAAGAGAATATGGTGATCCTAGGAGATAGGGAAGAGAAGTTCTACGAGAAATTTTCTCGTTTTATGTAGATGATGGAACGAGACCCAGGGCAGGTTGTGCTGAGCATGTTTGAGCTGACCAGAGATTTTCAGCTGCGTC
Source organism: Viscum album (assembly GCA_963277665.1). Lineage (NCBI taxonomy): Eukaryota > Viridiplantae > Streptophyta > Magnoliopsida > Santalales > Viscaceae > Viscum > Viscum album. Next base: position 1,835,152,757 of record OY728138.1, read on the forward strand.
ACCCTCTGAACATTATCAGAGAGGGTGGGACAGAAGCAACAAAGTTTTGAATAGAGTCTTTTCAAACTATTCTTGACCATCTAGAGACTTCTCTTGAGAAATGAGTTGAGTTATCGGCCTATATTTTGAGAGGTCAAACAAAGCGTTGGTAGGACATCATGGTTCAGACAAAGCAGGCTGAGATAATGATATGGAAGGATTTTCAAGAGAAGTTTCTTGAGAAATTCTATCCAAAAACCTTGATACAGGATAAGGCTATGGATTTCATGAGGTTGAATCATGGGAAAATGTAAGTGATGGACTATGCTAGTCGTTTCACTGATTTGAGATGCGTCGTTCTGATGTTGATGGGAGATGAGAAAACTATGGCCAAATGATTACAAAATGGACTGAGACCTGATATTAGATCTCAGGTGGATATATTTTGACTTAAAAGGTTTTCTGAAGTGGTGGATAAATCCTTTATCTCAGAGGGGAACCTGAAGGGATCTTTAGGTAGTGAACTTGTGGTGCCTGCTGGGAGAGAAAGTGGTGTGGATTCTGATAGTAGGAAGCACCACTTTGGAATATTTCAGTAGGGTGGAAGCACATAGAGAAGTCAAAAGAGGGGGCCAAATTCTAAAGGTGGCAACCAGGTCCACTGTTATTAGTGTGGCAGGCCGGGGAACAAGCATGACTAGTGTCCTCACCCACCGGTTGAGTGCCGAGCATGCAGAAGCTTAGGCCATGTGCATATGTTCTAAAAGAACCCACAAGAGTTAAGGAATGATGGAGGTTAGAGGCAGGTGCTGAGTGTAGGAAGGGGGTCAGTTACCCCGTATCAAGATGGCGGTTAGAGCTCTACGGGCTATACTGGTAGGGTAAATGGATGTAGAACTTTGGGGAGAGATCATCCTTAGCAACAAGGTAGTGTAGTATAGGGAACTCAGGCTAGAGCCCATGGTAAAGGGGAATGTCATCTCCATGCATTTCATGCTACACCTGAAGGTGGTAAGGCAAGACTCTCTACTATTCAATGTATGATTCTTGTAGCTTCCACACTTTCTAGTTCTTTATTTGATACAATTTCTATTAATTCCTTTATTTATGCTCAGTTGGTAGTTGTGTTGGGATTAACTATAGAAACTACGAGTGGGGTTATGTCGCTTGATACTTAGCTAGGGGTATGATTTGAAGACATCAGGAAGTGTAAGGGTTGTGCTCTGGATATTGGTGGGTATCATTTTCTATGGGATTTGTTTGTCCTAGAGATGTCAAGTTTTGACCTAATCTTGGGGAGGATTGGTTGGTGTTAAATCAAGACCATATGGACTATTATCAATGATGGGTAACATTCACATCTTTCGATGGGAGAACTTATGTCCTTTGTGGTGAGTGGGATACTCAAGCGGGCCACATAGGGCCGCTATTCCCGTAGTTGGGGGAACCCACAACCCAAGTGGAATTACTTATATTATATGATGGGGAGAAATGAAAACTATTATTCCCTTTTGTTGTGGACTAGTTCCAGGATGTGTTTCGTGAGGGCTTCTCGGGGTTACCACCTGAGAGAGATGTTGATTTTAGGATCGAATTGTTGCCCGGAGTGGAGATAGTTTCCATTCCACCTTATCGGATGATTCTAGCAGAGATCCAAGAACTGAAGGTTTAGTTAGAGGAATTGAAGTGTAAGGGGTTTATACATCCTAGTACATCACCTTGGGTATCTCCTATGCTATTTTCTAGGAAGCCTGATGGATCACTGAGGTTATGTATCGATTATAGGAAGCTGAACCAGATGAAAATTAAGAACTGATACCCTCTTCCTAGAATCAATGACCTATTTGATTATCTCATAGGTGAATTAGTGTTTTCCAAGACCGATTTGAGATTGGGATACCATCAGTTGAGGGTGAGACCATATGACATACCCTGGAAAATTTTTCGAAGTAGGTACGGGCTGTATGAATTTCTGGTAATGTTGTTTGGTTTGACTAATTCACTAGCTATGTTTATGGATTTGATGAACTGAATATTTCACCAGTATCTAGATCAGTTTGTAGTTGTCTTCATTGATGACATCTTGGTGTACTCGAGAACTCATGATGATCATACCAAACGTCTTGACATCATCTTGAGTACACTAAGAGACCATAGGATTTATGCCAATCTATCAAAATTTCAGTTTTTTATTGATAAAGTGCACTTTTTGGGACACATCATATCGGAGTCAGGTGTGTCAGTGGATGCAGAAAGAAGTGTAGGCTGTGGTGTCTTGGGTGTATCCCAATAATGCCTCTGATATTCGGAGTTTTCTTGGTTTGGATGGTTATTAATGAATTTTTATTAGAGATTTCTCTCATTTGAAAGTGCCTCTCACATGAGTAACCAAGAAGTGGGTTAAGTTTGATTTGTTAGAGGCTTTTGAGAATTATTTTCAGGAACTGAAGAGTTGGCTGACTACGACACAAATTTTGATCTTACCTAAACTAGGTATAAATTACACATTGTTCTGTGATGCATCTAGTGTTGGACTTGGTTCAGTGTTGATTTAGGATGATTGGGTTGTAGGTTATGGGTTGAGGCAGTTGAGACCACATGAAAGGAATTATCCAACTCATGACCTTGAGCTAGTTGATGTGGTTCATGCCTTGAAGTGTTGGAGGCACTACTATTTGGGAGAACCTTTAATGGTGTCCACAGACCATAAAAGTCTCAAATAAATCGTCTCTCAGTGAGATTTGAATCTTCGTCAGCGAAGGTGGGTCAAGTACCTACAATATTTTGATTTCAACTTGGTGTACACACCAGGGAAAGGGAATAGTGTCGTCGATTCTCTGAGCTAGAAGAATCATAATTTGGTAGTTTAGGAATCCAGTTTAGAGTGGGTGATAATGGACTTGTTTGCATAGATGCATTGGGAGGTATAGGATGGGAACAAGCAGACAACCCTTGCATCTATAGCAGTTGAGTCCAAAATTTTGAGCTGAGTTAAAGAGATGAAATAGATGGATATGAAGTGTTTGGATATGAAGGAAAGTCTTAAAGGTGGAGTCACCTTCTAGTTGGACTTTCAGTGCGGATGGAGTTTCATATATTCATGGTCGTGTTGTGGTGCCTACAGGTGTACAAGACAAGTTGATGTGAAATTTCCACACATCGAAGTGGGATGTTCATCCAGGCTTGACTAAGATTTACCATGATCTTTAGAGGTATTTTGGCTATTGGGAATGAAAAAATAAGTTACGAGTTTTGTGGTATGATGCCTTACCTGTCAGTAGGCGATGGCTGAACATTAGTGTCCAGCTGGGTTGTTGAAGTTATTTCCCATTCCAGAGTGGAAGTGGAATAATGTCATGATGGAATTTGTGGTGGGACTTCTGAGGATTCCTTGGAATAATAATGCAATTTGGGTGGTGGTAGATCGGTTGACCAAAGTGGCCCATTTCTTGCCGATATAAGAGACCTATATAGTTGACCAATTAGGGGAGTTGTATGTTCAGGTAATAGTGCGGCTGCATGGTGTGCCGAGGACCATAGTTTCAGATCATGATCCATGATTCACCTAGCACTTTTGGAAGGTACTACAGAAAGTAGTTGGTACCTAGGTGTTTTTTAGTATGGATTAACATCCACAAACTAACTGGTAGTTAGAGTGTACAATTCAAGTATTAGAAGACATTTTGAGAGCATGTGTCCTGTATTTTAGTGGTTTATGGGAAAATAAATTGTTTCTTGTTGATTTTTCTTACAATAATAGTTTTTAGGCTACAGTTCTGAAGGCACATTTTGAGTCACTTTATGGGAGACCATGTAGATCTCCATTGTGTTGGTTAGAGGTTGGAGAGTCTGAGCTCTTAGGGTTGAGTCCTGTGTAGGAGACATCGAAGAAGGTTCATTTGATCAAAAAGTGTATGGAAACAGCTCATAGTAGGCAGAAGTCATACGTAGATTGGCGTCGTAGACTACATGAGTTTGTGGTGGGTGATAGTGTGTTTCTTCAGGTGTTGACAAGGTTGGGTGACCATCAAATTCAGATGCAGGGCAAGTTGGTGCCTAGATATGTGGGGTCATTTGAGATTTTGGAGAGGGTCAGACCCATGGCATACCGATTGGCCCTTCCACAGTGGTATAGAAGGATGTATGATGTTTTTCTATGTTTCAAAACTTTGACAGTATCATCTTTATCCATATCGTGTGATAAATTCCAAGGATGTCAAGCTCGAGGCTAATGCGTCCTTTGAGGAGCACCTGGTTTGTATTGTGGATCATAGTGAGAAAGTTTTGCAGGGAATGGTTTTTCCCTTGGTTCGTGTTATATGGCATCATGGAAACGTTAAAGAAGAATCTTGGGAGAGAGGTTCGGATATGTGGGCCCAGTGGCCCAATCTCATTCCTTTGGGAGCTCAATGATGCTTAGATGAGCGGCTCGAGGATTAGCCGTTATAAGGTAGGGAGGTTGTAAGATCCCAGATTTCTCCGTAAGGTATGTTTTTATATGTTTCACTTTAATTCCCTATTTTGTGGATAATTAAGTGTTTTACATAGTCCTTGTGAAGGATCAGGGGTGTTCCGGGGGTTCGGGACATGAAAAAGGGGAAAGGGGGCTTTCTGGGTAGTCTGCATGGTTTGCACACAGTTTGGAAAACCATGTGAGGGGAGACCATGAAAGCAGTTGAAATCCACACGGTTTGTGCATGGTCTAAAAAACTATGTGAGAGAGAGGGAATGAGGGAAATAGCCTCTGCATGGTTTGTAAACGGTTTGGAAAACCATGCTGGTAAACCGTACGACCTGGGAGCTTCTAAAAATTTACAAAAATTTCATTATGGGGAAAATAAGGGGCCCTCATGATTTTTCTCCCTTCTTCCTCCTCTATCCCTAAAGACACCCAAAATCTTCAAGATCTTCCAAAGACCAATATCCCTCATCTTAGGGCTATTTGGAGTTTCGTCAGTTGAATATTGAAGATCCTGGTAAGGCTAATATCCCTATTTCTTGTCTTTTGGTTTAGGGTTTCCATTCTTCTTATATCTCAATTTGAGTCACTCAAACCCTACCTTTTTTCGGTGAGATTTAGGGTAACACTTCAAGGTCTGGTTGAATTGAGATCTAAGGCTTTTATGGAGAGGGCGTTTTCCAATAAATTCATGGTAGGTGGTCTATAAGTTATATCCCTTGGGTTTTATGTAGATTTGTGCATGTAGGGTTTTTATTCTTTCCCTAATTTGATGATTTATTGGTTCCTTTGACAGGATGTGATTTATTGGGTGTCTAAACAACCCAATGAAACCCTCATGATCCCCGTGGGATGCATGGTGGATGATTTGACCTATTTTGGAGCCACCCTTGGGGTGTACCGATATTCCCAGACTTAGAGTTTAGCTAAGTAAGTGTAAGGTCATTGTGCGAGAACATAGAGCCCATGAATAACATGTTAATATTCTTGAAGGATATGTAACTGGTGTTTAGTAGTATACTTAGGTTGGGTAATGGCCTAATAGGTTGTTTTTTTGGCATGAAAAAGGGTTAAAGAGATTAATGGGAAAATGATAGGGGTCTATCTCTATACTTGAAAATGCTTAGTGAGATAGGCATGGGAAATAGAAATGGGGCTAAAAGAGTTAAGTAATATAAATGATGAATGTGTTAATGGATTGAGGATAAATGTTAAATTCCCATTTATTGATATTTTTGTGATGTTGTAAATGTTATTGGCAATGGATGTGGTGATATAGTTAATCGGGGTGAATTATAAATAAGCATGTGCACATGGATTGGTTGTGTGGGGTATCAATTTGAGATTATATGCCCATGGGTTGAGTTAGAACAAGGTTCTAGCTCCACCCATAAATTCATAGGTTAGGTAAGGGGATGAAGTTCTATTCCCCTAACGGTTGCATTCCACCCAGACTGAGGCTTTGAGGTGAGAATTATGAGATTGTTATGATGTGATTACTAGTGAGATATGGCTAAAATTATTTTCCATATTCTTGACAATGTTGAAAATTCCTAATATATTGAACACCTGAAAAGGATAGATTAAATCATGAATTGTCTAAGTAGTGAACGAGTCTTAATGGTAGTGTAATTAAAGAGGAACATAGTCTAGATTGGATGATTGAACTGTTTACTTTTATTTTCCCATTATTATCATTTTCATGCACTATCTACCTTGATGTATATTTTATAGACACCATTGATGGTGGCCTAATGAGTTATACTCACACCTTTCTTGGGCCTCCATTGGGTACCCAAGAAAATTTCATGCTTTCAGGTCTGGACAAGGGCATAGGCCCTCTACTAAGGAGTTGAGTTGGACATGGGACATGTTTGGGTGTGGTTCCAGACTTGGAGTTTAGACCATTTTCGGAATCCTTAGGTATTATTTATTGGGGTTTTTTACTTGAAATTGTAGTATGGCATGGCATATTTTTTGTTGTTTATGATTCTACCCAGTTTTGGGAATTGGTTAATTGTGCATTTTATGGATTGTTCTCTTTTGTTTCCACTATTTAAATTATTATCTAATGTGGATTACTATGGTATTGAGAGTATATTCTCCCCACGTGACCTATTTGATCCTCGCTACTAGTCAGCAACCTCTAGAGTAAGGCGAGGCGTGCTTGAGGTTATGTAGCAACCCAGATTGGGGCACCAAATTAGTGGCTCTTGGGTCAGGGATTTTACTCAAGGATCATAGTCTAAAATCCATGTTGATAATAGAGTTGGGAAGCTAGGATCAAAAGGCGAGAAAGCCTTAATGGTTCACATTCTATTTAGATGAGTCAAAAGTTATTGTGTCAACATGGAATGATCTAAAAAGATAAGAGATTGATATGAGGAGGATTTTACTACTATATAAAAGGAATACAAAGCCCATGATCAATCCATTCTCCTATATAGGGATTTTCTCTTACTTTTTTTTTCTTTATAATGTTCTCTCCCCCATAATCTATAACCCCTTCAATAATGAATAACCAATTTAATTGATCCAAGGGGGAAGAACCAAATTTATTTCCAAAGTTTTTCTATAGTACTTCCATGTTCTTATTTTGTTTTTGACTTTAAGAATTTATATTGTACGATTTTGTGTGTAGTTAGTGATCATTGGACTAAAATTTATTTTTATTAATGTATTTTCTTCTTTTACTATATTAATTTAATATATTACCATTACTTAATCCATTTTAATACAAAAAATTTAGATATATCAATGAATTAGTATTGTATGATTGTAGACATGTATTTTGGGGTATACTACATGGGTCCTAGTTTCTTGATGGATAATTAACTGGATCAAGTGTTATCTATAGTAGTTAGATCCATGGATTCATTGGATCCGTTGATTATTATTGAATGGTTTAGACTAATTCATATATGAAAATAAAGTAATAGTTTTCTCAAGTATCATAGTATGTTGATACCTAAATTATAAATACCATGAGAGATATCTAAATAAATAATATTGATTTTATACATTGAGGGAGGATGAAAATAGAAAAATATTAGGTGAAATATGAGGGAATGAGTATGGGAAATCACCTTAGAACTATACACTCTTATAATTAATATTTATTTTGTGTTTTATTTTTTCTTTGATTTTGTTAATCCAAATTCATCTCTATTTCTGTATTTTAATTAAAAAAACAGAAAAAAAAATTTATGACTGTAAATACCATTGAGTGTTTGTATCTCTATTTGAGATACTAAATGAGTTTTTCACTATAATTAATTCCTTAGTTTCATAGAAACTATTATTCAGAGGACCTGTGAAAAATTATCATTCATCAGGGATCCTAAGTGAGATATGGACACAATGAAAGTGATAATTAGTGTATACTTTAAATCACTTGTTTTTTATAAACACCCTATGTTCAATCTTCACTTATTGATTATATAAAGTGATATTTTTTGATTTCATTATTATTCAAATGTTACATATTCCACATGTGTCAATAATGTAAAACACATGATTTATAAGGTTCACTACTCTAAGTGAGCCATTAATCCTTGGTGTGTTATATTTTTTTATCCCATGTCACATGACTATACTCTTATTATCAGGTAATAAACAACATATAACTTTTATAACCTTAAATTACTTAAAATATATCTCTTGGTAGTGTCTCTATCCCATAATGATACAAATTTTGGATTAAAACCAATTAATGAAACTGATATAAAATATTGTGTTCTGATTTAGATCAATCAATCCTCTCTCAATATGAAAAATTTACATACCAACGTTTTATAGATGATTCTTTTCCTTTCCATTCCTTCTTTTTCTAATAAATATAACACAAAACCTATTATTTTACTTCACATACAACAATATATCTCTTTATTCATTTCTATAACATCAATAAAAATAGTTTTAATCTCTTTTTCTCTATGTTTCTCCATAATAAACCCACACACACAACAATGGGTTAATAATATCATTCATGTTTTCTTATAATATTTCATTTCATTTGAGATCCATAAAGGAAAAATTATTACCCAAAATTTTAGATTGTGATCAATCTATTAAATAGGATAAAACTACCTTGAACATGACCATAATTACCACTAATAATCAAAGATAATTATTTCACAAATAAACCTCTTCAAATAATGGATTTAATCTTTGTAACATATAGATGATAAAATTTAATTCATCATTAGTATAAATACAAATATTTTATATATGCAATTCCTAAGCCTATGATCACCATAATGTGACATTAAAATATATATTATATAGTATTAATAAATCATATTTCACACTTATATGAAATCTTACTCATTTATAAAGTCATCACAGTTCTCGGTTGACCACTACACAACTGCCATTCATGTATTTCTCACTTACACAGATTTAGTCTTCACTTATCACTATTATAAATTTAACCTATACCAATGGTTTAAAACCATTCATATTGGAAAGGAAACCATTGGTATAGGCTATACAAATGGTTTCCCAAACTGTTGGGTGGCCAGGTGCAGGAATATCCCTATATTAATGGTTTCAAAGAAGCTGTTAGTATAGGTCCCCCAAAATTCCTTTTAACTAATGGTTTAATGAAAAAATTGGTATAAATACTATACCAATAGTTTTTAAAACAATTCTTATAGACTTCCATTACCTAGGAGACTATAATCCCTTCCATCATGGTCCAAAACCTTCACCCCAACCTAAACAACTTACAATGAGTATACTAAAATCTAGAAAAAAATTAATGCATTGAACCAATCACAATACAAATTTTAAAAAAAATATATCTTATATTTTATATTTGATCAGTTGATAACTGAAAAAATTACAACACATATGTTCAATTATGTTTAGTCATAAAAAATTATCTGTTTTAAATATCATCCTAAAAAACAAGGGTTCAATATCTCTCCCAAGACCACCACTATCATCATCGTCATCACTAACATACTCATATACATCACCATCACCATAATTATCACCATCACCATCACCATAGACATCATCATTACCATCATAACCACCATCACCATCACCATCACCATCACCATCACCATCACCATCACCATCACCATCACCATCACCATCACCAACACTATCAACATTACAATCACCATCATCATTACTAGTAATTTCGTCTTCCCGACCCCCACTAAGAAAATAATTACCATCACTCATTGTATTATATAATGGACACATCATTTACATTCATGTATAGAAAACCATGGTGGTATCTGGTGGAAGTTATGGACATAATACCAATATAAATTTTATAAATTTATCATTGTCTTTTTTACCACATTCATGCTTCATCATGGATATTTTTTAGATCATCTTCCTCTACATGTTCCATTTAAAACTTGTTGCTACCAAAATTGTTATAGGTTCATAAAGTGGGAAATATATGGTGGGAATAATACTCTTCCTTAGTTGATAGAATACTCTCCATTAGTGCTCATATACTAATATATAATGAAAAATTATTGTTTCTCTCAAATTTGTCAGCTTCCTTCTCATCAAGGGCCTATAAAGCACACTATTTCCAATAGAAACGAAATATTTGTTCTAAAATAAATATTAAAATTTAAATTCATTAAAATAAAACTTACAATATTTTATTTTTTCTATTAATTTATAGCACTTACATCTTTATTATTTCTTCTTTAGAAAACAATTTTTTCTTGAGGAATATAATTTTAAATGTTCAATGCCACCCTCTTCAGTGACATTGAATGTAGAAAACAATTATTCAATAATACTATATTTTTTAACAAAATCAACTCATTATAACTAAAATTTACCTAAAAATAACCAAAACCAATTGAACAAAATTTCATAGAAATGTATTATATTATACCCAACTATGAGAAACTATAATAAATAAAACCAAAATAAAAAAATTTGAATTGTTTTTTGTGAAGATATATTCAGATTAGTTTTTTAATTATTGTATCGGGTCAACTAAGTTTTTCTTAATTCAATTTTAGTGATAATGTTTTAGGTAAATCTGAAAATTATAGATCCAATTCATCCTTTTTGTGTTTAGTTATGAATAAAACTTATTAATTCAGATTATTTTAGGTCAATATGGTTTAGTTTAGTTTGGGAAGGTTTTATTAAGCTTAATTATGATTGTTTTATTATTATTTGGTTTAGTTCAATTTTAGTCATTTTGGTTTTCTTAATTCATGTTTTAGTTATAATTACATTTAATACAATGTATAATTTATATTTATTTCATATAAGTTGTTACAATTTAGTTCATTTAAATATTGGTTTTATTTAGTTTGGTTTAGTTTTATTTTATTTATATCTGTTTGTATTAATACTTTTATGGTAAGATTATTCCATTTTGGTTCAATTTTGTTATATTATTTTTTATTTTGGTTTGGAATTTTTGGATAGTAAAGTTTATTTATATTTAGTTTCATTATATTCTCACTAATTTATTTATGGTTTATAGTTGAAAAATATTTGTGTTTATATTAAATGAATCCATTTATATGTTTATATGTTATTATTTGAAACTATGTACATGTTACTCAAGTTTAGATTTTATATGTTAATTCTATTTATATTTACAATTGTGTATATATTAATATTATATGAAGTTATTTTCATTTTTATATGATAAAATTAGGTCATATTGTTTATGTAATATAAATTAAAACATCTAATTATTATATCAAACTGGTTAAACATGGTTTAAAATTAAAAGTATTTAAAAGTAGTTTTAAAATTATTTTTTATGCAGTTTTAAAAGCCATTTAAAATTGTTATAAAATGGGTTAAATAGAGGTGTAAAAACTGTTTAAAAGTTGTTTTAAAAACTATTTAATTATATTTTATTATATGGAATTAATTTTAATAATTTTATTTATAATTTATTTTATTTATTCTTTAATTATTTTTTATAAATTATATATCAACTTTTTATATTATTTATAATAGTTTTACTTACCCATATGCATGTCTTTGACTTTTTTTAACATTAACTAACTTCTTTTTACCCTTCCTGAACTTTAATTTACCCTTACTCAACTTTATATTTATAACTATTTATATATTCATATTATATGAGGTTATTTTTAGGTTTATATGTTAAAATTAAGTTATAATATTTATACAATATAAACTAAAACATCTAATGATTATATCAAAATGTTTTAACATGGTTTAAAATTCAAATTATTTAAAAGTTGTTTTAAAAGTAGTTTGAAAGCAGTTTTATAAACTATTTTAAAGAAGTTTTATAATAATGTTTATAAGGAGTTGTAAAAACTATTTAAAAGTTATTTTAAAAACTATTTAATTATATTTATTTTTATTTAATTAATTTTATCAATTTTATTAATCATTTATTTTATTTATTCTTTAATTATTTAAATTTTTTATAAAAGAGGTATCAAGTTTTTATATTATTTATATGTATTTTACCTACCCTTAGGCATGTATTTGAATTTTTTTAACCTTACTTAACTTTTTTACCCTTAATTAACATTATTTAACCCTTACTTATCTTTTTTTACCTTTACTTAAATTTAATTTACCCTTACTTAACTTTAGTTTACCCTTAGCTTTTTTTACCCTTAATTAACTTTAGTTTACCCTTACTTAACTATTTTACCTTTATTAACTTTATATTACCCTTAATTAACTTTTTTTTAACATTAATTAACTTTACTTTTCCTTTACTTAACTTATATAAAATTCATATTAGCATTCCCAAACCAAATCTAGTTACCTTTACTTAAATAATTAAAAATTTGAGTTACCCTTACATAACTCAAAACCATATGGGAATCCTAATTTCTAGACTATGTTTTCTTCCATATTTTGGTCATAAATTAAGATATACACTTCAAAATTGAGGTATGATCCATTTTCGTTTCTATTAGTACCTAATTAAATACATGTTTCCTAAAAAATAGATGATTCCTCTCATGTTTTGGAATCTTCATCTACCCTAATGTTTGGAGATACTTAATATAATCATTTTTTATTATTTCTATTTTTTATCTTCCTAAAAAACAATAATCAATAATAAAAAAAATGTATTAATGAAAACCACCATCATTTTCAATAAAAAAACTCAAATTTGATTAATACCTTAAAATCATCATTCTTAAAATGAGTTGTCATTTATTGATGCTATGTTTCTAGAAACTCATTCAGGATAGGTATAAACTCTAAATTTTTTTTAACTCTATAAAACTAGACATTATATAACTTATTTTTATCTCTCTATATCTCACCTTATTCCATTAGTCATGCAGTGCTCACACCCTCACCATCGGGAAAATTATAACAAAGTTGATGAAAAAATATTAATTCATGTAAATATAATTATAATAGAACATTATATCTAATGAATTTTTCTACCCTTATTTAATCCCAAGAATTATCCTTTATTTCATTTTCAAGGTGTCTCCAAGGAGACTGGATTGACCGAAATAATGTCACAGTTTTTGTAAAGCATCTCCATAAAAATCCTACATTCTCTCTATATTTTAGCAATCATTTTATTGTCCTCGTTATACTCTAATATAACATGTGTGTGGGTTTTTCCCACTTCACACATGTGTGTATAACTACACCACATTATAGTGATAGATCTAGCTGTGAAATAATAAAATATTCCTATTAAATTAATACATCTTATAATGAAAATATATTATATTCAAAAACAATTCTAGGTTTCTACATATATATACCTGATCCAGGATGACTAGTGGGTATTTCTAGATAACTAGGTTATAAAGGATTGATTAAATGTGTAATTCCAATGGGGTATAATGTTTTCATATGATTATTAGTGTGCTTGGTAGGTTCAGAATATACCAGATAAGAAGTTGAAGGAGCACGAACATAAAATCATAGAGAAAACAGAGTAGTGGGAAATGGATTTGGAATAGGCATATTTGGAAATGGATAATATGGATGGGGTGTGGGATCCATAATCAAATACATAAAAGATAAATGAGAAGGATCAGAAATAAATTTTGGTGAAGGTATTTATGTTCTAAAGATCCCTGGTGCCTTTAACAAAACAATAGGATGAGAAGTTTTATTACATTGTATATCTGATGAAGGGTATCTATTTAATCAAGTAATATGATTACGGTGAATAGCTCTAGTATCACCCCCTCAAATCATCAGACTGAGAACCACTGTCACTTGGATGGTTGGAGAATAACTATCTCTTGGGTGATGGTTCCTAATTAAAAAAAAAGATTAATTCCATGACATTATATGTTATTGAAATGTATATTTGAAATAGTATACTCACAAAATAAACTAGAGGAGGAATTATCATCTATATCATATAGAATTTATTATTATTCATTCTCTTCCTTAGTATTTTTTAAATTTTTTACATTTCTTTCATTAGAAAATAAATATGTATTTAATTAGAAATTCATAACTAATGTGTAATCCAAACAAGAAATAAGATATGATGTGACTTAATTAATGCAGACCAATATCCAATACAAAAAAAGAATAAGTAGTGAAATAATATAATCATATTTTATTTAGTATCAAGAATATCAAAACATAAAATATGTGTCATAGAAATATCAATACATTCTAATTAGCATGTAAGAAATGGGTTTGATAAGATTTTATTCTTCTATTTTATATTTAATACAATCTAGTTCTGATTGGTTAATTTGGTTTAGTTTTATCATTTGTAAATTTTTTATGCTAGGTCATTTAGTTCATATTTTGGGTTAGGTCATTTGGAATTTTTTAGGTTAGGTCATTCTTTTCATTATTTCTTTCATTCTAATTAGTTTAATATTTTTCAGTTCTATTCAAATTGTTTTTTTCTAATTAGATATTTTTTTTGGTTTGTTAGGTTCTAATATAGTTAAATTCAATATTATAAAATGAAAATAAAAAAATATGAAATTGAATTATATTGAAAATTCACTTGAAGTTCAAGTTGGATACAAAATATTTGAAATGAACATTAAATAAATTTAAATAGTACCAACCTAAAAACCCTAAGGTTGAGTTAAACCAAAATAACTGAGTACACATATTAAATATTCTATATATTACCCACCAAAAATTTAGGTTCATAATCAACTTTTTAAATTTGGTTATTTGAGTTATCATAGGTAACAAATTGAATAAGGCTAATGGGGGAAGGGATGGTTTCAATTTCATCCACACCATCATAAAAAATATGTTTGGGGATTACTTCAATAATGACATAAAATTTAGGTCTTGTACGATCTTTATCATTAAAAACTTGTTTTTAAAATGATGTAAAAATATATGGTATATCAGTAGCAAGAATGTGAGTCATGTCTGTAACGATCCAAACATTTATAAATAAACCCCCCTTGTAATTTAATTAAATATATTTTTATGTATTGTGGTTATAGAAAAAAAATTCACTTCTTTGGTTTTATATCCTATTGGATTTAAAATACTGTTAATCATCATTACCATTGATAATATACTTTTTGAAGAGTAATAACATGATTATTATAAATATAGGGTTTTTACAAATCTAATTGACATAGACAAAGGAAGTGATGACCTCAACCAGTAGGATCATACCCTATGAAGCCCATTTATTAAAAATTCCAAGGGATATATCATATTTTATATTTTCCTTTGACCAATCCCAAGTTAATATCCAAAAACTTAAGCATGAGTGAAACCTTTTATGAGAGAAGTTCAATCTCATCTAGATCATGAACAAAACTATGTACGCCAAACCACCCCATGAAAGTCTCACAATCACTCACCTTAACCTTAGGGATTTTATGGGTGTATTAAAGGGATATGTATCAAGACCCTAAAAATATGAGTATGTACATTATTTTTTATTAAATAATGAATATATTTTCATCCTATTGTTGTGACTTTATAAATGATTTTATGTTTGATACAATGAAACATAAATTTTATTTTATGGTAATATTAAAATTCAATTAAGGTATTTATTTTCATAAATTAGTGTATTTTTTAAATAAATAATATTTTAATATATATTATTAAATAATTATTATTAAATATAAATTATAATTTAATTTTTATGGAGTTAAATGTAATTTTAATAAAGGTTCAAAAACTGTTATTGTTAAAAAAACCATCATTTATCAATCAATGCCGATTTTATTTTAAAAGTAAAAATTTATATATTTATAAAATTATTTAGATTAAATTAGTATTATTTTTGGAATCAGAGTTTCAAAATTATCCAATGTTTAATTTTTTTTAATTTACTAAGACAATTGAATTTTCAGGTAAAAATTTAATACTGTATAAATATAGTGTTTGTATTATGATATCATAATGACCCAAAATTAATGTAATAAATACTCTAAAGGATACAAATAACCTAATATATGTTTTTTTACATTAAAAAAATCATTTTATGTTTATTTTATTAATTCAATAAATCCATTATGAATCCTCCAAAAACCATCAATATATTTTAAGGTTTTAAAATCATTTCTTTAAGAGTATGAATCACCTCCTCATAAGTAAGGGAATTATTTTATTAAGTTAGGCCCTTGGACTTATAAAATAATTAGAAAAAATACCATTTTTCTAAAACCAGGGGGAAAACCATGATAAGGTTTTTGGTTTTGGTTATTTTATTATACAGAGTCCAAAACCTAGGTTTGAGAAATATTAAAGAGATCCCCACTATTTTCCTATATAAACCACATAATATCCCATTTATCTTCACTAAAAATCATTTAATAAAATCCTTACTCTACCCTAACATCTATAGAGTCCTCCCAAGTTTCCCCTAATCTCTCAAGAAGCTTCTCCCAAGCATTTGGAGTCACACACTCAAGTAAGGGATTTCTCTCTTCTCATTTCCATTCAAGCACACCTTTTATGTTATGATTCTTAGTTTCAATTTATTGTTTTTTGGGTATGTGATAATAAAACCACCATAATATAAATTTTATTTATAAATGATTATAGTCCCCTTTAACTCTCATTAATCCCTCTCATTAACCTTTGTGTACACCCGTTACCTTGTCGAAATTTTGTAAGAGATCTTTTCCGTTCTCCTCTTTATTCAAGTATCTTATTTAACTTTTGTATTTTTATCTTAATTTAATTATTATAGGATATATTATTCCATATCCCCTTACTATAATTTTTTTAAAAAAATTATTATATACCCCTTTATCTCTCATTAATCCATTTTTATGAATCTTTAAGTGACACCATTATGTTGCCGAAATTTCACCGTCATTTTCCATGCCAAAAAAATTATGTAGTGAATAATATACCCATTTCCTATCAGGGTTATTCACCTTTATAAACTTATAATTATTTGACTTGGGACATAAATTTATGTATTCCATACTCTTTAATCATGTAATAAAATATGAGGACGAATGAATCCATGTTGTATGATCTAAGTGGAACACTTAAGCATGAGAATCAAATGAAAGTGATGGGTGCACCTAGAATTATATAGAGCTCAAATGAATTGGGTAATGTTTTGTATTATGAGAAATCATGTTGGTATATATAGTGAACCTGGTTCCTTTATGGTAATTTTTCTATCCTGATGTCTTGGAAGTTATCCTTGACTAATGTTTATGATGCAACATTTTATGTTGTTGTCACATTTACTATGTTTCATCTATAATTATCATGATATATCATGTATTATTATTTATGATTATGATTCTCATTCCTTTTATGCCCCATTTATATGTATATTGTATAACATTTATTAATTTATTAATTTTATTCCATGTCTATTCCCTTATTTGGATTTATAGCTCACCCCTTTCTTATGTATGTCCCCAGGTTATCCCTTTCAATATTAAGTACAAGCATGTTAATGATTTTTTCAATAAAGATAATGTTTTTTCCTGTTTTAAAATTGTTATTTAATGTACCTAATTACTAAATACACATTAATTATTGATCTTATGAGTTTTATTAAGTGTAACCTTATGTAATAAATCATGTATTAATGTGAAATAAAGAGTATTATTTTTATAATGCTGATAACTATAAATCCACGATCATCATTGAATGTGTCATGTGTTTTCGTTGAATCAAAACACTTTCATTTCATCATAGTTATTCGACCATGATATTAATAATACAATATTAGTATTTTCTTAACAACTCAATAATATGATACATTTTCATATCAAGGACTACTATTTGATACACTAGCATAAAAGTCAGTCATTATAATTAGTATAACACCATCATGTTGTGTTCTCATATTCGCTACTTTATCATTGATAATAAATTTGTACCCATTGATAAAAATTGATTATCATTAATAAACCATAGAATTAGGACCAAAATACAAATAACTTATTTATTCATAGACAGGTTCAATAGGTAAACTCCATACCATAAATATAAATTAATATTAAAAATAAATGAATATTTATTTATGTTATTGGAGTAATACTTATACCATCAATTTTAACCAAGAAGGATAATCTTTTCTATGAAAATGATTTCTCTTTTTAAAAAGAAATGAATGATGATTTATATTTATAATTTGTTTATTTTACATATATTATGATAAAACAAAATTAACACATATGTACAATTATATGGGATGAGATAACATAAACATGTTCACTTTAGTTACTTTATATAGTCATCAAAGAAATCAAAGTTTAACAAAACTCTATGACATGCCATCTACTGATCTTCAAGGTTTAATATAGTCAATTTATATGATCTCAGAATTCCACCTATTTGGTTAGGTGATTTAAAACAGGGTTCAATTTTCACATACTGATCTTATTCATTTCTTAGAAAAATATATTGAACATAAATCCATATAATCTTGAGAAAAATAAACCTTCACAGTGGATCATTCAAGATGATTCCTATTTTGGAAATAATAATTCAAGGAGTACATATTTATTTTAGTTGGATACATCCATCCAAATAAAAGTAACAAATCCTCCAAGAAGTATTTAAGTTATAATATAGACAATTATATGCAACCTGAATGTGAAAAAGAATGATAGAAATTGTTTATCTTACCCACAAAAAATTAATGGTGAATCTTCCTTATTTCTTTACAAGAAATACATAGATAATATTTTTCTAAAAATATATCTATAGAAATGAAACAATCAAATCATTTTTGTCCTTATATTTTTAAACATTATATGGAATATTTCTATTGGAATCAAATCATGTAGACAGATGTGATAATCACGAGTCTTCAGAGATTTCAAGTTCATCTATCTTATATTGACCCATTTTGTCATGTTGCTTGAATAACCATTAGAAACATTGATAGTCTCTAATAGTTAAAAAAAGTTATTTTTTTCTTGAATGTTTAATCGTATAATATGCTCATAGAAGATTACATTTATTTTCCTTGATACACATAGGATTAAATTATGATCTTATATCCCAATCCTCTATGTCATGAAAAGATCATAAATCATATTCCATCTCCCCCTTGACATTTAGCAGAATTGAAAGCAACATTTCAAATTTTTTTTTTCAATTTTAATTATGTTTAAGAAATGATGTAACAAATTGGATGGACAATAAGGGAACTCAAAGAAGATAATTTTCTTCTCCCAATTGTAATTGGATTTAGTGTAAACATTCTTCCTCATTCAAGATTTCATCGAAGTATTCATGAATGAAAAATTGAAATGCTGTAATTCATTAATCACATCAATTCTAAACATACAATAAGGTGTATTTTCACCCTTAATAGTATATTTAAACCTTTGATTATTATTCCTATATGAACGATCCATTGGAAATAATCATCAATGTACCATAAAACTAAAACTACAATGACATATGACTCTTCTGTTTTTTGTATTCTTAAAAAAATAGTATAATAATATTTTTTTCTCATTATCTATCCAAATATCATTTCATAAGTAGGAAAATAATTTATCATACACATAAGTGAAACACACACATGAAATATTTCTTTTGAACAAGCATCTTATGTGTGCACACCCATATTACAAAGATGCTTCAACTATTTTATTAAAGGTTGAAAGAATACATATATATCATTTATAAGATCATAATGTCTATATATGAGTATACTCAAGAAAGTGAATTGTCTATTCATACTCAACCATGAAGGAAGGTTATAAATGTGTATAAAAACCCTCCATATACTGTGAAAATTAAACATCTAACCAAAAAGTTTAAAACCATTACATTATAAAACCAACCTCATATTATACACCCCGACTACAAAATTGCAATATCTAGTATCAAATGTACTCTATATTAATCCATATTTAGGATGAATGAACTCATCATTTCCCTTATTTCTCTTAGTATTATTCCATCACATATTTATTAGCAATTCATTATATGTGAAAATATTTTGGATTTTAGAATTCATTATAAAGTGCCACATTAATTTATATGGGACACGATATAGTTTTCCATTAGCATTTGGATTATATAGAGATTTTACACATTTTATAAAATCATTCAGGCCAGTGATTTTCTCCTAGAATAAGTTTTAATCTTTCGAACAAGCATGTATTTCTTTTAGAAAATCCAAGTTAGTCAATTAAATTCCATGTCATATAATGGTTTGAGGGAATATCTAAATCATCTATAACTAATTACTTTAAAAATATAAGAATAGAATAAATGGTAGTATTGTAAATTTGATACATGTTTTTAGTATGAAACAATCATATTAAAAATTACTACCTTTTTATTTTACCACAGTGATGATATACTAGATTCATGGATGAATCCTTCAAAATTTTCACCCTCTCAACATCTTCATTTTAGATTACATACATAATGTGTACTCATATCATTATATTCATTCATTGACATAATTTCTCTCCCATAATGATAAATAAATGGAAACTGGACATATAATAATTTCTTTAATCTAGTCCTCTCATTCAAACCATAAACATTTTAAGAATTCCTTTTCTCCCCATTATGATACCAGAAATAATAGTTTGTTTGGAATTTTTTTTATATGGTTGATAACTTCTGCATGAATTAAAAAAGGTCTTCTAACAGATTTATAACATGGGTAGTGTACAAGACCTCTATCTAGAGCATTGTTAATTGAAAAATCTAAAAAACACTCCAACTTATTTTGAAAATTGATTGTAATATAATCAGTGTCATACATCCAACTTCTATACAATATATTAAAAAAATTATATGCCATTCCATAAATTAATTTAAATAATATTTAATTAAAATAAAAATTATACTTATGGAAACAAGTTTATTCAATTTATTCCAATCACTTTGAAAAATATTGAACTAAAACTAAAATCAAAACCATTTTAAATCACTCTACTTTTTTATGCATAAACACAAAATTTAACATACATTAATAAATAATTATAAAAAATTAACATCCTAGACCTTGTTCACCCATAATTAACCAAAACCAATTGGCCATATGGCCTCAAGCGCACCTCCTCATATGCTAGTGGAAGCTAACTAAAAGCAAGGGTCTAATGTGGTATATTAGAGAGATTATACCCTCATGATCATAATAGAATACAACATTATAACAAATAAATAAAAATAAGAACCATATAACAAGGATCAACCATATTAGTGAAAAATATAAACTTCCATATTTAATATATATAATGAACAATAACAATTAATACTATATACAAAATGTTGTCAATGTCGTGGTGCTATAAAAAAAGACATAGGCATACATGGAAACAAGCTCATATATGATACAAGTATATCAAAAAATAAAAATACTATAAGGAATATATCTAATAGAATAAAATTACAAAGATAATTTATGTGCTTATAATCTCCCATACTATAAGAAAATCAAGCATTCTTGGGCGCTTTACCTTGTCCCTACCTATATCTATGCAGTCTTTCTGAGTACTAATCGGCGTCCCAAACAGGGTATAATATATACTCAGTAGGCCACCACCAATAATGTCTATAACGACTTTAGTATCTATATATAAATGTAAAAACATGTATATATATATGAAGAAGTAGTGGAATATATATATGAAATAATAACCATGTCAGGTTCGACTACCCATGGGATGCTCAGCTGACCATACCTACTTCGGCCTAAGTTGGATGCATCTGAATGGGTGAAACATAAGTGATAGGGGTCTAAAGTACATTAATAATGTGTTCAAGTATAAGTAATATATAAATAGGGACCCAATTTATGACCAAGACTTCAAATTATAATCATTACATAAAGAGGTACCCAAGGTATAACCAAGGTGTCTAAGTTGTGATAATAAGAGGGTAGGACCCAAGGAATAAACAAGGCTTCATTGACCTTATAAGGTTAGTCTAACTCATAAAAATAAACCATACATCCCATATATAGGTATTTAAGTGTAATAAAATGGGTACAACCTCTACATTCCACTGGAAAAATGTCTAACTAAGTTTATAGAACATGTCTATAGTAAATCCAGAGAAAAGCCTGATTGAATCCCATGGATAGAATCCAAGGTGTAATGTTTCCAAGGAAACTAAGATAAATCCAATGATTATATCCAAGGGATTCTAATTTCTATATATAAATTATGTGAATCATCAAAACTATACAGAGGATTTCACATTCTAATAAGACAAAGATTTAATTCAACTGTGGGTATCTCCCTTGGAAACTAGCTTAGTGAATTGGGGTGGAATCCTATGAGTGCTCAAAAAAATCCCTCAGTAACCGAAGTCTAGATCAATTATAAAAATTCCTTAAATAATATAAATTTCCATAGTTTTAGTAGACACCTTACATTTAATAAAAAATTAATCAAAGGCCATGTAATAACCATTCCCATAAACTATTTTATTTTAATTCAAGTCATTCCCTCTTCATTTATAAATGAAAAAGGCTCAAAAGTTGTGTAATACCATTAAAAATATCATTCCAAAATAATTAGTTCTAAGTGAATCATAATTTACCTATTACAATGTAACCATTCATTTATTTAAACTAATTAAACCCCCTGTGAAATTCAATCCAAAAACACTGAAGGGTGTTTTGGTTAATAATATACAATGGTTAAGTAAGAAGATATATGAAACACCCAAGGGGTGGATAAAATTGATTTATTTGACCTCCAATGGTAATAAGGAGGTCTATTTGTTCATTTAGAGTCCAGGATGGATAACTAAATAAAGGTTGATTGATTTTAGGGGTGACTCATGGGTAATTTTAGCACGATTCAAAACGATTACAAATATAAATAATGAGAGTTGAGGGAAAGTTATAGAACACCCACCGTATGGTGGTAGATGAACCCACATATAGTATAGAATTTAGATTTGGGCTAGGATGGAAGAAAATAGAGAAATATAAAAATCCATGAAAAGAGGTAATATTAGATTGATTGGTGTCTTATTGAAGGTGAGACTTAAAGGCCTAGGTTGAGTGAGAATGAAGATCTCACATAGGGGGGAAGATGTTTTTCATGGAGAAGAAAGAAAAAGAGGGGTGACAGTTATAAGGGTTTTAGGTAGAAAGGGTAATTTTATACATCTTTAAAGGGGGGAATAGTTTGGCTACATGGTTTAGCTAAACCGTGCTCTAACCATGCGAGCTTACAACCTTAGTGGAATTACTCTTGCAAGCTAGGGGCATAGTTTGAAAAACCATGTCCATACCATACAACTTCCATCTTCAATTCCTCTATAATTTATTACATGGATGGGAGGAATCCTATGCATAATTAAAATAACCATACGTCTCATATTAAAGGGACATATGATTGGGCCACACGATTATTGCTAATTGTCTGTCGACTGTGTACCTTAGGCCATTTTTCCAAAAACAAGAGATCTTAGATCTAGAAAATTCCCGTACACTCCCAAAACCTACCTTATAATCTTGGTAATTTTCATAAAGATCCAAAAAGATGTTTAAACTAAAATTTATAGGATCCATACCTCATGATAAAATCTAGGATGTTACAACCTTCACTCTTTAAAATAAAACATCCCTGCGTTCTCATTTTGAGGTTAGTATCACATTGTTTGAGAAAAGTTTTGAGTAATAATCGCATACATTGACCACTCTATCCTAGGTCTCATCCTATACATGATTGTGCTTCCAAAATGCCCGCTCTAGATTAATTTACCTACCTCAGAGAGCCTTCATGCTCCAATAAATTATACAAATAGGATGCTCCCCAAATGATGTATCAACCCATAACTCAATATAATTAGGATCAAAGGAATGATAGAGTTCATAATAATAATGGAAAATCTATAATACATGGAAGAAATTGTGCACTGATCATTACCTTGAAGGTAAGGCTAACTGATAGGCTACTAACATGACTCTTCAAGATCTAAAAGGGCTTGACATAACACAGATATATCTTTCCCTAATTCTGAATTTATATAAAACCGAACCTAGGTGAAAATCATGGAAATACCAAATATTCCACCTCAAACTATAGAGGCAAACAAAAATGATCAATATAAGACTTCTTCATAGACTGAGTTGTATCCATACGCTTCTTAATATTATCTACCTGCTCTGATGTATCCTAAATGAGATGAGGTCGCAGTAGTATTGTCCTACCTACCTCTAACCAACACATAGGTGGATGATAAAACCTATAGTATAGATCCCCATAGGGTTCCATCTGAATAATTTCTTGAAAGATTTTATTACAAGAGAACTCAAATAGAGTTATGTTCCTTTCCTAAGATCCTCTAAAATCAAGGATGAATGCTCTAAGAATGTCTTCCAACACCTGTATCGTACATTCAAACTAACCATCAGTCTGAGGGTGATATTTTGTACTCAGACACACCTATAAACCTAGTTCCTTCTACAAACCATTGCAGAACCATGACATAAAATGAGAATCTCTATCCAATATGATATAATGGGAAACACCATAATGGCATATAATCTTCCATACATAGAGTATCCCCATCCCATCTACTAAAAATGTCTCCTTGATGAGAAAGAAATTAGTGACCTTTGATAGTATTTCAATGATCACACATATCATATCATTTCTTTAAGGGGATCTTGGTAATCTAGTCACAAAAACCACAATGAAGGGATCCCATTTCCATTATGGAATATATAGAGGCTCTAAAATTCCAACATGATTTTTGTGTTCTTCCTTCACCTACAAAAAAGTGGAACACCATGTATTGAAACCTACAATCTACCTCTTCATACCCAACTTATAATACTAGTGGAATATATCATGGTAAATATTAGTTAGACTGAGATATACTTCCCAAGAAGAGGCATACTAATCTTGCATCAAATCCCCTCAGATGCCTTCAAGAACCCAAGAACATCCATAGATGTCTAATATCTCATCCCCATGAATGATCCGACTAGGTAGTGGGTCCTCACATGAAACTCTCTATCATAGTACCGATCCCTAGGCTTTAGAAAGATACATCATATTTACCCAATCTAGAAGTGTGTAAATCATATCCAGAGCTATAAGAACAAGCTACCTATGATACTTTTGAATCTCCATATGAATCTTAGAAAATAGCCCCCTCAATTTATGTTAACCTTTGGCCTTCTAAACCACCTGGGTCTGATTCTTCCAACTCAGAGCATTAGCAACTAAATTACCATTCCCCAACATATAATCCAGCTCAAAGTCAAATGACTATAGGTATTAAACCAATATTTTTTTGTTGGAGATTCATGTTATGATGGGTAAATATGTATTTTAGGATCTGATGGTATGTATACATCATAAAGTATTCTCTTAGCAAGAAATTCCTAAAATAACATAATTCATATACTACATATTCTAGTTTGAGGTCATGCATTGGGTAATTAAACCCATGAGGCCTCAATTGTCATGAACCATAAACCATGAATCAATATATTTTCATCAGAATAGATCCCATCATGATGCCTAATGTATCATAAGAAAATTCCTAGCTTATACCCAGCTTTATTATAATCAATATTAGTGGTGATTTCAAACATCCATTAAAATCCTAAAATGCCCTATCACATGATTCAGACCATAAAAATATAATTCCCTTCTTAGTCAATTCTGTAAGAGGTTCTTCCAAGTGTGAAAATTCCTAAATAAAGAAGTTATAATATCCAGGTATCCCAAAGAGACTCTTTATGTCAAAGAAATTCTTGGGATGATCCTAAGAAACTATGACTCTCACCTTCTCTCCGTATATGAATACTTCTGATTTTGAGATAATGTAACACATTAAGTGAACCTTATCAATCCAAAAGTGGTATTTTGTGAGATTAAAAGATATATGGTGATCCTTAAGTGTAATCAGTATGATCTCAATATATTTTACATGGTCATATCAAGTGTAAGAATACATTAAGATTCCATTCATAAAGACTACCATAAATTAATCAAAGTATGGGTGAAAAATGGATTCATCAGAGCCATAAAAATAGATATCATATTTGTGAGACTTAACAACATAACTATATACTCGTAAAGTCCATACATGCTTCAAAACACTATATGAGGTATGTACAAAGGCCTAACTCATACCTAATGGTATCCAGGCCTCAAATTGATCTTCGATAAAACCATAAATCCTTGGATATAGTCAAATAGGTAATCTATATGAGGCAATGGATACTAGTTCTTAACCATAAGCTAGTTTAACCGATGGTAATCCATGCAAAGCATGTAGGAACCATCAAACTTCTTGGTGAAACAGACTTGTGAACTCCATAGGGAAGTATTGAACTATATAAAACCCTTAGCTTATAAGTCCTCTATATGGCTATTAAGCTCCTATAACTCAGCAGTAACCATCCTATAAGGAGGAATGGATACCAATGATGCTCTTAACACTAGCTAAATAGTAAACTCTACCTTCCTCTCTAGAGGTAGTATAAAATATTTATTGGGGAATACATCCTTGTAGTTGATATATTATTGGAGATAAATCATTCTTATGTATTCCTTAATCATCTAAAAAGATACTAGAAATATACACTGTCATTTCTCTTATCACACAATTATCAGGTCAATCTCAGCTCTCGTGGATATCTCATTCACCCTTATACACATAACTACCACCCTTGGGTGATTAGAATGATTACCTATGATGATAACAATAAATATGAAAATTATAGGAAACAAACCAATCCATTTTAAGAATGATACCAAATCCCATCATCTTGAGGATAAAGAGGTCCCATAAAAAGTGATAACCACTAACCTCAATGAAGCACTCTCTATATTAGCATACACCTTTTTATCATACTCCTAACGGTGTATCCAAAGACATAAATCCAAAAAAATAATAAATCTTTAGCCCAAGGATTTGCACAATAATTGTGGAGATAAAAGAATGTGATGCACTTGTATTAAAAAGGGTAGATATTAAAGTAGAGGCTACCAAGATCATACCTCATACCGTAGATGGCTTGTAACCCTACACCTTAGGTATAATATTTATTTTGTATATATATCCTGATTCATGGCCCTAAACTGAAAATTGAATACCCAAAAGAGGTACACTCAGCTAGTGCTACATATATTGAGTCTGGCCTCATTGGCCACATCCACCTCCTTTTACTGTATAACCAGTGGTAGTCTAGATTCTGACCTAGAACATATATATTTATCCTACTCTGGAAGGTGGAGATGGTGTATATCCTCCTCTACTAGTAATAGATGGAAATTTATAGAAAATCCTCTGAAAATATTCCATTCTTCCATAGGCTTGGTACTTAACTGTGTCTCAGTATTACTAAGTCTTTATGTGACCTTTCCATCCACACATATGGAATATCACTGAACTACTAGTGAACATACTTTTGCTTCCATTGTTGTATCAAGAACCCTCCAAATGATGTTTCCTATTACTAGTCTAACTACTAAATTTCCTTGGTTTTGAACCACCATGATCTGTACCATCATCTTCCCTTCAAATTTTACTCAGTGATTAGAGATTAGTTCATAGTCCTCAAAATGGTAGTGAATTGAATGATATTTACCTGGGACCTAATGGAATATCTGAGACCATCCTTAAAGAGTATCACTCTCAAAATATCCTCACCAGTAAATGAATGTTCAAAACAATTAATCTTAGCAAATTAATATGAATAATCCATAAATTATAGGGATCCTTTCTCCTAGTGCATAAAATCCATATATTGGTCATCCATAAATATCTCTAGAAATAAATAGTCATAGAAGGTATCCTTGAAGTCTCTTTATACTATATACTGATAATGGTATACCTAAGTAATAATGCCCCACCATTTGTTTTGCAGGACCATGAAGAATATAAGATGCACACTTGAACCTCCTCTTTGGAGGCATCTCCAAATGCTCAATGATGGACAACATGAACTCTAGCCACGTATTAGCTACCTATGGACCACTATCCCCCAAAAACATGAACTTATGTTACCAATGAAACTCTCATGTTATATCTTCTATAGTATGGTCAGGTAATGGGTCTCCCTAAATAGTTTTCCTAAGTTATAGGAAACCCTCTCAAAACTAGGTATCAACCCCTAAGTCTAGTATTACTAGAGGTGTTACAAGTGGAATGACTAGCAAGTTAGGTCTCACCATCCTAGGAGAATGGTCTTCACGACCTTTATGGTGCTCTACCTTAGGCTATTATGGAAGAATATACCTACAATTTCCAAGAAAACTCATTATAACCTGATAATAAGTGATAAGAAGTTCTCATGATGATAAATAGTCATAAAGGTTTACTACCCATAACACACTAACCCAACTATCCAATATCTGATGTTAGGGTATTAGACAAGATTCAAGTCTTAATCACTAGGGTTTTAGTATATAAAGTTTCAATTATAATCTATAGAGGAAAATGACACTTAAGTTATAATTGGAATCCTCATTTAATGGAAAACAATTATATTTAAAATTAATAACTCAACAGTTAATAAGTACATCAAAATGAATATCCACATATATATTTATATATATATATCAATGTCTAGTTAGATGTGTCTTCCATTCCCAAGTTATAAAGTTTTATTCTTTATAATTTTCAATTGTCATTACATATAACTACAACCAGGAATTTACGATGGTTTAATTATATGGATCACTATTCCCAATTTATAGAGGCACATAAAATCTTTAAATTATAATTAGCATTCATGAAATTATATCCAAATAACGTTTCATCTCATGTGACAAATGGTCTATAACTCAAACACTCTATAGTTGGCTAATTAAGGTGTTACGATTGATATATATGAGAAAATATCATTTAGGTTGATGCAAACAATTTAATTTATCCAATCATTTACTCACTAGAATAAATGTCGTAAAAACTAAAATATAATTTCCAAGGCACTAGGAATATATAGTAGGAAATGCACATAGTAAGTATGTAATGTCCTGGACCTCTCTGGTCTATTCCTTTGTAAAAATATGGTGTTTGAGTGTTCTGGGAGGTCAAGGTGACTTATCCCCAACACTTTTCCTATTTTCCACTTCTTTGAACAGTTCCAATGGTAGACTGTTGTGAACAGTGCATCAGTAACCTTAGGTGAACAGTTCCAACAGTAGACCGTTGTGAACAGTGCAATAGTGACCTTCAGTGAACAGTTCCAACGGTAGACCATTATGAACAGTGCAATGGCAACCTTAGGTTAATAGTTTCAACATAAACCTTCTGTGAACAATGAAATAGTAACCTTAGGTGAATAGTGTCAACATTAACCTTCTATGAAGAGTGCAACGGTAACCTTAGGTGAACAGTGTCAACATTAACCTTCTGTGAACAGTGCAACGGTAACCTTAGGTGAATAGTGTCAACATTAACCTTTTGTGAACAGTGCAACGGTAACCTTAGGTGAACAATGTCAACATTAACCTTATGTGAACAGTGCAACAGTAACCTTAGGTGAACAGTGTCAACATTAACCTTCTGTGAATAGTGCAATGGTAACCTTAGGTGAATAATGTCAACATTAACCTTATGTGAACAGTGAAACGGTAACCTTAGGTGAACAATGTCAACATTAACCTTCTGTGAACAGTTCCAATAGTAGACCGTTGTGAACAGTGCAATGATAACCTTAGGTGAACAATGTCAACATTAACCTTATGTGAATAGTGCAATGGTAACCTTAGATGAACAGGGTTTCCAGAATGGTGAGGTTCCAACAGTGAGGTTTATGAACTGTGTTTCCAGAATGGTGAGGTTCATTAATAGTGTTCCCAGAATGGTGAGGTTCCAATGGCAAGGTTCATGAACAGTGTTTCCAGAATAGTGAGGTTCCAATGGTGAGGTTCATGAATAGTGTTTCTAGAATGGTGAGGTTCCAACGGTGAGGTTTTAATGATGAGGTTAATGAATAGTGTTTCCAGAATGGTGAGGTTCCAACAGTGAGTTTCATGAATAGTGTTTCCAGAACGGTGAGGTTCCAATGGTGAGGTTCATGAACAGTGTTTCCAGAATGGTGAGGTACCAATGGTGTACAGTGTTTCCAGATTCCTATTATTTCACCCCTTTGATGTTTCCTTTGATGTAAAATTCAATGAAAGACTCATTTTAAGGACTCTATGGCCGATTCAAAGGACTTAACTCCTATATTAATTATCGCTAAGGCTCGGGATGTTTTTACTTGGTCAAAGCGTGTGTTTTAATGCGATCCACTTTTAATGGGAAATTAAGCATATCTTAAACCGTCGCTCCGTTAAATCTTCTAAAGAGATAAGATATCTTCCTCCCTAATTCTTTCTCCTTGTTCTCGGGTGTGAGATGCTCGAACATCCCATTCCTTCTCATAGAAGTTGCATAATCAAACTTTCCTCCTCGGATTGGTTCTTCTCTGTTTTGATGCAACCAAGCTATATCTATCAGTCTTCAATATAAGGTATGTTTTATCATCCTTATTTTAGGGTTTATCTTCTCCTATTTCACCATCCATATTATAGAATGTGATCTCCATGATTCTAATGGAGTTTTCTTGGGTTTTGGTTGGTGTGGTCGTACCGTGACATCCTCAGGTGGATGTAGTTGTCACGAGAGGAGGCGATCATGAACCGTTGTGTGAACTGTTATCATATAAATAACGTCAAGAACCATTTGAGGTAGGGGATTCACCGCTTCTCTTTTCTTATATGTGAAAATTTATAGTTAGCATGTTTTATCCCACTAGATGACAATGTAATTGACATAATAAATATTTGAACTGGATAAATAAATTGATATCGATCGTATGTTATTGCCTCTTGTTTTGCTAGATATTGTGATATCTATGCTTGCTTTGTTTATCTGTTCGTTCTTAATATAAATTGGTAATGAACGTAAACAACAATTAATTGATAATTTTTTGGTTAAAAGATAAAGAGGCAAATAAATGAATCTGGTTCTCCTTGTTGTAATTTGATGTTAATCAAATTGGAGTAGTAAGCATTTTAATTATTTTTGATAGCTTGCTGATTAGGTATCCTAAATTTGGAACCTATGAATAATAAATCGGTTAATTCAAGATGGATTAATGAACTAACTGTTTGATAATTCCTTGAAGGGTTCTGAGTTACCCTCTTGATTGTAAAAGGGATAAGAGACCAATTGTTACGATATTTTTTTTCCTACTGCTTGTGTTGTGATGTGAGCCTGGATGGCTATTGTGGTATGTGGGGGCATGAAGACCTTTGTTTGTGGAAGCAGATGGCACCTAGAGTGGTGAGATGCATCGGTTTATACATGTGGGTGTTGGGGAGGAAACCAAGGATGATGGAACAAGATGGATGTGATTTTTGGATGCTTGCTCATTCTTATTGGTTGATTATCTACTGTACTTTTCCCCACTACTCAATGCATCTGGTCTTACTTACCCTTCTTCTGAAAGAGGCGAAGACGCGCGGGGTATGCCACATGATTTCTGTATTTAGATTTTTAAGGGAGGATGGGTCTACGCGCTTGCTATAGGCAGAAAATACTCAACGGGTAGTACATCTACTCACTATGTTGAGCCCCCTTGTGTTTAGTAGCATAGAATGTTTTTCTAGAATGCCTGGGAAT
This sequence comes from Viscum album, assembly GCA_963277665.1. Lineage (NCBI taxonomy): Eukaryota > Viridiplantae > Streptophyta > Magnoliopsida > Santalales > Viscaceae > Viscum > Viscum album. Next base: position 1,835,184,174 of record OY728138.1, read on the forward strand.
ATGGGAAAGTAATTCTAAAATGAATAATTGAATAAATTATGTTAACCCTTGGGGTTGGAGTTACTGGAACAAAATAATGAGGATGTAATTTTAAAGGGACAGTGGACTTTGGGTGTGATGCTAAAGAAGTTTAATGTGGAATTGTAAATGATTAATTAATGTTTAAATAATAATACAGGAGGTTAAACGTACCCTCGACTAAAGGAAAGTTCAAGGTAAGAGTTAATTCAATAATCTATTTATTATCCAAGGTTGTTTTTACGTATGTATCTACTCGAACATATTTATTATCCATGTCCATGTTTCATAAAAGTGTTTTCAAAGGGATTATTTTTTAAGTTAAATTTTATTAAAACTTAATTTTAAATGTTTTAAAGATTTATTCTTCTAAACTTTTCTCATTAATGTTCATGTTTTCAAAATGGTTTTAAGGATTTATTTATATGGACATCATTATTTTAAAATGTTAATTCCTTTCAAAGTTTCAAAGTGGTATGGGACACTTTGATTCAAAAATGTTTTTAAATGTATTCCTTTCTAAATTATGTCAATTTTAAATGATTCAAAAAAAGAGATACTTCTCTCAAATAGTTTTTATTTCATCTATGACAACATCCTTTGATAAATTTTACACTTTTTTGAAGTTGATTCATTATGGTAAAAATTTTCTATATTGTATTGAAGTTTTTTTTATATGTTTGAATGTGGATGTGTTATTTTTATACCATTCATGGTTTATGGATAATTTATTAACATTTCATATGCTAGTTTTAATACAAATGTTTATGTTATGTCTAAACCTTTTTATATGAGGAATGCATTGGACTTAGTAAGTGATGGGTGGAGCCCGCTATAGCTCCTTGATGCATTGGTAGGTCTCATGAGACAAAATAGTGTCTTGGCACAAGCCCTTGACAAAATCTTATTTTTTATCTTGACACATGATCTTGATTATGTGGTTATGAAGTCTGGAATTATGCATTCCATTATTATGAAACTGGACATTGAAATTGCATGTGATTATTAGACTAGTAGAATATCAATGTGAATAAGTAAATGACATTATTTGATTTTATCTTTTCAATATTATGATGAAGTTTAATTTTAAAATTCTTTTGTTTTAGTCTTATACATTGACTTAAATGTCTATGCATATTTATGAAAGTTTCTTCTATATTGTTATCCTTACTGAGAATCTGAGCTCACCCGTTTCTATGTTTTATTTTTCCCATGATGTGAAGAAGTATTAAATGGTTGAACTTCAGGGATAGGCTAAGGATATAAGTGTGTTCAAAGGGGAAATTTTTTTTTTTGATTTTTTTATTTCATGATGCAATTTAAAACTTATGAATGTATCTAGTACTTCCAAGGCTACTATACTAATCGGTCTTTCAGGACATGATTCCTCATATCATGCCAATGTTATGTAATAATGCACTGACTCTGGGTAACTGGGGTGGGGGCGTTACAGTTGGTATCAGAATAATTTTAGTACAAACCTTGGAAACTAGATTTAGATAAACTCTGATTAAAGCACATTACGCTATGATAGACTTTGAGGATTAGTATAGAAGAACTTCCTAGAATTTTGGCAATGTAGAGATTTTTTGAATTTTCCAAGAAATACATCTATGTCTGGATATGAGCAGGTAGGGGTGGCTCTGGCACAGATGTACCTAGGAGTTAAAACTACGACAAGGAGTTTCGAGCTTGACCTGGGGTATCCTGGTATGTGACAACGGGCCTTGCTGCACTCTTGGTTACGACACTTCTAGGGGATATTCTTAGGTCAATTCACATTTTCTTTACAAGCCATTATGAAGGATTCAGGAGTAAATACTTCCTCAAAGAAAACATTTTATGATTATAGATTATATGCACAATATTTTCAATTTACGTTAGGTATTTTAAAAGTTTGGAATTATGCATTACGATTCATAAACTAACATAGTGTATGCCATTGTTTATAAATGTCCCCTAGTAGAAGGAATGAGAATTCCAGAAATACGCATGATCGAATGATTAATAAGGATCATATATTTCATGGTATTAAGCCAACATTTAAAAGGGAAATAGTCTCCCACATATTCTCATCATATGAAGAAATAGTATCATGTGTTAATAAGATAAGTAAAGAATTCTCTGATTCCTATGGCTTTGAAGGGAAGCAAGAGAATATTAGGATGGAAGACATGAAGATGGATAAAGGGAAAAGGGGAAAGAATGATTTTCCCATATGTGATAACTGTGGAAAGAATCACCTTGGTAAATTCTTGAAGGGAATGAGTATTTTTTATAAGTATGGTGAAAAAGGACACCAAGTACGTGATTGAAAGGGTAAGAAAAAGGTCTCAAATATACAATGCTTTATCTGAAATGAGTTGGGACACTATGCGAAGCAATGTCCAAATCATCAGAGTATACCCCAATTGCTTCTATTGGATAATAATCAAGTTATGATACTACCAAAGATGAAGATAAATTATTAGATTTCTTATGTTTTTATTAAATTATTGTGTCATTATAGTATTGTATTAATTATGTACATGTTATAAGAATTATAGAGTATAAAAGGATTGTACTGCAGTACTATTTCATTAAGGACTTGAGATTGTGTGGAACCCGGAAAAGTGACTCAATAAGAGGTTAATTTTTTTTGGAAAATATATGGCTGAGAGAAAGATAAACCATAATATGGTTCTGATACCGAGGTTTTGATTTTGGAATAATATATGATTGATTTGGATAAATTATATTGGATATTCTTGACTACCTTGAAACAGATTAATGGTTTGTTTGTTCAATCATTGTTGGTGTTTACAACATTTTTGGATATTGGGAGTATATCCAATATTCTATAAGGAATAAGGGAGAATGAATGTAATAAATATGGTTTTATGGTAATTAAGGGTGTTATAATGTTTTAAAAGAATACATGATGAAGGTATTCACATGTTATTACACGGAAAAAAGGATCTTCATTGTGTTTACCTTCCTTATAAATTTTGGACTGTGAGTTTGGACAGAAGTATTTTGGATAAGTCTAAAGGTTAGAATGGATTAAGTTTTGCATTGGATACTATTATTAAGGTTAAATAATTTCTTAAGATTATTTTTGTATTGTTATAAAAAGAACAACCCAGAGGTCGGGTGACAACCCGTCGCGTCTGGCAAGGCTATGAGACTTGAACCTGCAACCGAAGGGAGAAAAGGGTGGATCACCTACCACTAGCATACATTATGTCCTAGTTTATATAATTTATTTTTTTAAATATTCTAACAAATTATTTATAAATTCATTATTTTTGGAACCCCATACGATTAGGATAAATCGAATATTTTTGAATTCTATTATCTTTTGGAGTGAAATATGATTTTGTGGTAGGAATTAGTTGAAGGATAAACTCTACTTATCAAGTATTTTTTTCCTCTTATTCTATGAATAAATCAATTCTTAAACTTTAGGGAATGGATCTTAAAACAAAAAATGTGTTATCCTAATACCTTGTGTTTTGTTGAACCAATGATATTTTAAATCATCATAGATTGATGGCTTTGAGGCCCTCAATTTTACACTTGTTTGTGATTGATGACCTCAATCACTATCTATAAATATTTACGTTTTTCCTAAAATTATGTGTCTCTAATTTCCACAAATGTTATCTTGAACGAGATCATAATTTGGTGGTGACTTTTTTATTCCCTTTCCCGCTAATTAAGACAAAATTTTATTAACACAATTTTAGATGTGGGTTTTCCAAAAAGGTATTTTTTTATTTTTAACCTTTTTTTGAAGAAAAAGTTTAAATTTTGAGGACACAATTTATTGAAGTAGGTGAGAATGTAACACCCCAATATTTCATAGTACATTGTCTCACAAAAGTAATTCAATAGCTTGCGCTACATGCAACACCGAGTTCTAACGCACCACATCTTACCAAACAAGCCATTCAAAAAGCGGTTATGAATAATATTAACTCAATTTTGAATCTTATATACTCTATATAATTTTAACATACATATTATGTGTTTCTTAGACATAATATAAGAACAAATTCATTTTTTCAGATAAAAGAAGTATTTTTCAAAAAATGCAATTTTACAGCCTTTTAATGGAGAACCCTTTTTAAAAACAATATTTGACACTTTTATATATTCAATTGAACTAAATTAAATTCTTATTTAGAATAGGGACATAAAAAATAAGTTTGGATAAATTTTTGGTACTTTTCTGATAACTTTCATATTTTGACAAATAGTGAAAAATACTATGTTTTAATTAAAAACAATTTTTTTAATCGAAATAATTTATAGTGTTAAATTATGCATTTGAAAGGTTTTGAAGTATAATTATATTATATTTTTATCATTTAATACAATGTAGGTCATTATAAGTAATTTCAAATTTAAATTTGACATAAACACATGTCAATCATTTGATAATTTTTACTTTTAAAAACACGGTTTTTTGTTTTGACAACGGAAATTAATTTTAAATTCATAAATGAAATTTCTATGTTTTTAATTTGGTAAAAAATAATTCATTTTTTAATTCATAATATCAAAATTATCTTAAGGGGAATTTTTGTATTTTTTCTAAAAACATTCAATTTTCGATGAATATTGAAAAACACTGCGTTATTATTTAAAACCGACTTTTTATTTAAATAATTATTTATTTTATTTAAATTAATTTTATGTAAAAATAGAAATATAATACCTATATAAGTTCAATTTAATTAATTGGAGTCATTTTATAAGAAAATTATATGTATAAAATTTTGTTGAACTTTTTAACCTCTTTTACCCAACTTCTAGGCACATTTACAAATTTGCACAAAACTTAATTTTACTACTTATTTGAGTTTAATTTCAAAAATCAGAGAGACACGATTGAAATCAATAAGTAAAATTTGATTCAATAAGATGAAAATATTTTTTTTGTGAATAGTAACATTTGACTTTTATTTACCATAGTTAAAATTAAATAGGGTAATTAAAGCTAAAATTGATATCATAATTATCCTAACGCATGTCCTAATTCCATTGGATAAGTATAATTAGACCAAAAACAACCTTAGGAGTAGAATATGACCATCTTTGGTTCACTTGGATTAGATTAGGACATTTATTATTATTTTATTTAAAGAAGTGTTAAAAGAGTTAAATTCAAAGTTTAATAACTAAATACTTTTTAATATAGGGTTACACACAATATAAATTCGACTATAAATATTAATTAGAAAGATAAAAATATTTCCTACATAATGGAATTTTATTAATAATTTTTAGACATTAAATAATTAAATTTATTTACGACACAATGATGATGCAATAATTACATTATTAATGAAATATTAGAATAATTGATATTATAAATATCCAAATAAATGTAAATTGGAACTTATGACGAATTAAAATAATTTTATAGGTTAATATGAAATGTTAGGGTTGCTTAAATAAATTTTATTTGAATTTATAAAGTTTTTATGGCTTTCAAAAAAATCAAATACTAAATAGTGTCAAAATTGACATAATTGAGTTTTTAAATGAAATACTATATTATTAGTTAATATAATATTTCTAAAAATCTAAGGTTCTGCAAAAGGACTTAGATAAGGTTTTACATATTAATAATGAACCACATGGGGTTCAGATGGCTTGTTATAGTATGTTTATTAACAATATAATATAAAAATACAAAGAGACATGGTAAATGTCAAACTATTTAACTAAGAGTTAAACTTAAAATATAAGGTTAATATGATGACCTAAACCTGTCTAAAACCTATTGTTTGAGAGTTTTTAGACCCATACACATATTATCCTAGAAATAATTTGTTTTGGAGCCATTAAAAATCAAAAATTATTTTATTATAAAATAATATTTCAAGATTTTCCTAAAGTGACCCTCACCTCTCTTATAAAAGGGAACTTCACTTTCTCTTAATTTCACACCTCCAAATCCATTTAGCTCGGCCAAAACCGACCCAAATATCCTCATAACTTCCATCAAATAAACCTAGAGTACTTAATTTGATTAGAAAGACATCCTTTGGAGCCCTTTGATCAAATCAAAAGGAAGAACCCGAAGAAGAGGTAAATATTTCATCACCTCTTTCAAGTTCTTTTCTTCTTCCACTTCCTCTTTATTTGTTGTTTCCATTTTAAAATAATAAATCCAGTATTTTCTATATGATGTGATGTTACTATAAAAATTGTAAAACCATATTCATTATTCTATCCATCATATTAATGACAAAGTCACCATACGTGCGTACGTACGACTTACCGTCTCCACGTCGTGGTGTAGTTTGTTATTCAAACACTTAATTATTTGAATGGGTATAATAATGAGTATAACTGATGTAAATAATAAATATAACATGTTAATGATTATTTATATATGATATACCATCCAATTACATATTATTTCACCATAAATATAATGATATTGTCGCTCGTGCGTACGTACGGATTGCCGTCTCCACGACGTGATGTGATTCATTCCTACGTTCACCATTCAACGATAATTATAAAAATATATATTATTAAAAAGTATGTAATATATGAAATAATAATGCTACTAGATATATATATATATGTATGTATGTATGTATTTACTTACATATATCTTATTCACTTACTTCCGTTCAATACGATATGAAAACGGAAACAACGTTTATGCGTACGTACGACCTACCGTCTCCATAAAGGGTGCCTTCCATTTCATATATCTATCTGTTATAAATATTTATATTCTAAATATATATTATATTTAAATAAAAGTTTATATTCTGGACTTATTTAAATCATTATCTAAATGATATGATCAAGAATGAAAAGTTAAAATACGTATGATAAAGAAATCGATTATTACACAAAATTTTAATTTAACATATAAATAATTATTATATGGATATTATAAAGTCATAAATGAATCATGTATGATATAATAAATATTAATATTGGTTTTTTATAATTTAATAACATATTATGGTCATTATACAGGAGTTTAAACATACCCTCAACCAAAATAAAGTGCAAGGTAAGGGTTAATTCCACAATATCTTTATTATCCGAGGTTGTTTTCACATATGTATCTACTTGGACATATTTATTATCCATGTCCATATTTCATAAAATTGTTTTCAAAGGGATTATTTTTAAGGAATTTTTTACTAAAACAACATTTTAAATGTTTTAAGGATTTATTCTTCTAAACCTTTCTCATTAATGTCCATGTTTTAAAAATGGTTTTAAGGATTTATTTATATGGACATCATGTTTTAAAATGTTAATTGATTTCAAAGTTTAAAATTGGTATGGGAAATTTTGATTCAAAAATGTGTTTAAATGTCTTCCTTTCTATATTATTTCACTTTTAAATGATTTTAAAAAAGAGATATTTCTCTCAAATAGTTTTAATTTCATCTATGACAACATCCTTTGATGGATTTTACACTTGGTTGAAGTTGATTAATTATGATACAAATATTCCATATTATATTGAAGGTTTTGTGATATGTTTGACTCTGGATTTGTTATTTTTATACCATTCATGGTTTATGGTTAAACTCTTAACATTTCGTATGCTAGTTTTAATACGAATGTTTATGTTATGTTTAAACCTTTTCATATGATGAATGAATTAGACATAGTAAGTGATGGGTGAAGCCCACTATATCTCCTAAATGAATCGGTAGGTCTCATGAGACAAACTAGTGTCTTGTCACAAGGCCTTGAAAAAATATTATTTGTATTCTTGGCATAAGGCCTTGACTATGTGATTATGAAATCTGGCATTATGCATTCCATCATTATGAAAATGGATGTTGAAATTTCATGTGATTGTTCGACTAGTAGAATATCCATGTGAATAAGTAAATGGAATTTTTAAGAACCCGGTTCTTATCTTTTAGGTACGAGCTTCTTATTTTATATTTTCCTTAAGTGTTTTTAAGAAAATATAGAAAATGGGGAGAAATCCTAAATTTTGGAAGTACACGCTGTGTACTTTTTCCACACGCCGTGTACCTTAGGCCGTGTGGGGATGAGTACATGGGCCATGTAGCCATGGCAATGACAAAGGGTGTAGGAACCGACTACACGCCGTGTAGTGTTACTTTACATGCCATGTAGTCAGTCGGTAGGCCAAAACAGTAAGGCGGGGGAGCAGCCGCCAATAGGGCGACAGTACACGCCGTGTACTTGGAAGTACATGCCGTGTACTCATGTCGACGGGTGAACAATATGATAGTGCCGCCAGAGGAATAGTTAAATTAAGGGAGTACACGCCGTGTACTTTGTTTTTTTTTGCTTAAATCGGGCAGTAGCCTCCCCTATTCACAGGGAAGGCTTAGAACAGAAGAGGGAGCTCGGGAGGGACGGCTGAACCATTGAAGATCCACCCAGTGTTCGTCTGGAATCCAATTCCACTTTAGACGATCTCGTTGGAACCGCATGGGTAAGCCCTATCTTCTCCTAGCGCGTTTCTTACCAATTACTCCCCTAACGGGAGTTATTTGAGGTTAAGTGAGTTTTGTTCTTCGTCAGATCTATGCCGTTCTTGGGCGTTTATGGAGCTTACGTTTGGGTATACCACTCGTTGGCGTATAAGGTAGGTGGCTTGGTGTTTGTTTTTACAACTGTCGTGTGTTTTGTGCATTTTTGTGCCACGAACCCATGTTGGGGTGTCGTGTGGCTGAGACCGTTGCTATATTAAAAACAAAAAATTTATTAGGTATTTAATTATGTTATTAAAATGCTGGTTGGGATCATTTCTTGGATCCAGAACCACCCCGGGGGTGTGTTCCACTATTTAGCAGTTTGGCCAGGATACCCGAGGGTATGCCTTTTAAGTAGTAATCGTAGAATTGCCTCGAGAGGAAATGCTTGTTTACAGAATTTTTACATGTTTGGAATTGCCCAGTTACTAGTTAGCCTGAGGGCAGTGTTGTGATTAGCCTGTGGGCTTTGTACTACCTAGCCTGTGGGCAACTTCTTCTGTGCCTGTGGGCAGATGATTCTGTGCCTATGAGTGACACAATTTACACCTGTGGGAAATATCCATGTGCCTGTGGGAAAATTCCTATGTTGGTTTCTCTTTACCCGAGGGTCTTGGATGTTTACTTAGAATATTCACTGTGGTGGTATCTTAAATTAAATGATTGAAAAGAATATTAAAATGGAAATATAATTAGTTAAGTTAGTTACTTTTCGGTACTGCTTACTTTATTGCATTTTACTATTGCATATCGTTGCTTCATGATTACATGTAGTTGGGTACAGGCCTTTGGTGGGTGCCTATTGAGATATATTTCTCACACCCTATTTGGGTCACGCTTTTCGGCCCAAAAAGATTACATTTCTACAGGTGTGGATAGGGGCAAGAGTCCCTATACAAGTACTTGACTGTTGCTGATGAGTAGGAGGGCATGGGATCGAGCATAGGCTCATGATTCCGTTACCAGCTGTTTTGCTTTGTTTTGCTATACTCTGCTTTTGGTTGTACTGTATTGATGTATAACATGTTCTGGATGTTTTATTAGAACTTGAGACATGTTGCATCATTATATATATATTGTTGGTTATATACACTGCTGTTGATTATTTCAGTTGTGTATGGTTTACTACTTTTGCTGTTTGATGTATGTTTTATTCTGTATTCTGCTACGCTACACTTTTACAAATGAGGGCATAGTTTCCCCACTATCAGACCTGGGCCCTCGCTGCTAGTCCACAGCCTCTGGTGTTTGGGGAAATGCGCTTGAGGTCACGTGTCAAACCGGATTCGGGGCACCCGTTGCGTGGCACCCGGGTCCGAGACGTCACAAAGTGGTATCAGAGGGGGTTCTTTCCTTTTGACTTACTATTTGGAGCCGTAGTCAGGGATAGGATGAACGGTATTTGGTAATAAGCTGTTTCCGTGTGTAGCTAACCCGTGTATAGGGAAAAGCCAGTCAACCTCGTATTTTTCTATTCTTCTGATTTTGAAAATTTTATAGTTGATTTGATTTCACCGTAGGGTGACACACTTGGATTGTGCTGTTTCTATTTTATTTATGGATTCTATTTAGTTGCAACCCAATGAGATGAGGGTATGGTGTCTCATTCATCATTTAAGCACATTCTAGAAATCACATGCCATGCATAGTTCCATGCCATGTAGGTGCATTAGAAATTGCATGTTGTTGTGATAGTTGCTGTGCTAGATAATCATGTTGTTGTGATAGAAGATTGAAAAATACCTGCTGCGTGATAGGGTAATTTTATTTGATCCTATTTATAGAATGGACGCCAAAATTTGGTTTTTGGGGAGCATGGGCCCCCATTGACCGTAATTTGGTGGATCATTGACTGATTATTTTGTTATAACATAGATAAAATGTCAAACTTTGATTCGTGGGGAGTATGGGCCCTCACGGGTCGGAATTTGACACTTAGGTGTTGGTTTTCAGAATTTCTGGGTTCTGGGGAAGTTTTTGAGGAATAAAGTCTGGAAACCCAGTATACACGCCATGTAGTACCTTATACATGCCATGTATGGCCTTCTGTTCGAGAAGAAAAATAAACATTTTAAGTACACGCCGTTTACTCTGAGTACACTTCTTGTAGTCTCTTCTCGTATCACAAACCATGTGGGCGGCGACATGGGGTAGGGAAGGCTAGGGTAAAACACATCGTGTACACGATGTACACACCGTCTAGTGTTGACCTGGAGTCCGGCCATGTAACTAACAACACGGGTCGGTGGAATCCTTTACAGAACATACCATGTCAATGATGAACACGTTGTGTAGTGTGACTCAGGGACTCGGCCGTGTAACTAACAACACGGGCCAGTGTCACCGTTACTAGAACACACCGTGTACCTTTGGTACACTCCGTGTAGTCTTGTCCGAGGACAGACCGTGTGGACTTAGCCGTGTGGCTAGGGAAATGGGGTGGTGTACACGTCGTTTGCAGGTGTAACACGCCGTGTAGTTTCAAGCCGATTAGTCGGCCATGTCACAAATGACACGGGGCAGTTGGAAAATAACACCATACACACCGTGTAGATATGATACATGCCGTGTAGTTTTTGTTCAACAGGATCCGTGTGGCTTAGCCTTGTCCAGGGACCCGGGCAGGGGAAGGGAAGTCAAGTACACACCGTGTAGTCAGTATACAGGCCATATTGTCTTGTTTTGAAAATTTTTAAATGCCTTCTTCTTCTTGTTCCTTTTTTGGTTTCTTCGTTTCATCTGTAATAATGTTGAATCTAAGGCGTTCTTTTGACCTTGTAGTGTCATGCCGCCTAGACGACCGTGTGTTGTTCACCAAGAGAGCGGCGACGACTATACTCTGGAGATGGTGGGCCATGGGCTACCAGTTAATCCTCCAGCAGAGCCAGATGCGATACTAGCTGCTATACCGGACACAGGCGCAGAGGCACAGTTCCGTGATGGCTTTATGCGGTTCATGCAGACCTTTCAGGGAGCACCGTAGGCTGCCACATCAATGGCTGAGCTGACACGTATCTTCCAGCAGCAGCATCCACCAACGTTTTTCAGGGATGGCGGACCACAGGCTGCGAAGTCTTGGATGGGATCGATGCCGACTATTTTCACGCTTCTGAAGACGCCTCCAGGGTGGAGGGTCAAGCTCACGACATATATGCTGTGTGATTCCTCCAAGAGGTGGTGGGATGTTACCACCCAGTCAGAGAATCATAGAGACATGGCATGGGAAGATTTTTAGGTAGTCTTCTATGACTCTTTCTTCCCGAAGATGCTGAGAATAGATAGAGCTTGAGAGTTCATGAATCTTTAGCAGGGCGCTATGTCAGTGGTTGACTATTCTGCTCGTTTCACCGAGCTTCAGCGTTTTGCACCCGTACTGGTGGGTGATGAGATGTTGAGAGACAGGCGTTTTGAGGATGGTCTTCGGTATGAAATTCGAGTGCTGGTGAATGTTTTCAGGTTTCCTATTGTACACGCTATTGTGAACCAGGCGCTGATCATAGAGAGGAACCTTCGAGAATCTAGTGGTGTGGGCCAGGTCAGTTCAGCACCAGTTACTGGTACTATTTTTGCGGGCAAGAGGAAGAGACAAATGGGCTTCTATCAGGGCAGCAATACTAATTAGAAGAATGCTTCAGGTGGACAGGTTATGTGCTACCAGTGTGGCAGAGAGGGGCACAAGAGACCGCAGTGTCCACGAGACCCAGTGGAGTGCCAAGCTTGTAAAAGGATGGGTCATCTGTAGAACTTTTGCAGGGCATTTCCAGCAGTGGCTAGTGAGAGGGGTTCTATGCAGACTCCGCGTGCGGGAGCAGGACCAGTGGCTTCTTACCAGTCAGGCAACTGGAATACGTCAGGGCGTACAGGCAGAGATGGTGGTCATGGCCATGGTAGCCATACACAAAGATCTCAGAGGCAAGGGCAGGACAACTCAGGGTAGTCAGGCTGTGTCGCAGGGCCGCGAAACTGGGCAGGGTTATGCAGTGCAACAAACCCAGTAAGAGCAGGATCCCGGACCTTCTACAGTCAGAGGTACTATTTTAGTATCTTCTGTCTTATCTTCAGTAATTTTTGATATGGGTGCTACGCATATCTTTATATCTGTGCCCGTTGTGGAGAGCCTTGGGATCTGTGTTTCTAATGCTTATGATTTCATGACACTAGACACTCCGTTGGGGAATAGAACGGCTGGTGTGCGTTAGTGCATGGAGTGCCCCCTTGAGGTTGGTGGGTGTCAACTTCTTTGGGACCTCTATGTCTTAGAGATGACAGCCTATGAAGTCATTCTTAGGATGGACTGGTTGGTTCCCAATCAAGACTTTGTAGACTTCTATTGTCGCAGGGTAAGTTTCACATCACCAGAGGGCGGAGATTTTCTATACAAGGGCGAATGGGATGTTCAGGAGAGTTGAGCTAGACTAGAGCATCGTGGGCGAGGTGGAGTCACAACCCAGATTGCAAGTTTATATCTGGATGATCAGGGGACATTCCAGACAAATTTCCCTCCAGTTGTTGATCGTTTAAGGGATGTCTTCCCGAACGACTTTTCAGGTCTACCTCCGAAGCGTGAGGTGGATTTCTCTATCGAGCTTGTTCCAAGAGCAGAACCGGTGTCCATTCCTCCTTATAGGATGGCTAAAATAGAGTTACAGGAGCTCAAGAGGCAGTTAGAGGAGTTATAGTCAAAGGGTTTTATCCGACCCAGTACTTCTCCTTGGGGTTCTCCAGTCCTTTTTGCAAAAAATGAGGATGGTACCCTCAGACTTTGTGTGGATTATCGGAAGATGAACCAGCTGACGGTTATGAACCGATATCCCTTACCGGGGATTGATGATCTTTTTGATCAGCTTCATGGAGCACGAGTGTTCTCGAAGATTGACTTGAGATCCGGATATCACCAGCTGCACGTGAGACCATCAGATATACCACTTACGGATTTCCAGAGTAGATATGGTCTATACGAGTATTTGGTTATGCCGTTCGGACTCACAAACGCGCCATCAGTTTTTATGGCTCTGATGAATCGTGTGTTCCATCCATATCTTGATTATTTTGTGGTAGTATTCATGGACGACATCTTGGTGTACTCTCACACTCGACACAACCATGCCACCCATCTTGAGATCGTACTGAGTACACTGAGAGAGCATCAGATATATGCTAAGCTCTCAAAGTGCCACTTTTCGATGGACCAGATTCACTTCCTAAGACATATCATCTCTAAGGTAGGAGTTTCAGTAGACCCAGAGAAGGTGAGAGAAGTAGTTTCCTGGGAGCAGCCTAAGAACGTGTTTGAGATACGGTGTTTCATAGGGCTGGCTGGTTACTACAGACGTTTCATAAAGGACTTCTCCCACTTAGCAGTGCCGTTGACAGGTCTGACAAAGAAGGGTGTGAAGTTTGTCTGGTCGGAAGCTTGCGAGACAGCTTTTTAGGAACTGAAGGGAAGGTTGACATCAACACCGATCCTGATACTCCCAGAGTAGGGGAAGAGATATAGAGTTTAATGTGATGCATTAGGTATTTGGATGTGAGCAATGTTGATGCAGGGTGACCGAGTTGTTGCGTGCGGGTCTCGGCAGTTGAGGCCACATGAGAGGAATTACCCGACGCATGATCTCGATTTGGCTGCAGTTGTGCATGCATTGCGCTGTTGGAGACATTATCTTTTGGGAGAACGTTTGGTGGTTTTCACCAACCACAAAAGCCTCAAGTATATCTTTACTCAGCATGACCTGTATCTGAGGCAGAGGAGGTGGGTCGAGTACCTACAGTCCTTCAATTTTGAGCTTGCCTATACACCTGGTAAGGGTAATGTAGTAGCTGATGCACTGAGCAGGAAGACTCAGATACAGGCAGTGCAGGAGTCCAGAGGTGAGTGGAAGCTCATGGATTTATTCTCTGAGATGCATCTGGAGGTGCATGACAGTCAGGGGTAGACTTATCTACCATCTTTAGCTGTGACTTATACCCTTCTAGAGAGAGTGAGGATGAGATAGCTATCAGATTCAGAAGGCCTAGTTCTACGGGAGTCGGTGGCAAGTGGGGACCCTTCTCGTAGGTGGACGATAGGCGATTATAAGTTGTTGCATTTCCATGGATGAGTATGGGTTTTAGGGGATATACGTGGGGAGATTATGCAAGAGTTTCATGCTTCAGCTTGGGAAGTTCATCCCGGTGTTACCAAGATGTACCGAGACATGAGACGTCATTACTATTGGCCGGGTATGAAGAGAGAGATAACTGGTTTTGTTACGAGGTGTTCCACCTGTTATCAGGTGAAGGTGGAGCATCAGAGACCAGCCGGTTTGTTACAATAGTTACCCATTCCATAGTGGAAGTGGGATGATGTCGCGATTGATTTCATGACTGGATTGCCAAGGTCACCTCATGGAAATGACACCGTGTGGGTTGTTGTGGACAGACTCATGAAGGTAGCTCACTTTTTGCCGATCAAGGAGACCTTCGGTGTTGATGTGCTCAGAAGGTTGTATATCCGAGAGATAGTACGTCTTCATGGGGTCCCTCGTTCCATTGTTTCAGATAGGGACACCTGCTTTATGTCTCATTTCTAGCAGATTTTTCAGAGGGCACTGGGTACACAGGTGCTTCTGAGCACAGCTTACCACCCTCAGACCGATGGCCAGTCAGTGCATACGATACAGGTGTTAGAGGACATGCTGTGTGCATGCTTCCTAGACTTTGGGGGCTCTTGGGAGAAGCATATACCCTTTGTCGAGTTTGCCTATAACAATAGTTTCCAGGAGAATATTGAGATGGAACCATACAAGGATTTATATGGTAGGCCATGACGATCACCCGTGTACTGGTTAGAGGCAGGTGAGGCAGCTTTACCGGGGCCACAGCTCTTGCAGGAGACATCTGAGCAGGTCCAGTTGATTCAGAAGCGGATGGCGACAGAATAGTCTTGACAGAAATCTTATGTTGATCACCGTAGATGACCTTTGGAGTTCGTGGTCGGGGATCAGGTTTTTCAACATGTTTCGCCGAGGCTGGGACACAAGCGGATCATGAGACAGGGTAAACTTTGACCGTGGTATGTGGGGCCATTTGAGATTCTGGAGAGAGTTGGTCTGGTTGCTTATCGGTTGCAGTTATCGCAGCGGTACCGAGCGATGCACGATGTCTTCCACGTATCTCAGTTGCATTGCTATCATTCAGACCCATCTCACATCTTTCAGCCTAAGGAGGTTGAGCTAGAGTCAGATGCGTACTTTGAGGAGCATCTAATCCGTATATTTGACAGGAGCATGAAGGTTCTCCGGGGCCGGTGAGTTCCTCTCGTACGAGTGCTATGTCAGCATGGTCGAGTGCAGGACGAGACCTGGGAGCGGGAGGCCGAAATACGTGCTCAGTGGCCGGAGTTTTTCACATCTATATCTTCTCCATCCTTGGAAGGGAAATTTGGGGACAGATTTCTATAAGGGGGGAAGTTTGTAAGAACTCGGTTCTTATCTTTGAGGTACGAGCTTCTTCTTTTCTCTTTTCCTTAAGTGTTTTTAAGAAAATATGGAAAATGGGGAAAAATCCTAAATTTTGGAACTACATGCCATGTACGTTTTCCAAACGCCATGTACCTTAGGCCATGTGGAGATGAGTACACGGGGTGTGTTTCCATGGAGGCGAAAAATTGTGTAGAAACCGACTATTGTCTATGTAATGGTACTTTACTTGCCGTGTAGTCAGTCGGCATGCCAAAACAGTAAGGCAGTGGAGCAGCCGCCAGCTGGGCGACAGTACACACCGTGTAATTGGAAGTACATTCCGTATACTCATGTCGACGGGTGAACAGTATGGCGGTGCCGCCAGAGGAACAATTAAATTAAGGGAGTACACATCATGTACTTGGAAGTATAACCCGTGTACTTTGTTCTTTTTTTCTTAAATCGGGAAGTAGCCTCCCCTGTTCATAGGGAAGGCTTAGAACGGAAGAGGGAGCTCGGGAGGGACAACCGAACCATTGAAGATCCACCGAGTGTTCGTCTGGAATCCGATTCCTCTTCAGACTATCTCATTAGAACCGCAAGGGTAAGCCCTCTCTTCTCCTAGCGTGTTTCTTACCAATTCTTCTCCTAACAGGAGTTATTTGAGGTTAATAGAGTTTTGTTCTTCATCATATCTACGCCGTTCTTGGGCGTTTCTGGAGTCAACTTTCGGGTATACCGCTTGTTGGCGTATAAGGTAGGTGGCTTGGTGTTTGTTTTTTCAACTGCCGTGTGTTTTGTGCGTTTTTGTGCCACGAACCCATGTTGGGGTGTCGTGTGGCTGAGTTCGTTGCTATATTAAACACCAATAATTGATTAGTTATTTAATTATGTTATTAAAATGCTGGTTGGGATCGTCTCTTGGATCCGTAACCACCCTGGGGGTGTGTTCCACTGCTTAGCCGTTTGGCCAGGATACCCAAGGATATGCCTTTTAAGTAGTAATCGTAGAATTGCTTCGAGAGGAATTGCTTTCTTACTTCATTTTTACATGTTCGTCATGGCCTGGTTGCCTGTTAGCCTGAGGGAAGTGTTGTGATTAGCCTGTGGGCTTTGTACTACCTAGCCTGTGGGAAACTTCTTCCGTGCCTGTGGGAAGATGATTCAGTGCCTGTGGGCAACACTATTTATGCCTGTGGGTAATATCCATGTGCCTGTGAGAAAATTCTTATGTTGGGTTCTCTTTAACCGAGGGTGGGAGTTTATGTGTCTGTGGAAATTTGGCTTTTTACTTAGAATATTCACTGTGGTGGTATCTTAAATTAAATGATTAAAAAGAATATTAAAATGGAAATATAACTGGTTAAGTTAGTTAGTTTTTGGTACTGCTTACTTTATTGCATTTTATTATTGCACACCATTGTTTCATGCTTACACGTAGTTGGGCATGAGCCTTTGGTGTGTGCCTACTGAGATATATTTATCACACCCTATTTGGGTCATGCTTTTCAGCCCAAACAGATTACATTTCTGCAGGTGTGGATAGGGGAAAGAGTCCCTATACAGGTACATGACTGTTGCTGAGGAGTAGAAGGGCATGGGACCGAGCCTATGCTCATGATGCCGCTGCCAGCTGTTTTGCTGTACTCTGCTTTTGGTTGAAATATATTGATGTATAACATGTTCTGGCTGTTTTCTTAGAACTTGAGACATGTAGCATCATTATTTATATACTACTGGTTATATCCACTGCTGTTGATTATTTCAGTTTTGTATGGTTTACTGCTTCCGCTGTTTGATGTATGTTTTATATTGTATTCTGCTGTGCTACACTTTGACAAATGAGGGAATAGTTTCCCCACTATCAGAACTAGGCCCTCGCTGCTTGTCGGCAGCCTCTGGCATTTGGGGAAATTTTCTTGAGGTCACGTGCAGAAACGGATTCGGGGCTCCCGTTGCACGGCACCCATGTCCGGGATGTTACAAAGTGGTATCAGAGGGGGTTATTTTCTTTTGACTTACTATTTGGAGCCGTAGTCAGGGATAGGATGAACGGTAGTTGGTAATAAGCTGTGCCCGGACGTAGCTAAGCCATATAGAGGGAAAATCCAGTCTACTTCATATTTTTCAATTCTTCTGATTTTTCAAATTTTACAGTTGATTTGATTTCACAGTAGGGTGATGCACTTGGATTGTGCTATTTCCATTTTATCTGTGGATTCTATTTAGTTTCAACCCGATGAAATGAGGGTATGCCATCTCATGCATCATTTAGGCACATGCTAGAAATCACATGCCATGCATAGTTCCATGCCATGTAGCTGCATTAGAAATTGAATGTTGTTGTGATAGTTGTTGTCGTAGATAAGCATGTTGTTGTGATAGCTGCTTGATAAATACCTTCTGCGTGATAGGGTAATTTTATTTGAGCCTGTTTATAGAATGGACGAAAAACTTTGGTTTTTGGAAATTATGGGCCCCCATTGACCGGAATTTGGTGGATCATTGACTGATTATTTTGTTATAACATAGATAAGATGTCAAACTTTGATTCGTGGGGAGTATGGGCCCTCACGGGTCATAATTTGACACTTAGGTGTTGGTTTTCAGAATTTCTGGGTTCCGGGGAAGTTTCTGAGGCATACTGTCTGGAAACCTAGTATTCACGCTGTGTAGTACCTTATACACATCGTGTATGGCCTTCTGTTTAGGAATAAAAATGAACTTTTTAAGTACATGCCGTGTACTCTGAGTACACGCCATGTAGTCTCTTACCGTATCACAAACCATGTGGACGGGGACACAGGGTAGGGAAGGCTAGGGTAAAACACGCTGTGTACACGATGTACACGCCATGTAGTGTTGACCCGGAGTCTGGCCGTGTAACTAACAACACGGGTCAATGAACTCCTTTACAGAACACACCGTGTCAATAATGAACACCCTGTGTAGTGTGACCCGAGGACTCGGCCGTGTAACTAACAACACGGTCCGGTGTCACCATTCCTAGAACACGCCGTGTACCTTTAGGGCACGCCGTGTAGTCTTTTCTGAGGACAGACCGTGTGGACTTAGCCGTGTGGCTAGGGAAATGGGGTGGTGTACATGCTATGTGCGGGTGTAACACGCCGTGTAGTTTCAAGCCGAGTAGTCGGCCGTGTCACAAACGACACGGGCAGTTGAAAAAAAACACCATACACGCCGTGCAGTTTTTGTTCAACGGGAGTCGTGTGGCTTAGCCATGTTGAGGGACCCGGGAAGGGAAAGGGAAGTCAAGTTCACGCCGTGTAGTCAGTATACACGCCATGTAGTCTTGTTTTGCAAATTTTCAAATGCCTTCTTCCTCTTTTTCCTTTTGTGGTCTCTTTGTTTCAGCCTTAATAATCTTGAATCTAAGGAGTTCTTTTGACCTTTTAGTGTCATACTGCCTAGACGAACACGTGTTTTTTTCTAAGAGAGTGGCA
This sequence comes from Viscum album, assembly GCA_963277665.1. Classification (NCBI taxonomy): domain Eukaryota; kingdom Viridiplantae; phylum Streptophyta; class Magnoliopsida; order Santalales; family Viscaceae; genus Viscum; species Viscum album. The sequence goes on from OY728138.1 coordinate 1,835,203,587, forward strand.
ACGACTATACTCTGGAGATGGTGGGCAATGGGATACCAGTTGATCCTCCAGCAGAGCCAGATGCGGCACCCGCTGCTATAACGGACACAGGCGCGGAGACGCAGTTCCGTGCTGGCTTTATGTGGTTCATGCAAACCTTTCATAGAGAACCGCATGCTACCACATCGCTGGCCAAGCTAACACGTATCTTCTAGCAGCAGCATCCGCCTACGTTTTCAGGGGATGGTGGACCATAGGCTGCAGAGTCTTGACTGGGATCGATGCAGACTATTTTCGAGCATCTGGAGACACCTCCAGGGCAGAGGGTCAAGCTCATGACATATATGCTGCGTGATTCTGCCAAGAGGTGGTGGGGTGTTACCACCCAGTTAGAGCATCACAGAGACATGGCGTGGGAAGATTTTCAGGCCATCTTCTATGGAATTTTCTTCCCAGAGATGCTGAGAGCATATAGAGCTCAAGAGTTCGTGAATCTGTAGCATGGCGCTATGTCAGTGATGGAATATTCTGCTCGTTTCACCAAGCTTCAGTGCTTTGCACCCGTACTGGTGGGTGATGAGACGTTGAGAACCATACATTTTGAGGATGGTCTTCGGTATGACATCTGAGCGCTGGTGAATGTTTTCAAGTTGCCTACTGTACATGATATTGTGAACCAGGAGCTGATCACAGAGAGGAACCTTTGAGAATCTAGTGGTGTGGGCTAGGGCGGTTCAGCACCAGTTATTGGTACTATTTCTGCGGGCAAGAGGAAGAGACAGATGGACTTCTCTTATTGTGGCAGTACCAGTCAGAAGAATGCTTCAGGTGGCCAGGTTCTGTGCTACCAGTGTGGAAGAGAGGGGAATAAGAGACTGCAGTGTCCACGATACCCAGTGGAGTGCCTAGCTTGTAGCAGGATGGGTCATCTGCAGTGCTTTTGCAGGGAGTTTCCAGCAGTGGCTAGTGAGAGGGGTTCTGTGCAGACTCCGCATGCGGGAGCAGGTTCAGTGGCTTCTTACCAGTCAGGGAACTGGAATATGTCAGGGCGTACATGCAGAGATGGTGGTCATGGCCGTGGTATCCATACACCAGGATCTCAGAGGCAGCAGGGTGGGATAGCTCAGGGTAGTTAGGCTGTGTCACAGGGCTGTGACACTGGGCAAGCTTATGCAGTGCAACAGACCCAGCAGGAGTAGGATCCCGGACCTTCTACAGTTAGAGGTACTATTTTAGTAGCTTCTTTCTTATATTCAGTACTTTTTGATATGGGTGCTACGCATATCTTTATATTTGTGCCCGGTGTGGAGAGCCTTGGGATCTGTGTTTCTACTTCTACTGATTTCATGACGCTAGACACTTCATTGGGGACTAGAATGGATGGTGTGCGTTAGTGCAAGGAGTTCCCCCTTAAGGTTGGTGGGTGTCACTTTCTTTGGGACCTCTATATCTTAGAGATGACAACTTATGAAATCATTCTTGGGATGGACTGGTTGGTTTTCTATTGAGCCTTTGTAGACTGCTATCATCATAGGGTGAGTTTCACGTCACCTGAGGGCAAAGAGTTTCTATACAAGGGCGAATGGGATGTTTAGGTGAGTCGAGTTGGACCAGAGCATCGTGGGCGAGGTGGAGTCACAGCCCAGATTGCGAGTTTATATCTGGATGATCAGGGGACTTTCCAGACGGATTTCCCTCCAGTTGTTGATCATTTCAGGGATTTCTTCTCGTACGAATTTTCAGGTCTACCTCCAGAGCGTGAGGTGGATTTCTCTGTCGATCTTGTGACAGGAGTAGCACATGTGTTTATTCCTCCTTATAGGATGGCTACACCAGAGTTGCAGGAGCTCAAGAGGCAGTTAGAGGAGTTACAGTCAAAGGTTTTTATCTGAACTAATACTTCTCCTTGGGGTTCTTCGGTCCTTTTTGTGAAAAAGGCAGATGATACCCTCATACATTGTGTGGATTATTGGAAGCTGAACCAGTTGATGGTTAAGAACCGATATCCCTTACCGAGTATTGATGATCTTTTTTATCAGCTTCATGGAGAACGAGTGTTCTTGAAGATTGACTTGAGATCCGGATATCACCAACTGCGCGTGAGACCATTGTATATACCGCTTTCGGCTTTTCGGAGCTGATATGGTCTGTACGAGTATTTGGTTATGCCGTCCAGACTCACGAACGCACCAGCAATTTTCATGGCTCTGATGAATAGTGTGTTCCATCCGTATCTTGATTCTTTTGTGGTAGTATTCATGGAAAAAATCTTGGTGTACTCTCACACTCAACACCACCATTCCACCCATCTTGAGATCGTACTAAGCACACTGAGAGAGAATCAGCTATATGCTAAGCTCTCAAAGTGCCACTTTTGGATGGACCAAATTCACTTCCTGGGACATATCATCTCTGAGGGAAAATTTTCAGTAGACCCAGATAAGGTGAGAGCAGTAGTTTCCTAGGAGCAGCCTAAGAACGTGTTTGAGATACAGAGTTTCTTGGAGATGGATGGTTACTAAAGACATTTCATACATGACTTCTCCCGCTTAGTAGCACCATTGACGGGTCTGACTAAGAAGGGTGTGAAGTTCTTCTGGTCATAAGCTTGCAATAGATATTTTTAGGACCTGAAGGGAAGGTTGACATCAGCACCAATCCTGATACTCCTAGAGCAGTGGAAGATCTATACAGTTTATTGTGATGCATCAGGTATTGGGCTGGGAGCAGTGTTGATGCAGGGCGACCGAGTTTTTGCGTACGGGTCTCGGTAGTTGAGGCCACATGAGAGGAATTAGCCGACACATGATCTCGAGTTGGCTGCAGTTGTGCATTAGTTGCGCTGTTGGAGACATTGTCTTTTTGGAGAACGTTTTTTGGTTTTCACCGACCATAAAAGCCTCAAGTATATCTTTACTCAGCGTGACCTGAATCTGAGGCTAAGGAGGTGGGTCGAGTACCTACAGTCCTTGGATTTTGAGCTTGCCTATACACCCGGTAAGGGTAATGCAGTAGCTGATGCACTAAGCAGGAAGACTCAGATACAGGCTGTGCAAGAGGCTAGTGGTGAGTGGCAGCTTGTGGCTTTATTCTCCTAGATGCATTTGGAGGTGCATGATAGTTAGGGACAGACTTATCTTTCATCTTTAGCTGTGACTTCAACCCTCCTGGATAGAGTGAGGATGATACAACTATTAGATTCAAAAGGCCTAGTTCTACGAGAGTCAGTGGAAAGTGGGGACCCTTATCCTGGGTGGACAATATGTGATTATGAGGTGTTGCGTTTCCATGGATGAGTATGGGTTCCAGGGGATATACGCGAGGAGCTGATGCGAGAGTTTCATGCTTCAGATTGGGAAGTTCATCCCGGGGTTACCAAGATGTACCGAGACATGAGACATCATTACTGGTGGCTAGGTATGAAGAGAGAGATAGCTGGTTTTGTTACGAGGTGTTCCACCTGTCAGTAGGTGAAGGCAGAGCATCAGAGACCAGCCAGGCTGTTACAACAGTTACCCATTCCAGAGTAGAAGTGGGATGATGTCGCGATGGATTTCGTGAATGGATTGCCGAGGTCACCTCGTGGCAATGACGTCATGTGGGTTGTTGTGGAAAGACTCACGAAGGTAGCTCACTTTTTTCCGATCAAGGAGACCTTTAGTGTTGACGAGATTGGAAGGTTGTATATCTGAGAGATAGTACGTCTTCATGGGGTCCCTCATTATATCATTTCAGATAGGTACGCCCGCTTTATGTCTCGTTTCTAGCAGAGTTTTCAGAGGGCACTGGGTACACAGGTGCTTCTGAGCACAGCTTAACACCCTCAGACCGATGGCCAGTCGGAGCATACGATACAGGTGTTAGAGGACATGTTGCGTGCATACATCCTAGACTTTGGGTGCTCTTGGGAGAATCATATACCCTTATTCGAGTTTTCCTATAACAATAGTTTCCATGCGACTATTGATATGGAACCATAAGAGGCTTTATATGGTAGGCTATGACGATCACCCTTGTGCTGGTTAGAGGCAGGTGAGGCAGCTTTACTGGGGCCACAGCTTATGCAGGAGACATCTGAGTAGGTTCAGTTGATTCAGAAGTGGATGGAGACCGCACAGTCTCGACAGAAATCTTATACTGACCGACACAGACGGCCTTTGGAGTTTATGGTCAAGGATCAGGTTTTTCTATGTGTTTCGCCGAGGCTGGGACACAAGCGGATCAGGATACAGGGTAAACATTCACCACGGTATGTGGGGCCATTTGAGATTCTGGAGAGAGTCGGGCTGGTTTCTTATCAGTTGCGGTTACTGCAGCGGTACCGAGCCATGCATGACCTCTTCCACATATCTCAGTTATGTCACTATAATTCAGACCCATCTCACACCTTTCAGCCCGAGGAGGTTGAGTTGGAGGTATATGCATCCTTTGAGGAGCATCTGATCCGTATCATTGACATGAGCACGAAGGTTCTCCGGGGCCAGTTAGTTCCTCTCGTACGGGTGCTATGGTAGCATGGCTGAGTGCAGGATGAGAACTGGGAGCGGGAGGCCGACGTACGTGCTTAGTGGCTGGAGTTTTTCACGTCTATATCTTCTCTACCATTGGAAGGACAATTCGGGGAATAATTGTTATAAGGGGGGAAGTTTGTAAGAACCCAGTTCTTATCTATGATGTACATGATTCTTCTTTTCTCTTTTCCTTAAGTGTTTTTAAGAAAATATGGAAAATGGGAAAAAATCCTAAATTTAGGAACTACACGCCGTGTACCTTAGGCTGTGTGGTGATGAGTACATGGGGCGTGTATCCATGGTGAAGAAAAAGGGTGTAGGAACTGACTACATGCCGTGTAGTGGTACTTTACACGCCGTGTAGTCAGTCGGCATGCCAAAACAGTAAGGCGGTAGAGCAGCCGCAAGCTGGGCGACAGTACACACCATGTACTTGGAAGTACATGTCATGTACTCATGTCGATGAGTGAACAGTATGGCGGTGCCGCCAGAGGAACAGTTAAATGAAGGGAGTACACGCCGTGTACTTGGCAGTACACGCCATGTACTTTTTTTTTGCTTAAATCGGGCAGTAGCCTTCCATATTCACAAGGAAGGCTTAGAACAGAAGAGGGAGCTCAGGAGGGATGACCGAACCTTTGAAGATCCGCCGCGTGTTCGTCTGGAATCCGATTCCACTTCAGAAGATCTCTTTGGAACCGCACAGGTAATCCCTCTCTTCTTCTAGCATGTTTCTTACCAATTCTTCCCCTAACGAGAGTTATTTGAGGTTAATAAAGTTTTGTTATTCGTCAGATCAACGTCGTTCTTGGGATTTTATGGAGTCGACGTTCGGGTATACCGCTCTTTGGCGTATAAGGTAGGTGTCTTGGTGTTTGTTTTTCCAACTTTCGTGTGTTTTGTGTGTTTTTGTGCCACGAACCCATGTTGTGGTGTCGTGTGGCTGAGGTCATTGCTATATTAAACACCTAGAATTGATTAGGTATTTAATTATATTATTAAAATTATGGTTGGGATCGTTTCTTGGATCCGGAACCACCCGGGGGTGTGTTCCACTATTTTACCGTTTATCCAGGATACCCGAGGGTATTCCTTTTAAGTAGTAATCGTAGAATTTCCTCAAGATCAATTTCTTGTTTACTGCATTTTTACATGTTGGGCATGGTCTGATTACAAGTTAGCCTGAGGGTAGTGTTGTGATTAGCCTGTGGGCTTTGTACTACCTAGCCTGTGGGCAACTTCTTCCGTGCCTGTGGGCAGATGATTCTGTGCCTGTGGGCGACACTATTTACGCCTGTGGGAAATATCCGTGTGCCTATGGGAAAATTCCTATGTTGGTTTCTCTTTACCCAAGGGTGGCAGTTTACGTGTCTATGGACATTTGGCTGCTTACTTAGAATTTTCACTGTGGTGGTATCTTAAAATAAATGATTAAAAAGAATATTAAAATGGAAATATAAATGGATAAGTTAGTTACTTTTCGGTACTGCTTACTTTATTGCATTTTGCTATTGGACACCGTTGTTGCATGCTTACACGTAGTTGGGAATGGGCCTTTGGTGGGTGCCTACTGAGATATATTTCTCACACCCTGTTTGGGTCAGGCTTTTCGGCCCAAACAGATTATGTTTCTGCAGGTGAGGATAGGGGCAAGAGTCCCTATACAGGTACTTGACTGTTGCTGAGGAGTAGGAGGGCATGGGACCGATCCTTGGCTCGCGATGCCGCTGCCAGCTATTTTTCTTTGTTTTGTTGTACTTTGCTTTTGTTTGTATTGTATTGATGTATAACATGTTCTAGCTGTTTTCTTAGAACTTGAGACATGTAGCATCATTATTTATATATTGTTGGTTATATCCACTACTGTTGATTATTTCAGTTGTGTATGGTTTATTGCTTCTTTTTTTTGATGTATGTTTTATTCTGTATTCTGCTATGCTACACTTTGAAAAATAAGGGCATAGTTTCCCCACTATCAGAGCTGGGCCCTCACTGCTAGTCAGCAGCCTCTGGCATTTGAGGAAATGCGCTTGAGGTCACGTGGCCAACTGGATTCGGGGCACCCGTTGCATGGCACCCGGGTCCGGGACATTGCAGAATTATTTGATTTTATATTTTCTATATTATGTTGAAGTTTAGTTTTAAAATGATTTTGTTTTAGTCTTATACATTTCATTAAAAGTTTATGCTTATTTATGAATGTTTCCTCTATATTGTTATCCTTACTGAGCCTCTGAGATCACCCCTTTCTTTGTTTTATTTTTCCTAGGATGTGAATAAGTATTTAATGGTTGACCTACAGGGATAGGCTAAGGATATAAGGGTGTTCCAAGGGGAAAACATGTTTTTGATGTTTTTATTTCATGATGTGATGTAAAACTTATGAATGTATCTTGTATTTCCCAAGCTACTAAATTAATCGGTCTTTTGGGACATGATTCCTTGTATCATGTCAATGTTATGTTATAATGCACCAACTCATGGTTGTTGAGTCAATAAGGTTTCCTTATGACTTTTCCATTCCTTCATATTTGGGGATATTGTTGAGTCAATAAGGTTTCCTTATGACTTTACCATTTCTTCATTTTTTTAAAATCACAAACACCACATCTTAAGGCAAATTTCTTTTTAACCTATGTTTCACTTTCATAAAGAAAATTTCCTTCCCCAAAGAAATTTATCATCACCATGTTTTTCATTGATAATTTTGTCTAATTTTAGAATTCTATTTCGTATCCAAAACCTCAGAATCATATATATACATAGATATAAAGCATTCTTTTTTCATGATTCAAATTCAGGTTCCGAACTCTCTGTATTCAGACTCAAAACTCTTCTGAGTTCTGACTCCGAGTTCTCTGAATTCAGAATCTGAACCCTTCTGAGTTCTGACTCTGAGTTCTCTGAATTTAGACACTGAACTTTTATGAGTTCAGGTTTCAAATTCTTATCAATTCAGACTTCGAATTTCCTTAAAAATTTAGACTCCGAATTCTATATAATTCGAACTCAGAATTATTTTGATAACCAAAATCCTAATATCCATGTATTAGACTCCGAATAGTTTTTGGGTAGACTCCGAACTTTCATTTTTTCTTACGCTCCAAAAAATGAATTTGTTCAAGAAATCATATTTTTTCTTACAGATGTTTTGGTTATAAAATGATGTCATGCATTCAGTTACTAACTACCCATTGTTTGAGTAACATGTGTACAAGTCCCTCTAAAATTCAATGAAAAATATGACCGTTGGAGGAGGGTGTCGACCGTTGAGAATGTTTCTATAAATAGGAGCTCATTTGAAAGAGCTCAGAACCGTTCTATGACTCTAGAGATTACATGCTGTTAAAGTGATTTCTAGAGAGAGACTCTCATGCTTAGTACATACTGAACTTCTTGTTTAGAATTAATTCATGTGACTCTGAATGTTGCTAAGTACATTCGAGGTGTTCCGGGGATAAGAATATAGAGGTTCCGAATACCTTAAAGGTCGAGTACTTATTTGCAGTGGAAGACAGAGGTGCCGACTACCGTGAAGTTGAGGGCTTGTGGGGATAGCAAGACAGACCCTGATCTTTGTATCGAGGGCTTACCCTGTCATGGGTAAGATAGACTTTCTTGAAAGTATAAATCAAGGGACCTTTATCCAAGGTTGTTGGATACCCTTATCTTTGGGTAAAAATATTTACTACTTGTTACTTGTTTGTTTCAAGTTTTTCACTGCATTTTTTTTGTTAAGAAAAGTATAACTATATTATACTTCCTTACATTTGTACACTATGATATAGTGAAATTCTATATGCTTTAAGGTAGAATATTTATCTTTATATACTTTTGATAAGTTTCATTTCCAGATTCACTTTTCCAGAATTACATTCTCGAAATCATATTTCCGAAATCAAGCAAGTTTGTAGAACTTAGAGGTTTTGTGAATTTACCTTGTTTAACCGTGTTAAACAATAGAAAGGTTTTTAACCAACTTTAAAAGTTCCCAAATAATTTTTAAAGTATACAATTCACCCTCTCTTATATATTGAGCATCATTATTATGATACTACTATTTGTATTGTCTATCATTTCGATCCTACAATTGGTATCCAAGCGGGTATCTGAAATACTTATATTCACATATAAGTTTTCCTTGCTCAATTTTTTCATTGTTATATATTTTCTTTGCTGAGGAATATTTTCCTTGTTTACAAACTTTTATTACAAACAAGTTTGTGTGGAAAGATTTTCTTTAAGATGGCAGGAATCAATTTTGGTTCCATAGACAACCTAAATCCAACTAGACCACCTATTTTTGATGGGAATGATTACGAATATTGGATAGATCACATGAATACATTAATTATCAATACTGGAGTAGAGAATTTTTTCATGCTTACTAGAGGATATAAAATCCCTGACAAGGAAGTTAGTACTTTCACCAATCAAGAAAAGCATGAATATCAACTAAATTATAAGGTATGCAATAAATTTCTTTCTTCCAGGACTAGAAATATATATAGCCAAATTTCATCTTGTGAAGCAGAAAATTGTATATGGAAGAAGCTTGAAGTTTCTCACTTTGGAACTTCCAAAGTTATTGAAACTGGAAGATCCATGCTCAGAGCTAAATATCATGTGTTTTTTTCTTATAGATAACCCATATGTAAGGTTAAACAATGATTCATGACTATTGTTAATAGTTTACAATATATGGGTGAGAAAGGATTAGATGATTAAGCTCTTGTGGAAAAGATCATAGACATCATGCCCAATAAGTGGGAATCCAAGAGAACTGCTATTGATGAGAATAGAAAGGTTACTCAGATTTATCTTGATAAACTTTTTGGAACTCTTCTTCAACATGAGACTAGAATGAAGAGATATGCTGACAACATTAAGAAGAGGAATGGGAATAGCATTGTTGCTTTTACTAAAACTTCAAATCATATGAAAGCCCAGACTCCTGAGAGAGTTACTATATATAAGTCTAAGAATATTATTATTCAATCTGAATCTAGTGGAAGTAATATTTAGAAAATGAGTTAGCAAATCTTTCTCGAAGGATGAAAAAGATTGTTGGCTAGAAGAAGTTTCAATCCAGATACAAGAAGAAAGAAAGAAAAAATAAGAAAGATTTAGAAGTCACATGTTATGAATGAAAGAGATCTGTACATATAAGACCTGATTGTCCTGTGCTTAAAAGAAAGGAAATAAAGGAAAATAATTCTAAGAGAAACAGAAATAAGTACTACAAAGCTAAATCTAAGAAAGTTCTGAAAGCTAAGGACACCTAGAGTGCCAGTGGTAGAGACTCTTCAGATGAATCATCAGATTACAAATATTCTGGACAGAATAATCTTGGTCTAATAGCCAAAATACCTATTGAAAATCATTGCTTAAAGGATAAGGTACAAAATGATTAATCTATGACCAATGTATCTTTAAATTATAATTTTAGTGATAGTAAATATTATGAATCATCAGATGAAGAATCTTCTTCTGATGAGGATAATACTTTACCTACATATGAAAAAGTTTCTAGGTTTTCTATGCTCCTTGAGAATGAGAATTCAAAACTCAACAAAAAGCTTGATAAGCCAAATTCTAGGATTTATATACTTACTAAGGAAATATCAAATCTTTCTAAAGATCTTGATAATAAATTTTTTTATTTTGAAATTATTTCAAAAAACCTCGAGGAAGTAAATTCTGAGAAGGATAAACATTCTAAGGATCTAGAAAAAGTAATTTCTAAGAACAATGTTTTCGAGTCTAACTCTAGTTCTAAAGCTAATGTTTTGGAAGATAAGAACTTAGTTATTAGAATAAAGTCCGAAATATTTTCCTTGAGTAAGTGTTTGTCAAACTTTACCTTAGATAAGAAAAATTTTGATAAATTGTATTCTCAAATATAACCTCTAAGGAATAATTCTGGTTTTGGTTATACTAGTTCTAAACCGATTTTTAGTAATAATTATTTTGTCCCTCAAAGTGTTCCATTCTGTACTAAATTTCAGTGTGGTGGGAATTGGGCAAAAAATTGTTCCCTAAACAGAACTCAATATTTAGGTTTTCATAAAGCCTATTTTTCTAAGAAAATATGTGTACCTAAAAATTTTCTTTCTAAAATTTCCAGATCCAAGAAAATTTGGGTTTCAAAAGTCTAACATTCTTAATTTCAAGAAAATAAAGAAAGTACCAACATAAATAAATGTTACATGGATAGTGGATATTCTCGGCACATGAATGGTAATAAAAACTACTTTGAAATGATTATCAAGACGAAAGGAGGAAAAACACTTTCGGAGATAATGCTAAGGGAGAAATTATTGGTATAGGTAACATCATTCTTCTTGAAAAAACATTGATTTAAAATGTTTTATTTGTCAAGGGTCTCAAGAACAACTTCATTATCATAAGTCAGTTATGTGATGAAGGTTAGATTGTGAATTTTTGGAATGGAAAGTGCTTAGTACATAATTCCAAGGAAGAATTTATTCTTTTTTTCAATAGGCAAGAGAATGTTTACACAATAAACTTCGAAGACGTTAGGAGCCAAGACCTACCTTGCCTTATTGCAATAGAAGATCATTATTGGTTGTGGCATAGATGTTTAGGACACTGTAACCTTAGGAACCTATGCAAACTCTCTAAGAAAAGACTAGTTAAGGATCTACCAGAGCATAGGTTTGATTCTTGAAATGTTTGTGATCCTTTTCAATATGGAAAGAAACATAAATGAAGTTTTAAACAAGTTGGTGAAGTCTCAACCACTGATGAATTATAGTTAGTGCATATGGATATTTTTGGACCAACACAAACTAGAAGCATTGGAGGAAAATATTATGTATTTGTCTTAGTTGATGATTACACTAGATTTACATGAGTCTATTTTCTAGAAAAGAAATCTGAAGATTTTTCTTATTTCAAAACTTTTAGAGCCCAAGTTAAAAATGAGAAAAACCTTCCTTTGATAACTATTCATAGTGATCATGGAGGATAATTTCAAAATTATGATTTTGAATATTTTTGTAGTGGAAAAGGAATTACTCATAACTTCTCAGCACCTAAAACACCTCAACAAAATGGTGTTGATGAAAGAAGAAATAGAATTATTCAAAAGATAACAAGAACCATATTGAGTGAATATTCTATAGCCAAACATTTTTGGGCTGAAGCTATAAGTACTGCTTGATATACTATAACTCGTGTTTTGATTAGACATTTTCTTAATAAAACTCCTTATGAGTTATGGAATGGTAGAAAACCTAGACTTTTCTACTTCTGGGTTTTTGGTTGCAAGGTATTTATTCTGAATACTAAAGATAATATTCACAAATTCACACTAAAATATGATGAAGGAATTTTCTTAGGTTACTCCACAACTTCTAAGGCTTATAGAGTTTTCAGTAAAAACACTCGTGCTATTGAAGAAACAGTACATGTCAAATTTGATGAAACTGATCCCTTTGTTTTTAAACAACCCCAACTTACATCTTCGGATGTGTTTTCAAAAACTGATTATCAACCTTTTTTAGAAGATCGTTCTGATATTGAAACTTTCCAAGAAGAAGTTTCTGAAACATTTACCCCAGAAGATTTCCTACCCTATGTTGATGAACAAGTTTTACAAAACCCATATAAGTTGTTTCTTAATAATCATCCCAGTGATAGTATCATTGTTTATGTAAATCAACCTATAAGGACTATAAGTTCCTTAAGAAATTAAATAGAACATCTAGCATTCCTTTCCCAATTAGAACCAAAAAGCATTGATAAAGCATTAGGTGATGATGATTGGATAAAATCTATGCAAGATGAACTAAATGAATTCGAAAGGAATAAAGTCTGGACTTTGGTTAAAAGACCTAAGGAAACTTCTGTTATTGGAGTAAAATGGGTCTTCATAAATAAATGTGATGAAAATGGAATCATAGTAAGAAATAAAGCTATATTTGTTGCTAAAGGATAAAATCAAAAAGAAGGAATAGACTATGAATAAACCTATGCTTCAGTAGCTAAACTTGAATATATTCGTATTCTACTTGCCTTTCTAGCATTCTTCAACTTCAAAATTTTTCAAATGGATGTGAAATGTGATTTCCTTAATGTTTTTGTACAAGAGAATGTTTTTGTTGAAAAACCTCCTGGTTTTGAATATACAAAACATCCTGAACATGTTTATAAACTTACCAAATTTTTTATCAACTTAAACAAGCCCCTCGAGCTTGGTATAATAGGTTTATAGGATTTTTGATTCAAAATAACTATAGGGAAATGCAGATCCAACTATTTTTATAAATAAAGATAAGAAAAATGTTTTGATTGTTCAAATTTATGTTGATGACATTATATTTGGTTCAACTCAGAAATATTTAACAAATTATTTTATGGATATAATTAAATCTGAGTTTGAAATGAGTATGATGGGTGAGTTAACATTTTTCATTGGTTTTCAAATTTCCCAAAAACCAGAAGGAATCTATATATACCAATATAAATATATTAAATATTTTCTTAAAAAGTATGGATATGACAACATTAAGAGTATTAGTACTTCCATTGTTACCTCAAACACACTAGATCTTGATGAAAGTGGGAAACCAGTAGATCAAACACCTTTTAGAGTTATAATAGGAAGTTTACTTTACTTGACAGCTAGTCATCTAGACTTAATGCTTCCAGTATGCTTATGTGCAAGATATCAATCCAATCCTAAGCAATCTCATTTAAAGGCAGTGAAAATAATTTTTCACTACTTATTGGGAACCGTGGATTTAGGACTCTTTTATACTTCTGGAAATGTTTTTGTTCTAAAAAGTTTTTCAGATGATGAATTTGGTGGATGTAGAATGGATAGAAAGAGTATATCCGGAACATGTCATTTCTTAGGAGATTCATTAGTTTCTTGGTCATGCATGAAGCAACATTCAGTATCACTTTCCACTACTGAAGCCAAATATGTAGCAGCTGGAAGTTGCTGTGCTCAAGTGTTGTGGATACAACACACACTCATAGACTATGGTATGAGTTTTACCAAAACACAAATTATGTGTGATAATACTAGTGCCATTTCCCTTAGTAAAAACCCTGCACATCACTCTCATGCCAAACACATAGATATTAGGCATCAATTTCTTAGGGATCACACACAAAAAGGGGATATCATTATTCAATTTATCAGAACACAAGATCAACTTGCTAATATTTTTGCAAAATATTTACCCTCTGATAGATTTGAATACATTAACCAGAAGTTAGGAATGATAACTATAAGGTAATCTTCCTTGTTAACTTTCTATTGAAACCAATCTCCTTACAGTAATAAAATCCTTTTCATAGGGGGGTAAATTTGTTTGTTAGTTAGATCAAAATATTTTTTAATGGAAATTCTCGTAGTCAGACTTTTCAAATCTTTCGTAATGGAAATCTTGGTAGTCTGACTTTTCAAATCTTTCGTAATGGAAATTTTCGTAGTCAGATTTTTCAAATCTTTTGTAATGAAAATTTTCGTAGTAATATTTTCTAAATTTTCCATAATGAAGTTTTATATATAGTTAGTCTAAAAAATTTTATAGTCTAAAATTTTTTGTAGTCTTTAAATTATTGTAATGAATATTTTCGTACTTAAAATTTTCGTAATGGAGATTTTCGTTTTCAATTTTTTTCCATAATCAAAAATTTTTAGAATCTAAAGTTCTTCAAGAAATTTTTTTCCTCACTATGAATAATATTCCCTGAAATATGAAAGGTATGTTTCATTTCCTATGTTTTCGTAATCATCCTTTACTTGATGGTAGTTTCTTTTGTTTTTAGATTTTTCAGATTCTCTTTTCCTTAAATCTGAATGTTTTTATTAAATAAACCTCAAAAGATCGGATCCAAGATATCCTTGCGGCCATCATATAAAACGTCAGATTTGGTCAGAAGGATTTTCATCCATTGGATTGAGTTTGGAAGATGAACCGTCACATCAAACGCCTATATAAAGGACCCCCCGATGGTTGTCCCACATCGAATATCAAGATCTCGTGTGCTGAAGTTATGCCCTTCTATATAATATCATTCTTGTTTTTCGAGGGTTTCTCAATTCCGAATGTCTGTAGATGAATCCTCTCAGAAAGATATTTCTATTGTCAATCTAATCTATGAGTGGAAGTTCTATAGAGAATGGTTGGTGTATCCAAGATTATTCGCTAAGTATGATTCGATCATCTTGAAGAACATTAAGCCGAATGGATGGGAGAGTGTTTGCATATCAAATCTAGGGGATCAAGATTTAGTATATTCGGACTTTCTAGTTGAATTTTATGAATCAGTCAGTTTCTTTAAGGAAGAAGGCGGAGAGAAGTTTTCGTTCAAGAGCTATGGAAAGACTTATGCTCTTTTATATACTAAGGTAACTAGTTTGGTTGGTATTCTATATGAAGGGGAAGATGAGTTCTATTCTCATAAGTTTTTGGATGTCAAAGGAAGTTTTTTAAGGATAAAGATATGGAATGTCTTGGAATCTCTGATGTAAAGACTCATAAGATCTCTCACTTGTCTAAAAATTATCAAATTCTCGAATTATGGGTTCAAGGATTCATAATTCTAAGAAAAGGTGACAAAGATACAATAAAGAAGAGTGACATGTATATCTTGTATTTCTTGTTAAATCTAAGTAAGATCAACTTGTTTAATCATATTATCATTACAATTGAGAATATTAAGAATGGAAACCTGAAGGCTCAAATAATCATGTATCCAGCCATTCTCTCCAAGTTAATTGTTTGGTTCTTAGAATCTTTTAAAATTCCTTGCAACTCGAAGACAAGGAATTGAAAAGTCATGTTAGTCAGTGATGATACCCTAAAGCGGATGAACATTCGTTTTTCTATAGAATATAGAGAATTTTATGACTTACCATAGGAAGAAGATGAAGCTATTCCAAAAAAACAAGAAGTCGCTACACCATCTAAAAAGGGAAGAAGGAAGAGGAAGTTGAAGGAAGTAGTAGTGGAAGGAAAAACTGTAGAGCCCAAGGAAATCCAATCCGCACCTCCAAAACCTAAGAAGAAAAAAATCATATCTGGATGCGGTAGTTTCTAAGTGGAGGGAAGATAATAAGAACAAGAAAGAAGGGGAGACCAAGTTTGGCCTAGACCCTACTGAAGAAAAATCTTTGAAGGAGAAGATAGCTGAGTATCTGGAAAGGGAAGAGAAAGAAAATAAATTAAAGAAGAAGATGAATGAATAAGAGATTGTTTAATCCCTTATAAGGGATACTGAGAAAGCTTCCAAAAATATTCTGGTGCTATAATCCTTCCTGGTAGAATATTTACCTGAAACTCCAGGGAAGAAATTTTTTACTCTAGAAAAAGTCAAAGAAGTAAAAGAAGTAGAAGAAGTTGAAGAATAAGTAGAAAGCAGTTGTGACACCATAGAGTTGATTAAGCAAGTAGAATATTTTCATGAGAAAGAAATCCCATCCGTGAAGCTCTCAATTTGAACTTCTGAAGCAAAATCTTCAAAGCTGGCTACACCTGGGAAAGATGATAAAGGAGAAGTTAACAAGAATAAAGAAGAAGTGAATAAGCTATCTGAAGAAAAAAGTTTTAATCATCATTTCATTCATCCTGAGGATGCTGAGGCAGGAGTTCAAAAAGAAGATATAGATGAAGATAAAATTGTTCAACTGTCTGAAAGTGAACATAAATCTCCAGATGAGGAAGCCATTTTGAAAACCGATAAGGGTAAACAAGTGGTTGGTGATACATCTACTAAATCTATTGTAAAGAAGATGGAAGCTGGTAGATCTTCAAAGAGGAAACTTGATGATCCAGATAAAGAGCCCCCACCTAGTAAAGTTTCAGATTCAGAATCATCATCACTTGGACATGATTTAGTTTTTCAGTCGTTGAAAAAGCTTGTTGGGACCATTCCGATTTTTCCATGCATTGACCCGAGATGTCAGATGCTTCAGCACACCTTGAACCAAAAATCAGATTCAGTATCTATGGTGATGGATAAGTGTGTAAATCTTGAGGCTAATTTCAAGAATTTTTTCATTAACTACGATGCCCACAAAAGGTCTTGTAAGAAAGTGGTTATCTGGTCAAATAAGATAGTTGAAGATTTGAGAGATCTTGATGAGTTCCAAGATAGTTTCAAGGAGGCATTTGACATTGAAGATGATAATATCAAGGATCTCACAAGCAGTTTTAAAGAAAATCTGACTATGGAATAGAATTCTCAGAGTCAAGAAGTGATGGATTTGAATGGGAAACTGTATTCGGTGGCTAAAATCTAGAAGATAGAAAGAGATCTTCAGATTTGAGATAGACAAAAATATTTTCAAGCAGGAAGAAGTCTTAAAGGCTCATGAAGAGGCTCTTAAGGCTCAGGATGATAGAATCAAAACATTAGAGAAGAAATGTGATGATTAGGATCAGATTCTTAAGCAAGCAAAGGAATACCACAAGGAGATTAAGAATCTCAAAACAATAGTGAAGAAGCTGATGCCCAAGGAAAAGGAAGGATAACTTTGTTTAAATCTGATCTATTGTTTTATTTTCCTTGTTGTACAAATTTCCCCTATCATAGTGATTTTTTTGTTACTTTTCTTTTGGATGTTTTGTACTAATATTTCAGGTACCGTATTTACCTTTACATTCCCTTTATTTCTTTTTGAAAATCAAATAGGGGGAGAAATGAAAAATAATTCTAAGTAAAGAGGAAATTTTCCTAAGTAAGGGGGAGTTTATCTAAGGGGGAGTACTTATCCAAGAATATTTCCATATGTAATTAAATGATAAGTCTTATTCCAGAAATCTTGAATACGATCCTTAGTGTTCCAAAGACTAAGGGGGAGTTAGTCGTATTCATCTTTTCCCATGTGTTAAGGGAGATAAGTTTTATTTTCTAATCCCTTATGTTCTTTTTCATAAGGGTGTTTGTGATTTCCAAAAAGGAGGAGATTGTTGAGTCAATAAGGTTTCCTTATGAATTTTCCATTCCATCATATTTGGGAAAATTATTGAGTCAATAATGTTTTCTTATGACTTTACCATTTCTACATGTTTTGAAAATCACAAACACTTTATCTTAAGGCCAATTTATTTTTATCCTATGTTTTACTTTCATAAGGAAAATTTCTTCCCCAAGGAAATTTATCATTACCATGTTTCTCATTGATCATTTTGTCTACGTATAAAATTCAGTTTCGTATCCAGAACTTCGGAATCATATATATACATAGATATAAAGCATTCTATTTTTAGGATACGAATTCAGGATCTGAACTCTCTGAATTCAGACTCCGAACTCTTCTGAGTTCTAACTCCGAGTTCTCTGAGTTCAGACTTCGAACCCTTATGAGCTCTAACTCTGAGTTCTCTGAATTTAGACACCAAAATTTTATAAGTTCAGGTTCTGAGTTTTCTGAATTCTTACTCCGAACTCTTATGAGTTCTGGTTTCAAATTCTTATGAATTCAGACTTCTAATTTCCTTAAAAATTTAGACTCTGAATTCTATAGAATTCTAACTCAGAATTCTATTGAATTCAAAATTTGAGTTCTTCTAATGAACAGAATCCTAATATCTGTGTATTAGACTCCGAATAGTTTTTACATAGACTCTGAACTTTCATTTTTGCTTACACTCTGAAAAATGAATTTGTTCAAGCAATCATATTTTTGCTTACACATGTTTTTGTTATAAAATGATGTCATGAATTCAGTTACTAACTAACCATTGTTTTAGTGACACGTGTACAGGTCCCTCTAAAATTCAAGGAAAAATATGACCATTGGAGGATGGTGCCGACCGTTGAGAATGTGCCTAAAAATAGGAGCTCATTTGAAAGAGCTCAGAACTGTTCTATGACTCTAGAGATTATGTGATGTTAAAGTGATTTCTACAGAGAGACTCTCATGATTAGTGTGCACTGAACTTATTTTTCAAAATTGCTTCGTGCGACTCCAAATGTTGCTGAGTACATTAGAGGGCTTCTGGGGATATGATACAGAGGTGCTGACTACCTTAAAGCTCGAGGAATTCCTTGTAGAGGAAGACAAAGGTGCCGACTACCTTGAAATTGAGGGCTTGCAGGGATAGCAAGATAGACTCTGATCTTCGTATTGAGGGATTACCCTAGTGTGGGTAATACATACATTCTTGAAAGTATAAATCAAGGGACCTTTATCCAAGTTTGTTGGATACCCTTCTATTTGGGTCAAAAGATTTACTACTTGTTACTTGTTTGTTTTAAGTTTTCCGCTTCATTTTGTTTATTAAGGAAAGTATAACTATCTGATACTTCCTTACATTTTTACACTATGATATAGTGAGATTCTATACGCTTTAATGTAGAATCTCTATCTTTATATACTTTTAATAAGTTTCATTTCCGGATTAACTTTTCCGGAATTACATTCTCGGACTCATATTTCTGGAATCAAGCAAGTTTGTAGAACTTATAGGTTTTGTGAATTTACCTTGTTTAACAGTGTTAAACAATAGAAAGGTTTTTAACCAACTTTAAAAGTTCTCAAAGAATTTTTAAAGTATACAATTCACCCCCTCTTGTACATTGAGCATCATTATTACTATACTACTATTTGTATCGTCTATCATTTCGATCCTAAATAGGTAATTGGGTCGGGGCATTACAGTCAACATGCAAGTGGGAGACATTTTCCTGGATACCTGTACACACATGCACTCACAAACCAAATTCACAAAGATGAAAGGTGAACAATAATTAATTGGAAACCAAAGTACAGTAGCAAGTAAAGAATTGAGTGGTAAAACCGGGCTAGTATACAAGCCCAACAAAAGAAGTGGAAACGAAAATGTACAATGGGAGCACCATTGGACATCTGTGGAAAATCCCACATGATCGCTAGAGTAGTGAAGCTACTGAAATATGAAGTAGTATGTCCAATCTACCTGGTCCTACTGGGTCCCGCCTAGTCCTAAGCCACGAAGTCCACTGTCATAACATCCATCATTCCTATCTCCCTAATCACCTCTATCAAAATGTCAAATGTCTTCACCAGACACAACAAGTGTGGATGAATCCCATGCAGGGGTGAGTGACTCAGTACTTAGTAGGGGACCTCATGACCCTCTATGGTCGCTCAGAAATCCACAAAGAAAAACACCAAGAAAAACCACGAGGTAAACCACAATGTAAACCACAAATCCAAAACCACAAATTAAACCACAAATCCAAAACCACGAAGTAAACCAAAAAAATTATGCATAGTCATCTCTACTCAGTAATATTACCATACATATAACAAGGTTATCTAGATATACTCATCTCATCTACAAAGAAACATAAGTCTCTGACCTCAAATCCATTACCAGGATTTCTAAATAAGTCTCAAAGCATAACTCAAGGATTAGGAGTTCATGCTCCATAACCTGGCCATCCCTGATGGAACCTGTATGAGAGATGTACCCCATCAGGTACAACTAATCCATTTCTAATGGAACATCTGAAACGACGTGCTCCTTTAGGAACTTTCTGCTAGAACTACCTCTAGTTCCTGATACTAGAGGTATCACTGTCACGGTCTTGCACCCGATGCTAGACCAAAAGAAACCAAGTGAAGAGGCCCACTCTTTGACACTGCGTTCAGTTGGGGGAGCACTACTCTAGTCTAACCCACAATATCTCAGTCACTCCCGTAATAAGTGGCCTACACCTCAGTCCATCGAGGGAGCACTAACTTTGACCTTGGTATAGATTACATAAAGTGGAGGGGCTCACTCCTCGCAATTGTGTCTTGTAGTAGAGGGTTCTCCAAATACCATGAAGGACCTACTCTCCGTTGCTACTTGGAGATGGGGGAGTACTAATCCATAAGCGAGGACCCACACCCTACCCAGTAGGGGAGTACAACTCTAGTAGTTTTTTCACCGTGGAGGACCCGTGCCCTAGTACGTCATGGGAGTACCGACCCCAGGCTAGAGAACGCGTTCCCCAACATGGCAGGGGAGTACCGACTCTACTGGAACAAGGTGTGAAGAGGACCTACACCCTAAATCGGCAGGGGAGTACAACTCAGTGATTAGAGGACCCATGCCCTGATAAAGCAGGGGAGTAACTGACTATGTCACGATATCTACTATGGGGGACCTGTACCCTAGTATGTCAGGGGAGTACCGGACCTAGGCTAGAGGACCCATAAATTGGAATGGTAGGGGATTAATAACTTTTTAATATCATTGTGTAAGGAGGACCCTCACCCTGGTTCGACAAGGGAGTACCTACTCTTAACATAGAGGACCCGCACCCCACCTGGTAGAGGAGTACCTAACTCTATGTGAGTTAAGTATGGAGGCCCCACACCCTATTCCAATAGAGGAGTGCCAACTCCAAAGATAGAAGAACCTATTCAGAGGAAACAAATCATGCACCCATGATGTGGGGATTCCCATCTCTACTGGAGTAGAGGAGTAAGAAATACGTGTGCCTTGAGTCGTTAAGGGAGTAGCCGTCAAAACTCTCACAATAAGAAACACCCTGGTTCTGATCCTTAGGCTATCATTCATACCTCAACTTCCACGAACATCCATAAGGAAGTGACCCGAAGGTCTACAATGTCATAAGGGTTCCAACATGATAGACAGTGCGTCAATTAGATGCCCGGTCTGTAAGTTATAGGCATTTTGGTACCGAGAGCCCGGTTGGATTGGTGTTCGATCTAACTCATAAATACTTCAACTTTCTCCAAAACTCAAGTAGAGTATCTAAAAAAACACCTCATCCCAAGAAATTCAGTGCTGTAGATGGTTCATACAACAGACGTCTGCTTTAGGAGATAAGCCCCTTTAAGTATAACTAGGTTGAAATGGGTCTAGGTTCGGTCCGACCTAGTCAGGAAAACCTGACCCAACCTGGGTCTGCGGGCTTGGCCCGCTGGGCCGGCCTGATCAGTCTGGCCCGCTAGGTGGTGTGGCCCACCTGGATTACCCTATCCCACTATTGCAGGCTATCCCCCTTCTCTCCAGACGCGACATAGCCACGTTTGGCACCTGCTCACGCGGCCAGGCCCACCGGTCGCGTCCCCCATGTGAACTCATATGGCAGGTTAACTTCTCCACGTGGTGCCATGCTGGGGCCGTGGTCCGTCACAGCCATGGCTTATGGTGCCCAAGCGCACCTTTGGGGCATGCCTCCTCCTCTGGCGGCCAGTCTGGCCGGCGACCCATCTATTCTTCATCGGGCATGCGACCGCCTCTACCGCATGTAGCCACCGGCACCGCTGTGTGCCGGCCGTAGCCTCACCGAGTCTCCAAATGCACTTCGGTGGCCCGTTTTTCACACTGTTTGTGCCTGAAACCTCCAAGAGATGCCCTCTTCACTGGGATAGATCTATATCCACCTCTCAATCAATTTCAAAGATCTGATCATAAGGAACAAACATGCAGAGGGGCTCGAGCCTTATACATGTTGGCCCACACCCTCCACGTCAGAGGATAAAAACTGGGGAGGTTTCTGGGAGTGTAGTTCAAACCAAAATAAATCAATCCCAACATTGAACCCCCAAAGATACCCTCCCACATGAATGAGAGGCTTTCGGATCAACCTGTTTGGGGGTTGATCCACATCTTTAATTTTGAAAGAACGAAGAATGGGAAAGATCTTTAAAGAAAACCAAACCCTACCTCTTACGACATCCAATGTTGTGGTGTTCGTCCTCGAGGGGGGTTAATATGTCAAAGTTGCTGCCCAGCTCCAATATTCAAAAGGCATCACAGGTGGTGAAGATCTACAATCATTTTTCCTTCTTCTTTAGGGTGGAAGTCCATCAAAGGTTCACCATATAATCCTCCAAATTTCTCATCGATATTTCCCCAGTGCATCGATCTATAAATAAGAGCACGTCACAACGTTCCCATTATGATGCAATGCTGTGTCGTTACGTTGTTTCATTTATGAATCAAAGTCGCTGTTATGTTCCATTAAAGCGTTATTATGCTATGAGTTTAATGAGCCATTGATGAGCCTCAATGATGCACATTGTTGCTGCCAAGTTGCTACCCCACAACATTGTTGTCTGCCACTCAAAAGTGAGAAAGAAAATAAAATAATTCTATTAAATTATTTTATTATTTTTCTCAAAAATTCTGAAAAATAACTTTTTTGCTCGGCCCATGCTGAATGAAGTTAAGTCATTTATTAGTGAATCACGATGTTCTGAATTCAACGGTGCCATCATATTTTCGATCTGAGCGACGGTTCAAAAGATGGAAAATCTGGCTTGCACGTTTACTGAACGTACCTTAAAAAAAGTTCACAATTACATTCTGAGCTCTCTGGACCATAGAATCACATGCCTTCGAATTTCATGGTCTTAGAATAATTCCATATAAAAAAAGTTACATGGAAATTCCAAGACTTTACATCAAAATTATTTTATTATTTTTCTTAAAAAGTCTGAAAAATAACTTTTCCACTCGTCCTTTGCCAGCCGAAGTTAAGTCATTTCTAGGATAATCCCGATGTTCTGAATTGAATGGTGCCCTCAGATTTTCAATCCAAGCAACAATTCAAAAGGTAGAAAATTAGGCTCAAACCTTTATAGAACGTACCTTAAAAAAACATCAAAATTCCATTTCAGGATCTCTAGACCTCAGAATCATGTGCCGTCAAATTTCGCAGTCTTAGAATAATTCCATATAAAAAAATTACATAGAAATTCCAAGACGTTACATTTTCACAATAAAAGTATTTTCCATAGAATTAATGTATTGTTCCATATTTATGTTTAATTTATTTTTTTAGTATAACCCACATAATATTTTTTTATTATATAGGTGGATTATTTTGTTCGATTTGGGGTTCTCTGTCCAACTTTCATGCTTATTCTCCCTCAAAACATTTTCACCCCTACAATATTGCATTTATCAATTTCTTTCAAGCTTACTTCACTAGCTTTGTAGGAAGATAAAAAATGCTGCCTCTGCTCAATTACATAGGTAATCTTGATGTTTTCACAGTAAAATCATTATCTATAGAATTAATTCATTGTTTCATATTTATGCTTAATTTATTTCTTTTTAGTATTACTCACACAATTTTTTTTTCTTATATATGTGGATTATTTTGTTTGAGTTGGGGTGATTTCATGATTCTTCTCCCTCAAAACCTTTTCAACCCTACAATGTTTCATTTATCACTTTCTTTCAAGTTATCTCCACTTCCATTGCAAGAAGAGAAACAATTCTTTGTCTGCTCAATTAAAGAGGTAATCTTGATGTTTTCATAGTAAAATCATTGTATATAGAATTAATGTATTTTTTGATATTTATGTTTAATTTATTTCGTTTTAGTATTACTTTCATAATAATTGTTTTCTTGAACTGGTGGATTCTTTTGTTTGAGTTGGGGTGCTCTGTCTATCTTTAATCCCTTTCTAAACCGAAAATTACAAAGACTTCTTCTCCCTTAAAACTTTTCACCACTGCAGTGCTGAAATTGATCACTTTCCTTCAATTTCTCTCCATTACTCAATCACAGAGGTAATCTTGATATTTACGCAGTAAAATCATTATATATAGAATTAATGTATTATTTCATATTTATATTTTATTTATTTATTTTAATTATTAATCATTAGAATTGTTTTCTTATATAGGTAGATTCTTTTTTTAGAGTTGATGAGGTTTTTTCAAATCTTCTCATGCAGTGTTGGTAGTTTGATAAAGAAAGGAAATGAAAATTATGGTAACATTGATAGTTAATATTGTTTTGAGACTTTGGGATGTGTAGGAATCAGATGAACCTCAATCTAACACGTGATGTGACTGATATGAATCCAAGTACTTCTTTCTATTTTAAATTTTCATTAATTGTTTTCAAAAATACAAATGACTCAATGTGTCCGTTATTATTTTAAAATCAACATTTTCACTCACTGAAAACTGAGCAAACACTCATATTTTCATAATAATTTAAGGCATCGATTCATAAATCATTTGTGATGTTTGGGAATCAATCTTACTTCAAAACAATATATGATGTGATCTGTATGATTCAAAGTGTGTGTTTCAAGTTTAAAATGTAATTTTAGTAAAAAGGACAAGTGATGCACTCAAAACCAATCAAACAATTTAGATTGTTTTGATAATTTAGGATAAAAATCCATAAGTGATTTGGAACGTGTAGAAATCAGTATCACCTCAATCCGATGCACGAAGTGATAGGTATGACTCTAAGTACATATTTATTTAAAATTGACATCAATTTTAGTAAAAAAATATTAGACTAATAATTCCAAACAAACACATTCATATTGTTTGATAATTTAGGAAAATGATCCATAATTCATTTTTGATGTGTAGGAATCAGCCGAACCTCAATACGATGCATGGTGTGATCGGTATGACTCCAAGTGTATCTTTTTATTTAAAATTGACATCAATTTTAGTAAAATTAGCACTTTATATTAATTAATTTATTTATAATATTACTAATATAAGAATTTTTTTCTTATACAGGTGTCTTCTTTTTCTCAAGTATGAGTGTTTTTTTGGCAATAGCCTGAGTCAGTTCATGATTAAAAGATAAAGGAACATTGCTGTTTTTGAATGTATATCATAATTTATATTTATGTAATTGTAAAAAACAATTTTTGAAATGTCTATAATAAAGTTTTTTTTCTTGTGTTTGTATTGTAAATTTCATTTCATTTAAATCTTGTATTGGGACTTGTTTTTCTTGGTATCTGATGTGTTTCTAGTGTTGCAGTGTGCTATTACAACACATTGCACTATGACCCTTTATGAGTTATTTTAAAAGCATTAATAAATCCCATATTTATTAATGCTTTTAAAAGAACTGATAGAGTTCTACTTTATAAGTGCTCATAGAAGTGCTCATAAAGGTCTATTTTATCAGAAATCATAAAACCGCTGATAAAAGACCAGGGCTTTTAACCTCACTCATGTAGTCAGTGCTTTTTTCGCACTGATAAAGGCTATTTCTAGCACTGTTAAAGGCTAGTTTTTTTAGTGTTTTTTAAATTTGGTTGGTAATTTATGTTCTTACTTTAACTATTGACATAGTAGACATTAATAAAAAATTCAACTAATTTTTCTTTATCCCATTTCACTAAAATCGGAACCAAATATCGTTATATATCTTTGTAACCATAAGATATACCACCCCACTTGAGTAGTGAAAAGTTTCTACAACATAATTTCTCAAAATAAAATCAATTTGCTTGAATTTATTGAAATTTCGAGCCAAAACTATTTATAATACCCATCCATCGATTTTCTCCCCACCATATAAGATATCTCACATCCTCTTTTAATTGAAATCAAATAAATGATCATATTTTACTCATTTCAAAGTAATGGAAATTATGTTCATACTAGATAAAACCATATTATCTCACGTGTATTCCACCTACTATAGGTTTATACATGATTTTATAGTCAAAAATTTAAAGATACTCAACCTTCCTTCATTTATTTAAGTTTAAATATTAGTAGGATAATATATACTTTAAATATTTATTGTTAGTATAAACTATAAATTGCTCACCATAACGATATCACCTCCAAATCATAAATGAATATACTATCATAAATAACTCTATATCATGCCTAGGATAAATCTTTTCATGAGGTTTTAGCTACATCAATCCATATTCTCAATCCATATGCTATGACATTCTATACTTTCCGGAGGACATAAACCAAACCAACTCCATAAGAAAAAAATATACCACACATTTATTACCCTATATAATATGTATTGAAACTAATGTTAAGGTAATAATCCTAATTAAATACTTAATATATATAAAACATCACATTCTATTAAAACTTCAATCCCTTTTGAGTTAATGATATCATAGGTGAATCCAACTTAGAGGAGTCTTGAGTGAATATTTTGTAGTATCTTCCTAAAGCATGAAAGAAATGAATTTAGAAAACATTCTTATGCATATTCTAAAATATAACAACTTTAAGATTAATATGATCTAAAAAATAATAATTTATAAAAAACAACATGCTTATATAAATTCATTTCTTAAATCCATAATTTTCATTTATATAATATTTCATATAACTAATTCTCATGAAAAGTCTCTAAAATAGTTGCAAAGTGTCTTTCAGGTTATGATCATGATCCTTAGTAAATTATAATATCATCTATAAACAATACCAAGTAATTTGGAATGTATTTTGAAATGATATAATTAATTATGTCCATGAATACCATAGAAGAAATAGTAACACCATAAGGAACCACTAAGATCTCATTATTCCCATATTGGTTTTAAAAATAAATCTTTGAAATATATTCTTCTCTAGACCTTTGATTATGGTATTATGACAATAAAAAGATCATATAAAATGAATGATTCCCATTTTACCAATTTAATAGATCATAAATATAGGTTAAATGGTATTTGTTCATAATAATTACTTGATTTATCTTCCGATACTAAATAAATGAGTGTAAATTGTCGTTAGCCTACATGTAAAATAACATTAGTGATTCCAATGGATAAATATTGATTAGATAAATCCTATAATTTCAAAATCATCTAATTCACCATTCAATTCCCAAAAATCTATCAATTACATGTAATAATAAGGTAAAGATATCATATTAGTTTTTGGTAAAAGATTTATGTAAAACTTCACTCTCTATTTAGAGGAAATCATGAAAAACATTTGAGAAAAATATCAAGGTATCTACCTGTAATTGTTTAGAGTTTATATTAATCAATTTCATTCATTGATCTAATAACCATTCTTTATATATAATAATTTATGGAACTAATGTATCAAAAATTTAGATCATTTGTATTAACATCAATATCACACTCTCATAGTAAAGTTTGGATAGCTCTATCCAATGATAAAAATAAACTCTTTAACTATAATAGTTAATCTATGCCTTGTACATCACTAACCAATCTATTCTGATGATAAGGTCATATTATTTCATTATAAAAATTATAAAATTTGGAAATATTCCCACACTACCTATCAATATTGATTACGATGGATATTTGAATCCATGTTCATTCATTTTGAATAACACGGTATTGATTCATAATAAATGCGGCATCAACTCCATCTATTTTCCCAATTGGTCAACTAATAAAAAATCTATAAAATAATACAATTCTCTTATATCAAATAATGAAAAAAGGTAGATGTAATAAAATAATACCTTGAATAGTATACAATCTTGTTTCATCCTTCAAGTACTTGGACATATTCTTTACAAAAGAAAACTATACACCAATACTTCTAAGGTTTAGGTATAACTTATCCTCCTTAGGATCAAAATCTTGGTTGGTTTGATTCATCTATAATTATCATTTATTCACATGCCAGGAGGGATAATCCTATACTATCTTATTAAGTGAAAATCTTATAAAACCTCTCAAAACGACCCATCTTACCACATTAATGATAGGGTTGAGGTGAACCAGGGAAATGATCCATCATGTGACCCACTTTACCTCACTAATAACATACGATGGAATTCTTCCCTTGAGAAAAAATTGAGGAAATCCCCATGAATTTCTTTTGAAAGTCCATCCACTTCCTCTTTTGACCATAAGATAATTTTTTTTCTTAAAGTAGGTTGTAGATGAAATATGGTTACACTTTGTATCCCAACCATGTATGTATTCATTATTATTACCCTTCTAAAAACCTCTAGATAAATAGAAAATTTCAATGAATTAATTCCTGATCAAATCTATGGTCTAATCCTCATCTCAATCCCATGATCCTTATGATTTTCATTTATCACCAATTTTATTACAAAAAATGATATTTATAAAATGAGTATAATTATCCATGAAAGATAAACTACCATAATAAGGTTCTATAAATTCTTTTTCTTTAGTTAGAGTTAACACATCAAGAAAATTTTTATCATTAAATATATTGTTAAAACCGACCCACGTATGAGACACCCTAGACCCACAATCTCAGATATAATGATACAAACATATTCTTTACAAATTGGTTTTTAAATTTAATAATGTGACAAAAACATAACCATCCATAATTACAATATCAATCATAAATATTAAGTCACTTATATAGCCAAGACCTTCTAGGTTTAATGTTTAAGATATTTAGAAAAAATATTTAGCTAACAAAACCCACATCTTTCCTATAAAATGGGTATTTTCCCCATTATATTTAGGACTCCTTATTTAACAATAAGTCTTCAAAATATCCCACAAAATTCTCCACAGATGAAACTCATCTAAAAATTTCATATGCAATACCCTTCTTCATAACCCGAGGAAATGGAAATATAAGAAGTGAGAACTCAAATGATCAGTAAGGGGTAACATACAATAGAATATATCATGGAATAAACAGGGAATAAATGATATGGAAGGAATAAATAATAAATATTTAAATTCCACTATTTCATAGTTTCTTGGAATGTGTGTTGTGGTTAGGAATCACTACTTCCAAGCGATTTCCAATGGATTTATTTATGGAACCTGAAACATCCAATAGTTCTTTATCCAAAAGTTACCTGCTTTCCAAAGGCATATGTTCTTTGAGATTGAACTTATGATACATAAGAACATGCATTGGTCAAGAGGATGGGAGGTCGGACTCATCACACCCTTTTGGAGGAATTATTATCTACTCTGGGATTCTCTTATAGATTTGAGATATTTTCATGAATCATTATTAATTCACCAAGTGTAACATAGGTTTCCCTAGGAATTTTCAATCAATTATTAGCATGTGTAAAATTTAGAATCATCTGTATGTATTTTAGTTTCTTCATTAATGGAGACATCCTTATGTATTCGAGTTTCTCCATTAATGGTATCCTCTCATATACTATTTAGAGATTATTTTAACCATAATTATGATGATAATAGTTTTTAAGAAACTCAGTGGGGAACTCAGGAATTTATTGTCATACAGGGAGACAAAGGTTTGTTTTGATAATGAGATCGTACCCATAAATGGGATACTTACTTATCCTTGTGAAAGGAATTAAAACCCTCGTAGTTCGGTGCTGCATAATGGGACACATCAGACCTTTTGAGGTCATATGATAAGGACCTAGCCATACATTTTAATGTCATGTGGTATGGACATCTAAGAAAAAGGTGCTTAGTCAAGGATTGGTGTGGGACTTATGCCTATGTAGCCTAAGGAACTTGGAAATAATACGGGTTTCCAAGTTAAATCTAACCCTATTGGGAATATGTCCTAGGAATAACAGGGTTGATTTGAAGTGTTGGGTTTTAACCTCAAAGAGGATTTCAATGTATCCCATTTGGATGGGAATAAAAGACCATGTAGTTCTATGAGTCTCATAGGAGAGTATAGTCCTTTGATAGAAATGAGTTTGGGATTACTTCCTAAAAAGTATGCCTTGTTGATTTGGGGGTTTAATTTGGGGCTTACTCCTAAGGAGGATTTCCATTTATAGGTGAAATGATATGGAGCTCGGGCCTTAGGAAGGCTTCCTACGTATCCCAATTATGGTGGGAATCAGAGTTCTTTTAGTTCATTCCCCGTGGGTGTTTGTAAAAATGTTGTGATAATCATGAATCTCTAAGCCCACATGAGTCATGCTCGATGTTAGAAACAAGAGGATGTGAAAGATTCAACAAAATCACCCACACTTTTCCTCCTCTGCAGGTGGAAGAGGACTCCCCTACAGTGGTGACGGTGAACCCGGGCGAGGCGACTGGGGAAGAGGGAGAGGCAATAAGCCTTCCCTCTATTTACTTTACATTATAAAAGGGTCCAATGTAAGGAAGGAGTGAAGGTGAAGGAAGTAGAGAGGAGTAAGACTGAAACCTCCCACTTGAAAGGTTAGGGGCTGACACCAATATGGATTCCCAAAAATTGATCCTGGTAGGGGAGGGCGACTTTTTTCCTTTGTTCAAAAGGAAAAGTAGCTGTGAATCATACCTTCCCTACAAGAGACCTGAGGTTATGGGTTTTAGAGATGAGAAGGGGAGGTCAGAACCCAAAACCTAATCCTCTAAATTGAGAACTTCCCAACACTATTTTTGGGAGAAAGGTCCATGTGACTGTGGATATACAAACCCACAAACAATACATGAATCCTAACCCCATTGTGAAACAAATGTGGGAAACCTTTGAATGAGTATATACAAAACCATATATGAGACACATTGATTTTTATTTAACAAAGGTTTGATATGTCAGGAGGTTTTGGTGGAGGTTTCGGCATAATACCTTTCAAGTAAGGGATCCAATGAAGAAGAAGCCTTACTATGAATGGTTTTGAAGAAGGCTTTATGGCTTGTAGACTGAAGGGAGTAGGTGAATGAATGAAGGGAACCCAAGTAAGTATCTGACACGCAAGTATGGGCACACAAGTAGGCTTGGGTGACCAGATGTTCACTTATGTGATGAATAACATGGATGTTAATACTTGGGTGAGACTTGACTCAGCCATTTAAGAGTATTCACAGGTATTCCCAGAAGTGGGGTGCTCAAGTCCCTTTGAGAGGAATAAGTGGCGTGTAAGTGTTTCTGATTCAGGGAGGTTAGGTTCTTTAGGCGTGCAGGTGTTATGGATTTCAAACACTAAAAAGACTTATGTCCTACGATCCTCTTTCAATTCCTCTATTCTAGGTGTTAAATAACTACATTGAAATTTTAGAATGACTTGGGAAAATCACTTGGGTGAACAAAGAAACAATCAGGCTTCCGGGAAATTCATTCATGAAAAAGAAGGCCCCAAGAGTCTATTTATAGGAAAATAGGTGACATTGGGTTAATTGATATTGGTCGTGAAAGTATGTTGTGCACTAGAATTGTGGCGCGCAAGTGGATTGCGTGCTGCTAGTGATTTGGCCTAATTGGGGTGCTGCTTTGAGGAGTTAACCAAAATAATTGCTTCATTCAGCTCCATCATGGTGGCACACATGTATTTTCTCATAGGTACCTTGGGCACCACTAGGGACTTATCCATATTTATAGCTCCATACTGTGGGGGATGCACCCCCACACCCTTTCTTGGGATCAGTGTCGGGTTGCATTTCCAGACCTTCAGTTCAGTGCCTTTGCTACCATCACTAAGCCCCATGAAAAATAAAAACTTTCACTGCGAACTTTTCGATCCTAGTTGGGGACATTCAGCAGAGAAGTGCATGGAAGAAATTTCATGGTGTCTATAAATTCCCCCCTTAGAATTTGATTCATTCAAAACGAAAGGAATCTTGTTCTAAGGTAGAAGTAGGTCACTTTAACGCATTCAACATCATTTGGTTAGATTTGAAGGTACATAAAGTTTAGAAAGATGGTCTAATTTTTTCTCAGGCCATGGGGCCTAGTGAGCATACTTTTATTTTTACTGGGGTCATATAAACAACCACACAAACATTGTGTATTTTGGATTTTTTATTGCTCAATATTACCTAAACCATACAAAAATGTACGTTTAGTGATATGGGACTCAAATTTTGTCCAGAGTTCTCTTTACGGGTATCCAATATGGTGAGTACCATGTCTCTTATTGTTAGAAGTTTAGATTTATACATGTTAGACTAGAAAGGTATAGTGTTTAAGGTCGAACAACTTTGACCATAAATTTTGAAATTAGATCCCAAATAAGGCTCAATGTCTAATAATTTCTCTAATATTCTTTAAATACTTACAAGGGGAATCTTGAGTCATGATTTTTTATGTTCACCAAATCTAAAACTTTTATAAATATAAAGGAGGTCTTTTCCAAGAACTAGGTTACCATTATTTGATGAACCTGTTATAGGGCCTGTATTATGTAGGACCAACTAGGGCATATTCTGTATAGTCGAACATTGGAATCTTTTGATTGAAAAACTTTTTATGTAGGAAAATTTTGTGTAAGGCCTTTGGGGTCACATAATTCATAGTCAAGCAAAAGAGCACTCAGGAATTTAACATTTTATTATTGATAGACAAAGGGAAATAATATTTAAATGACTCAAGACCACCATGGGTGGTTCTTCCATGGAAAGGGATTTTATGAATAAAGGGTTATCTATACCAACATATGTCATGAATAAGAAAACCAATTCTTACACAAATTTTGTGTATAAGGAATAATTAAAATTTGTCATAAAGGGGGATTTATGATATCATAATATGTAGTTTTAAGTCATGTAGTGAGGACATTGTACTATACCATTTTAAGTCTTGTAGTGAGGACATTGGGTGGATTTAATTTAAGATCTTTATCTTTGACCAAAGGTTTGAGACTCTCCAATTTCTTGATAATTTGTTCGGAAACATAACACCATTTTCAAGTATGGAATGAAAGAATTGTAAACTATGATTTGTGAATTTCTAGATCTGACGAATGACAGAATAAAAGGGATACAAGGTATTAAAGTAAGTCTTTTCTAAGAATGAAGTTACCATTATTTGAGGAACCAATTATAGTGGTTGTATTATACAGGGATGATGAGGGAATATGCTGCATAACCAAATAGTAGAATCTTTTTACTAAAAGGCCTATTATGTAGGAAACTTATGTAAGTCCACCTAGGGGAACGTACTTCATAGTATGGAAAAAGAGCTCTCAAAAGTTTTTTATTCTATAGAAAAAAGCTGAAGAATGTTTATGGAGATTCAGATTTTTTCCATAGTACATAGTTCGATTTATGGAGAAAGATACCCAAATATGGAAAGAGTATTTCCAATCATGATTTCCAAAGAAACAGAGGAATAGGATTTCTACGAAGGTCTAAACCAAATGTAGAATGTATAGTGTCTGTAGTTTTAGGTCATATAACTAAGACCAAAATGAAAACAGCAGATGTTATGTGGTCAAATTATCCAAGTTTATTTCATATTGATTTGAACACATGGAGAGGGGAATGTGTAAACCATGGTCCTGAAGACTTACATATCGACAGAAAGGTAATGGGACAAATATACATGAAAGACTTCTTTATGATACATATTCTTGTATATTGTCATCAAATTTTAAAGGAAAAAAAGTCACTTTAACCAAGAATGAAGTTACCATTAGTTGAAAAACCTGTTATGGGGGTTGTATTATACAGGGCCAACTAAGGCATATGCTGTATAGAAAAATAGTGGCATCTTTTTACTAACATGCCTGTTATATAGGAAACTTTTATGCAAGGCCACCTAAGGTAACACACTACATAGTTAGGAAAAAGAGTTCTCAGATATCAAAAACTCTTCCACCAAAAACCGTAAGAAAGGTTATGAATATTTGAAAGTATTCAGGATTAAGAGTGTGATATACTAAAAAAGGGGTAATTCTCAATACATAAGAGAAATATTTGAATCAATATTGTCCATGAGTTCAGAGTCCCTTACATAGATCTGAATAATATGTAAAATGGGTACATTTCTTGTTTCCATGGTGGTATCTCTAAGGAGAGGACATAAAATGAATACTTCCACATAGATTGTTAATTATATGTGGAATAGAGATAAAAATTTATCCCATGGCTGGGACTTGGAACTAAGGCCTAGATTTAAATACATATCTCAAGGGGATGAGAATCAATCCATATGTAGTTATTTGGGTGATTTTTATTTTAATTTCATGCAATAAGGACATAATGTTGTGTAGTTTAGAGTCATGCATTGAGGAAATTATGTTGTGTAGTTTAGAGTCATGGAGTGAGGGCATTAAGTTATTATGACATGAGAAAATAATATTGTGACTGAACCAGGGAATTAAACTCAGGTGTCACTATGTATCTCATATGGATGAGAATCAATCCATACGTAGTCCTTTGAATATTAACTATGCATATTTGATTCATACATGGGGAATAAAAGGGTTTTTTATTGTGGTTGGGCCCAAGATTGGAGATCTATGAATCTCTACATATCTCATGTGGATGAGAATCAAGCCAAATGTAGTTCTTGAAATAATAATTTCCCAAACTAATTTATTTTGATGTGGGGGACGGGGGATTTTAACACATTCCGGAGGATGAATGGTTAAACTTAAGACACAAAATGGTATGAAAATAAAACCATGTATCTTGAAAGAGTACTCTGTATAGATCTGATTCATATAAATAAAGAGAAAAGGAAAATAAATTTCTTTGTGGTTACAGCTGGGCCCATGATTGAAGATCTAAGCGTCTCTACGTATCTCATATGGATAAGAATCAATCCACACATAGTTGTTGACTTGATATCCCTATACATATCTGATTCAAACATAGGGAGAAATGGAACTCACGTGCCACTTAACGAGTATCCATGATGTAAGTGATGCTTTTTCATGAAATATCTTAATGTCAAAGAAATAAGATATTAATCATGCAGTTTAATGTCGTGCGACTAGGAAAAATTTTCTATGAATTTTAACATCGTGCAGCATAGATGCATATGAATGTTATGAAATTTAATGGCTTCCAACTAGGACTTTGTGGTGTGCAGTTTAGAGTCATGTATAAAGGACTTACGATGTCATGTAGTTTAATGCCATGAAATAAGGACAAAGATTCTACTCATTTTAATGTCGTGCAATATGGATGCATATGGTTTTTATGTAGTTTAGTGTCTTGAAACTAAGACTTTGTGTTGTGTAGTTTAGAGTCATGCAGTGAGGATATATGATGTCATGAAGTTTAATGTCATGCGAAAAGGGAAAAGATTCTATGCATTTTAACGTTGTTCAGCATGGAAGCATATGGATATTATGCAGTTTAATGTCTTGCAACTAGGACTTTGTGCTATGCAGTTTAGAGTCATGTAGTGAGGACATATGATGTCATGTAGTTTAATGTCAAGTGACAAGGACAAGGATTCTACACATTTTAACATCGTGCTTCATGGAGGCATATGACTATTATACAGTTTAATGTCTTTCAACTAGGACTTTGTGCTTTGCAGTTTAGAGTCATACAAACAGGACATATGATGCCATGCTGTTTAATGTCGTGTGACAAGGAAAAAGATTATATGATTTTTAACATCATACAACATGGACACATATGGCTGTTATGCAGTTTAATGTCCTACAACTAGGACTTTGTGTTGTGTAATTTAGACTCATGCAGTGAGGACATTGATGATGTGAAATTACAAAAAGTACTTCTTTAAGAATATCGCATTGGTTGGAGTTATAATAAGTTATCCATACATTGGGATTAAGGATTAAGCTCCATTTGAGTAGATCTTATATATGGAATAAGGTCCTTCCCACTTTGGCTCAAACTTTGGAGGCTTCTTTCCTTGTATCATTAGAGTCCGGAGGACCAATACAAATTCTCCTTGAAGAAATGAGTGGAGGTGAACTTTCTTGTTAAAATCCCATGCTATTCTATTCTGATAGACTTATAAATAATGAAAAGTATGTAGTATCTTTTCATCTAATAATTCTAGCTCATTAAATCACTTTTGATACTTTTCATCTGTAGATAACTTCTCATAGATTGCGATTTAGAGTGGAGGAAATTGAACTTCAATTAGAAAAACTTCTTCTGTGTCTTACACCAACGAATATGGAGTTTCCTAAGTAGTAGTATGAGTAATAGTCCAATAATCCCATAAATCATGAAAAAGTTTATGTGGACAAGATTAATTATCTTTATCCACCATCTTATAGAGCATGTTTGATAGGGTCTTATTGAAAGACTCTATCTGTCCATTTACCATTACATGATAGTGAGATGAATGGTTAGATTTGATATTGTGCTCTTGATATAACATATTTACCTTAATAGAATATAAATTGGTGTCATTGTCTGTCAATATAGTATGAGGGACACCAAATCTGGAGATGATGTTAGCTATGACAAAAATAACAATGATTTTGGATCTGACTTCTTTGATAGGTATTTTCTTAGCCCATTTGGAGAAGAAATCAGTAGTAGTAAGAATATACTTGAACTGCTTAGCCGTAGTTGGAGGATAAGGTCCTACTAAATCCATTCCCCATGTGGAAAATATCCTAGAGTATTTACCTGTATGTAGAAACTCTGGGGGTTGATGAATAACGTTGTAATTAACTTGGTAGGAATGAAATTTCTTGGTGAGATCTATGGAATCCTATTTCATTGAAGTCCATAAGTATCCAAGCCTTCAAATTTGATTAGAAATCCTATTTCCAGACTGGTGAGCACCACAATCTTCTTCATGTATTTTTTTCATGACAACCGTAGTTTCTTCTCCATCAATACACCTGAAGAGGATTCCATCAAAGCCTCATTTTGAGAGGATCTTCTTGTAAAATGGACCATCATAAAGAGTAAAATTGTCCACTAGTCATCAGATCTATTCTTTTTCAGCTCTATATGGTGGAAGTCATCCATTTTGGAGGTATTCCATGATGGGTGTCATCCATCTCATGGTATAACCATATAGATCAGAAATAGGGATAATTTCATTAATTTACTCCATTCTAGTTTGAACTAAAGGTGAAATCACATGATAATGGGAAATACTGATGATTTTTTCATCCCAGTTTGGATTTCCAGGGTTGAGGCCGCATTAGCTAGTGCATCATCTTGGGAATTTTATGATCGCGGGACATAAGACAATGTTGGCTCTGAGGGAAATTCAACCATTAAACCTCTGATATAATCACATAAAGGTACTAACTCTTCTTTTCAGATAGCATAATCCCCATCGATTTGTTTCACTACCAAATCTGAATCGCCTTTCACTTTTTGGTGGTTCACTTGTACCTAGAGTGCCAATTCCAGGTTTGCGATGAGAGCTTGATATTCTGCCTCATTGTTAGTACCACCTTTTAATAACAAGAAGGAGTACGAAAACATTACCATTTCTAGGGAGATAAGTACAACTCCTAACCCAACTTTATTGAGCTTTGGGTTTTTCATTCTCTTCCCCATTGAACTTATGGAAGAACCATCAAAGTACATTTACCATGTTTGGTGATTATCTTGAATAGAGAATACCTCTTCATCAGGAAGTTCAGTATTCAATGATGTATCTTCTACAGATGGGTGTTCGGTAAACAAGTCTACCAATGATTGGCCTTTTATTTACTTTTGGGGTGTAGAATGGATATCAAACTGTTGCAAAATAACTGGCCACCATGCCAAATGTACTATAAGTATAAGATGAATAAGGATAAATTTGAGCGGGTTATTGCGAGATACCAAGTGGACCTCGTGATGTTGCAGGTAGTGCCTCAATTTTTGTGCTGCAAAGATTAATTCCAGAAAACACTTTTCGATACTTGAATATTGAGTCTCTATGTCATGCATAGTTATAATGAGATAATAAAATTATATTTTCATTCCCAGCATCATTTTTTGGTCAAGGAAGGCACACAATGATCACTCTAAAGATGTCACATAGATAATAAGTGTATCACCTCAAAAGGTGGCATTAATACTAGTGTACTTAATAGATATTTCTTTAGGGTATCAAATGCCTCTTGGAAGTCTTCAGTCCAATGATAGGTGACTCCCTTCTTCACTAACCTGGTGAAGGAAACACACTTGCCTTCCAAATTGGCGATAAAGTGCCAAATATAGGCCAAATTTCATTGAAGTCCTCTTAATTCTTTCAAATTTCAAGGAGATGACATGCCAATGGTTTCTTTTTCCTTCTTAGGATCA
This sequence comes from Viscum album, assembly GCA_963277665.1. Lineage (NCBI taxonomy): Eukaryota > Viridiplantae > Streptophyta > Magnoliopsida > Santalales > Viscaceae > Viscum > Viscum album. Next base: position 1,835,241,639 of record OY728138.1, read on the forward strand.
ACTTCAATGCCACGATGGTGTAAAACTAAACCAAGAAATTTTCTTATGGTTACCCTGAAAGCACATTTCAAGGGATTCATCTTCAAATCATGTTGTTGAATTTTATTGAATATGGTCTCCAGATCATCCAAATGATCAGAACTTTTTTTAGATTTAACCACCAAATCATCCATGCAACATTTTACAAATTTTTCTAGGAAGGGTTTGAAGATATGGTTCATGGTGCGTGGATATGTTGCACCTGCATTATTTAATCCAAAGGGAATTACCCGATAGTAAAATACACCTTGAGGGTCTGTAAAGGCTGTAGACTCTTCATCCTCTAGGGCCATATGGATTTTATTATACCCATAGTATCCATCCATGAAAGAGAGAGCTTAATAGCCAACTATCGCATCAATCAAAATCTTTGTGATCAGAACTAGAAAGTAATATTTGGAACAATGCTAGTTAAGATCCCTAAAATCAATGCAAACTCTTATTTTCCCATTTTATTTTTCACTGGGACAATTTTTTCCAACCATTTGGGTTATTTCACTTCCCTAACAAAGTTATATTTAATAATCTTGTCGACTTCAGCCTCAATTTTGGAGGCATGAGTAGTGTGTGTTCTTCTTTCTGCCTGCTTGAATCCTCAATTATCTTCTAGAAAAACCAAATGATGGGTGGATACATCAGGATTAAGGAATAGAATTTCTGTATATTTCCAAGAAAAATATATCTCAATGTCTCTTTAGAAATTATGTATACACCTCTTGCTCTTCAGAATTTATAACTGTACTAATTAGAGTGGTGAGTGTATTTTCTTTTGTACCCAGATTTATTTCTCTGAGCTCATCCATAGTGGTGGAGACCCTTTCCTCAAATGTTGTAGGAGTGTCCCTGAGATCTTCTTCTTCTTCCTTAAATGTAACTTCTTTTGTTTCTACTTGCATATTAGGTGATGAAGAAAAACATTTAGAGCTAGGGGAGGAGTTAGTATTTGAACATCCTCAAGAAGAAGCAACTATTTCTGACCCTATTGATGATGAAGGGTCTTCCTGGAGAATTGAAGAGGATATGATGGGTAGGGAATCAATATCCTTTTATTCCTCTATTATTTTGAAATAATCTTCTAGCGTGATTGATGAAGAAGAGACTTGATGAAGTTCAGTGGATGAAATGAAGACATCTCCATTTAAACTTTCACGACTTCTTGGTGAATCAACAATTTTTACCATGCTGTTAGGGTAGATTATGGTAATTGACATTATAGAATTCACTAGATGAGTACTCGATTTTGGGTCTATCATTTAAATTTTGTTGATATGAAACACATAATATATACTCATATGGTTTAATGGGTTTGCTGGGATATTTTCTAGGCCATTTAGAGCATTGATTATAGTTACCTATTTTGTCACGGACACCGTTCCTTTTGTGTGATAGAATTCTACCTTGATATAGTGAAATTAAAATGTTCTAAATAGATCATTGTCACCATAAAAGTTCCCAATTTTACCATTGAAGCATTACTTGAGACATTAGTGACATGATGAAAGAATGGTCGCATGTTGATGTAGCCAAGGCCTTCCAATTAGAATGTTAAAGGTTGTGTCCTGACGAACAAACATGAAATCTAAATTAGACACAAGATCCCCAAATCGAGTTATGAGTGTAATATCTCCTAAAGGTTCTTGTTTATTATTTTCATAACCTTACAACATCAAAGTGGAAGGAGATAAGTTTGATTTAGTAAGTCCCAATCGAAAAAGTGTATAAATAAGAATAAGGATGACTCCTGATCCATTATCAATTAAGGCTCATCAGATTTCTATATCATTGACCCTTCCAGATAGATACAAGGTCATAATGTTTCCATATACAAAATCATATTCATCTTCATTCGTAAAATATATAACTACATGACATTCTATAGGATCATTCTCTATACGGTAAACTTCAGCAACAACAACTTCAGTTTCAAACTCTTGAGGACTTGAAAAATCCTCAATAAGTGCTTCTCGAAGATCTTTTGACAAATTTAAGGCATACAAAATAGAAAAATTGTCCATTACATTGGATAACTATTTCCAAATATCGTACTTTTGGTCTATAGGTCTGTGTTTTCCAGCATTGAGATGTAGCTTTTCAAGTGCCTTGGATGTTGACACTCCTGATGTAGATGTACCTTGTGTCAGGGAAGAAGCAGGAAATACTTCTGCTTTTGGTAAATTAGACTAACTGGGTCTATTTTATTGCTGATAGAATGATAGTGTAACCTCTAATAAGTCCTCCAAAATAATCATGTCATGCGTGGGAGAATCTCCTTGTTCTTTTTGTGCCCGCTGAAGGGTTCTCCCACAAGTTTCCACCGCATATACAGTTCGAGCAGCGGTAGAGTGAAAATAGTGGTTTCTAGCATATCCAAATCTTCCCCTATATCCTCAACCATGGATTCTTCTTCTAGTTCCCTAGTTAGGTACATGGAATTTAGGATTATCATAACAAGAATCATAAATGGCATAGGGATCCGTTAAGTGGATAACATTAAGGGAACCAAAGATCAATTCTTCATCTGAGGAAGATTATTGTTGATAGGTCTATTTTGGTTGTGCTGTTTGGTGGGGAAGTGCTCGTGCTTTTGAAAAATATGGAATGAAATCTACTATATTCAAGGACAACTTTGACATCGACATGAGATCATCTTCTTCTGAATGCTCTTTATCCTTCTAATCATGTCACTTCTTTAATGATTGACCTATAAAGGAATGATATTTTGATGAAGGTGGTTTTGTTGTGGTGGAAGTGTTAGAAGAAACAATTGGTTGTTTCAACTATGTTCTTAGAATGGAATGAGTTCGATTGATTGTTTTGTTGATCATCCAATCATTATACTTCTGTGATTTTTTATTTTTGACTTCCTACCACTCACCTTCTTCCTCTGGGATAGTAGTAGTAACACATGCTACTTGAGCTGATGAACTTTTCAGTTTTACTTTTCCAGATTCTACCATTTTTTGTAGGAGGTCATTAAAAAAAACACTACTAAATGGGATGTCCCAAAATTTGGTGAAAGGGATAATAATTCGGAAGATCTTTAGCTCCTTCTTTGTTTGGTTTCTTCAGCCTTGTAAACTAAACTAAATTGTTTTCCAAAGATAAGATGAAGTTACCAGGAACCTGTTTATTATGAAAAGAATAAAATTTGTTCTTTAACTCCTCAAAATGTTTCTTCCATTGATCTTTTTTATCATCTTGATGAAGTGTTCATTGCTGTTGATGTTTGAGAGGTGGATCCATTCGATATAATGAAGGATTTGAAGTGGGGGTAGATACAAGTGCTTGTTTGAGTGTGACTATAGTAGCCTCTACTTTACCTATTCTCCTTCTTATATTTGCTGGAATCACACGAGATTTACATTTAGTTTCCAAAATTAAATCCTCCAACTATTGGGTGATTGAAGAAAGGTCTCGAAACCTTCTTGTGTATGTCATAGGGATCAGTGGTGTGCGTAACTCATCATGCAAATTTTCCACACAAAATGACAGAAACTCTTCCCGATTGAGTGCCATATTTAAGGAATATGTTAATCCTTTCCACTGAGCAATGAAATCCTTAAAATCTTTAATTTTCCCTTTTTTTGCAATTTTTAAGATAAAAAATTGTTGTCTTCAGCAGCGTTGAGCTTAATTGAAAAAGGAATTTATGATGGATATCTTCTCATTTAGTAATTGATCGAGATTGAAAACTTGTATAACATACCAAAAATGGTCCATGTAATGATTGTACAAAGAATCTGAACTTTACTGCTTCTTTTTGTTGAGGAGTCCCCATCATGGGATCACAATGGGAAAAAAAAAGTTTTAAGTGTTGTTATAGATCTCCCAAACCATTAAATATTGCGAATGTACTATTTACAAAGTTTGGTGGGGGAAGGGATCAGATCCACCCATTCAAGGTAAGATCTATTTTCCGGCTGTAATGGTGCACACGGTTCTTACATAGCTTCCAATCGAGTTTTTAATGCCTCAATTGTGTTCATAAGAACTTGGGGAATATCCAGATGAGATGGAACCTATATAGGTAAAACAAATTTAGCTTTAAATGGTGCAATGACTTGAAAAACCACTAGTGTTGGTGCTGGTATTTGTCTTGGATAACCCATGGGGACATGCCTATAAGGATGTTTTTGAACCTACCCTGACTGTGTACCCAATGGGGGGAATCCATTATCCACATATATAGTTTCAACAAATACTCTTTTTTGAGGAGTTACTAGAGGATGTGCAAGTTGAGGATCTTCCTGGGGATTATGTCAGACAGAAATTTTGCTTTGAAGTAACTCTGTATTGAGTCTCTTCAACTCCTTCATCTCCTCTTCTTGTTGAGGGAAACATTTCTTCAAGTGAAATATACTGACCTTCTCCATTGGAAAAGTGAGATGTGATTTTACTTTTACCTTTCCCCTTTTTAGAATACTTTCAAAGGGGTGTGAGTTCGTTACATGAGGGAATACCTAGATTCTGGGTAAGCCTATGGTTTTGGGTATGCACACCTCCTTTATTTGCTTCAGTGTGTACTATGTTGTGGATAAGAACTTCATCTTCTGAATCCCCTAAACTGGACTCATTCTCTGGAGGATCTTCTACAATGGTATAAATGACATTAAATGATGAATAATGCATTGATGGAATTATGTCAGTATCTTTGTAAGATCGTCTCCTTATGTATCTTCCATGATACTATGTTCTCCTATATGCTGAATTTTTGGGAACTGTTTGATGGAAAATAACCTGAAGGGAATCTTTTGATAGTTTAGTTGTGCGTTCTCTTTTTGGTTTCTTCCCTAATTGGGAGAAAACTTACTTCTGTTGGGGAGGGGACTGTAGATGTGAAAAACCCCAAACACTGCAGGCTGGGGCTATTCCTGTTCTTCTTCAAACCTTTGAACTTTGTTGATTGAATTCAAAGGATGAATTAAATAATCCCACAGCCTTGTAGGTTGGGGTGGCTCTTGAACTTCTATAACTAATATTTTCATAGCTTCTCTTCTAATTTTGTGAATTTTGGTCTGAACATTGGTTGGGTGCATTATCTGACAACCACTAAAATTACATATTTCACAATATTGATGTGCTATTTCAGACATTGTATCATTTGATGGATGACATCCTCTAAGTGAGAGGCCTGCTTAAGATTATCAAATTCTTGATAAAAAAGTATCTCAAAAACTTTCTTTCTTTGGGATTGTCTCTGATAAGAGATATTCAAGGCTTTTTCTTGAGCATATATTTGATTACACACAAAATTTGTTTATTGTAGCCGACCATGGGAAATAATATTGCATGAGACTACTTTCAGCGGGCTTTGCTAAAATTGGAGTGGAGTGAAATAAAATGCTCTGTGTTCTCCCCATCCTCTAATACAAACAGCAGACATAGTATCATAAATTAAGTGGCATAACCTTTTTAGGGTATCGAGGCATGAATGCTGAAGGATTCACTATTTATTTTCAACCATTGGATGTTAGGAAAATGAGAGAGATGCCAAGTAGATTTGGTGTTGCAACCATTTTATTACCATTACATGACTTTGATATTCATTATATGGTAATACGTTGGTTTTAAAATGATGAAGTGTTTTATATAAGTTGAGGCATATATCATGAATGAAATATTCTAGCATCAATTCTAGAATGTTTTATTGAGAGTTTTCCAAAGGCTAGAGCATGACAGGTACTTCACCTTTATCCAATTTCTTTCTCATGTTAAACATATCTTCATCATCTTTTACTAGAGATTTCTCCACTTGGTCTAACCAAAGTGGACTCTTATCGATTGTTTTATTATAAACAATAGAATCAGTCATTTTTTCATCAGCTACATTAGAAGACAAATGAACCAAGGGTGGTTTGAAGAATGACCATCCCCTTAACATGTCTTCTGGTTGAGAAAGTATTTCACCCGTTAATTATAAGGCCTTAGATATGAATGGCCTTGTGTTGGAAAGTGCATCGAGATAAGAGGTCTTTCTCATTACTACATTGTCAATTAGGGAATTATCTTGACAATATGAAACACTACTCTATAGATAACTTTCAAAGAAAATTCCATCATGGGGAGGACCACCATTGTGAATTATATCAAGGGATAAATTCTTTTAATACTTGGTCATATGGATACATGGAGGGTTACAATGGATCTCATCTGGTGATAGACTCTCTAGATTGACCAAATTTTCATAAAGCAAGCCTTCATGATGAAGTGTCTAATGGGTAACTTCAGAATTACTGCTACTACTCCCATAATTTTTTAATGGGAGGGTAAGATCTTGAGCTGTAATAGATAAATGTACGAGGGCTTCAAGAACTCCAACATTAAGAGGAGCCCAATCGTAGATAGGATATTGATTTTCCAACTCTGTTTGGTGAGACTTATACTTGGATTCTCTCTTAGACTTAGTTGGGGAAACTTATTGGGAGAAGTGGTTATCATGGGTAGGTGTATGTGACTGCCTTGGAGTGTTCATCAGAGTGGTATGATTACCTCTAATTGGAAAGGTTGTATGTTCCTGATATGGTTATACATATGATATGGGGGAGTATGTATCATAACCCCCTGGACTGGAACAGAGGTATGTATCTGCTTTGGGGTGGCATGTCAATGTGTCATAATAGGTGTAGAGAAAGAGTTATGTGTCTATTCCCCTGGCACTCCTGAAGTTTTTGTTATGATATTATGGCATGCTTCCAGAATATAGACAAGAATTTGTGTATGTCCTTTCACCATTACTAAGATGTGTTAGGTGAATTCAGTATCCAGAACAAGAATATAAATCAATTTAGTATCTAGAGTAGGTGTATTTTCCAAATCCTATCCTCCTTTTATTTTTAGTGGATACTGAAAGTACTTATGTATAGGGGTAGAGTGTTGAGTCTACCCCAGATTTTTCATCGAAGATTTCCGACTGACATATCCAGGTGCTTCCAAATGAGACTGTTTGTAGGCTTGATGAATGCTATCATGTGTATGTGCTTACTGGATATTTTCTTCTAAGCATGGTTGATGGATTTATCTCAATGATGAAAGACGAGACTGCTGGTAGAATTGGTGAGTGTAAGCATGTGTATGTTCCTGTTTACCAGTTTCCACCACATTTGATTGGTGGGCTTGCTTAAATGTAGTCAGACGAGCCTAATAATTGGATGATAATTTATAAATAGGTGAATGTTCCTGTTCAACATACTCAACTGGATTTACCTGGCGGGATTAGTGGGTAGCTGCCAAACGATTATACTGGGCAACAGAATTGGGAGAGACAAGTGTATGTACCCATTTGTTGTTTTCCATCAAGCTAGGTTAATGTACTTATCTGGAGTGGGAAAATGGTTGAGTCTGCTCACTGTTGGCTGAACGTTGCCCCTAACTATTTGTATTGTGTTCCTGAGTCTGAGGGACCTTAGCCAAACAACTAGAGGCCACACCCCTATCATGTTGAGGGTTCACTGCCACACGATTCTGCTGATAGTGATTGTTGGTAGGAGTCCTCGGGAATGACCATTGCATCTTTGAGTTGAGTCCATGAGTGACCTCTTGATCCACGTACCTATTGTATGGGAGGGATTAGTTGTTGTGTTCCATGTATAAGGACCTAAAACAATTGAAGACAGTGGTTGGAACCATCTCCTTTTTGACTACCGGTCATCGATGACCGGATGATAGAGGGTTGTTGTTAACTTGGAGGGCTTGCTGGGCAGCCTCCAAGGATGGGATAGTACTGTGTTGATAGTATTCCCTTACCAATTCATTGGAGACCCAACGTTGAAGACACTGAGTTAGTGATGAATTCCTTCTAGTAGATGAGGATCAAACTTGAGCAGCGTCCAGAGCATTCATGGATGAAAACTTGAAGGAATATATTTGGAGTGAAGGGAGTTCTGAGAAATCTTGAAAACAAAAATAACATCCATTAAAGCAACATTTTTTAGATGGATACATTCATGATTTATTACTTTATCTATCCTTCCTTTATCAATTGATAGGGGCCTGATAGGTTGGTAACACTATTAACTTGGTTAAGTATTCACATCGAGTTCACCATTTTTGTTTCGTAGTTCCTTGGAACGCATGTTCTGGTTAGGAATCACTGATTCCAGGCAGTTTCCATTGGATTTATTTATGGAACCAAAAACATACAACAGTTCTTTATCCAAAAGGGACCTTCTTTCCAAAGGCAAGCATTAGTTGAGTTTGAACTCACGATACTTAAGAACATGAATTTGTCAAGAGGATGGGAGGTTGGACTCATCACAACCTTTTGGGGGGAATTATTATCTACTATGGGACTCTCTTATAGATTTGAGATATTTTCATGAATCCTTATTAATACACCAAGTATAATGTAGGTTTCCCTTGGAAATTGAAATCAATTATTAGCATGTGTGAAATTTAGAATCATCCATATGTATTTGAGGTTCTTAATTAATGGAGTCATCCATATGTATTTGTGGTTCTCCATCAATGTTATCCTCTCATATACTATTTAGATATTCCTTTAACCATCATTATTATGATACTGGTTTTTAAGCCAGTTTGTGGGGCACTCTGGAATTTATTTTCATCTCAGGATAAGTAGGTATTTTTGATGTTGGGATCATACCCATAAATGGGCTACCTACATATCCTTGTGAAAGGAATCATATCCCTCATAGTTTGGTGCCACTTTATGGGACACATAATACCTTTTAAGGTCAAGTGATAAGGACCTAAATCTGCAGTTTATTTTCATGTGGTAAGGAAATCTAAGAAAAAGGTTCTCAGTCAAGGTTTTGTGCGGTACTTATGCCAAAGCAGCCCAAGAAACTTGGAAATCATATGGGTTTCCAAGTTGAATCAGACCTTGGTGGTAATATGTCCTAGGAAGAACAACATTGATTTGAAGTGTTGGGTTTGAACCTCAAAGAGGCTTCTTATGTATCCCAATTGTATGGGAATCAAATCCATGTAGTTCAATGAGTCTCATAGGAGAGTATAGTCCTTTGGGAGAAATGAGTTTGGGATTACTTCCTGAAAAGGATGCCTTGGTGATTTGGGGGTTTAATTTGGGGCTTACTCCTAAGGAGGATGCCCATTTATGGATGAAATGAGATGGAGCTCGGGCCTTAGGAAGGCTTCCTACATATCCCGATTATGGTGGGAATTAGAATTCTCATAGTTCATTCCCCGTGGGTGTTTGTAAAAATGTTATGATCATCACGAATCTATAAGCCCACATGAGTCATGCTCGGTGTGTGAAATAATATGATGTGATAGATTAAACAAACGCATCCACACTTTTTCTCCTCTACTTGTTAAAAAGGATGAGCCTATGGAGACAATGGGGGATGAGGGAAAGGTGACTGAGGAAGAGGGTGAGGCAACAAGCCTTCCCTCTATTCACTTAACATTATACAAGGGTCCAATGTAAGGAAGGAGTTAAGGTGAAGGAAGTACAGTGGAGAAAGACTGCAACCTCCCACTTGAAATTTTAAGGGATTACACTAGGATGGCTACCCTAAAATTGATCTTGGTAGGGGAGGGAGAATTTTCCTTTGTTCAAAATGAAAAGTAGGTTTTAACCATAGCTTCCCTACCGGAGAGATGAGGTTCTGGGTTTTAGAGATGAGAAGGGGAGGCCAGAACCCAAACCCTAATCCTATAAATTGGGAACTTCCCAACACTGTTCCTGGGACAAAGGTCTATATGACTCTGGATATACAAACCCAGAGACACTCTATGAATCCCAAACCCATTGTGAAACAAAAATGGGAAACCTATGACTATGGATATACAAGCCCAAATAAGAGACTTTTTGATGTGCCTTTCCCAATGGTTTGATAAGTCAAGAGGTTTTAGTGGAGGGTTTAACATAATCCCTTTTAGAAAAGGGTACCAATGACGAAGAATCCTTTCTATGAATGGATTTAAATAAATCTTTATGGCTTGTAGACTGAAGGGAGTATGTGAATCAAAGAAGGGAGCCCAAGTAAGTATTTGGCATGCAAGTATGGGTGTGTAATAAGTCTTGGAAGACCTGATATTCACTTAAGATAAGAAAAACCTAGATCTTAATACTTGGGTGAGACTTGAATCAATTGTTCAAGAGTATTCATAGGTATTCCTAGAAGTGGGGTGCTCAATTTCCTTTGAGAGGAATAAGTGGCATGCAAGTGTTACTGATTTAGGGAGGTTTGGCACTTTAAGTGTGCTAGTGTTATGGATTTCAAACACTAAAAAGACTTAAGTCCTATCATCCTCATTCAATTCCTTCTCTCTAGGTGGTAAAGAACTACCTTTAATGTTTTAGAAGACATTTCCAAAGCACTAGTGAGACCAGGTAAAAAATTAAGCTTCTAAGAAATTATTGAATTCTAATGAAGGCCCCAAGGGTCTATTTATAGGCAAATAGGTGATCTTTGGAAAATTGAGATTGGGCGTGCAAGTATGTTGTGCACCAAAATTGTGGAGCACAATTGGATTGCGTGCCACTGGTGATTTGGCCTAACTGGGGAACCGGTTTGAGGACGTAGCCAAATTAATTGCTTCATTCAGCTCCAGCATGGTGGCTCACATGTATTTTCCTGTAGGTTCCTTGGGAACCACTTTAAAGACTTAGACAAATTTATTTCTCCATACCATGGGGGATGCCCCCCCCCCCCCCGCACCCCTGCTTGGGATCAATGTCGGGTTGCGGTCTCGGCCCTTCGAGTCAGTGCCTTCGCTACCATCACCGACCCCCATGAAAAATGCAGAGTCGCACTACGAACTTTTCCGATCCTAGTTGAGGACATTTTGTGGAGAAGTTCATGGAAGAAATTTCATGGAGTCTACAGCCACAAAATTTATAACATTAGAATATAATATATCCATGGATAAAATAATAATTTAAATAATCACATGGACCATGATTGGTTCGTTCTCTTGTTTCTACTTGATGGCCTTATCTTGTACTTTTATTTTAAATAATAAAAATGATAATATTTGGAAAATAATCACATGAAAAAAAATAATTGATTTTATGGTGACAAAATCCATAATGTTATACATTATAAACATACCATCAAGGCCTTTTTCTTGGACATCATACACAAATGGGTAAGGTTTACACTAAATACCTAAGCTAGTTTTTCTCATGAGACCTGCCAGCCATTGAGGGGATATATAATTATAATCTCCACTTATTAATAATCAACTATAATGCATTCATTATATTACATAATGGTTATATAATAAAATATATGGCCAAAATGCCTTATTAATTAGTAAACATTCACATTGAAATAACAAGTATATGAAATGTCAATAAATCTATAGTCAATAAATAGATTAACTTTCTTAGTAAGAATCCTTAAAACTGACACTATATATAGTATTGGGTATTTGGTTAATTAAATAATAGAAAAAAAATATTGAACTTGTAGAAGTTATATATAATATATACATAATATTAAATAATGTAGAAGTGAAGGAGAAAAATAAATTCAAGATAGTGACAAAGAGTGAAAGATAATACAACCCATACGAACAAGGTAAGATATGAACAATAAATTCATAAGATAATTTAGATGGTAATACATGAAACATAACTATATAATAGATTGGCCATTTGGAGTTTGATAAGAAAACAGAAAAAAAGATATAAAAATAAATTTCATAAATCTTTTGTAATATGGTTGTAAAAAAAACTCCTAAAATTTTAAAAATCAATTTCGTGGGGGTAAAAAGTGGACATTGAAAACCTTGATTTAAAAATAATTCCAAATACTAAATCCTTGAAAGGATGTGAAGTTTAAAATATGAAATGTGGAGTGGAATATAAAAATATATATAAGTGGAATGAAAACCCTTTATTTATTCTTCTAAATATTAATCTTTATTTTAAAAAAATTATAGAATTATGAGAATATGATTTTATTTGAAAATAATGGAATCTTTAATAATAAGATTTATTAATAAAAATATTTATAAGAATGGTAAAAGTTTCTCATGTAGTAAATGTTATAAATGAGATTCATTTCAACATTTTATAACAAAAGTCAAAAATCACATGCAGAATATGTTAAAACTATTATCTTTAATATTTGGTAATGAAGGTAAAAGGAAATAAAAATGTACTTAAGAAACCATTGAATTATGGAGAAGAGTTGTAACACACTGACCAGGATTACCTGATATGGTCCATAAGGTCACATGATCTCATATGTGTCTCTGCATATACTAGAGGCTATTGATTAGTAGTGAGGGACGAAGTGGAACTATAGGGAGACTGTACCCTCATTAATAGAGAAGCATTCGAGTATTCTTACAATAAGTAAAGAAAATAATCAGAGTAAATAAGAGAAATAGAATGTGGAAGAAACATAAACATAAATATCAACACATGATATAAAAAATTTCATACAATAGAAATTATAACAAGTCAAGAGATCCCCACTTGTGACATCTATATATACCATAAATAAGGAAAAATAAATAGAGGCATATCTACAACTGATCATAGGGTCTATCCTAACATCACCTCAACCAACTTGCTCCTCCTATACAACTTCCCTGAATAGGGACCCTACCATCATTTGAATACCTGACCTAGAAAGGCTTCACACTCCCTGAGATTACCGTACATGGTATAATTATAATCCTAGAAGGACACCAACAATGCATCATTATCTTAAATACAATAGGTGAAATAAAAGTATATGTGATGATATAAAATAAATACACAAATAAATATAAAACTGACCAGGTAGTCATGCACAAACCATGCTACCATGAAACCTAGTCCTACCCACTTCAGCTTCATAACCAAAGATAAGTCACATATATCTCGTAATATTGTCCAAATAGGATCACCTAATTCTTCACACAACTCAACCATCTCACCGATACATATCCATAATATAATTAGCACAATAGAACATGTTATTCCATGACTCAACCATCTTGTTGATGGGTAAATACATTATTCCCAACATAATAGAATAATTTACTCCATGAATAAACAATCTCAATGATGGATAACTACCATATAGTACACAAAAATATCACCTATCATAAAACCAAGATAAATCAAATACCTCACTGGGATATACAAACACCCACATACTAATCAAATCACACAATAGAGTTCTCATAAGGCTACACACTAACCCAAATGAAATAAATTTAATAGAGAAATCAAAAGGCTATATACACAACAATATGTAAGTAAAGTCATACAATTTTATATAAAATTCATAACACGGTAAGGGATTCATACCTCAAGTGTATCAAAACTCAAATCGTAGTGATCCACCACCCTAATCATGCCCAACACACCAAATACCTATTATAATCCCTGAATTCATAATATAAAGATTTTATGATGAAGATCCAAGGAAAAGAAATTGTTTTGGGCTAGGACAATACTAGACTTACAAGAAATGACACTGTGAATAGATCTCAAATCATATAAGAGAGGTGAAACAATTATAGCTTATCTAGGTTCATTTCCCTCAATGATGTAAGTAAAATTAATCAGATTATATTCTAGACCTTAGATCCATACCTTAATGATCTGATCTAGGGTAACTCTTGAGAAAAGATATTAATATCCTAGAAAATAAGAACAAAATAGAGACAAACCATTGATTTCTAGATCCAATGATCCAAGATCTGATCCAAATGAATTCCAGGAGGAAATAAATCATTAAAATCACACAAAGGTGTCTCTTAGTTTTAGATCCCTATCCCCAAGAGTAGGAATGAGAGTTTTAGAGAGTTTTTAGGTTGAAATTATAGTTTTTAAATTAATAAATACTACTTGAATTTTTTTGACACATAGTTTAATAAACCATGCACCAACCATGAATAATCTCCTATAAAAAATCTAGTCCACATGGTTGGGCCACACAATTTGGTAAACCGTGAACCAATCATGTAGTTTTAAATTTATATAAATTATCTAATCACATAGTTATCTGGTAAATTCTCATAGTTTCTCATAACCATATGAAAACTATGTACCCACTAAACTACTTCCAAAACTTCCCAAAACTATCCAGAAACACCCAAAGATCATACCTGAACAAACCAAGTTGAAAAAAAACATAACACACTTAAGAAATTATAGGGGTATTATAAAATACCACTATAAAGTAATTATCATCCTTGGTATGAATTTCGATGAGTCCCGATTGAATAATTCAGGCCATTCAAACAAACATAAATGATTCTTGTTCACATGTCTCTTTTTTAGAGACGTCCACGTAACCACACACCCAAATGAGAGGCACCAATTTTTCTCACATACCTTTCCTCAATTTAGTCCATAATGCATGATGGACATCCCTCAAAGACACATCTACCTCTAACTCAACATTCTCACTAATGACTCTATGCATAGGGTTCCACTTATACCCACAAGCCACAATACTAACTTTCCTTACATACTCAAGTGTTAATGCCCCAAAATACACTTCATTATGTTTGGTCACATGATTAATCCCATGAATCATGTGATGAATCATGATTTACCCCTTGAACATTGTCATGAATTTGAGTTCACCCCCAGAAATAAGTCACGAATCACAATTCACCCCATGAATCGCCCTACAAACACACTAGTTCCCAATTAAATCCTTTCTAACAACCCATGGATCAAGACATTGTTCCACATCACCATTTTACACCTAATAACCGATAATAAATACTAATACATGGGTATATGTCATTTAACAATGTAATTCAGATTCTTATACACACAACTAAAATAAACTTCCTCTACCTGTTGGTTAAGTTCACACACACATCACTCTCAACATGAACTTGGACTTTCAATTCTACCGATCCATAGGTACAAACCTACCTCGGTGTCAGTCGAACACTAGAACTCATGGTCACAAATAAAATTTTTGAATAGGTTCACATTTTTGAACCCACTGATTTGATTCAAGGGTCACATCCTCTCTTGGATCACATGACTCTCAAACTATAAATTACTACAGATCCACTGATTCTATCTAATAACCATCAAGTTTATGGGTATATTATGCACTATAATATTGAATTCCAAAAAAATATACTAAATCACCATGTTGATGTAACAACCTCAAAATGACTCTCTAAAACCCACCATTTACCAAAAAACTACCCAATCCTTTATGGGTCATGGATCTCTCCTCAGATGGTCTAATCATCTCACACACCCAAAACACTATGACCTCTAGGATATTAATTTACCTCCTCATTGAGTTTGTTCCTCCCACATTAGTCATACTATAATTCCTGGGTCATATTGGTAAAACCTTTCCAGTTTACACCCTAGTGGAGTTTCAATAGGTGATATTTTTGATCCTCAAACCACCATCCACCAATCTCACTAATCACATCCACCAACACCATTATACCATCAACTATAGAAATCACTTTGTAACTAACAACTACCCTTACCTTATTATAAACCAAATGTTAAACACTAACTTTATAGCTAACCTAGGTATCACACAACTTGATTCTAAGATGCACCCCATTTTCACTAAGTTCACCATTAAAAACCCACCTCTAATCAAGGGATTACCATAACTTTTATTCCTCTAAAAACTCTAATACCCAGGTTCAACACTATACAAGGGTTTAATCCATAAGAACCTTACCCATCATACTTGATAACCTCTACCCAAGGTGCTAATACTTGGGTCTTATAATGCTAATGGATTAATTTTTTTTACCTAATTTGGAAGATTCTTTATTGTCCTCACTAGATGACCATATAAACCAACTCCGAAGACTTAAAAAACTCCTTCTAGAGAGCCAGATGAATCATCACAATAGTTCCCAACTACTACCTTGTACTTCCAAATAATTCAAAATGAAAAAACATTCTCCATATATAGATACACCAAAAAGACTCAACATCACCCAATAATACCATGGATGAGACCTTTATTTAACCCACCATTACCTTATGATTATTTTCTCTTTAGGCCACACTTTCCATTTCTAAACCATTACCACAACCATTGCACTTCTATTGAGATAAATTTCTTGACCACCGTTTATCGATAACCACCATATATGTTCAACACACCTCCATGGTCCTAGAAAACGTCCCATGGAAACCAAAAAATGTTTCCAATATCTTATATTCAAGAATCCCATAAAAAATCTAAATATTCTCAACACTTCCTCTCTTTGGGAAGTTCACTGAGGAACTACCCGTCGAATATTCTTTTAGATGAACCTAACAATTATCAAGAAAATGCTCATTAGCATTGCATGCCAACACCACTCCCTCACATGAAGGCCATTTTTTAATGACCCTTATTAAAACCCAAGGTTCCTAGAACCTTTTATCTAAAGGACACAAAAATATTTCAAGGTGAATCACCAAGAGAACTACCCCATATAATGATTCAAGACCAAAATATCTCATATGTTTTATGAAAGTCAAAATAAAAATACTATAAAAATCTCAATCTAAGACTTATTTTTAGAATCACTACTAAAAATACAAGATAAATATTCCACATTAGCCATACTAACCTTTTAAAGAAATTTCCCAATATACCCTTCACAACTTGTACACTCTGTTCACATCGTGAAGCACTAACAAAAGCATCACTTGAAATAACATCCGATCTAAATTTCCTAAAGGTTGCCTTTAATATACTCCCAAGGCTATGAAACTATCACTATGATCATGATCTATAAAAAACATTAATTACTTAAAAAGGCCCAAAATATTGCACCCTTACTGATCGAGAATCTAAAATTATGGTCTCGTGGCCTAGGCCATGTATTATCATGAAGCTGGTTCTATAAATTCCCCAATCTCTTGTTTCTTAAGGAAAGGAAAACAACCCACTTACATGAATCACAAGGAACATGATCCATGTTCATACACTAGCTAATATAATACTAATGGATGATAAGAGAAACCATTATTCTTATATTTCTACTAGCTTATATCTCACAACTGAAGTCACATCACAATAGTTTTGGGAGACACCACACAAAAGAAATCTAGCCTATGGTTTCAAATCGAAATAACACCCCACAAGTAAAATATATAGAGGAACCAAATCTATCTCAATTATCATACACTTTCCTTTCTTCCATAACCCCACTCTACTCACTCTATAGAGAGGAAAACCACACTCACAAAGTAACATCATAATCTAACCCCCCAAGGGTCTATCATTGACCAAATATCAAATCCAAGCTGACTGACCACCTCTGTGACCATACCCTAAGTGAATACATTCACTAATCCACACAATCACAACATCACTACTCAGACCAAATACAAATAATATAAATCATTCCCCTTGGACCATGATTCTTTCCAATCACAACAAGTGAGGGGTTACTAAGGGGGTGTTACATGAACACCAAAAAACCAAATTTAATGTACCAAACATGCATTTAAAAAATCATAGATTAGTACAAAAATCCATTTATATCTTTTAAAATATCATTTCAAACCACATATTCAACCAAAATATTTGGAAATTACATTTGAAACATTTCAAAAAAAATCAAATACAAATACCCCTTTTAATTTTAAACAACCAAGGAAAAAAACTATTTTCTCTCATTATAAACATTTATATGAAAACTTACTAACACTTTACCAAATTCATAGCCCAAACGAGGCTAATACCTTTTCAAATTTCATAATTCCATTTAAAAGTAACCATTTAAAATTTTCTACATCACTTGGAATTTTAAATACCATAAAAAAAATCCCACAAAAAACCATTTAAAAATATTTTTTCAAAGTTAATTTTTATTTAAAATAATTTATACATGTAAAACAAAATGAAATTCCAAACAAAGAACACAAAAAATTAACTTACCACCTACACAAGGCTCAATTCCATATAATAAAAACCAACATGTTAGTCATAACCTCATACTTAAAATTTATGACATTCTTAGTTCATATCAAACATAGAAATTAAATGCATGAAATATGAACCTATGTGCTTATCCATGATACATGAACTCACCCACTCTTTCTAATCAGGCCAAGTGAAAATACCATAAATCATAACACTGAAATAACATGCCTCACTCATGGTGAAATATTTCAACAGTAAAAGTGAAAACCAAATAGAAATACTATCCCTAACAAGAAGGACTTCCCTTATACATGGGTTAGCTACTCTTATGAATGAGTTTCATACCAAATCCTCACAATTCCCTATCTCTAATCTATCATGCTCAAAAAAGTGATTTAAAAGGAAAAAGATTTGATATTATTTTTCAACTCCCTGAACCAAATAACTTGATCCGAGTTGCAGAGTCAGATGACCTCAAGCATGCCTCCATGTATGAAAGTGGATTTTTTCTAGCAGTATGGGCCTAAGTGGTACTATGAGGAGACTATTCCCCTAGTAATTGAGAAACATTAAATTATGTATACAATAACATAAGAAAATAATTAGATTAAATAACATAACTAGAATGTGGAGGTAATGAAAACCTCAATATTAATACATTCTATAACAAAATAAAAAATAGTACAAAATGTCAAGAGATCCACACATATGAAATATATATATATATAAATATATATATATATATATAACATAAACAAAGAAAATATAAATAAAGAGGAATCTCTACAACTGATCCTAGTTTATGTCTGGATATCTCCTCAACCAAAATACTCCGCCTGTACAACTTCCCTGAATAGTTTCCCTTCCCTAATTTGAATCCCTAATCAAAAAAGGGTTCCCATGTTCTGAGATGAATATGTTTGGTGAAAGTATAAACCTAAAGATCATTTATGTTGTTTTTTAATTATTATTGTATTTTTTGTCAACATATTATTTGTGAATATTTTTTTTTTATTTTAGGTGAAAGTAAGTTATTCTTCATCATAATAATGTTTGATATACTTTCCTTAACAATTAATCTGATTCTATATTAATTCTTAATGTTTCTAAAATTATGATTACTAAAAGGTTATCATGGTTCAATATGAAGTTTCTAGAAAAATACAGTTTTACAAAGTTCAATATATAAATATTTTTCAAATTTTGATGTTTCAAAGTTTGAGTTGTGGCTATAAAAAGTTCAAGAAATGATGTTATAAAAATAGAGTAGATCATAAAATAGATAACAATAAAGGTTACCAGACTAAGTGTAACAAAACAAGATTACTAGATAGAGATGTTTTATACAAAATTAAAGTTAGAAAATGAATAAGATGAAAGTTGTACAAAGGTTGAAGATATAAATTCATAAATTTTATTACTATATAAAGGTCACCAGATCGATTTCATCAGACCAATAATGATCAGAAAAAGACTTTATATCCCCCATTAAAGTTTAAATCTCTAAATGTTACCAACAAATATATTAATGGATAAAGATAGTTGGTGATCAACAAAGTTTCAATAGGATTTTGAAAAGTCCATCAAATGAACATTTACAATGTTGTCTCAAGCAGAGAATTATATAAAGTATGTTGGATTGAGAAATATGAGTATAATCATACATAGAATAAGAAATTAGACTGATTTTAATAGAACAACCTCTGATTGATGTTTGATCAGACACAATATGATCAGATAGATATATTCCATATCACTAGATAAATCAATCTGGACAATATTTTTTTTGTACAATGGACTGAGAAAACAAGCCTAAGTTTACTGGACCAAGTTTATCGGAGAAACAAGATCAAACATAGGTCAATCATACTATGTATAACCAGACGAAGAATTATTGCATGGATAAATCCTTATAGAGGAATTAGACAATGACTTGAGAAAACATTACATAAACTTTGAAAAGTATTATATTTTTAATACGATGAGTTATTCATTCAACATTCATAAATCTAGATAATATTTAAGAAAAATTTGAAGATATCATCAATTTTGAGATCTAAGGACACTTTCTTGAGGATAGTTGACTCTAAAGTTTCAAAGAATTTAAAGGTTGTCAATCATAAGTCGAGATGAGTAAGAAATTTGAATTTGGATATCATTCCTCATATTTGTTTTTCTGAAGAAGTGTGTTTATATAAAGTGGCGTAGTTTCATTGAGAATTGGATTATGCTATTATCCTATATATCTAGTGATAATGTTTTTTTAATGTGAGCATCAAGCCAAGGGATTATTTGGTTGAAGAAGAGGTACCAAATAGAGCTACCGAATAGTGATACATAACATAGTTGTATTAGAATGAACATTAGTAAAAAGAGGTGTACCATATAGACTTGTATCAGAACAAGGTGCATCAAACATAGGTTCATTAGATAGAGATATACCAGATGTAGAGAAACCAGATAAATTTTTGGTGAGATACTTTCAATTTTTTTATTATTATTATATTAGAGGAATAAGTAAATTTGTACCTAGTGTCAATGATGTTATTAATATTTTCACGACTTATTATATTCCCCCTTTAGTTATTTTATATGAAATGTGCATAATTTGTGTGAAATATTAATGTTTTAATATTAAGTATAATTTTTGAGCATTTTTAGAAGTAGTCCAATTGAGTGAGTTTAATGTTTTAATAATAACTATCACTATACTGATCCAAATTGTGTCGTTCTTGTTTTTTAGGATTTTTCGTTCAATATAAAACATTTCATTAGAAGGTACCATGATCCAATGCTACCATTTGAAGGGTCATATGGTCCTCACAAACAAGACCAAAGAACCTGTGAACAAACTGGACCAGCTTTGAAGATTGATTTACTGGGCTCAATTCAGAAGTCCAAAAACATTAACTCTCCACCATAATTTGGGGGAGACTACATTTAATCTTGGATAAAAATTTCAGGCCCAAATCCAAGTACAAGGGGCCCAAATAAAGATTTTAAGTCCAACCCACCATTCTGGACGAGAATTAAAATCAGTATAGTATGCATGACATATCTCATGATGTAAGAATCAAATCAAGCTGAGATTTTGTAGTGTAAAATAGGAGATATAGGCGGCCGCCGTTTTTGAAGAAACAATTCTGGTTTTAAGGCATCTTCATATTCAAAAACCCTTTCATATTATGGACTTAAAAAAGACTGGATTGAAATGGACAGTTTAACTTTGTTTAATCAACCGGCCATAACTTTTGATCCATAAGTCCAAATGACTCCAACTTTTGAGAGTAGTCGGCCAACATTATTATCTACAACTTGGAAGAAGGAGATATGTGATGATTCGGCTATCTGAATAGCCAAATTGGCGTTGAAAGTGGAGGGACATATTGGGAATGCAAACAGTCCACTCCTTGGGCTATAAATACTCTTCCCTTCTCTCCTTGAGAGGGGTTGGCATTTCAGAAGAGAAGATATAATATTGGAACGACCAAAGCCTTTCCAAATTCTTGGGAGGACCTTCCATACTCAAGTTTTCACTTGAGAGACCTTTCCTCCTCTCTTTGTTTTCACTTAATTTCATGTTCTTCATTTTTTTAATTTTGTAAGTCTCTTTCTTTGTAATTCTGTTTTAATGCAAGTTACTTCTTCAATATCTCTTATTATCATCCACCTTATGTAGTTTAATATTTATGTTCTTAAAATAGTTTAAATTCAGTTCAATCCCCTTCCCTTCTTTTGCTTCCTCATTTAATCGAAAATCCATTTTTAATTATCATCATCGTTCGTGTGTGTGTGTCAACGTACCACTCTTTTCTAATCCCTTTCTTTTTCTTCTAATCTTAATTTATAATCATAATTATTTTAACCAGAATATTAAACATCCAAATGGCTGAGTAAATCTCTAATTGGGGTGAGTTATAATTCAGGGATGTTAAGTGATTGAGAGTTTTGCTCGATGAGTATTCTTTAAATTAATATTGTGTATGTTAAACTTAATATGTCATGGATTAATGATATGTTTTGTTTAACGAGTGGTTTACATGGATTATTGGAACCATAAATACACTACCATAAATAAGTTTTGATTGAGATTAGAACCCTAAGTTAAGTTAAGTCTTGGATTAAAGCCTTCACACTTTGGAATTCCAATCAACATCAACTTATGACATGGGTGTTAATTTACTGCAATACAAAGTAAGGCTCAAGGATATCACATGCTTAACTCCCCAATAATGAACTCACCCCAATATTTATCAATTTGGTAAATCAAACATCATCCATAAATCATTTCAATTGATCTCTACAAACAAACCCCCCTAATCAAAACACAATCAACTAAAAACAAATGACTATTACAAAGTATCATCGCCGAGGATTCGACCCGAGTGCTGCTATACACATTAGCAGAGCACCGGAATTTTGACCGGTCGATTGGCGACAATCAGCCGTGTATTTCAAATGGTGCCGTTGCCGGGGATGGTGCTTTAAGTAGTCATTCGTTTCTGGTTATTGTAAAAAAAACCCAAAAATAAACAAAATTTTAAACAAAATTGAAAAAAAATCACAAAGAAAAACCCGTCTTCTCATGAAAATCATAAACTGAAAAAATAAAAAGAAAAAATCGTCTTTCTCTTTCTTATAAAATCTCTCTGAATGCCCCGTAGCCTTCCAAACAATCCCTCAGATTTGTTTGACCCTGAAATTGAGCGAACACTTTGCCAACTTAGGAGGAACATAAGAGATACTCAAATAATTCAAGAACCAGTCCTCATCCAACCAATTGAATTCGATATGGCCAATCCTAGGGAACAAACATTGAAAGAACTCACTGCCCCTAATATGAATTACCAACCTCTTGGTATTCAATATCCAAACATAGAAGCTGACTTCGAACTCAAATCGGGTTTGATTCATCTTCTCCCTCATTTTCACGGGCTAGCCGGTGAGGATCCACATCTCCACCTTAAAGAGTTCCAAGTAGCATGATCTACTATGAAGCCTCAAGGGGTTTCTGAAGAACAAATCAAACTCTGAGCATTCCCTTTCTCCCTAGCTGACTCTGCTAAGTCATGGGTCTACTACCTCCCTCCTGGTTCCATAACTACATGGAATGACATGAAGCGTATCTTTCTAGAAAAATTCTTTCCTACTTCTCGTACTGCTTCCATCCGAAAGGAAATAAGTGGTATCCGTCAATTCCCAAGTGAATCACTCCATGAGTACTGGGAGAGGTTCACAAATCTTGTTGCAACATGCCCACACCACCAAATTCCGGACCAACTCTTGATCCAATACTTCTATGAGGGGTTATTGGCTATGGAGAGAGCCCTCATTGATGCCGCAAGTGGCGGTGCTCTTGTTGATAAAACTTCTACAGCTGCAAGAGATCTCATAAGTAACATGGCTGCAAACACACAACAATTCCATACTCGAGCACATGCTCAAGTCAAACAAGCCCAAGATAATCAATCCATAGATCCTAACAAGATGACCGAGTGGATGAGTGAGCTTACAGGTTTTGTGCGTCAACTAGCGGTGGCTACCAAAGCCCCAACCTCATATTCTCCACAGTCACTATTCCCTGGACCTATCAAGAATTGTGGAATCTGTAGCTCCCCAACTCATCCAACAGACACATGTCCACAACTTCAAGAGGATCAATCTGATTAATCCGGACCAATGGAACTCAATGTAGTATATGCTCAGTGGAACCTCAATCCTCAACTATCAGGTCTGTTTGTTAGAAACTTCAACCAACCTCACTCCGAGCCCTTATCTTCTTCCTATAACCAAGGCCTTAGGTATGGTAATCCCATTTCTCATCCCCCTCAATTCCCTCCTCAAAACCCAAACCAGTTTCAATACAGTCAAGGTGTTGGTAACTTCCAACAACCTTACCCTTTTGTCCCTCAACCTCAAAGGATCAATCCTCCTATTCCTCCTCCTGGATTCCATTATCCCAGTGAGCCTTCCCAATTCCCAACCCAATACAATCGCTTTCCCAAGAACCAAAATCAAGGTAATCCCAATCCGGGACAAGCCTTTTCTTCCAAGAAACCATGGGAAAGTGCAGTGTAAGATCTTGCCTCCTTCACCCGTTCTAGCCTTAAAAACATTGAAACTCAAATAGGTCAACTTGCATCCCACCTGAGCCAGTAACAACAATCAAATTCTTCCCAACTCCCAGCTCAATAATTACCCAACCCCAAGGGTAATGTAAGTGCAATTGCACTTAGATCAGGAAAGCAACTTGCTATGCCTCAAGATAAATCCTCAAACCCTCCTTTGAATGTTGACCTAGAAAATGAAAAGAAAAAAAAACTGAAAAGGAATCTGAATCCATTCCATCACCTCCTTCCATTCCACTTAGGAATCCAATTCCTTTTCCTCAAGCCATTTCTAAACCAAGGAAGTCCTTTGAACCTGATCCTGAAATGCTCGACATGTTTAGACGTGTTGAAGTCAACATTCCCCTCTTAGATGCCATAAAACAAATTCCTAAGTACACCAAGTTTCTTAAAGAATTGTTCACCCACAAGAGGCAACTTAGGACCTTTGAAAATGTTTCCACCCAGCAGTCTATTCCCATAAAGTGCAAAGATCCAGGTAACTTTATAGTCCCATGCCAAATTGGAAGTTCCAACTTTGATGATGTAATCATAGACCTAGGAGCCTCAATTAATGTCATGCCCAAATCCATATTCTCCAACCTTGGTCTAGGTCCCTTGCACCCAACGGGTGTTGTCATTCAGTTCGCCAATCGAAGCACAACCAGTCCCGAGGGAATAATTGAGGATGTCTTTGTCCGAGTCAATGATATTATCTTCCCTGCTGATTTCTATGTCCTTGACATGGAAGGTGAGACAAACTCTTCTCGATCTCCCCTAATTATAGGAAGACCATTCCTCATGACTGCGAGAACCAAGATTGATGTCCATTCAGGCATCTTATCCATGGAATTCGGTGACCAACTGGTCAAGTTCAACATTTTCCAAGCCATGCGATACCAATCTGAGGATCACTCTGCATTCTCAATCCATGCTTCTGAGGACACTTCTAAGAGTCAATCGAACCCCAATCCACCATGTTCTTCATGTTATACTGATAAAGGATCTTGTGAAATCCGCACCATGATTAACAAAGTCATAAATGGTGAAGTTGATGTGGACCTCTCATTCATAGACTCCATAAATCTAGAGGAACTTGAAAACTCTCTTGAATCCCACATCAACTCTAATCTCTACTGCTCCACCTTGGACAGCATTGAGAAAAATGAATCTGAAGAAATTGAAGTCCCTTCCTCCATTTCTGAGTTGTCTAGCCCAAAAGTGAAAGATGAGATTGATCTGAAACCTCTTCCTGCACACCTGAAATATGAATTCCTCTCCCATGATCACTCATATCCTGTCATTATCTCTGCCACACTTACTGAAACCGAGGAGTCCAAACTTGTTCAAGTGTTAGAGGAAAAAAAAAGGCCTTAGGTTGGACCCTAGATGACATACCAGGAATCAATCCTGCCCTTTGCATGCATCACATCCATCTTGAGGAATCATCCAAACCAGTTAGACAACCCCAAAGAAGACACAATCCACTCATCCTTGAGGTAGTTAGGGAAGAGATCACCAAGCTTCTTCAAGCTGGTATTATCTACCCAATTTATGATACTGAATGGGTTAGTCCAATTCAAGTTGTACCTAAGAAGGGTGGGATAACTGTTGTCACAAATGAACATGGAGAGGTAGTCACAACTCGAGTGAAGAACAAATGGCGTGTGTGCATCGAATATAGGAAATTGAATGTTGAAACCCGAAAAGATCACTACCCTCTTCCATTCCTTGATCAAATTCTAGAAAGATTGGCCGGAAAGTCACACTATTGCTTTCTTGATGGATACATCAGCTACTTCCAAATCCCAATCGCACCTCAGGTTCAAGAAAAGACTACTTTCACATGCCCCTTTGGAACATATGCATATAGAAGAATGCCTTTTGGCCTTTGTAATTCTCCTGCAACATTCCAGAGGTGTATGATGAGTATCTTTTCTGAATTCATAGAACACTGCATGGAAGTCTTCATGGATGACTTTACCATTTATGGCGAGTCATTTGAGTCATGCTTGCATTCACTCTCTCTAGTCCTTCAAAAGTGTTTCAAGTGAAACCTTATGTTAAATTTTGAAAAATGTCACTTCATGGTAGCTAATGGGATTGTTCTAGGGCACATAGTTTCAAAAGATGGTATTGAAGTTGATCCTACCAAAATTCATGTGATCCAATCACTTCCTCAACCCACTTCTGTTCGAGACATCCAATCATTCCTCGGTCATGCGGGTTTCTATCGTCGATTCACCCATAAATTTAGTAAAATTTCTCTCCCACTCACTCGTTTGCTCCAAAATGATGTCTCTTTCTATTTTGATGAGGGTTGCAAGAGAGCCTTCATTGAACTCAAAACTGCTCTTACATCTGCCCCGATAATCTGACCCCCAGATTGGTCCTTACCTTTTGAATTGATGTGTGATGCTTCTGATAGAGCTATTGGGGCTGTTCTTGGTCAAAGAAGAGAAATAATTCCTCATGTCATCTATTATGTCTCAAAAACATTGGATGAAACTCAATCTCACTACACTGTGACTGAAAAGGAACTTCTAGCAGTGGTTTTTGCCTTAGATAAATTTCGGTCCTATCTCTTAGGTGCCAAAATCATCATATTCACAGACCATTTTGCTATTAAGTTCATACTCAAGAAAAGTGATTCCAAACCGAGTCTAATAAGATGGATCCTAATGCTCCAAGAGTTTGACCTTGAAATCAAAGATAGACCTGGAAAAGAAAACCCTATGGCTAATCACTTGAGTAGAATTCCTAATTCTCCTCATTCTGAAATCATTGATCCTGAATTTCCAATTGAGCACCTTTCATATCTCACTCCAAAACTACCATGGTATGCCCCAATTGTAAATTACTTGGTTTCTGGTGTTTTTCCTAAAAATGTTTCAAAAGAAAAAAAAATGAAGTTGAAAAGTGATTCAAAATACTATTTTTGGGAAGAAAATAAACTTTGGAAAACTGGGGCAGACATGGTAATTAGGAGATGTGCTGATGAAGATGAATATTCTTCCATCTTAGAATTCTGTCACTCAATGCCTGGTGGTGGCCACTTTGGACCACAAAGGACCTCCTGAAAGGTCTTAGACCCTGAACTCTTCTGGCCTTCCCTCTTCAAGGACTCACATGAGTTCTGTCAATCATGTCCCACATGCCAAAAGTTTGGCATAATCTCCAAAAGAAATGAAATTCCCCAAAAGCCCTTAATCTTTTGTGAAATCTTCGATGTTTGGGGTATTGATTTCATGGGACCATTTCCCCCTTCCAATGGATTCTCATATATTCTTCTTGCGGTCGATTATGTTTTAAGGTGGGTTGAGGCCAAACCCACTAGGAAGGATGATGCTCATACTGTTAGTGAGTTCCTAAAGTCCCACATCTTCCAAAGATTTGGCACACCACGTGCCTTGATCAGTGACTTAAGAACCCATTTTTGTAATAGAACCATGGAATCTCTTCTGAAAAAGAATGGGGTTATACATAAAACTTCAACTGCATATCACCCCCAAACAAATGGAATGGATGAACTTTCTAATAGAGAAGTGAAAAGAGTGCTTGAGAGAATTGTAAAACCCACCAGAAAAGACTGGCCTGAAAGACTTGGTGAAGCGCTTTGGGCTTATCGAACTGCCTATAAAACACACATTGGGATGCCTCCTTTTCGGCTTGTTTTTGGTAAAGCATGTCACTTACTAGTTGAAATACAATATAAATCATTTTGGGCAGTGAAAACATGTAATTTTGATCTTGAAAAATCTGGTGAAGAAAGATTGTTGCAATTGGATGAACTGGAGGAGCTTCGACTTGAATCCTATGAGAATTCTAATATGTACAAAGAGAAGGCTAAGGTACTCCATGACAAACACATCATGAGAAAGGTATTTCATGAAGGTGAAAAGGTAATGCTCTTCAATTCTCGATTCCGACTTCACCCAGGTAAGCTTAATTCTCATTGGGAAGGTCCTTTTGTTATTACTAACGTTTACCCATTTGGTGCAGTGTAAGTCCAAGACCCCTCCTCCAAAAGGACATTCACGGTAAATGGACATCGGTTAAAGTATCATCATGAGAGGATTCACAATAATAGATCAACATCGACTTCCACTAGCTCCCCAACCTCTGTAGCCGACCTACCACTAGATGGAGAAGGCGACCCGCCAAATCCAAACCAGGGGGCACCTCTTTCCCTTTAACTCTCTCTATCTCTTCCTCTCTCTACCTCTTTCTTCTTATTCCTCTCTCTTTCATTTTTTACCACTTTATTCATAAAACCCTTTATTTTTCTCTTTATTGTGTGGGTGTGTATTTTAAAAAAAAACCTTAAAAACTAAAAAAACCAAAAAAACACAATTACTTAAAATATTACAAAAAAAGAGTCATACTTACTCACCATCGAGTTTTGAAATTTTGTCCAACCATTTTGGGGAGTTAAGAGACATATTTTCATCTCAAAAATTTTGTATTTTCATCATGACTTTGGATAAAGAATTTTGTGTCAAAACCAACACATTTTGAATGCTCAATTTTTGATTTGGAAAATGATTTTCCCAAACCTTGAGAACAAACAATTGCTTTCATGCCAAGGCCACCTATGGCCATCTTTTCAAAATGTGTGTTTTCACCCCCATTTGTGAGTCTTGAGTTTTTGGACCTTCTAGCTGAATTTCCTGCCTTAGTGTGCATTAATATGATAGAGGCATTTTTTGAAACACATGAGAATTACAATAGCCAAATAGCATCCCATAACCCTTACATTAATCCTCCTTTTGAAAGCCCCTTCAAGCCTATGAAAACCTTTTCTTTGATAGCCACATTACAAGCCCAATACCTTATCCCACCTAATATCAACATGGATTTTCATTGCATAAGTTTTTGAAATTTAAGTGTGGGGGGGAATGGATTTCATTTTTGGGTATCATTTCCTTACTTTATGGTGTTTTATCATATGCTTGAGGGAAAGAATCCATTTTATTTGGGGGGGGGGAGGTTTTCATTCAGTGAATGTATTGTACAAATGATATTGAAAAGTGTTCAAAAAAAATTCAAAAAAAATCAAAAGAAAAAGAGAAACAAATGGGTTGTGTCTTGGGTAGGTCAAAAATCACTCTTCCTCAAACTTTGATCTTATTATAACTATTACAATTAGTGTCGTGAGGAGATCAAACATGGGTTGGGATATGAGTGTGAGATCTGTTTCAAGGTCAACTTTCGAAAAAACAAAGAAAAAAAAGGAAAAAAAAGAACACTTGCATTATATTCTTATATCATTGGGAGAAGTTTGGTGGTTTTTAAATATTTCATCTTCTCATCCCCTTCATATTTCTTCCTCTATTGTGTCTTTCTTCACACAATCATTCCCTTGTAAATATGTGTTTTCATTTCCTTCCATGTTTTATTTCAAAAAAATTTGCATTGTTTTTCTATGTTGGTATTTTAACCCTCTTATTCTCTCTATTGGACATTATATTCCTACCGTCCCATAGCCACAGAAAAACCCCTTAAAAATACCTCTTGATTCTTGTGCACTTTGGATAGGGATTGGAAGCTGAGATCTCTTTTCAAACTCTAATATTTTCACTTTTGGTTGGTGAAAGAGTGAACCTCCACAAATAAATTTTATCATCTTGAGAGGTGTGAGTTTTGAGTATCCACATTCTCCATTTCTAAATTTGAGCATGGAAAAATGAATTAGTTTTGGAACATTGTTTTTGTAACAACTTGTGGTGGATTTCAAAATGGATGAGTGAAATAGTCTAAACCTCCCCTGATTGGAGAAAACAAAATTTTAATATTTGTTGGTGAGTGAAAATGATTTTTCCATGTTTTTATATTTGTTGCACATGAGGACATGCACAAAGCTAAGTGTGGGGGAGTTGATGTTATTAATATTTTCACAACTTATTATATTCCCCCTTTACTTATTTTATATGAAATGTGCATAATTTGTGTGAAATATTAATGTTTTAATATTAAGTATAATTTTTGAGAATTTTTAGAAGTAGTCCAATTGAGTCAGTTTAATGTTTTAATAATAACTGTCACTATACGGATCAAAATTGTGTGGTTCTTGTTTTTTAGGATTCTCCTTTCAATATACAACATTTCATTATAAGGTACCATGATCCAATTATACCATTTGAAGGGTCATATAGTCCTCTCAAACAAGACCAAAGAACCTGTGAACAAACTGGACCAGCCTTGAATATTGATTTACTGGGCTTAATTCAGAAGTCCAAAAACATTTACTATCCTCCATAATTCGGGGGACACTAAATTTCATCTTGGATAAAAATTTCAAGGCCCAAATCCAAGTACAAGGGGCCCAAATAAATCTTTGAAGTCCAGCCCACCATTCTGTCCGAGAATTAAAATCAGTATAGTATGCATGACATATCTCATGATGTAAGCATCAAATCGAGCTGAGATTTTTCAGTGTGAAAGAGGAGATATAGGCGGCCGACTTTTTTGAAGAAACCAGTCGGATATGAAGGAATATTCATATTCAAAAACCCTTTCACATTATGGACTTCAAAAAGACTGGATTGAAATAGACAGTTTAACTTTGTTTAATAAACCGGCCATAACTTTTGATCCATAAGTCCAAATGGCTCAAACTTTTGAGAGTAGTCGGCCAACATTAGTTTCTACAACTTTGAAGAAGGAGATATTTGAATATTCGGCTGTCAGAATAGCCAAATTGGCGATGAAATTGGAAAGTCATATTGGGAATGAAAACAGTCCACTCCTTCAGCAATAAATACTCTCCCCTTCTCTCCTTGAGAGGGGTTGGCATTTCAGAAGAGAAGAGATCATATTGGCATGAACAAAGCCTTTCCAAAGGCTTGGGAGGACCTGCCATACTCAATTTTTCACTTGATAGACATTTCCTCCTCTCTTTTTTTTCACTTAATTTCGTGTTCTTCATTTTTGTAATTTTGTAAGTCTCTTTCTTTGTAATTCTGTTTTAATGCAAGTTACTTCTTCAATATCTCTTATTCTCATCCACCTTATATAGTTTAATATTTATGTTCTTAAAATAGTTTAAATTCAGTTCAATCCCCTTCCCTTCTTTTGCTTCCTCATTCAATCGAAAATCCGTTTTTAATTATCATCATCGTTCGTGTGTGTGTGTCAACGTACCACTCTTTTCTAATCCCTTTCTTTTTCTTCTAATATTAATTTATCATCATAATTATTTTAACCAGAATATTAAACATCCAAATGGATGAGTAAATCTCTCATTGGGGTGAGTTATAATTCGGGGATGTTAAGTGATTGAGAGTTTTGCTCGATGAGTATTCATTAAATTAATATTGTGTATGTTAAACTTAATATGTCATGGATTAATGATATGTTTTGTTTAGGCTACCATAAATAAGTTTTGATTGATATTAGAACCCTAAGTTAAGTTAAGGCTTGGATTAAAGCCTTTACACTTAGGAATTCCAATCAACGCCAACTTATGACATGGGTGTTAATTTAATGCAATACAAAGTAAGGCTCAAGGATATCACATGCTTAACTCCCCAATAATGAACTCACCCCAATATTTATCAATTTGGTAAATCAAACATCATCCATAAATCATTTCAATTAAGCTCTGCAAAAAAACCCCCTAATCAAAATAAAATCACCTAAAAACAAACAACTATTACAAAGTATCATCGCCGAGGATTCGACCCGAGTGCTGCTATACACAATAGAAGAGCACCAGAATTTTGACCGGTCGATAGGCGACAATCGGCCGTGCGTTTCAGTGAACCAGTATAATTACGTCATGGGATATAAAGATCTTGATGTGATTTGGATTGATTTTATTTATTCACTTTATTATATATTAGATATCCATATAATGATGGGATTTAACATGATTAGGATATAGTCACCCACATCAAGAGTAAAACATGTAAGCATATTAGGTGTATTTCTTTACATTATTACCTTTTCATACGAATAAGGTTGAGTAATACTATTGACAGGATTGAAAATATAAAAAATTTTAGGGGTTTATGAAATAAAATTTTAAAATACCACCATTGATTTAACCCCCCTCCCCCTCATATTAGAGATCTTCACATTCTTGGTAACTTTACGTGGTATCAGATCAGGAAGGTTCCCTCTATAAGATCCTTATATTACTTATTATAGATAATATCAACTACGTTAATAATATTGGCATTCCTATATATTATAAAAAAATTACCTTGGATAGAAAAACAAAATGATATCCCATATTATATTTCTTGGACTTGAGGTGATTAATGCAACTACTACAGAGTTTACACCCTTGGATAAAGATGCTCCTATGATATTTTCTTAAAAAAGTAATATCGTGGTTGATGGAAAATATCAAAATTTTATTCTTATGTCCATGATAGAAAATATTTTTATAAAGGTTATGGGTCTCAAGACAGTAAAGTAAACCTATGAAAATATTGAAATAATCTTAGAGGGAGATATATTTGTGAATGAACCAAATCATAAAATATAGATAAGTATGTTCAAAGATATCAGGATGGAGGATGAAAAAACTATTGATGACTGCTTTACCAGAGTTAATTAAATTTTCAACAACATCATAGGATCCATGTATGTATTTAAAGATTCATCTATCATTAAAAAATTGATGACTAACTTTCAAGATAGGTTTAATCATAAAATATATTCTTTATAAGAGAAATATTATTTATCTCTTGTGAAATAAAAAAAATTCTTATCTCGTACTAAATGATATAAGCTCATACTTTAAAAAATTATATTAAGGAAGAGATAACTTTTGAATCTATAAGAAAGATAAAAAATCTTTAACCAGAACATGAGGTAATCAAATTCAGTGAATCCAAATATAATTAAGAATATAATGAAGTGAATTATAGAATCAAGTACCTTATCTCTATGAAGTATAGGAAGTATGGAGGAAATTATAATGCTGGAATCCCACATAAATGTTTCAATTGTATTGGTATTGGATATTTTTATATGAACTGTCCAAAGAAGAAAGATATGTAACATGATGACAATGATTCTGAAAAAAAACTCAAAGAAATAATTGGAGTAAAAATTATAAGGAAGACAAAAAAAGCCACTAGATGTAATAAAAATTTCATTGAAATAAATAAAATAAACTTATCATAGGTGATAAAATTTCAAGTAAAAAATAGTTTTGATTACTTAGAGGAAACTTGTGGAAGGTTTGGACAACCAAGTCACTATATTGAAGATTGTATGACAACACTCATAAGAAAAAAAATCCATTCACCAGAAAAGAAAAGAAATTTGGGAAAATAAAAATTGAATAAAATGTTTTGGTTTCTGACACTTCTCTAAAATATATAAAAAATAACAAACCATGGATTCTTGAATGTGGTTATTCCTCACATATGATAGGAAATGGGAAAATATTAAAAAATACTGAAGAAAATTAGGGAGTATTCAATTTTGGAAATGATAGTTCCTGAAAAATAAGAATAATTAGAACAAGGTACATTTAAGATCATAAGATAAAGTGAGAGAAAGTTCTATTTTTTCCGGGGATTAATCAAAACGTACTAATTTTTAGGAATCTCTGTGATGATGGTTAGGATGTTTTCTTCAGAAAAAAATATTTTCTAATATAATGTTTTAAAGGTGTAAAATTTTATTAATGGAGAAAGGACTAGATACAATTTATTCTAGATAGAAGATCCTAGTAAATGTTGTTATTTTAGTTCTGATAATGAAAAAAAAGATATGGAAGTAGAGAGTTACAATTCTTTTCCAAAATAGTATGAGCATAGTCTCAATGGAATATGTTGTACAAGATCTACCATAACTAAAAATGAAATATGATATTGTTTTTACAAATTTATTGAATAGAATAATAGTTAGTGGAAGACATAATAACATCAAAATTTAACCCATTAAACCCCTTTATCTCATAAATTTTGATCTATATGGGATGATGATGTATCAATCAATAAAAGGTGATTTTTTTACTTTACTAATTTCATTGATGATTTCACCTAGATGACTACTGTAATTTTTATGAAAAATAAATAAAAAGATGTATACATGTTCTAAAGTTTCAAAAATAATTTTTTAGGAAAAAATGGGTGTTCAAAAATAAACTCAATGATCATGGATAAATTTTAAGAAAAAATCATGTCTTGTTTAAAAAGGTTATCCATAGGTGGAAGTTGTTGATTTTAAAGAAAATTTTTCCCTTTTTGTAAGAATTTAGACTATTTGAATGTTCTTGGATGTTGTTTCTCCTTGAAATTGAATATTATATCAGATGGATGTTATGTCATCTTTCTAAAAGTAGAATTTCAAGAAGAAGGTTATATTGAGCTACCTTGTGGGTTCATAATTGATAATGAGAAAACCATGGTGTGAAAATTGATGAAATATTTTTATGAGTTGAAATAGGCCCCTCATGTATGGTATTAAAAACATGATGGTTTCCTAATTAAATTGAACTTTTGTAAAGGAAAATTTTATATAAACTCTTTTTGTAAAGAATATGAGTATAGGTATCTTGATTTTCATTTTTTATATTGATGATATAATTTTTATAAGTGATAGGGATAAATCATGTGAATATTTTTATAAAAAAAATGAAAAGAAACTTTTCTATGTCAATGATCATAGAGTTTAATATATTTATGTTATTACAAGTTCAATATAAAGGAATATAATTCTTATTCAAATATTAAAAGTATGCAAATGAGTTGTTACAAAAGTTTATCATTGTATAATCAAAGGAAGTTGTTGAAACTATTTCTATTAGGATGATACTAAGTAAAGGTGAAAAAGGGAAAAATTTAAATCATAAGGAATTCCATAATTTGATTATAAGTATAATATATCTTACTACTTCATGACCAAAAATTATATATACTGTAACTATTTCAGCAATACATCATAGTGATATGAAGGAATCACACATGCTGGTAGTAAAAAAATCCTCATGTATGTTAATGTAACATCAAAATATTACATAATTTACAAGAAGAGTAATGATATTAGATTTATTGGGTTTATTGGTATTGATTGGTATGGAGATTGAAATGATCAAAAAATAACATCTGGAGGAACTTTCTTCTTGGGAGAAAGTCATACGAGTTGACATAGAAAGAAATTTTTTTATTACTTTGAATACAATAGAAGAAGTATATGTTTCCCCCACCGTGGAATGTGAACAAATGATATGGATGAAAATTTATCTATAGATTTTGATGTTGAATGTTGAAAAAACATTGAAGATTATCTATTATAATCAAAACACCATTGATCTCTCTAGAAATACATTGCAACATTCTATATCAAAGAACATTTATATTAGATATCATTTCATTAAGGAGAAATTTAGTGGTGGTTATGTAATGCTTAAGCATATCTGAATGAAATATCAAATTGATGATGTTTTCCCAAAAGTTATGTTAAGGGAATAATTTGAGGATTTGAGGTTGTAACTTAATGTTCAACCTCCACCACTTACTTAAGAAAGTTCTTAAGGACCCCCCGTGATTATTTTTCTTCTGTTGAAAAAGGGGGTGAAGATATACAACTCTATAATCAAACTTTTGTGAATTTAATATAGGTGTTATAATTAAAATGTAGAGTAAGTAAAAGGACCTAGAATCTCAAATTATGGAAGTTGAGATGTTTAATGGGGGAATTTATCAATATCATGGCAACAAAATTTATTTTCACCAAGGGATGTAATTCCTTAAAAAACATTGCTTTATCTGGTAGTGTTGTGTCAAGACACTCTCTATGAGAATGGTTGTTGTTAGATAAGAGTTTAAGAAACAATTTTTTAGCATGTTTCCAAAAAATATAAAGAAGTATATTGAATATCCTTTGGGTTTTTTTGTAAATATTGTTGTATTTTTTTGTTGAAATCTTGTTTGTGGATGTTTTTACATTTCAGGTGAAAGTATGTTATTTTTCATTTTAATAAGTTTTGAACTAAT
Source organism: Viscum album (assembly GCA_963277665.1). Classification (NCBI taxonomy): domain Eukaryota; kingdom Viridiplantae; phylum Streptophyta; class Magnoliopsida; order Santalales; family Viscaceae; genus Viscum; species Viscum album. Next base: position 1,835,277,546 of record OY728138.1, read on the forward strand.
TTGTTTAAAAATTATGAAGATTCTATGGAGATCATCAAAATATATAATATCATGATTACTAAAAGGATATCAGGTTTTATGCTAAATTTATTTGAAAAATAAAGTTGTACAAAGTAAAAGATATAAATATTTTATAAAATTTGATGTTTCAATGTTTGAGTTGTGGCTATGTAATGTTCAAGCAACAGAGAAATGAAGTTGCAGTAGATCATTGAATGGAGAACTGTAAAGGTTACTGGACTGAGGGTACTATAAAAATATTACTAGACAGTGACTATTTGTATAAATTTGAAGTTATAAAATAATGAAGTTAAAAGATATAAAAAGTTTGAAGATATGAAGTCATGAAGGTACCTACTATATTAATGTAATTGTATTGAGTCAATCAGACCAAGAATTATTAGAAAAAGACGTTATATCTCCCATAAAAGTTGAAATCACTAATTGTTACCAAAAGGATGAAAAAGTTAATGGAGATAGTTGGTGATCGATGAAGTTCAACATATATGAATTTACAAATCCCATCAGATGAAAATTTAAAATGTTGTAGCAAGATAAGATTTATAAAGAGTTTACTGGATGAATAAATATGCGTACGATTAGATGGAGAAGAATTCATTCGAATGATTTTATAGGACTAAGCTCTAATCAATGTTTGATCAAACAAAAGATGATCAGATAGAGATACTCCATCTCATCAAACAGATCAATCTGAATGATAATTTGTGAGTATAAATGATTTAGTAAACAAGGTTGAGTTTATCGAACAGATCTTATCAAACATAAAATATCAAATAGAAGGAAATCAAACTAAGTAAAAGAAGATGAAGACTCATTGGGTTTATAAGTCCTTATAGAGGCATTAGACAAAGCCTTGATAAAACTTTACATAAACTTTTAAAAGTATTTAATTATGAAAATGATGAGTTTTTCTTTCAACACTTGAAAATCTAAATAATATTTATGGCATATTTAAACCTATCATTGACACCAATATATAAGGTAAATTTAATAAATATAGTTTTATCAAAATATTCAGATACTTTAAAGGCGGTCAAGCATAAGTTGAGTTGAGAGAGAAATTTGAATTTGGAGCTCACGCCTCCTCCTTGATTTTTAGAGGAAGTGTGCCTATATAAAAAGATGAAAGATAATTAAGAAGTGGTTACTTATATTATACTAGAGTGAAATTCTTCAAGTTATCATAGTGTGAGCATCCATATAATGGATTATTTTGTTGATTTATATGAACCAAACAAAGCAACTGGATAGAGATACCAAACACAAGTGCATTGGATTAAGTATCATTAGGTAGAGGTGTACAAGACAAACTTATGTCATACTAAGGAATATTAGATAGAGGTGCATTGAATAAATATATATCATATGGAGATATAATGGACATATATCCCATAAATAGTTATGTTGATCTACTCTCAAAGTTTTATTGTTGTTTTTGGATCAAAATAATAAGCCAACATTATAACCAGTCAGAATTAGTTTAATTACCCGTCAGGAGACATAATGAGCTTGATGAGAGCTGGCTTGGTCATATTCACTTCATTACATAGTGGATATAAATTGACCGGAAAGGTTCGACACAACAAGGATGTATCCACCCACATTGGGGGTAAACCTTGTAATAAAATTGTGTGGCTTGACTTACTTTATTATTTTTGTATAGGAGTGATTTTGAGATATAATGTTGGGAAGTTCAAAACTCTAATGAACTGTAGGGGTTTATTTCAAGATATTTATTTTATAAAATATCACCATTGATTTAAATCCCCCTTCTCATTGGTATTCCTATTATTGGAAACTTGAGAACCCAATAGGAAACCACAAAGGCATCCTTACATTAAATAAAGTAGGTCATATAAAAGTGTATGCGATGATGAAAAATAAACACACAAAAAGCATAAAACTGTATGGGTCATCATGAGTTGACCACATTTCCATGAACCCTGGTCCTACATGCTTCGATTCTATTCAGGATGATAAGTCACATCTAGCTAGTCACATAGTCCGAACAAGGTCACTTGATTCATCCCATGACTCAACCATGTCAATGAAATATAACCAAAATATACTCATCCTAATAGCATAAGTTATTCTACATTTCATCCATCACATCGATGGACAACCAAAAATTTCTTAGTATAATAGTACAATTGATTTCATGACACATACATCTCATCGATGGATAACCACCATATATTCAACAAAAAATAGCTTATATTATCACACCCATCCAAAGTAGAGTTCTCACTAAGCTACACAGGTGCCTGCATGCTAATCAAATCACACAACTGAATTCTCACAGTGATGCACATAAACCCACATGAAACCAAAAAAATGTATCAGAGATATAAAAGGGATAAATATTCATCTATATACAATTAAATTCATACATTATTACATAAAAGTTGTAAAATGCTAAATAATTCCTATCTCAAGCATATCAGAACTTAAATCACCAAGATCCACCACTCAGATCTGGACCAACACATCAAATCCATAGAATTAGACCTAAATTAATCACATAAGTATTATAGAACAAATATCCAAAGAGAAAAAACATTAAAGTCAAAGATAATCATAGAATTACAAAAAAGAAACTGGCACAATGAATGAATCTCAAATAGTAAAATAGAGGTGAGACAATTTTGGAGGATCCAGGTTCCCCTCCTTTAAATATACAAGGAAAATCAATCAAATCATGCAATAAAAATTATTTCTATTGGTAAATGATATGATGTATGATTCCTTTTAGTATAATATGTTAAGATCAAAGATAAGAAGAAGAAAACAAGAAATACCTTTGATTTCGAGATCCAATGAGCCAATATATGATCAAAATGAATTTTAGAAGGAAAATAATAACTAAAATCACCCAAAAGGAGTCTCCTAGTTCAAGATCACTAACCCTAGGATGATTAATGGGAGTTTTCATAGATTTTTCAGGTTGAATTTATAATTTTTGTACAATTAATACTCTGCACATGGTTTTGACACAAGGGCTGATAAATCATGCACCAACTGTGTGGAAGCTATTTTCCAAAACCCAGTTCGCATGGTTGGGTTGCAGGATTTGGTAAATCATGTTCTAAACATGTGGATTCTAATTTCTACAAAGTCTCCAAACACACTATTACATTGTAAATCCACATGGTTTCTCCTAACTATGTTCCTACCGTTCTCATTGTAAACAACTTCTAAAACATCCTAAAAATATCCAAAAAATCCTCAAGGCCATACCCAAAAAAAAATAGCTCAAAAAAAAATAAAATATAAGCTAAAAAAACATAAAACACCATATAAATCTAATGGTAATTATAAGTTCATTATTATAATTATATAAAGAATATGTAAATAGAGGATGTAAGGTCTTGTATTTTGGATGGTTGAATTTTCCTGGGGAATTTTTTTAGTGGATAAGACAAATTTTAAACCAATATTTAGAAAGTAAATCCATGAGTTAGAACACTTTTAGGTGTTATTTTTAGATAGAGTTTATGTCCCAAGAAGTGTCTTGAGTGTTTCATTGAGTTTTAGGTGTGTCGGACCTTGAAAACTCAACTTTTGGAAGGGGTAAAGGGGGTGTATAGTTTGATCATGGTTAGTGTAAACCATGAACCCAAGATATGTAGGATATATATGGGGAATCATAGTTTTTACTAACTATGAAAGAGGAGGAACATAACCATGAAATACATCTGAAGTTTTTTGCAGAGGTGAACAAAAAGTATTTCACACAGGTTGTATAAATGTGCACTTATCTATGCAGGGTGTGGGTTGAGATAGTGAAAAAGGAACGTTTAGCACAAGGATTGATTAACCATGCACTCAAACCATTTAGGGTGTGTCTCCTAGGAAGAGGCGGCTCCATGGTTGGCCCACAGTTTGGAAAACGATGAAGCTAAACCATGTGGACCATTAATAGGCTGGAATTTACTATTTTCACCCTACCTCATTTATCTCTTCCTCCCCTATTTTATTGTCCTCCTTATGCACAACATCCTTACATGGGTTATTACATTTCCCCCCTCCTAGGCATGGATGTATCTCCCTTGTGTGAACTCAGAATTATATTTCTTTGATTGTATTAGTTATCCCTTGGTTAGTATGTGAGCTATTTTATGCTATTTTTAGTTATATTTCATATTTATTTGATTTCTCTCAAACTATATTAAATAAAATCTTTATAATGGATGAGTGAAGTGTCATAATCATGTGGTAGGTGGTCTATGACTTTTCCTTTTGAAGTATAAAATGTTGATAAATTATATCATTGTGCCACATACTAGTCCTTACATGAATTGGTTAAAAAATATGAAATTATATATTCTAATGCTAGCATCCAAAATTAGGTAACCTTTTTGCATCCAATCTCATCATTAGAGATCATCTACCTCGTCATGAACCACCCATTTTGGGGTGTTTTTCTAATACGCCCGGACCACTACTCTTTGACCATGAAATTAAACAACCCTTATGGGTGTTTTGTTTTAGGTTATTGCGATCATAATTCTTTGTTTATTATTTCATCACCTTCTGAGGTGTATTGAGTTATCCCATATGAATGAAATGATTAATCTGAATTAAATAAAGTTGTATGACAAAAATTCTTCCATTTTATAATAAAACCACCCATGAGGTGCATTATCTTACCAATTAAAATAAATCCAGAATCTTGAATTGTGTTTGAATTACATAAATTAATTAAATTAGATTTTCCAAATGAAACCTATCTTGGTGAATTGTATTATAACATGGGTGCTTCCCATGGGCCTTCCATATGTTACAAATGAAATATTCTAATTGTATAGCTAAAATGATAATGGAATATAATGTATTCCTAGTCCCTACCTTATATTCTGTCATGGATTAACTCATGGAAACTTTAAAATATTAAATGAATTATGATAATGGAGGTAAACTATTCCTTGAGCGATGATGAGTTCTTATTTACAGAATGCCTTTGTTAAGGGATCAATGGGAAAGTGAGACTACCCTACACTATATTATTATAGAGGGAACTTAGTTAGGGTTATGACATGGAAATTAAAACCCCCTTAGTCATGGATATTGTAAATGTAATTTCACATCATTTGGGCCATTGGACATGATGCTATATGCCTCTCGATTAGGATGTTGGGCATAAGCCTTCACCTTATGAACTATGATGCTCAGGCATGGTGTCCCTTATACATTGTGATACTTGGGAATGACACCCCTTATACATTATGATACCTAGAAATGGTATCCATTATACGCTGTGATACTCTGTATGAAATCCCTTACACATTGTGATTCCCAATCTTGGGCATGTCATCCCTCATTATATTATGTGAGACTCTTGGGACTATGCATGGAGCTTGAGTCACACCACAGGTCCTGGATAACACTACGTATCTATATATATGGATATATATGTCACTACATATATAGTTCATATATATACACAAAATTTAAGTATACTTATATATATTTATGGTGACACATCATCGGAGATAATCGAGCTTGGTCTAAAGAAGGTATTGTTGGTTGGGTGTTCCTTGAAGAACCTGAGCCTGACTTGTTTACACATAAATTTATTGAACTACCTTATTTTTTATACCTGAACACTACAGTATTTTATATTTATAGACTAGATATAATTATAAACCATTGGTGGTGGCCTATTGATTTTATCTCACACCCTATTCAGGCCACCATTTGATACCCGAATAGACCTCTTGGTTGTAGGGTCATGTTATGGACTATGTTTTCTTGTTGTGATTCATTTTATGTTGTTGTTCTTATATATGGGATCTTAGAAGCATAAGAATGATCCATAGCTTAGGATGCTCACAGAAATATCCTTTAGGTATTTTATTCTTTTCATTTTGTATTATCTGATGTATACCACCTTCATGTATTTTGTAGCATCACATAAACATGCATGGTTAATTATGTATTTTTAATTGGATGGGTTTTTTATTCTATACTTATTGAAATTAAATTGTTTACATTTATTTTTCTGTTGAATTATTTATTATTCTTTCACTATATTTTTTAATGATCCATAGGGTAAAATATCCCCATTGTACCATCATTGGACCATCACTTTTAGTTGATATCCTTTTGAGGCCATGTGGTGACTAACTTGGGGAACTGTTTTAGTGGCTCCCAATTCGGGATATTACAATGTGGTATCAGAGGATATTTTTTCTTTGTATTATTATTTTTTGTTGGTAGAAAATAGACTAGGAATTTTTATGCGCTCGGTAAATAGTTGTGTCTGGGATTGGTAAAAACATACATTGGGAAAGGACCAAGTAGCCAAGGATGGGACTAGTGTTCATGTTGTTCATTATTACAATTGATTATTATTCCACCTTGAGTGATTGATGCACTTTATGCTTCTTATATATTTATGAGCTTAATGTTATTTTACCCTTGGCCTAGTATGGAAAGGGTTTATTATTACATTCATCATTATAGGAACATAGAGATTCACATTCCATGCATATTCCATGCCATGTAGGTTGCATTACTTGACTTATTTATCCATGTTTGATGTACCTTATGTGATTAAGCAGCATGCTTATATGTATACCATGTTTAGGTGGTTATTGATCCTAACTAATTTTAATTATGATATATGACTGGTTATTGGAGTGTCTACATCAACCTAAATGGTGTTTCTCCATATAGCTTGATGGTGGAACCTTAATTAACCAATCATGTCATGTTTGATCCATGGACAATTGGTTGTGTGAGATGAAACATTAACGGTTGCAATTAAACGAGTACCAATTATCCAATTTATGATGAGTATGAGCATTTATAAATTGGATAATGGTTAACCCTATAATTGAATCATCATATATGAAAATTTTATATTATGTAATCAAAGATAAAAACATTGTAAAATTACAAGAACTCCCTTTTTAACCTATAAAAGAAAGTACCTTTATAAATTATGAATGTTAATTCATTTAAATGAACCATGGTATGTACTAAAATTAAATCCTTATAGGAAATTGTTTCCATTATAAGGGATTGTCTCTCTATAACCCAGGGATGATGACCCATATGAATAAAATCCTAAATGCACAACTGGACCCAAGTATGTCATTTGGGGCCTCTTGTTATGAGAAAAACCCACTAAGGGTGTGAATAATCTTTAATAAATCAACTACTATTGGTTTGTATTTATATGGACCCATGTTGGTATGATAGGACCCTCTTAAGTCACCTTATTTTGATATTCCTTAGTACATAACCCCATGGGGTATTCTTAAGATATATGGGTTGTTATTTAAAGTGTGAGGATCCATTTATACAGGTTACGTATAAATTTATGGTGGAATTGAGATTATACCCTTTAATTAATTAAGGCCTATTGTATGCTTTTGATTTTACTTATATGAGGTGTTATTTAATTAAAACTCCAATTAAAACCTAAAGGGCGTTTTCATTTATAGTTTGGAATTGAGATTTTCTTTTACTAAGATAGATTATGAGAAATTTTGGATAAATAAAATGGGTAAAAGTAATTTATAAGATAAATTAATTAAATTGTTATAGGAGGTCATCTAAATAAATATTTATTTAAAGGGAGTTTGATATAAATTTCTTATATTCCCTTATTGAATTAGCTAAATGAAGTACCAAGTACAAGTATCTTTATAAATGGTACTTGAATTGTATATGAATGACCCTCTATAATGTTTAAAATAAATACTAATTAATGTAATGTATTAAATGAAACCTTAATGTGGTGTTCATAGTTCTGAACATCATGCAAGGGTAGTAAAAATACATCATTGTGTTTTGATTTATAAGGGAATAATTACGTTTCCCATAGGTCTATTTTGACCTTTTCTTATATAGTGAGCTTATAGTTTATCCTGTTAAGCCTAGTGACCCTTTTTACATTACCCTTTTATAGGATCAATGACTTATGTTTTAGTATGGGGCTATCCCAAGGTAGGTAGAGCCCTTGAAAATCAAAAACCTCACTAAATTATTCTCTCAATTATTAAATGAGAGGTGCCTTTCAGGTGTCATTAGTCATGATTAGGACACGTAGTGATGTGATGACTCTCCCCAGATAGATGGGTGGTCATTTGGTAAGTTAATCCTTGTCGAGGGCATGATCATCATGTAATTCTCAGATTCAGTAGGTTAGACATGCCTAGGGAATGGTCGACTGATTAAGAGGTATGTGACCCTTATTAATCATTAGTTATTGAAAAATTAGTAATTCATCTGTTGCATTAACATTCCTATGGGATAATACAACTCCAAGAAAAATATTTTTTATAGGCCATACTTTAGTGGTATGCATAGAGTCGATAGGTCTATAGATAATATTGAATGATGTTTTAAGAACCCTATTCTTTCTTGAGATATGAAATATTTTTATTTCATCAATTTTCAGTTTAAATGCTTGTTTATAGCCTAATGTGATTACCCTTTGAAGTCATGGGTGTTTCATGGGTGCCTGAGGTTTGTTTAGAGCCCTAAGTTGGACTTTTTGAAATAAAATGATATGAAACCCAATTAGAATAAATCACGTGGGAAAGGTCACATGGTTATTACTAACCATGTAAGACTAGATAAAGGGGAACTAATTTCCCAATGGTTTGATGAAACCATATGGATGGAGGTTCATGCCCGTGCACAACACCTGCAGCTTTTAGAAAATCCAAATCAAAGAATTTTCACATTATTTGGAAAGCCATGTTCATTAACCATGTGAGGTTCCCCTCCTTATAGTGAATGGATCATGGTTGGTGCAAAATTTGTCTAAAAATACAGCCAAACCATGAGGATCCGTATTTTGATGCAAAATGACCATTTTACCATTAATTAATCTTATAATCTAAACTAATTTAACTCTCCTCCTTTATTGGATAGAATCACCATAGGAGATCTTATTTGAATACTAATCTAGGAATTGAGACATCTTCATTTTCCAGACTCAGAATCAATAGCCATTCATCCCATTTCATATATGAAAATAAGTACTCAATTACTTTTGATTTGTTATTTGTTCTTCTTGGTTTTGAATGTGCTATTTAGGTGAAATCTAATATGACCTATTTTCAGGGTTTCCATCCATTATTCATTTTTTTCCTGATATGAGTCAAATCAAGATATGATACTAGACGAGCACTCCACTATGGACCAATGGCAGGTGGTCACATGCTATTCCCTTAAAGTAGGGGTGTTTATATATATATCATTGTTCCACATGCATGATTTTCTAAGATACTTTATTGAAATGAAATTTATTGCTTGATTTAAATGGATGTGTATGGCCTATGTAATTAATGATACCCATCAATTAATATTTAAAGGTTAAGTACCTTGAATTCAAACCTCCCATTGGGTGAGTTTTTTAATTAAATGGAAAAATATGGGTGGCATATGGGTTGATCACTTTTAAAGTATGCCATTTACCCCTTTCTATGAAATGTTAAATGATGAATTGATATGTAAATTGTATTTATAATTTGAATTAATAAAATTAATGGAATGGAAGACCATTTTCCTATTCTATGGACATGTATTTCATTGCTTAATCAATTTTTGATTCTTAAATTAACATTCCCATTGAAGATAATCAAGAGGCTAAGCCTTCCAAGTTTATCCCATGCCTTGAGAGACCTTCTAAGGTGAGTTTTAAATGAAATGATCACGGTGATGACCTTAACATAGTTAAATGAAATTGATTGAATGTTTATTATATGACTTTGGTGAAAAATGGGTTCATATAAAAATTACATAGAAAAAATCATTTGGGTACTACATTGCTTACACCCGAGTGACACCTGAAATCCCTAGTGGAATGAAAATTACGGATTTAGGGGGATGACTATTATATTCCTGAGTGATACTTGGACTCCTTATGGGATACCAAGGATAGACTTAGTGGGACAATTCTACAAGTCCTACGAGCGAGACTTGGGATCCCTTAGTGGACACCAAGGACAGACTCAAACAATGATGATGTTATACCACTGTTTCCTCTGGAAATGGGGATGACCTTGTTTGCTTAAGGTTCAAACATTCCAATTGGTTTCTAATGGGTTTGTTTGTAGAACCGGAAACATCCAATGATTCTATATCCATTTGGACCTACTTTCCAAAGGTAGGTGCTCATTAGTTGTGGACCGATGAGGCTTAATAATTTTCATTGGTCGAGAGGATGGGAGGTCATACTCATCACACCTTTTTTGGGGGGGGGGGGATTATTGTCTACTCCAAGACTCACTTTATAGATTTATGTTATGTTCATGAATCCTTATTACACTACGAAGTATGAAAATGTGATTTCCTTAAGATCTGACAATCAATTATTTATATGTATGAGATTTAGAGAATCTTTTATATGTATTTGAAGTTATTCATAGATAGAGAATCATCTATATTTGTTATATATTCTTAGTCAATGGTATCCTTCAACACATTATATAAAGATCTCTTGGTCATTATGATAACCATACTGGTTTTAAAGCCACTCAGCGGGGCACTTGAAGTTTATTGTTGTTTCAAAGGACATGAAGTATTTCAGAGTTGGGATCATACCCGCAGATGGGCTACCTACGTATCCTTGTTAGAAAAGGAATCAGAACCCATGTAGTTCGGGAATTAAGATATAGTTTAACGTCATATGGGACAAATGATAATTAATGGGTGATGGGCTTGAACATCAGAAAGGCTTCCTACGTACTCCACTTTTAAGATAGAGATCAAAGTCCACGTAGTTCGGTTGGGAATTGTGTGGATTACGTATGATTAATGGCCCAAAGAGATGTGTCATGGTTACTTTTACACTCCAAGCTCAAGTTATTCATGCTCGATGTGAGAAACAAGAGGTATCAGTAAACCTGTCAATTTGTGCCATGAAATATGCGGTCACAAGGAATGATATGGGGCTTATGTATGTATGATTTCCCAAATAGATATAGATCAGGACTTACTTTAGAGAAGAAGCCCATGAACAAGGTCCATAAAGTTATATGTGCTTTATGGAGATTTAGATACTCTAACTTGGATCTTACTCCTGAGGAGGATGCCCAAATTTGGAGGGGAATTGTGATTGGGTTTTATTTCTCAGAAGGAAGCCCAAATCAAAAGAAGTTAAGACTGGTTAAGAGAAATTATGACTGGGGATTACTCCTGAAAAGGAGGACCATGTTAAGGGAATTTAATACATGGGGCTTAATCCTAATAAGGATTCCCAAAATTAGGGAACTTGGGGCTTCCTCCTAATAAGGATTCCCAGGTTAAAGGGACTTGAGAACTAGGGCTTACTCGTGAGAAGGAGGCCCAGGTTAAAGGAATTTGGAATTTGGGGCTTACTCCTAAGGAGGATACCCATATTAAGGGAACTTGAACTGGGGATTACTCCTAAAAAGGAGGCCCAGGTTAGGAAATTATGACTGGGGATTACTCTTGAAAAGGAGACCCAGGTTAGGGGACTTGTGATCTAAGGCTTACTCCTGAAAAAGAGCCCCAAGTTAAAGATATTCTCATCTTAAAAGATGAGGTTGAATGAATGAAATCTCAAACCTTTGTGACATAAAGATATGTAAATCACTAGGTTTTGAGAGATTTTCCACATAATTCCTTTCAGATAAGGAATCCAATAAAGGAACCATGTCATAAATGACTTTGAAGAGGGTTTTGAAGGCTAAATCTTGAAGAGGAGAGGTGGATTTGAAGAAATGAGTTGAATAGGCAGGAGGGGCACCCAAAAGGAAGTAGGCGCGCAGGTCCTGTTTGGGCGCACAAGTATTGGTCACGCAAGTATACCTACGCGAAACATGTGTACTTGTGCGATGGTCAACCCATAGGGTAATACTTGGGCTAGACTTTGCTCAATCCCTTAATATCATCTCTAAAGGCTTCTGAAAGGGTGGCGCGCTGGTTCTGTTGAAGGGATAAGACGGCGCACAAGTGTGATCATTTACCATAAGGGATAGACACTTAGGCATGTAGGTGTTGATGAATTTCAATACTTAGGCATTGTTACCTCTCTTTAGATCTTGCATTCTAGGTAAGAAATTACCTTATAAGTGCTCGGAAGACTTCAAGAGGAGACTAGGGCGCCGGTAGCTCATATATGACTTTTGGAATTTTTTGTCCTTGAAATGGGGGGCCCACAAGGGATATTTATAGGCTACTGAAGACCTTTGGAAAAAATTAAATAGGGTGCACAGTTTACCTACGCGCCCAATATGTGGCACGCAGGTATACCTGCATGACCATCTTGGAACTTGTGCAACCCCTGCTCAAAGAAATCACTTGTCATGCCTTTGTCGATTTTTGATGTTTCTTCGATGGATGAATCACTTTGTTTTAAGGTATTCCCCTTATTTAGTCATTAGAATCTATGATGGAAAGGAGTGTCAACAAAAGTCCCCCCCCCTCAGAGTTGGATTTGAAAGGAAGGAGGATTTGAATCTGAGGTAAAGGAGAAAACCAAGGAAGAACGGCGTGCAAGTTTTGAGCGCAGAGGTCGTGGCGTGCAGGTGAGAGTCACACAGGCTTTGATGTGCAGGGGTGCAGCCTGGCCTATAAATATGAAATCATTCTTGCACAAAGCACCCAGGTTTCAAAGCACTTATCTCTCTCCGTGCAGGTTGCTCTCGTCGCGGAAGTATACTAATTTTCCACGTTTTCATTACTTCTTCTCATGTCGCGTTACTACAGAGGTATTTTGACCTGTGTAGTGATAACTGCACGCCAAAACCGGTGCGACATAGTTACACCTATGTGCCAACATTGAACTTGCATGCCTTAATTCCTTATCCATTTTTTTACTTTTCTTCAAAAATTTTATGAAAAAAATAAACTCACTTAGGAGTTAATTATTCGACTTTTGTGCAGATTCAATGTCTCTTAGAAGAATTGGAATGACTGATGAACTTTCCAGCAAGAGGATTGATGACATGATGAACGTTGTTGGCCATGATTACTATGATATCTGCAATAGCACTTTCCCATATTTGGCCAAGTACTTGAAGAAGTATCATCTTAATTTTCCATAGAGCATCTACTTACCTCTGTATGGGCATGGTTATCTGCAAGGAGTCAACGTTCCAAATGAAAAGAACTATATCCCTGAGATGCAGCCACAATGATACCCCTCTATTTCGGTTATGCAGTGCATTAAGAGTAGCAAAAATGGTGTAAACTTTCAAATTTTTCTTCAATGCCATTTCATTGCAGATATGAAAATGGAAAACCCATGGGCTGATATGTTTTCCACTGTCGATTGGTGGAGAGAAGATTATCATGGCATTATAAAAAAATATGAAAATATTACTCTCTACAAATGTCTCTTTACTTCCAATGCTCCATTCTCAAATTCATGTATCCATCTTCGAAGTCTCTTGGATGGAAATAGAGTCAGTGTTTGATCAGTAGAAAATTTTCTCAAACCGCACTCAAGAACATTCTTTTACAATTGTTCCATGAAGAGCTGGTATCACTGCATCTCTTATTGTATCCAGTTGAATGAATGAATTCCAAGTGTCTACTGATGAATCTTGGGATGTTGTAAATTAAATGAAGATTTATATTGATAGCCTTTTGTAATTCCTGAAAAATAGAAGAGACTCCAGTCTGTGGATGTCTTGCTAACTCTTTTGCATCAATGGAAAATACTTTCATCTTCAATCATTTGTGCATGCCTTCTTTTTTTACCCGCTTTAAATTTTTACCTAATCCAATGGGCCTAGTAAGCATAGTTTTATTTTTTCTAGGATTATCAAAATAACCCTACAAACTTTGAATCTTTTAATTTCTCAATATTACCTATATCATACAAAATGTATATTTAGTGAGCTAGTACTTAACTTTTTTTGTTCAGAGTTCCCCTGTCTTTTGTGGGAAGTTTAAAGTCATGCACGTCGGAAATAAAAAGGCAAATGTTTAAGGTTGAAATAGCTTTGACTGAATGGATTAAAATTGACTCAATTCCTTGATAATTTATCAGAAAACATATTACCACACTCAAGTATGGGGGAAACAGATAAACTATAACTTAAGAAATTTTGAATCTGAGGAATGATATGAAAAAAAGGCTAAGATGCATTAGAAGAATAATTTTCTAAGAGTAAAGTTACCATTATTTAACATACCTTTTAGGGGGTTGAATTAGGTAGGGACACCTAAGGGAATTGGCTGCATAGTCAAATAATAGCATCTTTTGGCTAACAGGTCCGTTATGTAGACTACTTATGCAAGGCTGACTAAGGGCACATGCTGCATAGTCAGGAAAAATAACTCTAAAAAATTTTACTTTTCTATTGCTAAAAAGCCAGTGAAAGTTTATGGAGATTCAAATTTTCCAAAGCACAGAGTCTGCTGTATGGAAAGAGGTACTTGAATATGGAGATGATATTTCCAATCAATATTATCTAAGAATTGGATGAATGTCACTGCTGAGAAGGTCTGACCCAAACTTAGGGAAGTTAAATATAAACCATAGACTTGAATACTTTCTAATCATGAAAAAGAGTATGGGATAAATATGTTAAGTATGGCTATTTTTGCGGATCCATGTATATTGTTATTAAGACAAATAAGGACAAAAAGAGGTTTTCCTCCCAAGAATGAAGTTACCACTATTTAAAAAACTTGTTAGGGGGTTTAATTATGCATTTCCACATAAGGGAATTGGCTGAATAGTCAAATAATAGCATCTTTTGGCTGACAGGTCCGTTATATAGACTGTTTATACAAGGCTGCCTAAGGGCACGTGCTGCATAGTCGGGCAAAAGAACTCTCGGGTATCAGACATTTTGTGACCAGAAGTCAAGAAAAGGGTTATAAAGATCTTGAAGTATTTAAGGTTAGGATTATGACACATGAAAATGAATATTGTCCAATGCATGAAGGAGATACACAGACCAATGCTAACCATAATCATGTTGTGGCTGGGTCCGGAATTAAGGTGCTAGACTTCACTACGTATCCCATAAGGATGGGAATCAAGCTAAACATAGTTCTTGAAATACAGTTTAACGTCATGTTGGATGAGAGTGTAGGAGATCTTAGTTTAGGTTCATAGAGCTCAGACCATAATAAGGAATACACATTGTGTGTTTTATAAACCTGATGTGAATGAAGACCAGGGTTTTCATACCACATTCATGTTTTCACAGGGGGACTTTTCAACCAAGGGACTGAAAGTGAAATTTGGGGTTAGGCCCAAAGACTTGGGGATATATTCGAGGGATGCTCGAACATTCCTACGTATCCCATAAGGATGGAAATCAAGACGCACGTAGTTCTTGAAATACCCTTTGTACAGATTTGGTTTGTACATATGAAGGGTGAAAGGGGACTTTAGAGAAATGATGGTTTGACCCAAGATTGAAGGTTAGGGCATTGCCATGTATGCATGTAGTCTTTGGAATATAACATGATTGGAGATCAATGTAAATAATGATTCCCTCTCAGGTGAGGGTGTCAAAGAATGTTTTAGTTTATTGTCATACATGAAAAAAGTACTAATAGTTTAACGTCATATAGCAAGGACGATGGTGATTCAATGTAAAAAATATTGGTTCTGGGGGCGGCTTCACGAATCAACATTGTATGAGATTGAGTTGAACTGATGTGAATATATTGGTTTTGGGCTTGAACCTCTTGAGGTTTCCTATGTACCCAGCCTAGAAGGCAAGGATCAAAGTCCGCGTAGTTAGATCAAAGAATGAATTGGTGATCAAGTTGTTCTTGAGGACAACGACCTAAAAAATGGTGTCGGGACTTACACATGGTTAGCGGCCCAGAGAGGGTGTTATGGTTGAAGTTTACTCTAAGATCACGTGAGTCATACTCAGTGTGAGAAACAAGAGGTAGCAACAACCTTAACGATGCATAGTTTAACGTCATTTTTGATGAAGATGGGAATATGCAATTTAATGTCCTACAGTGAGGACAATGGGGACACAATTTAACGTCATGTTAGACAATTTAGGGACTTTTTCACAGTTTAACGTCATGTGGGATTAAGAGGTGCATAGTTTAACGTTGTATAGCTAGGATGATTGTTATGCAGTTTAACCTCTTGCTGGATGTAAGAGGGACAATATAGTTTAACGTCATGTTGGATGAATGAGTGTTGTACATTTTATCATCATGTAGCTAGGACATCATAGTTTAATGTCATGTTGGACTAAAGGGGGACTGTGCAGTTTAATGTCATGCAGTAAGGACAAAAGATGGGATTTATAGTTTAACATCATATAGCAAGGACGATATAGTTTAACGTCGTGTTGGATGTAAGTGAAAATAGTTTAAGGTCATATGCATGGACCGTGTTGATGTATTTGTATTATACAAAATACTTCTTCAGAAATCTGGCATTGGTTGGAGTAGTGATGAGTTCTCCATCCATTGTGATTAAGGAATAAGCTCCATTGTAGTAGACCTTATGTATTGAGTAAGGTCCTTCCAATTTGGGCTCAAGCTTTGGAGGCTTCTTTCCTGGTATCATTGGAGTTATGAGAACCAATACCAATTATCCTTGAATGAATGAATGAAGATGAACTTTTTTTGTTGAAAGCTCGTGCTATTCGATTCTGATATACTACTAAGTGGTGCAGGGTGCACAATCTTTTCTCATATAATCGTTTCAATTCATCCAATCACTTTTGAGATTGTTCATCTGTAGATGACTGATCACAAATGGCTATTCTGAGTGAGGGTAATTGAACCTCAATGGGAAAGACTACTTCCATTCCATATACCAATGAATATGAATTTGACCGCATTGCAGTGCAGGTGGTGGTCCGATAAGCCCATAAAGCATGAAAGAGTTTATCAGGCCATGCTTTCTTATCTTTTTCCACCATATTTTGTAGTATGGTTGAAAGAGTCTTGTTAAAAGCTTCTATTTGGCCATTGGCCACTGCATGATACCGAGATGCATGATTGGATTTGATGTTGTATTCTTGAGACAACTTCCTCACCTCAAATGAACCGAAGTTGGTGCCATTGTCCGTCAATATGGTATGAGGGACACCAAACCTGGTAATGATGTTAGACTTGATGAAGCTAACAGTGGTTTGAGAACTAACTTCTTTGAGAGGTATTGCCTCTGCCCATTTGGAAAAGAAGCTAGTAGCAGTAAGAATGTACTTAATATGCTTGGATGTAGCCGAAGGGTAAGGTCGCACTACATCCATTCCCCATGTGGAAAATGGCCACGAGTATTTAGCTATATGAAGCAACTCTGGGGGTTGATGAATGAAGTTGGAACATAATTGGAAAGAATGACACTTCTTTGTGAAATCAACTCAATATTGTATCATTGAAGGCCAAAAGTATCCAAGCCTTTGAATTTGATCAGATAGTCTATGTCCATACTAGTGGGAACCATAGACTCCTAGATATACTTCTTTCATGACAACCATGGTCTCTTCACCATCAATTCATCTGAAGAGAACTCCATCAAAACCTCTTTTGTAGAGGATTTTTAGGTGATATGGGCTATCATAAAGAGTAAAATTGACCACACATCACCAGACTTGTTCTATCCCAGCTCTATTAGGATGGAGTGTTCCATTTTGAAGATAATCCCAGATAGGTGTCATCCATCCTGTATTATGACCATATGGTTCAGGAATGGGACTAATTTCATTGATTTCCTATGTTCTGGATTGAACATAAGGTGAAATTGTACGACGATGGGAAATACTGATGATTGTCTCATCCCGATTTGGATTTTCTAGAGCTATAGCTATATTATCCAATGCATCAGCTAGATCATTTTGTGATCGTGGGACATAAGAAAATTTCAGTTCCAAAGGAAATTACGCCATTAACTCTCTGAATTAATCATAGAAAGGGATTAAATCTTCTTTTCTGATTATATAATCTCCATTGACTTGTTTGATTACCAGGTCTGAATCACCTTTCACTTTTAAGTGATTCACTTGTGCTTGAAGCGCCAAATCTAATCTTGCGACGAGACCTTGATATTCTGCTTCATTGTTTATACCGCCTTTCTACAATAAGAAGGAATAAGGTAGCACTGCCTTTTCTGGGGAAATAATCACAATTCCCAACCAAACTTTGTTGAATTTAGGATCTTCCATTTTCTTCCCTGTTGAACTTCTAGAAGCACCATCAAAGTACATTTCCCATGTTTGAATACTATCTTGAATAGAGAAGACTTCCTCATCATGAAGTTCAATATATAAAGATGTATCTTCTACTGAAGGGTCTTCAGCAAGGAAATCAGCCAGAGCTTGGCCCTTTATTACCTTTTGAGACACATACTGGATATCAAATTGCTGAAAAATAACTGCCCACCTTGCTAGACGTCCTGTAAGCATTGGACGACTAAGGATAAATTTGAACGGGTTATTGCGAGATACCAAATAGACCTCATGATGTTGCAGTTAGTGTCTCAACTTTTGAATTGCAAAGATAAATTCTAGGAAGAACTTTTCAATACATGAATATCGGGTTTCTGTTCATGCATAGTCCAAATGAGATAATAAAGGCTGTTTTCATTCCCATCATCATTCTTCTGGGCAAGGAAGGCACCCAGTGATCGCTCTAAAGATTTCACATAAATAAATAATGGTTTTCCTTCAATAGGCGGCATTAATACCGGTGGACTCAATAGATATTTCTTGAGAATAGTGAATGCTTATTGACATTCTTCAGTCCACTGGTAAGTGACTCCCTTCTTTATCAATTTGGTGAAGGGTAAAATTTTTCCTACCAAATTGGCGATGAAACGCCAAATATAGGCCAAGTGTCCTTGAATTCCTCTCAATTATTTCCAATTTCGAGGAGGTGACATACCAAGGATTGACTTTTTCTTCTCAGGATCGACTTCGATACCACGATGGCGTACATCAAAGCCGAGAAATTTTCCCAAGGTTACCCCAAAAGCACATTTCAAGGGGTTCAACTTCAAATTATGTTGTCGAAGTTTGTGGAATATGAATTCCATATCAGCCAAGTTATTAGAATGTTGTCTGGATTTAACCATCAAATCATCCAAATAACATTCAACAAATTTCCATAAAAAGGGTTTGAAGATACGGTGCATGTCACGTTGATATGTTGCACCTACATTCTTCAGGCAAAAGGGAATTACCTGATAGCAAAACACACCCTGAGGGGCTCTGAAGGCTGTAGATTCTTCATCTTCAGGAGCCATTCAGATTTGATTATATCCATAATATCCATCCATGAAGGAAAGTAATTCATAGCCAGCTGTTTCATCAATTAAAAGTTCTATAATTGGGACTGGAAAATCATCTTTGGTACAATGCCGATTAAGATCTCTGAAATCAATGAAAAATCTAATTTGCCCATTCTTCTTTTTCACCAGGACAATATTAGCCAACAATTTGGGATATTAAACTTCTCTGATGAAGTTAGATTTGATAAACTTATCCACTTTAGCTTCAATTTTGGAAGCATAAGTTGGGTATGTTCTTCTTTCGACTTGCTTAAATCCTTTATGTTCTTCTAGCAAACCCAAACGATGAGTAGCAACATCAAGATCAAGCCCTGGAATTTATCTA
This sequence comes from Viscum album, assembly GCA_963277665.1. NCBI lineage: Eukaryota > Viridiplantae > Streptophyta > Magnoliopsida > Santalales > Viscaceae > Viscum > Viscum album. Next base: position 1,835,297,108 of record OY728138.1, read on the forward strand.
TAATTCCAAGCAAATATATCTCTATTTTTCTTTAAAAATGAAATATAAATTTCTTGCTCTTCAAAATTCATGGCCGCACAAATTAATGTGGGGCGTGGATCTTCTTTTGTACCCAGATTCATTTCTTTGAGTTCATCCACAGTAGTAGAGATACCCTCTTCAAATGCGGGAGGAGCATCCCTGAGATCTTCCTCTTCTTCTTCAACATGTGTTACTTATTCTATTTCTACTTGCATAGTAGATGATGAAGCAGAATTTCCATGATCAGGAGAGATGTTAAAATTTGAACATATTGAAAAGAGGCTTCCATTTCTGACCCTATTGATGATGAAGGGTCTTCCTTGGGTAATAAAGAGGAGATGGTGGATTGAGAATCGACATCATCGTTCACCTCTGATATTGATATAACTTCTTCTAGCCTGGTTGGTGAAGTATAGACTTGCTGGATTTCAGCAGATGAAATGAAAACATCTCCATTTGAGCTTTCATCATTGCTTGGTGAATCACTGCTTTCACCCATGCTGTCTGGCTTGATTTCTGTATTTGACATTATGGAAGTTTCCATAAGAGTACTTGGATTTGGGTTTATCCTATAAATTTGACTAATAGTCAATACATAATCTGTACTCATATGTATGAATGGGTTTAAGGAAATCTTTTCCAAACCATATGGAGCATTAACCTTGGTAACCTCCCTTATTGTGGATTTCTTCTTACCCTCCATGTGATAGAATTCAGCCTCAATGTATTAAGATTCACATGTTTTGAATGGGGCCTTATCACAATACAATGTCCCAATTTGACCATTGAAACAATATTTGAGGCATTGATGGTATGATGAAGGGATAGATGCATGTTGATGTAGCCAAGGTCTTCCCAGAAAAACGTTGAAGGCTGTATCGTGATCAACAACCATGAAATATGAATTGGATACATGGTGTCCAAACTTAGTTATGAGTGTAATATCGCCCAATGGTTCTTGTTCATATTTATCATATCCTTGTAATATCAAAGTAGAAGGAGATAAATCAGATTCTGTGAGGCCCAATCGACGAAGTGTATGAATGGGGATGAGGTTGACTCCTGAACCATTATAAATGAAAGATATTCGGATGTCTACACCATTGACCTTGCCAGATAAATTAAAAGGTCTAATATATTCATGCACAACATCGTCTTTATCTTCATCTGTAAAAGATATCATTGCATGGAATTCTGTAGGATCATTCTCTACATGGTAGACTTCAACTGTAGCAATTTTAGTTGCGAATTCCTGAGGACTTGACAAAGCCTCAATGAGTTCCTCCCGAAGATCCTTTGATAGATTCAAGGAATCCAGAATTGATAACTTGGCCGGTACTTGGGCCAAGTTCTTCAAGACATCATATTTTTGATCTAAAGGTTTGTGTTTCCTAACAGAAACATGTGGTTTCACAGGTTCCTTTGAAGTTGATTCTTTGGAAGTAGATTCTTCTTGTATCGGGGTAGGAGTTGGAAATACTCCTGGATTTGGAAGATTAGACCGAATAGGTCTATTTACATGCTGAGAGGAAGAAGGTGGAACCTCTAACCAATCCTCCAGAATAACTATACTAGGACTGAATCTGCCTTGCGTGGAAGAACTTGCTTGTTCTTCTTGAGCCCGATGAAGGGCTCTACCATGAGTTTCTGCTGCATACATAGTTCTAGTAGGGGTAGAATTGGAATAGTGGATTCTGGGATATCCACGTCTTCCTCTATATCCCAAACCTCTAGAACTCCCACTAAATCTTCTGTTTGATACAGGGAACTCAAGATCATCAAGATCGAAGGTATGACTGGCATAAGGATCCGTTAAATGAATCATATTAACAAAACCAAAGATCAAATCTTCATTTGATGAAGATTCTTCCTAATTAGCCCGTTTAGGCTATGCCATTTAGAGGGGTGGTGGCTGTGGCTTTGAAGTAGATGGCATAAAATATGCCAGAGTCAAAGATAACTTAGTCTTTGACATGATTTCATCTTCTTCATATTATTCCTCTTTCTTCGAGTTATGCCGCCCCTTCGAGGATTTTCCCTCTAATGAAGAGGTATTTTTATGGCAATCATAGAAGAAAACGCAACTGGTTTCTTCAATTGAGTTTGCAAAATGGAATGTGTTCGGTTGATCGTTTTCCTAACCATCCAATCATCATATTTCTGCGCATTTTTGTTTTTGTCTTCTTGCCACTCGCCTTCTTCCTCTAGATTTGTAGTAGTAACACATGAAATCTGAGCTGAAGAACCTTTCTGTTTGACTTATCCCGAGTCCACCATCTTTTTCAGGAGGTATTTGAAGACAAAACACTATTGAATGGGATTCCCCAACATCTGATGAAATGGGAAATAGTTGGGAAAGTCTTCATCTCTTTCCTTGTTAGGCATTTTGGGCCTTGACAACTGAACCAAATTATTTTCCAGATCCGAAATGAAGTAACCATGAACATTTTCATTTAGGAAATAGTAAACCTTTCTCTTCAGATCCTCAAATTGTTTCTGTATTTGATCTCTTTGATCATCTTGATGAAACGACCTCTGTTGTTATCGCTCAGGAGGTGGCGCCCGTTGATAAGATGAAGGTTTTGAAGTAGAAGCAGGTACAAGTGCTTTTTTAAGTGTAACTGTAGCAGTCTCTGCTTTACCCTTTATCCTTCCTGGAGCTAATGGAATTATATGAGTTTTATCCTTAGTATTTGTAAGAGATTCTTCAATATGTTGAGCGATCTAAGTAAGGACTCAAAACCCTCCTGTGTATTTCACAAGGATTAATGGTGTGCGTAATTCATCACACAAATTTTCCACACAGATTGATAACAAATCTTCTTGAGGGAGTGTTAAGCTTAAGGAATATGTCAATCCCTTCCAGCAAGCAATGAAATCTAAAACCCTTTAATTCTCCATTTGCTTACAATTTTTAAGATAAAAAACTGTAGTCTTTGGGAAAGTTGAGCTGAATTGAAGAAGTAATCGTTGACGGAGATCCTCCCATCCAGTAATTGACCGGGATTGCAAGCTTGTATACCAGACAAAAGTAGGCCCTTGTAATGACTGTACAAAACACCTGAGCTTAACTGCTTCTTATTGTTGAGGGGTTCCCATCATAGGATCACAACAATAAAAAAAATGTGTTAAGTGTTGCTCTGGGTCTCCCGAACCATTAAATATTGGGAATGTGGTACTTGCAAAATTTGATGGAGGAGGAATTGCATCAACCCATTTAGGGTAATCTCTCTTCTCTGGTTTAATTTTTGCATGCTTTCCCTCCATAGATTCCAACCGCGCTGTTAATGACTCAATGTTAGTTATTAAATTTTGAGAAACATCCGGTTGAGCTTGGACCTGAGCAGGTGCAATTACTGGAGCTTGGATAGATGTGGTGGCTGGTACTGCAACTGAGGATAACAATACTGGTTGTTGTTGCACCTGACCCATAGGATTAAACCTGTGAGGGTGTACTGGTAAAGGAGGATAATCTTGATCCATCTCAGTATCCACAAAAAATTCCCTTGGCTGACTAACTCCAGCACACTTAGGAGGAAGGCTACCTTGAAGTAATTATACATTCAACCTCCTTAATTCCATCATTTCTTCCTCTTGTTGTGTGAATATTTGATCTAGTGAGAGTGATTAGCCTTCTTCAGAAGAAGGTTATGTAACCTGATTCTTTCCTTTCCCCTTGTTAGAAGCCTTTTGGAGAGGGGGAAGTTGGTTATTTGAAGGAATATCTAGATTCTGGGTAAGCCTTTGATTTCTTGTACGCACACCTTCTTCATTTGTGTCCGTGTGTACAAATTCTTGAGTAGGAACTTCCTCATCAAATCCCTTTGAGTGAGCCTCATGTTCTGGAGGATCAACAACAACAACATTGATAACATTTATTGATTCATAACACATTGCATCCCTTCTATCGGTATTTCTGCGATATTGTCATCTTCCATGTCCCTAATGAGACACTACCTTCGGTTGATTTGATCCCTCAAGAACTTCTTGATGAACCATAATTTGGAAAGAATCTCCTAATAATTCGGCTCTTCATTCCTATTGGGGCTTCTTCCCTAATCGAGAGAAGACTGACTTTCTCTGAGGAAAAGATTGAGGATTTGGAAAATTCCCCAGTCCGGTGGATTGGGGTTGTTCCTACTGTTTCTGCTCAACTCATCGAATCCTATTTGTTGATTCTGAGGGTTGGGCTAAAAGAGTCCCCAGTCTGGCAAGCTGGGGTGGTTTTTGAGCTACTACATCTGAGACATTCTTAAAATCTCTCCTGATCTTGAGATTTTAGTCCAGAAATTGGCTGGATACATCAACCTACATCCACTCAAATCACCTGGCTCAAAATACCGTCAGATGATTTCTGAAACTTATGTCACTTGATGATGTTCACACTTTAAACGAGAAGCCTATTCGATATTCTCATTGTCCTGATTCGGGAGTAATTCAACAACTTGTTCTTTGTATTCCTGACTTTGAGAAGAACTAGTTGAGGCCTATTCTTGAGAGAGCCTTTGATTACAAACAAAGCCAATTGGATGTGGCCGGCCATGGGAAATAACATTTCATGAGACTATTTTTGGTGGGATTTGTTGGCTGGAGAGTACAGTGAAATGTAGTGCTCCATGGACACCCCATCCCCTGATATGAATATCAGATGAGGCATTGACAACTAACTAGCACAACCTTTTTAGTGCGCCAAGGCATGAACTCTGAAGGGTTCTCTACTGCTTTTCAGCCTTCGGATATTGTGAAACTGAGAGAGATGCCAAATCAATTTGGCATTGTAACCATTCTATTATCTTGACATGATATTCATATTCATCAGAAGATAATATTTTCTTTTTCAATTTACAAATAGTTTTCCTCATGTTGAGAAAAATATCATGAATGCAATATTCCGTCAACATCTCTGGAATGTCATACTGAGAGTCAGCCAAAGGCCAAAACATAACTGGTACTTCACCTTTCACCAGTTGTTTTCTCATATTCAGCACTTCCTCTTTATCATTAAATGAAGATTCTTCTACCTGATTAGACCAAATCTGATTCTTCCTTTTTGCTTCATTAGATTAAACAATATTGGTAGAGAATTCACTTATCAGACTAGAATATGAATGACCCAAGGGTGGTTCTGATAATGACCTACACCCCGAGTTATCTTCTTATTGAGAAAGTATTTCACTTTCTAGTGGTAAAGCATCAAACATGACTGGATTCACATTTGCAAGTGCCTCAAGATAAGAGGGATTTCTCATTACTACATTGTCTATTGAAGCATTTTCCAGGCAATGTGAATTACTACTGCGAAGAAGACTTTCGCAGCTAAATTCATCATCATGGGGAGGACCACCATGGTGGGTTACAGCAAAAGATGAAACCTTTTTCTCCTTGATCTTCTGGACACAAAGTGGGTTATCGGGACTCTAATCTGAAGATGATACTTCGAGATCGACTGAACTGTCATGAAGCAATCCTTCATTAAGAAGTGTCTGATGTAGACCTTTAGAATTAATGATTCCACTATTGGGAAATAAGAGAGTAGAATCTTGAGTTGCAACAAATAATTGTTTGAGTGCATCAAGAACTCCAGCATTGAGCAAGGCATTATTATAAATTGGATCTTGATTTCTTGACTGTGCTGGATGATTCTTTTTCTTAGATGCCTTCTTACTCACTTTTAGAATCACTTCTTGACGAAAGTGGTTATTATGGGCAGGTGTATGTTCCTGCTTAGGAGAAATAGTCAGGGTAGGCTGATTATCTCCATTCAAATCAGGTGTATATTCCTGACTTGAAAGTATGTATGATATGGGGTAGTATGCCCCCACAACCCTCTTGGACTGGAATAGAGGTGTGTATCTGTTCTAGAGCGATCTATTGATGTGTCACTCCACTGGTAGGGACATATTTTCATTTCTTTCCATGTGATGCTGCTGAAGCTATTATAATATTCTGGCAGGCATCCAGATTATGAGTAGGGATTTGCTTTTTCTCTTTCACCATCATGAGAATGTGCATGGTGACTTCAGTTGCCGGAATGGGAATATACGTCAATTATGTGCTTGGAGTAGGTGTGTGTATTTCTCCTGTCCCCCTTTTCCTATCAGTGAGTTCTGACAGTACTTATGTGTGGGGGTAGAGAGGTGAGTCTGCTCCAATTTTGTCATCGGGGCTTTCCGACTGACTTCTCTGAGTGCTACCAAACTAGACTGTTGGAAGGTTTGATTAACATTGGCAGGTGTATGTGCCTACTGTGTATTCTTTGTCAAGTATTGTTGAGGATTTTCCTTCAATAATGGCAGACGAGACTGCTGACAAAATTTGTTGATTGTAAACAGGTGTATGTTCCTATTTATCAGTTTCCACCATATCAGATTGGAGACCTTCTTTGGTTGTAGTTAGACGAGCCTCCTGACTAGCTGATGAGTTATAAACAGGTGTAGATGCCTACCTATAATACTCCACCAGAATTTCCTGGAGGGATTGTTGATTTTTTTCCAAACGAGTCTGCTGGAAAATGAGATTAGAACGGACATGTTTATGTGCCTGCTCGTCGCTTGCCATCAAGTTAGGTTGATAGACTTCTCTAGAGGGAGAAGAGGTAAGAACCTGCTCCCTGTTGGCCAGATTTCACCTCTGGCCGTTCGTCTTGCGTGCTTGGGTCTGAGGAACCTGAGCCGAACCCCTGAAAGAGATACCCTCATCATGTTGAGGGCACACTGCCACACGAGTGTGGTGGAAATTGTTGATGGGATCCCTCAAGAAGGACTCCTGTCTCCTTGAATAAAGGCCTTGAGTGACCTTCTCATTCACCTCCCCAGAATATGGGAGGGATTGGTGATTGTGTTCTAGGGATAATGACCCGAAGCAGTTGGAGATGGTGGTTGGCACCACCTACTTCTTGATCACTGGCCGTTGCTGTCCGGACAACCAGGGTGAATTATTGACTTGGAGAGCTTGTCGAGCATCCTCCAGAGTTGAAATGGTACCATGTCGATGGTATTACTTTACCAGTGAATTTGATACCCATCTTTGAAGACGCTGAGTAGGTGATGTCGTCCTCAGAGTGGACGAAGATCCAGTAAGAGTAGCAGCATATCCATTCACAGGTGTTAACTTTAGAGAAGCCATTTTTGTAACACAGAAGATCTTGGAAAAGAGTGCCTATTTGATATAACATACATAATCCAGATAAGTTCAGCCACTACATCTTTTGGATGAGCACATATGTTATTGATTGTTTTGTTGGCCCTCTCATTGAGTTTAAATAGGGTCCTAACAAATAAGTAAAACATCATTTTAACTTGGTTAAGGATTTACGTTGGGTTCACCATTTTTTGTTTCCTCTAGAAATGGGAATGACCTTGTTTGCTTAAGTTTCAAACATTCCAATCGATTTCTAACGGGTTTTTTCATAGAGCCGGAACCATCCAATGATTCTATATCCATTTGGACCAACTTTTCAAAGGTAGGTGCTCATTAGTTGTGGACCGGTGAGGCTTAAGAATTTGCATTGGTCGAGAGGATGGGAGGTCAGACTCATCACACCTTTTTGGGAGGAATTATTGTCTACTTCGGGACTCTCTTTATAGATTTAAGTTATGTTCGTGAATCCTTATTATACTACCAAGTATGAAAAGGAGCTTTACTTAAGATCTTCCAATCAATGATTAATATGTATGAGATTTAGAGAGTCTTTTATATGTATTTGAGGTTATTCATCGATAGATAATCATCTATATTTGTTAGATATTCTTAGTCAATGGTATCCTTCAACACATTATATAAAGATCTCTTGGTCATTATAATAACCATACTGTTTTTAAATCCACTTAGTAGGGAACTTGAAGTTTATTTTTGTTCATAAGGACATGGAGTATTTCAGAGTTTGGATCATACCCGCAGATGGGCTACCTATGTATCCTTGTTAGAAAAGGAATCAGAACCCACTTAGTTTGGGAATTAGGATATATTTTAATGTCATATGGGACAGATGATAATTAATGGGTGATGATCTTGAACCTCAGAAAGGCTTCCTACATACTCCACTTTTAAGGTAGAGATCAAAGTCCACGTAGTTCGGTTGGGAATTGTGATGCTTAAGTAAGATTAGCGGCCCAAAGAGATGTGTCTTGGTTACTTTTACACTCTAAGCTCATGTGAGTCATGCTCGGTGTGAGAAACAAGAGGTATCAGTAAAGATGACAATTTCTTCCATGAAAAATGCAGTCAAAAGAAATGATATGGGGCTTATGTATGTATGATTGACCAAATAGATAAAGATCAAGACTTACTTTAGAGAAGAAGCCCGAGAACAAGGTCCATAAAGGTATATGTGCTTTATGGATATTTGGATACTCTAACTTGGGTATTACTCCGGAGGAGGATTCCCAAATTAAGAGGGGACTTGTGATTGGGTTTTATTCCTGAGAAGGAAGCCCAAATCAAAAGAAGTTAAGACTGGTTAAGAGAAATTAGGACTGGGGCTTACTCTTGAAAAGGAGGCCCATGTTAAGGGAATTTAAGACTTGGGGCTTACTCCTAAGAAGGATGCCCAAAATTAGGGAACTTGGGGCTTACTCTTAATAAGGATGACCAGGTTTAAGGGACTTGAGAACTGAGGCTTACTCCTGATAAGGAGGTCCAGGTTAAAGGAATATGGAATTTGGGGCTCACTCCTAAGGAGGATGCCCATATTAAGGGAACTTGAACTGGGGCTTACTTTTGAAAAGGAGGCCGAGTTTAGGAAATTATGACTGGGGATTACTCCTGAAAAGGAGGCCCAGGTTAGGGGACTTGTGATCTGGGGCTTACTCATAAAAAGGAGGCCCAGGTTAAAGATCTTATCATCTTAAAAGATGAGGTTGAATGAATGAAATCTCTAACCTTTGTGACATAAAGATATGTAAATCACTAGGTTTTGAGAGATGTTCCACAAAAGTCATTTCAAATAAGGAATCCAAAAAAGTAACCATGTAATAAATAAATTTGAAGAGGGTTTTGAAGGCTAAATCATGAAGAGGAGAGGTGGATTTAATGAAATGAGTTGAATAGGTAGGAGGGACACCCAAAAGGAAGTAGGCGCACAGGTCCTGTTTGGGTGTGCAAGTACTAGTCACACAAGTATACATACGCGAAACATGTGTACTTGCGCGACGGTCAACCCATAGGGTAATACTTGGGCGAGACTTTGCTCAAGCCCTTAGTATCATCTCTAAAGGCTTCTGAAAGGGTGGCGTGCAGGCTCTGTTGAAGGGATAAGGCAGCACACAAGTGTAATCATTTCCCATAAGGGCTGGACACTTAGGCGTGCAGGTGTTGATGAATTTCAACACTTAGGCCTTGTACCCTATCTTTAGATCTTCCATTCTAGGTATAAATTACCTTAGAAGTGTTCGAAAGAGATCAAAAGGAGACTAGGGTGCCAGGAGATCAAATCTGACTTTTGGATTTTTTCGTCCCCGGAATGGGGGGCCTACAAGGGGTATTTATAGGCTGCTGAAGACCTTGGGTCCAAATTAAATAGGGCACGTAGGTCACCTACGCACCCAATATGTTGTGCGTAGGTATACCTGTACAACCATCTTGGAACTTTCACGGCCCCTGCTCAATGAAATCCCTATTCATTCCTTCGTCGATTTTTGATGTTTCTTTAAAGGATGAATCACTTTGTGTTAAGGTATTCTCCTTTTTCAGTCATTAGAATCTATGATGGAAAGGAGCGTCAACAACCACACCTAGAGAGATACCAAGATTATAATGAGGAATGAATAGGAAATTATTGTAAGGTTCTTAGTTCATGTTATTCTTGGAGCGATACATGGATTCCAAATATGGAATTATAAGGATGGTCTTAGTTTATTAATTGAATAATTAATGAAATGATTTATATGATGTGCCTGCCAAGATAAATCACACGTGTGGATTTGGTCGGAGTCTTATACCTTATTGATGGCCGGGTTAGGAAACTATTGACCACATATTGTTATGGGGGATGTTGGGCTACATTCAAAGTCTTGAGACATATATATTAAATGATACAAGGATGACTGTTTATTCAGAGAATTATGGATAAGGATAAAGCAGGTGGCAGAGGATGAATGTCCATTTGAACTCAGACCTTTATGGGTTGTTTATTTTCATCACTTCCATTACATATTCTATTACTACCTACAAACTGTTATTATTATATATTCACTGACTGGATAGAATTAGACACCATTGGTGGTGGCCTATTGAGATTTTATTTAACACCCTACTCAGAATTACATTGGTACCTAAGAATATTTCATGACTGTAGGTATGGATAAGAGAAAAAGCCCTACTACAGGTTTTTGATTGATGTTAGGAGAAGGGGAGCATAGGAATGAGATTAGGATAGTAATGTTTATTATGATAGTTTTTAGTATTTTTGGTATTTTGATATGTATTGTACAACTTCCTTGTACACCTTTTTTGGCTCCGTGAACACACATGATATTATTATCATTATATATAAGATTACTTCTGGAATTTTTATATATATAACTATCTTCTTATCTATTGTTTGATTAATTTACCAATTCCTCTATTGATTGTATGACTACTATCGAAGTGTTACACTCTTAAAAGATGGAATATTACCCCCCATAGACACACCGTAGGTCCTCCATACTAGTTTTCATCCTTTGGTATTTAGGGAGATGCACTTGAGGCCATATTGCCAATAGGTATTGGGGAACTATTTAGTAGAATATAGGTACAAGACATTATAAAGTGGTATTAGAGAATCTTTTCTAGTTTTCATTACATTTTAGAGAAAATAGGATGAGATATGAAGGAATGTGAATTTGGTAATGAGATTTTTCTGGGAGTACCTAACCCACATATAAGAAAAAATCCAAATTTCCTTGAATGGAATTTCTATTATTTGTATTTTGAATATTACAGCTGACTTGATTACACCATTGGGCGATACACTTGAATTGAGATGATATTATTGATGATCGTGGATTCTATTTTATTAAACCATATGATATGAGGGTATTCCATCTAATGAATCATTTTAGGCACTTTATAGGTTTCACATTCTATGCATTATGTCATTCCATATTGGATGAATTTATTGTTTTTAGGATTTTTTATAGTTGTTGTGATAGATACACCTTCTATAGTGATAGAATTTTTGTACTTTGAATTGGAAAACACGGTTGGTACTTAGAGTTCCAATCATAACCTAAGAATTGTTTTCCTAATTAGGCTACCAAAGACATACAAAGAATCCAACTGTAGCATGTTGAGTTAGGGACTGTGAGTTGCATAGACTGGAATGTGTTATGGTTTGGATTAGGTGGATGTCATATTTTGGTTCATGAGGAGTTTGAACCATTATGGATTGGAATTTGGTGAATCATTTGGTTAAAACATTTAAAATAGAAAATGAAATAAATATGAAATTAAAATGTAAAATTGAAATGATAAATAGAGAACTTAACCTAGAACCGACCTTAGTAGTGGAAGGTAGGCAGTATCTCTTTCTTTCTTATGATCTATAAATCACCCATAAGTGACTAAAGAATTTGTAACATAGGTAATATTATTATATATGAATTATTTTACCTATCCTCTTGTAATATCTATACTTTTAGTAGTTTTTAATCTTGATATGAGGGGTGTGCTTGGAATTTGTAGGAATTTGCTGCCGCGACATCCTATGATCGCATGCCAGGAGGGTGGCAGTGACCATGCTCTGAAGGCAGTGGGCCATGAGTTTCTAGAAAATATTTTAGTAGTGCTAGATGAGGCACCAGTGGAATTTCCAAACATAGGTTATGAGGAATAGTTTTGTGAAAACCTTATATATTTCATGCAAACTATTCATGGAGTACCGAGATCTACCCCGACTATGGCAGAGTTGATACATGAGTTCCATCAGCAACATCGACCCATGTTTTTGGGGGGATGGAAGACCATAGGATATAGGTTAGAGGCCATTATATCTATTTTTGATCATATTAAGACACCTCCTGATAGAGATCAATGATCACTACTTATATGCTGCACGATTCCACCAAAGGATTGTGGGATTTCATTACTCAGACAGATTGTCATTGGGAGATGGCTTAGAGAGATTTTCATACAACCTTATATGATTAGTTCTATCCTGAGACGTTGAGGGATGATAGAGAAATAGATTTCATTCACTTGGAGTAGGGTGTGTTATCATTTATGGATTATTCAACCCATTTTATAGATCTCCAGTGATTCACACCTATTATGATGGGTGATGAGTTATCTAAAGCCAACTGATTCAAGAATGGTCTTAGGTATGAAATATGATAATAGGTAAATTTATTTTGGTTGACTAAAATTTCTAGAATAGTGAATCATGCACTTATCATAGAGAATAACCTAAGAGAGGTTGGGGGTGCGAGGAAGGGAAGTTCATCACCTAGATCTGATACGACATCGATTAGAAGTTGGAAGCGTCATCTAGAGTTTTTTTCATGGTGATATTAGAAGCCATATCATATTATCAGGTAGCCAGGTGAGGTTCCACCAGTGTGGTAGACTGATACCTAGGATTCCTCAATGAATGAGATACCCATTTGAGTGCCAATCATGTGGAAAGATGGGCCATCTAAAGAGCTTCTGCATAACTTTTCCTCTAACAGCTAGTGAGAGAGGGTCTGCACCAACTCCACATGCAAGAGTGGGGTTAGCAGATTTTCTTTGAGTATGGATCTAGAGTATAACTGGATTATCAGGCTGAGGTAGTGTTCATGGCCATGGTATTTAGACCCCAAATGTTTAGTTACAGTAGAGTGGATATGCTCAGGGTAGCCAGGCTGCACCACAGGGCCACTAATCTGGCTAGATATACGTAGTGAAACCGAAACCTGAGGAGCAGAATGTCAGAATTTTTACTTGATAGGTACTATTATAGAAGGCGCTAATTTAGAATCTTCTCTTTTTTATAAAGGGGATTCTGAAATCCCTATATCTATGCCTGTTGTGTAGATCCTTGCGCCCAATGTTCAGTGTTTGGATGGATTTATGATGCTTTATACTCTATTGGGAATTCAAATAGAGGATGTAAGTCAGTTTAGAGAGTACAACCTTGATATTGGAAGGTTTTACTTTACATGGGACCTCTTTTTCCTTAAGATGATAGGTTTCTAAATAAATCATGGGATGTAATGGTTTGTTCCCTTTCATGATATCATTGTTTTTTATCACCAAAGGGTGAACTTCACATCACAAGAGGGTGGAGAGTTTATTCACAAGGGTTAATTGGATGTCTAGGTGATTTGAGATGGATTTGAACATCGTGGGGTGGGCGGATTGACATCCAATTTTTCAAGTTTATATATTGATTATTAGGGAACACATTAGGCATAGTTCCCTCTAGTGTTTGATCATTTCAAGGAAATTTTTCCATACGAGTTTTCAGGATTACCACTACTAAGAGAGTTCGATTTCTCTTTCAAGATTGCGCTAGGAGATGTACTAGTATTATTTCCTCCTTATAGGATGACTAATAATAAGATATAGCATCTCAAGAGGCAGTAAGATGATTTAGATAAAAAGGGGTTTATCCAACCTAGTACTTCTCTGTGGGGTTCACCAATCCTTTTTGTGAAAAAGGAAGACATGACTCTTAGGCTATGTTTGGATTATTGAAAATTGAAAAAATTAATTATTAAGAACTAATATCATCTACCATGGATAAATGATCTCTTCGATCATCTACAAGGATATCCGGTGTTCTCAACGATTTATTTTATATTGAGTTAACATCATGTTCATTATATACCATCATACATACCTCTCACAACATTTTATAGTAGGTATGGTATATATGAGTATTTTTTTATATCATTTGATCTCACAAATGCACCAAAAGTCTTCATGGAACTGATGAACTATGTTTTCTATCCTTATATGAATTCATTTTTCATGGTATTTATGGATGATATCTTGGTGTATTTTCACACTCGACACGACCGTGCCAAACATAATGATATAGTATTGGATATACTAAGAGAGCATCAATTATATGATAAGTTCACAAAGTAAAACTTCTAGAGGGATAAATTTCACTTCCTTGGTCACGTTATCTCAGATACATGGGTATCAGTTGACTTAGAGAATTTGAGAGTTGTAGTTTTTTTGGATCATCCCAAGAATACCTTTGATATAAGGAGTTTCTTGGGGCTGGTTGGATATTAAAAGAGTTTCATACAAGACTTATCACTCCTAGAAGCGCTATTCACAGGCTCGAATAAGAAGGGTGTGAATTTTTTATGGTCATATGCATGTGATTCATTCTGTCAGGAGCTAAAGGGGAGATTTACTTTAACACCAATATTAATTTTTCTAGAACTAGGTATAAGCTACAATATGTATTGTGATGCATATGGTATCAGGTTTGGAGAAGTGCTAATATAGGGGGATAGAGCTGTGGCATATGGGTCTCAGCAGTTGAGGCCACATAAGATAAATTACCTAACACATGATCTAAAATTAATAGAATTTTTTCATGATTTATGTTTTTGGAGACACTTTTTACAAGGAGATCATTTTTTGGGGTACATGGATCAAAAAATCCTCAAGTATATTTTTTCACAATGCGATCTGAATTTGATGTAGCAAATGTGGGTTAAGTACCTATAGTATTTTGAATTCAACCTTGCCTATACAACTGGTAAAGGTAATTCACCATCCAATGAAATAAGAAAGATGACTCAGATATATATAGTTAAGGAGGCCAGTAGTGAGTGGAAGCTTATGGATTTGTCCTCTGAGATGCACTTGGAGGTGTATGAATGAAATGGGATGCATTTTCTTTAATCCCTAGTTGTGATCTCTACCCTTATGGATAGAGTAATTATGAGTAATTTATTAGATTATGAGGTCCTATTCCTATGGGAGAGTGTGGTAGGTGAGGAAACTCCTCCTTGTTGGACCGTAAGTGAGAATGAAAATTTTTGTATATGTGGTTTCTTGTGGGTTTTAGCAGATGTTCATGAGGATATGTTGTGAGAATTTCAAGATTTAGCTTGGAAAGTGTATCCCGACATCACCAAGATGTATCGGGATATATTTCTCAAATAATGATAGCTGAGTATGGAAATATATATATCTAGTTTTTTCATGAGGTGTTTCAACTATCAGACGGTGAAGGTGGAACACCAACAATCAACCATAATTTTGCACCAGCATCACTTCTTGAGTGAAAATGGAATAACATTATGATGGATTTATTGACCGGGTTTTTGAGTTCACCATGAGGCAATAATTCTATTTGTGTTTTTATAGGATCATAATGGTTTCTCGTTTTCTACCTATCAAGGATACATTTTCTATAGATTATCTTGGGAGGTTGTATTTATGTGAGATAGTACAACTTCACAGGGTACCTCGTACTATCATTTCTAATAGGGACTACTAGTTTACATCACAATTCTAAAAAGGGTTAAAAAGGGTGTTGGGTACAAAGGTGTTTCTAAGCACAACATTCCACCCTCAAACCAATGGCCATCCATAATGCATGATACAGGTGCATGAGGACATACGGCATACATGTATCTCAGATTTTGGGGGATCTTGGGAGAGGCACATACCGCTTGCGGAATTCACCTAAAAAATATCTTTTAGGATGCTATATAGATGACATCTTATAAAGATTTTTATGTTAGGCCATGATGATCAACCCTGTGAAGGTTTGTGGCATGAGAGGCAAATATGCTTGCACCTCATCTCATATAGAAGACTATAGAGAAGGTTCAGTTGATTCAGAAGTTTATGGATACCAAAAAGGCTACAAAAATCTAAAATTGATCTTCATTAATGAAATATATATTTTGAGTAAGGATATCAGGTTTTTTTACATGTATCACCAAGGATGGGGCATTGGGGGATCATGAGATAGGGTAAGGTTTCATCGCAATATGTCAGGTCATTTGAGATTTGGGAAAGAGTCAGGCTGGTAGTCTATCAATTTCAGTTACCTCAGAGTTACCAAGCCATGAAAAATGTATTCCATGTATCTCAGCTATGCCATTATCATTCAGACCCATATAATCATTTTAATTTCAACGAGGTTGAGTTACAGGTAGATGCATCCTTCAAGGAGCATCCTATATATATTTTGGATCGTAGCATGAAAGTTCTCTGAGGCCAGTAAGTTCATCTAGTATGGGTGTAATGGTAGTATGACCATGTAAAGGATAATACTTGGGAGTGGGTGACAGATGTCTGAGCATAATGGCTAGAGTTGTTTTTAGATGATGCTTCACCACCTTTGGAAGGGAAATTCGATGACAAATTTCTTTATGGGGGGAATTTTGTAAGAACCATGTTCTTTCTTGAGGTACATAATATTTTTATTTCCATAATTTTCATTTTAAATGCTTGTTTATGGACTAATGTGATTAACCTTGGAGTTAATGGGTGTGTTAAATATTTCCAAGGCTTGTTCAGAGCTTGAATCCTAGTTTTTTCCAAATAAAAGGGTAGGCTGCATGGTTAGTAGAAACCATGCGGGGTAGGTCACACAATTACTACTAACCATGAGAGGATGGACATAGGGGGTCTATATAACCCATAGTTTGAGGAATCCATGTAGTTTTTGGTTCATTATTATATGTGGAACCTGTAATTTTTAGTAGAGCCGAATCACATGGTTTCTGCATGTTTTGCCAAACTGTGTACACCAACTGTGTGAGGTGCCCCTCCTTACAGTGAAGGGAGCATGATTGGCGCACAGTTTTTCCAACCTTACAAAAAAACTATGAGGCATAGTATTTTGATTGAAAATGACCATTATACTATAAATTAATATTATAAACTAATTCTATTTCACTCACCTCCTTCGTTAGACAACAACATTATTGGAGAGTTCCTTTGAAGCCTAATCTATGAATTGGGTGATCTTCCTCATCAAGACTCAAAATTATGGGTTGTTCATCTAATTAGATCCACATAGGTAAGTAATAAATTTCTTTTTATCCATTATTTATTCTTCTTGGTATCAGTTACTCTATTTAGTTGTTAGCTAATATTCCATATTTTCCGGTTTCTTGTCCGTTCTTCATTTTCCTCTGGATTTGAGTCGAGTCAGGAGCTGATACAGGTCAAGAAATCCACTAAAAACCTATAGTAGGTGGTATGATAATTTTTCATTAAATTTCAAGTGTTTATATATATATATATATATTTCATTGTTCTAAATAACCAATTTTCCAAGAGAAATCCTCAAAATGAAATTTATTCCTTGATTTAAATGGATACATATGACCATTTTAATTAACGATACTTGTCAATAAATATTTAATGATTAAGGACCATGAATTAAAACCACCCCTTGGGTGAGTTGTTTATTTAAATGGACCACCATGGGTGGAATTTTGGTTGATCAATTTTAATGTATACTATTTAACCTTTTCTATGGGATTATATTTCTTATGATAATGGTGTATAGGAGCACAACTCGAGAGCACATCACATGTACATATAGAATAAAATTAAGATCTAGAATGATTTTAAGTGTCTAGTTTACCTTTCCTTCTATTTTTTCACTTGGATAAAATTTTTTGGGCTACAACCATAACCTGTGTTCAGTGGTGGGTGGAGTTTTTTATGTGGGATGTGTTCTAATTATAGTAACCAATGATGAAGACACTCCTAAGGTTGGAAGCATTGAATTAAATTTGTTTTAGTGTTTATTTCCTAGTAGAGGGAGTGTAACTGTTAAAGACCACTTGGGAATGGTCATCCTTATTATTTAAATCCATAAGGCTAGTAATTTTGGTTATGTAATTTGTAAGATGATACTCAATATAAAACTTAGTTATGGGTTTGGATAGAGTTTGGATGCTAGATTCAAGATCGGGGTGCATGAGAAACTAATCATATTGTCATGACACATCAAATTGATTATGATTTAAAGATGATTTTATAGTCTAGGGTAGACCCTAGGTCATATATAAAGGGTAGTTGATGGGTATAGAGTGTATATTTTCAACAATTTTTTCAGAAACAAAATAAAAAATGGGGGGGGGGGTAAATGATAATTTAAAAATAATATAACTTAATTTAAAGAGTTTAATAGTTGAAAAACTAGTGGATTTTGAAAAATATATGTTGATTATTTGATCATTTTTAAGTTATCACACCACTTGAAAAGTTATTATTCTTAATTGATTATTAGGTTTTGGTGTAATCTTTTGGTTGAGGGTTAACCAAGATCTTGGGTACCCATAAGACTCTAAAATAGTAAAAATAAGACTAAACATTGGTATAAAAATATGTAGTATAGTTATTGTACATTAGAATGATTTATGGATTTTTGAGGAACACTAAAATATCAAATTTTTGGGAAATAAGAGGAATCTTATATTGTCTAATCATAATAACACAAGTTGCGCATATAAAATTACAAATAATCAATTATGAAATAAAAAGTGTTTCAATTAAATGCATAAAAAAGTTTAGATACATATAAAATAAAAATTAAAAACCAAAATATAAACAAAATAAATAAATAATTATGTTCCAAAACTTCCTCTCCAAGTTTGTATCGCCCTCATAATGATAACCCATCTTTTATCCTACCATCAAGAGGAAGAGGAAGCTTATGTGGAACTCTGACATCATATTAGATATCCTTGTGAGGATAGGGATATATAGAACCTCAAAATGGATTATAAGAATACTTTGGGACTCCAAAATAGAATCACCTTGTATCCTGGTCAAAATTTCAAATGAGGATCCCATGGTTCTCTTTTATAGCTAAAATGGGAAGTGGTTTTGGTAACCCAGATTTTGATATACCAATTGTGTCTCTATTTTGGGTTAGTAAATTTCCTTATATAGACATGGAAAAAATAGAATAGTTTTTGAAAAGAATATTTTCTCTCACAATGTAAAATTTGGATTCCATTATAATTCTAGAAACAAATATATATTTAAGACATTGAATCTAACTTTTGACCTTGATCAGATTCACTTCTCTAGACAGATCGGTAATGTTGTGACACATGAATGAATTGGGATTGAGTGTATTGAGATGATTTGTAGTCCATTTATTTTTGGATTAGATCAAATACTTTAAGACCATTTTGATACACTTTTTTCTAAAAAATATATAAATTGGCATATTTAATTGGACTTCCATTCTGTTCGGCACATTCTCCTTTTGCATCATCTCTAGCCCTCAAAATCACCTCTTCCTATAATGTAATCATAAAAAGAAAAAAAGTCATCTTAAAAATGATAAAAATTAAATAATTGAATCAAATTTGATGTTTAATTTGTTATTATATTTTTAATTTTCAATAAAAGACCATATTATTAGAGCTGTGTAAGGGTAAAATAAAATAGTGAATCGCGGTGTGATTAGAAACCCAAGAAATAACATTTCTAAGGCATATCGATGCTTTCAAGGAAGCATGATAATAAAATGGTATGATGTGTACCTAAAATTTTAGGACACTATGGGTTGAGTTTGTACTACAGTGGGTTTTTTTAAAATAATCATAGAATGCCTCGGTAGTGAGGGTATCATGGTTGGTTAATGAAACCATGAAGGTAGGTAAAGATGAGCTGTTCCAAAATTAGCTGACCTATAAAGGCATGAATTTTATTATTATAGTTATTTGGATATGTTTTTTAGAAATCATGTCAGGTACCTCATCTTGGATATGATGGAAGTGTCTTAGGTTTTATTCATAATCGTTGATATCATATTAGTGTACTCTTGGATTAGTGACAATCAATCCCTTATCTTGACATCATTATGGTAAACTAAGAGAGCATCAATTATGTGTTAATTTAAATAAATAAACTAAAATACCATGTGGTATAGATAAATATAATCTTTGGAGTTGTTCTCTGGGAGTGTGGAAAATCTTCGAGATGTGGACTATCCTAAGTGATACTTTAATTCCCTTGTAGGAAGGCCTTGAATGGACTCAAGGACATAAGTTGTTTTCTTGAATTGATCGTAAGGTGATATATTATTTTTGGGATTAGTTAGTGTTCTTGATACATTGATGTATCAGATATGTACTGACATCTCACTTGTAAACTCTGGAGTACAAACTACCTTAGATGAGCTCCTTGGAATTCAGTAGTTGATTATATGGTGACCCCAAACTTAAAGATGGGATCATGAGATATGTTTTGAGTGTGATGATATAAGGGTGCTAGATCAGGTGTACACCTATTTTCATGTAGAGTCATGATGATGGGAATGATCTGTTTAGTGAAAGATGTCATCATAATCCAGTTACATGATTCAGTGAGCATGCTTGGAATAAACCTGATATTCCTTGGAATAAATGAATAATAATTAGGTTTTGGATGCATCATCTAACAGTGATGAAATTTTTTTGAAATAGTCATATGGTAATGGATTTACTTTCATTTTTCTTTGTTCATGGAATGTAGTTAGTGAGTAACTGCTTTAAGCACATAGTCCGGATGAGATGGGTACAATTCAGGGTCAACCAAAGGATTTTTCATGGAAAATATATAATGACTAAGATATTTTTACTTAATTGTGAATGTAATATTAAATAAATTTATAAACATAATGAAGTGTGTCATTAAAATTTTAAGGACTTTCTTAAATTAACAATTATGATGGTGGAGATACCATGAATCAAAATTCTAAGTTCGTGATAGAACCTATGGTGAGGAACTCCATAAGAAGATTGATGAGAGAGATTATTTCATTATCATATATTGAGTTAGATGGGATAGGGTAAGCATCATCTCAATGTTTCAGTTTTATATACGAGCACTGGATCAAGTTTTAATGGCTTATATACTGTGTGTTGAAATGAATTATAAAAGGAGTGTTTAGTATTTATGAAATAATGAGGCCATTTGATCTGAATTAAGTGATCCATTTAGGTCATGTGATGTTTCATTATTTTCCAAGGATTCTTGGGTATGATAAGATCTAAGGTGGGAAGATTTTAATGTCCTGTGTGTTTGTTGATTAAATTTTCTAGGGGAATTTTGATTTTTTCATTTGGTGGAGGGGAAAAATCATAAACCAAGAATTAGAATATAAATCTATGATTTGGAATACTTAGAAGTGTTTTTAGATGTATTTTATGTTTTTAGAGGTTTGTTAAGAGTTCCTTTGATTTTTGGGTGCATCGGTCCTTGAAAATCTAGCTTTTGGAAAGGGTAATGGGGGAACATAGTTTTCATATGGTTAGTGAAAATTGTGCACCCAAACTGTTTGACCAATAAGCGGGGAATAAAGGTTTTGACTAACCATTTTAGAGGATGTGCATATCCATTAAATACCTCTAAAGTTTTTTTAGAAGTGAACTGAATAGCTTCCGCATGGGTTGTCAAACCATGCACTTAGTCATGCAAGGTGTTGGGGTGGGACAGTGCCAAAGGCATGGTTAGAGTATGATTTTTTTAACAGCACACATAAACATTGTAGGGTGTGGATCCTGAGTAGAGAATGACTAGTTGTTTGGAAAACCATTCAGATCATTAAAGTGATGAAATTCACCATTTTCCTTACCTCCATTATCTCTTCCTCCCCTATTTTCTTTTCCTCTACATGCACAACAACCATCCCAAAAATACCCACAACTAAATGCTCTTTTTTCCTATAGTGGAATGAAAAATTCTTCTACTATTTCATATTCTCTCATTAATATATCTTCAAATTGACCACAATAATATTTTAACTGAAACTCACTTACATTCTTATCTTCCTCATAGATGTCATGAATTTTCCTCCATCTTCCATTTATTGTTTTATTCCATTTTAATAGTTCCAAATTCTTATATAAGAGGGATTAAATTAATGAAATTCATACTATCCTATCAAATTAAATTTTATTCTTATCCAATAAAATGTAATTTATCCCCTCCTTATAAATATTTACACTATTTTTTGTGATATCAAGAATGTACAAGACCAATGACAGAAGATATAGAATGTGCCTCTGCCTCCATAGATAGAATCATTTTCAAACGAACATAGAAACTCATTCTTTTTGGATGTTGTTAATTGACTCCATATACCTCATCGATCAAAGATATAATCATTCAAAAGTAAAATCAAATATATTGAAAAATACATGGAACAACATAAAAAATTCCCTAATACCAACTGATAGACCTAGAATATAGTAAACCACCACTAATAGGGGAGGAATCAGTGGTTAACCTAAACCACCAACTCTAGAACAATGTTTTAACATCCCCAATTAGTGACTATGGATCTCAAGATGATGATATGGTGATGATATATAGAGTAATAAATAACACACATGTCATAGAGGAAAATACATGGTTCACTAACTCTTATTATGAAATGGCTAACCCCCACTATGCAGCGACTGTATTCTCACTACCTATGTTACTCTTTTATTACCAATAAGAACAAGTAAGTGAGTAGAGAGATAGCCTTGAACTCCAACTAAAACATAGATTTATAAACATAAAAATTCAATCAATATTCTATTAAATTTTCTTAAGCACCTTTGGAATTTGGATCTCATGTTCACCCTTGTTCTTCTCCTCAAATATTATCCAAACCATTAAGGAATTATCCTATAACAAATGACAGGCTAACTTATATTTTCATCACCATCAATTAATCTATTTATTTTCGAGAGATCACATTTTTTTATATAGTATACAAGTATAATAGTATGACGACCAGTAATACCTTGTGTCAATGTCAATTTTTTTAATTATTTAATTTTTGGTTATTTAATGTTCTAATAATTTTCTGCATGGAATTTAAAATTTTTGAGTATTTTTGGGTGTCTTAAGTATTGTTTGTGGTTATGAGTAACCATTCATCAACTATAGGTTTTGGTTATGCATTTGAAAATGTTGTTTTTAATGGTTTGTGAATAAATAAATAAATCATACAGGGTCCTAGGGAAAACTATACAACATTCTTTGGGGGTTCCAGTGGAATCCACATGTTTGGAACACGGTTTGGTAAAAGTGTTTCCAAGCAATATGGGTCACCTAGTTATTTTTTTAAATTATAATTCTCCCTCTTAATTTTAAATCCTTCAAATGCCTTTTTATCATCCCTTGTGTTTCACATAACCCCCAGTTGAGAAGCACAAATTTTCACACCTCCCCTCCTCTAATATCCATTTTTAGTACTTCTAAAGAAATATTCATGATTTGGGACTGAAACTCTAATGAAAGGACTCATTTTATCTCTATTATTCCTTTTCTCTTAGTTTTTTCTTATCCCCCAACATGTTTTGGTTTAGTTGAACCTTTGGGGTATTAGATTGACATGTTTTTTTTGTTTTATTTCTTCTAGGGTCTGTGATCCCTTCTTCATGTCTTTCTTAGCACATGTTCATATATTTGGAACATTAACCATCAATTTGAGATAGGGTTTTCCCATTTAATAACTTCTAATTTTATAACTATTTATGGCTTGGGTTCTAATTGAAAAAAATTATAATGATGACATTGCATGTGTTTAGTGGATTTCAAAGATAGAAATTGCATTTCATCACTATTTTTATAGAAATAAAGGTGTATTCACACTTTAAAAGTTTATTTTTTTAATAAACAATTCCTACCATGTGTTTACTATATTGAATGAATATTTTTTATGAGTGGATTCTATGATTTTGAAGGGTGTTTTAGTTTTCAAATTGAATTATCAAAGGTTTTAATTAGTATTTTAATTGAAAATTTAAATTCTAGGTATTGTTAAAGTTTTTAAAGATTTATTTCAAATAAAACGTGATATTTGAAAGTGGTATGAACCAATTTGGGTCATTGGATATATTGAATGATGGTGTTTTAAACCTTTGGATACTGTTAATGAAATTGATCATTATTGAAATTGATTTCCAAATGGTGTTTAGTATGTTACAAACTCCTAGTCTAAAGGTACAATCATTTTCATGTGGTGAAAAGGTTTCATCTGAAAAATAAATTTCATATTAAAGTCCACATATATGTGTTGACTCTAAAATAAAATTATGAGAAGAATTTTCGTTTAAAAAAGTGGATTTACAAGAAAAATTCTCAGATAAAATATAATTATCCACAGTTTTATCATTTTCATTAGAAACTAAATAAATTTAAGAAATTTAAAGTTCAATTTCACATAGAATTTCATAATTTCCAACAGTAATAAATAATAAAATAAACTTAGTTAAATCCTTATTTATTTAAATTTCATTTTCAATAAAATTTTCATCCTTATCATGTTTATAAATTCAAATATAACAATCAAATTCATCAAATGAAGACCTTGTTTCAACATATTTACAAAAAATTCAAGATTTTTTAGTTCCATAATCTTCATTTTCAGAAGAAAGTTCATTTCCCAAAGAATTTTGAGGTTGGTTATCATGGAAAACACTAGGAAACAACTCTGTGGAAAACAAATCGATTATTTTAACTTGGTGTGAAGAATCGTCTTCCATAAAGTTTTTCAATGATTCAATGATAGGAAAATTAGCCATATTTCCCCCAAAATCTAATGAAAGAGTCCCTTTATGAACATTAATTATTATTTTAGTAGTTTTCAAGAATAATTTTCCTTAAATCAATGGTTCATGTGAACTAAATCAATTATCCTTTACATATAACACATAAAAATCAATAGGGAAAACTAAATATTTGACCCTTAATAACACATCATCATTGAATCTAATTGGTTTAGCTAAGCTCATATTAGCTAACTAGTTGAAAATTTTAGATTTCTTGATCTCTCCAGATTTCATATATGAAAAGATAGAATACAACATAACATTTATGGTGGCTCCAAAATCCATCATAGAATATTTTAACTAAAAATTACTAATTACACAGGGAATAAAAAATTTAATTGGATCTTTTAATTTAATAGGGAGGTAGTGTTGGATCATGGAAGAAAGTTTTCTTCCCATGTTCACTTTCTTATCTCCCTTTAACTTCCTTTAGTGAGTTCACATATCCTTAAGAAATTTAGGATTGTGAGGGATCTCTTTGATAACATCTAACAAAGTAATTTTAACTTAGAATTTACTAAAAGTTTCAAGCTCTTTCTTATCCATTTAAATTTCAAAATTGTTTTTGTGTGGAGGGATGAACAAACATAACGAAGAAAATACCAATATATTTTAGGTCATCTTTAATATTTGTTTCCCTTTGTAATAGCTCAATATATTTCTAAAATCCCTATAGTTTCTTTTAAGATGGATTTATTTCTTATTATTTGATTTTTCTTGTTCAACTAGTGTATGGAAAACATGTTCATTAACATTTTAAATAGGTGGAAAAATAGTTTCATCATGTACTTTTATCACTTATTTTTGTGATTTTCCATTAGTTTTAGAAGTAGAGATATCCTTTTTAGGTTATTGTTATTTTTTTAGTTTGGGGGTTTAAAATTTTAGTTACTCCTCTCAAAATTATTGTAATAACACTCTCTCTTCCGGTCATGTTCAATTTAGATTCTAATAGAAAATTACCACTTATTTGATTCTTCAATCTACTAATTACAATTTCCATTTGACCCATTTGAGTGGCCATGTTTTTTTGAAAAACATGTTATTGAGAAATATCTTGTTTCTTATTAACCATTTATTTAATATGTGAATAATTTATTGGATTATTTTATTGTTTGTTATTTTCTTTATTCTAAAAATAAGTGAAATTACCACTAACTTGGTTTCAATGTTTATTTTGATTGTACTTAAGATAAGGATAAAAATTTTGTGGTCAGAAATTCCTATTTGTTTGATCATTAGGCCTACACCAATTTTTTTGGTTATTCCATCTTTGGTTTAGGTTATTATTAGATTGAAAAGGTTAGGATTGAAAATTATGTTTTGGGACTTGGACTTTCATGTTGTTCTAAAATGGTTTTCCCAGAAATATCCCATTATAAGTTTAAGGTCCCTCTTGATGTTGAGGAAATTGATTATTAAAATGATTAGTATAAGAAAAAATTCCATTATACATCTGAATGGGATAAAATAGTTCAAGTTGATATTATTAAGGGATGAAGTTAGTCAACATATGTCTCATCATGCTTGTAAGATCACTCAATTGACTCTCTATTTGGTTATTTTCAGAATTGGATTTAGAAAATTTCATGTCCATTGTGACTTGAAATAATCCCCTAGTAGTAAATTTATTTGAATTTTGGGCATTCTTTCAAATGAGGTTTCTAGAATCTATGGGAGTATTATCAAATAGATATCCTCTAGAAGAAATATTAATCAATCTCATATCCATCAAAATTAAACCTTCATAAAAATATTAGATAAAGAGATGGTTAGAAATCTAGTGATGAGGGTAACTAAAACACAGTTTTTTAAACCACTCTTAGAACTCAAGTAAAGTCTCCCTTTATAACTACCTAATCCTAAAAATATCATTTCTAAGCAAGGAAGTCATAGAAGTTAGGAAATTTGTTCAAGGAATATCTTCTTTATTTGGTCCCAAATCTCTATTATAGTGGATTTAGAGTAATATAACCACTCCTTGGACAACCCATCCAAATGAAATGGGAATACTCTCATATTTATCTGATCCTCACTTACTCCTTGGGATTTCATGGTCATATAAACCATATGGAATCCTTGTTAGTGATTGTGAGGAAACTCTATCAGTAGACATTGAAATTTAGGTAAATGGTGAATCAATCCTTATTTAAGCTCAAAAATAGGAATTATTTTAGGGTAACCAAAATAATTTTGTTGATTCTCGAAATTATGGGAAATGGGTTCTTTTAAAGTTCTATGTTCAGTAAAGTTCAATAAATTTTCAAAGTTTTCAATTTTATGAGATTATATATTGGTGTTTCTTTTTGTGTTGTTCAATTTTTTTGGATTTTCAATTTTTATGATTTTTTCCTACTATTCTAGTTCTCATATTATAAGAATTCTCAGTTTTTGAAATTTCCAAGTTACTATTAGACAAACAACATTTTTTTTCTTTTAAGATAATTTTTTATTGCTTATTTGTTTTATAAAGAGGATTATGATTTTTTATATTTTTCATAAATCCCCTAAGAAACATCACTAGAAATGGTGAATATTAAATTATGGCTCTTTTAGTTTCACTTTTAAAACCTTCTTCAAGTTTTTAACCTTACTACTAAAGTATTTAAGAAACCATGATTGTCTCCCAACACGAAATCCCTTTAGGAGTTCTTCTGTCACATTTTTTTTATAATTTTTTAATTTTTAATTATTTTAGGGAATTTCTAGGACTGTGAAAGGGATTATTATAATTTTTAATCATAATGAAATTAAATCATGGAAACATGTGTAGCATAAAAGTAATTATAAAGTTAACATAATGAAAAGAAGTGGCCAAATTCCGTAGATCTCACAGTTCAATATTTCTTCATCACTTAATCAAACTGAAAAATATATCAATTCATGAATTAAATTTCAATGCGTGAATCTCAATAGTATTGAAATTTTGAGAATAACAATTAAAATATTAACTTTTATTCTCATTTTAGCAAGACATGATCAATGCACTTAACAATCATCAAGTGAAAAAGACATGGTCGACTCTCACTGTACTCACAATCCTCAATCGAGGATTGAGAAATTTAAAAAGTGATTTTGGACATCAATATCTTTCATGATCTAAATTAAATGGCCACATTCATAAAATGTCACTTTCTAATCGGAGTTGTGACCATTTAAGAATAGAAGGCAAAGAACCAAAGGATAGAAAATACTTACATTAAGATTCAATTGATATTCAACGTACATTAATTTAGAGAGAGATTACAGTAAGATGTTCAATAAATAAAATATTATAAAGACATCACCATTAAAATATGAAATATTCAACCACAAAGAATCTAACTGGACATTTTCACGAAGAACATAAAGTATTTGATATTTATCTACTTCCAAAGGAGTATAATCTTTTTAGAAAATCATTTGGTATGTTATCCCATCATTATGATTTGTAAATTATCTGAGAATATGTTCCTTTTTGACTATGAATATCCCCCAATTTATTTTTTTCCTCCTTATAATTAGTTTTATCTACTCAAATTTTCACTTTCTAAAAATACCCTTTTTGTAATTACCAGTTTCTTAAAATTTGAAAAACATTCTTCTTTCACAAATGCGTGGTTAGTTCTCAAGAAGCTTACTTCCATACTTTAGTTGGTTAGAAATATCATGAACCTCCTCCTTCATTCTCTACATACACATTACCCAAAAACATCTAAACATGGGTCTTCAAATCCTCCTTAGTCTAGCAAGGGCTACAAAAGGTGAACTTGGTCACTTAGTTTGAAATATCTTTCTTTAGCTTTGATTCAAAATGGTTCATCATTTTCACAAACTTAGAAGGATAATGGGTTACAACACCACTGATATTATTCATTCAGGATGAATATCCTATTTGTCCATAGTTGGTTTTCTTCACCATATATCTTGAAAGAATCAATTATCCTCTTTGGCATTGGGTGGTGCCAGTATAAAATGACGTGATAGTGGTGAACTCAGCTTCTCAAAAGAAGAAGGAGTCACAAGCTACCTTAGGAAGCTTTGGTTTCAGTTCTCTAGGATAATTGAGTACATGAAATTCACGTGACCATTTATTTGGAAATGTGAATGGTCTTTCTCCATATTTGGCTACGTGGTTTGGCAGTAAAAATTGGCTGTGGAATTTTGGCTACGTAGTTTCCATATGAAATTAGGCTACATCGAGCCCCTATATATGAAAGCTTCAAAACCAATAGAAATTCATCTAATAAAAGTAGTAAATTTGAATTTGGATAATTGATTAATTAATTAATAAAACAATTAAATAATAAAAATTTAAAAAGTATTAGTTTTCTAATTGAAGTAAAAAATTATTAAAACATTAACATAATTAAATGATAGATTAAATTAATTTTTTTTGACAAATTAATTAAAAACAAAAAAATAAATTAATTAAATAAAACAAAAAATAAATAATGATTTTTAATTAAACTTCGAAATTAAATAAAATAAAATCAAAGTTATACAAGGATTAAAATTTAATCATAAAAAATTATTTAAATAAAAATATCATAGAAAATAATATTATTGTAATAAAGTAAAACAAGATAAATATAAAATAAAATACACAGTTAAATATCAATTTCAAAATGTAAATAAATAAAATCAGTAAACTTTAAATAAATTGGAAAATAATAACGACCAATTAAAAAATATTTAAACATAAAATTAAGTGTTTTATTATTTTAAGAAAAATTAATTAACAAATTTAAATTAATTAGTAAAAATATTATTTCAACAATTAAAACTCAATAATATTAAAGAAAATATGTAGCAAAATAGTATCAAATCATGGCTACATCAGTGTTAATGTATCTATCAAGTTTTAAATAGGTTCATAGGTTTTGATATCAAATTTAATGTCATTATCTTGGTCTATTGATGGATGTTTTGGTATGTGGTGATTGATAATGAGTTATATTAAGATTAATTACGTTTGGGATTTATTTTTGGGGATGCTGATGTATCAGTCATTTTAGAAAGTTGTTTTATTTATGTTTTTTATTTCCTTTATGTGAGGAACTTATTCTGTTTTACTTTAATTTGGTATGTAAAACCATTATTCTTTCCTGTATGTAAGTTTCAGAGGAAATTTGAATTTCTAATTTATGAAAAAGAGGTTGTTTTGAATTTCATAATTCATGTAAAAATTATGAGAGTTGAGATATCTTAAAGAGGTGTTTTTAGATATGGATTGAGGCTTGAGAGGTGTCTTTGGAGGTTCAATTTGAATTTTTGAAAATTTGAAATTGTTTTTCCCTGTACGCAGTGTGTGCATGGTTAGGAGAAACTATGTGCCCAAAATAAATGAGTTGGTTTTATTCAGGGGTATGGTACACTATTTACATATGGTTGAAAAAGAATTATGTGAAATATAAAAATAAATTATAGAGGGTATTTTCACCGTTAGAGCACGATTTGGTAAACTGTGCAGCCAAACCATGTAAGGTGTGTGGCATTGCGTAGTGAAGACTGCATGGTTAGTGAATGTTTTGTAAAATAATGAGGCCAAACCTTGCAAGAGGTGTTTTGCTAGATATTTACATCCACACAGTTTGACCACACAATTTATAAATCCATACAACTTTTAAATTTTCATTAAAAAATGGGGGAATTACCTAATTTCCCTTATAGTACTTTAACACCCATCCTTACTCACTTCCTCCCTCATATGTGTGCAGACTAGGGGATACCTTCCCTATCCCTCATTTATTTCCCCTTTCCTTGAGGAAATTTTTGTAGTGATTTGATAATATTTTTAAGTGAGTTCCTCTACCCTTACCTCCATTATTCACCTACTTTGTTTATCTATTATTTTGGTTTCATTCTGTTTGGGTTTCTTGAAAATTTATACCAGATCATGGAGGAAATCATCCATCTTCATGGGTATTTGGTGTGAGCTTCATAGAGGATATCCTGAGAGGTAATATTGAAGTTGTTTCTATTTGTTTTCATCGAGCTACATTGATAAATGGATTTCATTAGGATTTTTTTTCAAATTTAGTTGAAATTGGTCATCAGTTCAGATTGTTAATTTAGCGACTTTTGTGGCTTAGGTCTAGGTGTGCATCAAGAGTAGACTATACCCCGCCGTTCATGGTTTCAACGAGAAGATGATGATCAGTGAGATTTTAGGAATTATGCATAATCAAATTAATTTGTAAATTAATTATAAATTTTTATAAATAAATTGAATAATTAATTTTAAATTATTTATAATTAATTATTGGATGTCTTTTTATGAGATAGGTTCCTAATAGTTTTGGAAATTTTTGAATGATTCTAGGCAGTGATGGTCGGGATATGAATAAAAGGGAAATATATTTGATTGAGGTAGGTGATCGTGAATTTATTTGAGACTCTTGCTTGATCAAAATTTTTGTTTGTGGGCCATCTATATCATATCTATCTACATGTTTTATGACATGTGTGATTCTTCTATAATATTGGGATGATATCTTCCCAACCCAATAGTCAACATGGATTGTATAACTTGCTAAATGGTTTGATGGTGGCGCCTTGGTAAGATGAGTGTCAGTGACCCTCATTATGGATTTCTTAGAGGTGTGCATTGGATTTTGAAAAAAAACACAATGGATTTCATATTTAAAATGTGATATTAAAAAGGGGGTTTGGTTTTAGAGTAATTTAAAAGGAAAATGGTATGTTTCAAATGAGTTTAGAAATAGTGTTTCAAAACAGAAAAACAATTCTTCTAAATATCGTTTGGGGGGATTTGGATATTTGAGTATCATTTGTAAAGTGAAATGTAATGAATTTTTAAAATAGATTGTAAGGGGATTTTTGAAATTTTTTCCAAAGGAAATCCAAAAGATATTAGTGGATTCATTTTGGTCTATTTAACCTCATGAGGGTTATGCCTTGTTTTTAAAGGATTGTATGCTTTTTTTAATTTTCAGTTATGATTACTTAAGAATTTTATTGATTATTAATTATGAGTGTTTTTTTAGCCGATGAAGTTGGTTTCTGTATCAATGCATAGGATGGGTCATGATGTATTAGTTGGGTTGAAATGATACTGGAGGACCCTAGTGGACGTACTTAGGGGTGGGATAATATCCCCAAGGGGTTTGGTGTTCTATATGTGTGCGACCAAGGTAGCTTGGAGAGTTATATTGTAGGTCTAGGTGGATGATGTGATGCATATGCCTTGGTCATAAGGGACTAATGACATAGTTCAACATCCCTCCCCTAATTATTGTCTTAAGAAGTGGTGGGAGTTCTATAAGGGTTTAGGTGACTTCCCCAAGACACTAAAGGCTGGAAATAAATGTCAAGGGTCTCAAGAAAATTTGGGGGAGGATTTTACCTTTAAATATAAAATAAAAAAACCAACATAATAATAAACATCCAATATTTTATATGATATGTGACTATAAAATAAAACTAAAAACATTTACCAATATCAAAGTACAAGCGGGAAAAAAGGACGATGACCAAAAAATCTCAATGAGACTCTAAGATCCAAGACACCTAGACGAAACAATCCCAATAAATACCTGAAAGAGATCCAATCTCGAACTCTACAAGATATGATAATGGTATCAATAAGTATCACTAAGGAACTAAGATACCTTGTCTCTACCTGTGTCTTGATAGATGGTATATGCAAATGCCAAGAAGTGCCCAAGTAGGGGGTGGGTCTAAATTTAGTAGGATTTAACCAATGGATTCCCAACTCAAGCCATTAGGACAAAATATAAAATATTTTAAAATAAATTTAAACAATATATATCAAAACCATAAACAACTTACAAGTGAAAATAATTATCAAGTTTGAAAATAATTTCATGTTATTTGTAATACCCATAAACATGTCTCCACACACACCATACATGACCAGGTGATAGTTCTATAATCATGAGTGGTCTCTTATAGATCCACAAAGTCAGCACAATGTGAACAATACTAGGATCCCCAATGACACACAACCCTTCCATAGGGTCACGTCTATAAATGCACTCACACCAACCATTTATTCCAAAAACCATGCCAAAGCCATTTCACATAAACCATTCCTTTCTTTAAATAATTTCTATAAACACTTTCTATGTGTCAAAATCTACACCATAATTTCAAAATCATCATTTTAAAATTATAAACAAAGGGGGTTTTTGAAAAATCCATCTATTTTTTCCAATTTCAAAATCCACTATCAAAACAAGTTTTCATCAAGAATAATGAAAGAATTTCACAACCATTTATAAAAAATAATTTAATAAAAACATAGCCTTCAGGTTCTAAGTTAAGTAGAGACAAGAGAGAATCCACCTAGCTCCCAACAGTTATCAAAAATGAATAATGGCACTATAAAACTCTATATTTGACCTTGGATATATTTTATTTAAATCAATCCAATGATAAAACATCAATATTACTATCATGTAACAATGATCTATCCACTAGGGATTAGATCTAAGACTCTGGGAGAGGGAAGAATGCTATATCTAGGAATAACGATGTCTAATGAGTAATTATCGATAAATTTAGACCTCCAACTCATTTTGATTCACCTAAGAATCACATGTGTATCGAAGGGGATTGTCTCTCAATCCTAGAGATAAAAAGGAATTGATGATCTAGAGTGATTAGAAAATTAAAGAGGCTTTGGGGGAGTTAATTTGGATTATATCCACATTTTAAGGGTTCTAACTGCACACTTCAAGGTTTGGAAAACCATGCATAACCATATGATGCTACTATATTAATCCAACCCTCTCATGGTTGGCTCAAACAGTTAGATAAACTATGTCCTAATTGTGATGACCAAGAAAGGGGTGAAGTTTGTTTGGTCAGGTGCATGTGAGAGATCTTTTTAAGAGATGAGGAGCATACTAACCTCCATCCCTATCCTCACCTTACCAATACCAAGTAATGCATATACTACGTACTGTGACACATATAGATTTGGAATCAGAGTAGTTCTGATGTTGGAGGAACGGGTGGTTTTATATGGACCTAAATCGATGAGACCACATGAGAAGAAATATCTTACTCATGGTATGGAGTTCATTGTTGTGGTGCATTCCCTGAGATGCTGGAGAAATTATATTATGGGAAATAGGTTTGGGGTGTACATAAACCATAAGATCCTTAGGTAAATATTTTATTAGTGAGAGATGAACCTTCGATGGAGGATGTGGGTTAAGTATCCACATTTTTTCAACTTCAATATGGATTATACATCAGGAAAGGGAAACATAATTTCCAATGAATTAAGCTAGGAGACTCTGATTGAGGTAGCGTAGGAGTCATTTGATGAGTGGAAAATGATGAAAATATTTATAGATATATATCTAGATGATCAAGACTCCCAAGAATGAGTATATATGACTTCTATATCCATTATACCCGTACTTCTTGATCGAATTAAGGCAAAATAGTTATCTGATCCCAAGGTCTTAACTCCGAGGGAAAATTTATAAGGTGGAGAGCCACCATCAATATAGTCTATTAGCATTGTAGATATTCTTATTATCCATGGATGAGTATGGGTTACTTTAGGATTAAATAAAAAGATGATGATATATTTTCATGCTCCTAGATCGGTGGAACAAACAGGTCTAACAAAGATGTATTTTGATCTCTATAGATAGTATTTGTGTCTAGGAATGAAGAAAGAGGTAGTGGACTTCATGGTGAGATGTTTCACCCATCCAAAGGTGAAAGAAAAGCATCAGAGGCCTGATAGGATATTATAGGATCTTCCCATTCAAAAGTAAAAATGGGATGATATCACTATGAATTTTTTGATAGTATTACCCAGGGAACCTCATAAGAATGATTAAATATGGGTGATTGTAGATTGACTGAAGATGGTGTCCCACATCTTTCCTATTAGGGAGACCTTTATTTTTGATGATCTGGGTAGTCTTTACATGTGGGAGATAGTTTGGTTGTAAGTAATTCCAAGCAGTGTCATTTATGATAGAGATACTCATTTCACATATCAGTTTTGGAAGGGTATTTATAAGACTTTTGGATTATAGGTTCATCTGAACACAACCTATCATCAACAAATTAATGACCAATCTAAAAATACTATTTATATTTTAGAGGATATGTTACATTCCTCAATTTTAGATTTCAGGGGTTCAAGGTATAATCTTTTATCACTCATGAAGTTTTTTATAATAATAACTTCTAGGAACTGATCCAAATGGAATATTTTGAGGCTTTGTATGGAATACCATGTCATTCCCCTCCTTATTGGTTAGAGGTAGGTGAGTCAGTTCTTGTAAGACCTAGCCTCATATAGGAGACATCCGAGCAAGTTTAGTTAATTAAGAGGTGGTTGGTGACCAAGAAGTTTAGGCATAAATCTTACACTAACCATCAAAGTTGACTTCTAGAGTTTGATGATGGTCATTGTGGTTTCCTTAAGGCATCACCTAGGTTGGGAAAATTTCATATCAGTAAATAGGGAAAGATAATTCCTAGGTTTTTCAGGATGTTCAATATAGTGGAAAGGGTTGGTCTAGTGGCATACTGATTGGCCCTTCTATAGAACTATAGGGCCATGTATGATATGTTTCACAAGTCATATTTTTTTAGAAATCATCCAAACCATTCTCATTTGGTATAAGCTTATTACACCGATATTGGTGTGATGCTTCCTTTGAGTAGAATTTGATATGGATTGTGTACCATAGTGATAAGTATCTATGGGGAATTTTTATACCGTCAGTTCGAGTGTAGTGGAAACATGGGTGTGTTTAGGAGAGGGAATTTGACATGTGAGCACAATTTACAAACTTATTCATTAATACCCACAATGATTCTTGGAGAAACTTAGGGATGAGTTATTATGTTATAGATATGTTATAAGATCCCATCTATTCCAGGTATTCCCCTTTTCAGTTTTGGTTGAACTTATTTTATTTGGGTTTTCTTTTCTTTATAAAACCTTGTAGGTAGAACCTTTTCTTAAGGGGTGAAGATCTTTTTTCTGTGGAATATTACCTAATGTTTGAGGATGTATATTTGTTTGAATTAATGGAGTTCATTTATTAATGTTTGAAAGGGATTATGAGGGATTTTATATGGTTGGGAAGGCTTCAAAGGTGGTTCAGTCTTTTCTTGAAGAACCTAGGTTGAAATATTTCTATTGTAAACATTCACATTGGGAACATTTTACATGGTGTGAAACTATTATTGGAAACATTTTGTGGGCTAGTTCAGAGCATGAAAAGTTACATTCCATGAAACTGGTTCAAGTCGAGAAAGGTATTAACAAGTTATTTTAACTTGAGCTGATTCATTTTTATCATATCATATAAATTGATAAATTATCATCATGAAAGTGTTTCACGTCATTAATATCTTGGCAAATAAAAATTTAAAACATGATTGGTGTAGTATTTTGTTTTCATCCTCCATGAAAATTTTTCTATCAGACCCTAGGGAGACTCTAGGTGATTTCGGAGTGATTTATTCCCATGTAAAAGTCTTGATCAATAACATAATCTATAATGAGTTTCTTCTCTTTGGTTTTCCCATTTTCTTCTTCTATCCAAAATGTAGCAGTGTGATCTCTTGACTTCCATTGAATTGGGTTTTGATCTTGATGGTTGTGTGATCTAGGTTTTATTTACGATCACTATCACCTTTGTTCCTTATTGAAGTTGCCTATTAGAATCATTTCTATGATCACCAGATAAAGGTAGGTGGTCTAGAACAAAACCCTATGATCTATTTTTTTTGTTTATGAATGTAAAATATTGTATGATTTCACTGACAAAACATGTGAACTAACCAATAGAATAATGTATTATGATAATCATAAGATTAAAAAACTCTTTGGATCCCTAGATTCGATAGTATTGAGACCTAGATTACAGCTACCCGTAGGGAGATCCAACCCATGAACAGTAAAGAACTGGATAATGGATT
Source organism: Viscum album (assembly GCA_963277665.1). Classification (NCBI taxonomy): domain Eukaryota; kingdom Viridiplantae; phylum Streptophyta; class Magnoliopsida; order Santalales; family Viscaceae; genus Viscum; species Viscum album. Next base: position 1,835,333,560 of record OY728138.1, read on the forward strand.
AAAATATGATTTAGAAAGAAATGATACCTCTGGTGATTACTTGTGATAAACTCACCTTGGAAAATGGATATCTTGTTTATTGAATTAACTGGTTATAATATGATATGAGATGGGTGTGTATAATTTTAGGATAACAACTTAAAATATAATTTGAGGAAACAAAGGGTAATTGAAAGAGAAATAGTGATTTACTGGATAGAATTTTTTTTATTATGATGTTATGTTGTGGTATCCTTGCTATTCTGAATTGTGTTGTGATTCATGTTGAAATACTTATATAACGGTCTTGTCCTGGTACACTGAAATGCTTTTATAAAGGCATTGGTATGGTAAGATGATATTATTATATTAAGGGCTTATCCTAGTATGTTGAAATAATTATATAAATGACTTGGTCTAGTATTCTAAAACAATTATATAGAGGGCATGGACTAGTATGTTGAAATGCTTATACAATGGGATTTTCCTAGTTATATGATTATAAAATGGAGTTGTGTTTTTGGATGGAATGGTTATGATTCCTACTCAGAGATATTATATTATGGTACCGAAGCAAGTTGATTAGTGTACTGTATTAATTTATTAATTAATACACCTTTTGATCACTTCATTGCATGAACTTATTATCATACTGATTTTTTAGACATGGTGGTGCTGAACTACTGACTTTTACTTATACCCTATTCATACCATTGTTTAGTACCTAAGAAGATTACATATAAGTATATTTAGACATGGGAAAGGGACCTTGTGTTTGATAATTTATTTCTTAATGGTTTGGAGCTTGGATACATGACTGATCTTGGATTGGGGACAAGGGGATTTTGTGTTTATTTGTTCCATATTTCTCATTTAATTTTATGAATTGTAGAATGAAATTTAGCAACATTCCATCTTGAAATAACACGGTTTGTTATTATTTGGTTCACTTGGGTCTTCATTATATTCTAGTTTCATGATATGCCATTTATTCTATTTCTATTACTTGGATATTTGTTTATTTTTATTTTATTAAAAATTTGTTCCAGGGGTATAGTCTCCCCACTATGTTATCTACAACCTTGCTTATAGTCTGAAACCTACGGTGAACGGGGAGGCACGCTTGAGGTCCAATAACTAACTTGAGTTGGAAATGTGAGAGAGTTCTAGATCATGGGACATTACAAAGTGGTATCATAGGATCAGGGTTTTATTTTCTATTGGTTTACTATTTTAGAAAGGTTGAAAGGTTTCTAGGATGTGTCAGGACTTAGTAATGATATTTTTAAAGGGAGTATCTAAGATATATATGGGGGAAAATATGAGTTCCTATGGATGGGATGGTTTTTCATGATGTTTTCTTATTATTGTTTTATGTTATTTCACCTTGGGTGATTCACATGTTGTGTGATGTTGGTGTTTCTTGAGATTTATACTCGTGGTCCAGTATGGCATGAGATTAGTATGCATGTATCATGATAGAAACATAGGTATATATATTTTCATTAATTAATCATTTTAGAGACATTTTTATTCCATGTGATATAATTTCTTGTATGAACTTTGAAATGAGATCCCCGATATATTTGATAAATGAAATGAACAAACTGCTTTGTCATGAAAAAATATTTTTTAAGGCATGTTTAAAGAGAACATGAGCTTGTGTTTCTCTGTTTTATATCTATTGAGGTTGACTTTGATGTTATATAGTGTTCTAAGGAGTGTGTTTTTCATGTAGATAAAATGTCTCCTCATTATCTTCAAATTGAACATCAGGAGAGTGGAAATTAGTATGCTCCTAATGAAACTAAACCAGATCTTACTATTTCCCTTGAGAATTAGTTGGGTGTTTATCTCTATGTCAGATTCAGGAGGGTAATACAATCCATGGAAATGGTGACTATTAACACCATGCCTTTAATTTCTTATCTGATGAGAGACTTCTAGCTATAACATCCCCCAATGTTCACTGAGGAGGGAGGGCCCCATGTAGCCAAGTTCAATATAGAGTTAGTATAAATGATCTCCAACCACCTAAGTGAGATATTTAGTTTATGATTGATTTTGTGTTAGGAGTTGAGCTAGTTTCTAGTAAACCTTATCGGATGGAACCAATGGAACTTCAAGAGTTGAAATGTTTTGGAAGATATGGAATATAAGGGTTTCATATGACCTGGGACATATCCATGGGGTTCTCTAGTTATTTAAGACAATAAAGATTATGGGACTTTGTGATTGTGTGGGGACTATTGGAGACTGAACCATATGATGATTAAGAATTGGTATCCCCTTCTTCGCATCACAGATCTTTTCGAATAGCTGAGAGGTTCGAAGATCTTCTCCAAGATTGATTTTAGATCAGGATACCACTAGTTAAGGGGGAGACCATTAGACATACCTGGGTCTTCTTTTAGGGGAAGTTATGGCTTATATGAATTCATAGTAATTCCATTTGGCCTAATGTATGCACCAAAGGTATTCATTACATTGATGAACTAAATCTTTCATCATTTCCAAGATTATTTTGTGGTAGTTTTCATTGATGAAATATTAGTATACTCGCAGTCTATAGATGATCATGCCCAACATCTTGACATCATCCTAAGTATATAAGAGAGAATTGGACATAAACCAAGCTATTTAAATGAATTTTTTGGATTGATAAAGTGAACTTCTTAGGCCATGTCCTCTCAGAGGATCAAGTGTTAGTGGAATTTGAGATGGTTGCAACTGTGTTATCTTGGGAGTGACCCAGGAATGTCTTTGAGATTTATAGTTTTTTTTGGGTTTTCTAGGTTATTACCTGAGTTTTCTCTAGGAATTCTGCAATCTAGAAGCATCGATGTCTTGGATGACCAAGGAAGGGATGCATTTTGTTTGGTCAGGTGCTTGTGAGAGAGATTTTTAGGAATTGAAGAGAAGTTTGAACTCAATGCCTATCATCACCTCAATATTACCATGTAAGGCATATACCATGTATTATGACACATCTGAAGCAAGAATTGGAGCATTTTTGATGCAGGAGGATTGATTGGTTGCTTATAGCTATAGATAATTAGGATCCAATGAGATGAATCATCATACTCACGATCTGGAGTTAGTGGCATTGGTGGATTCCATGAGATTATGGAGACATTATCATACGGCCAAGAGGTTTGTGGTGTACACATTCTACAATAGCCTCAAGTACGTATTTTCTTAGTGATACCTGAACCTTTGGTAGTGGAGGTGGGATGAGTAATTGTAGTCTTTAAACTTTTAGCTAGCTTATACACCGGGAAAAGGAAACTTTATTCACTACAGGAAAAATGACTTTTTCGACGGTTTATTTGTGATGGGAATAAATCCTTTCACAAATAGTCGGTCGAAGAGGTTATTTGTGATGGGGGAATCGACCCGGCGCAAATAATTAGTTATTTGCGACAGGACTTGGGGTCCCGTCGCAAAAAGTTAGGCGTGGTTTGCGCGCCAAACCGCGGGAAGGGTATTTGCGACGGGGAGGCACCCCCTATCGCAAATACCTGGAGGCGGTAAATACGATTTGTGATGGGGAATTTCCCCGTTGTAAATAGTTCATCCGCAGGTCACTATTTGTAAGGAGACACAATGCAAATACCCGACGGCGGTAAATACTATTTGCGACAGGATGTTGTCCCGTCACAAATAGTGTGTCGGCAGACCACTATTTAGGACGGGTCCCATCACAAATACCTTTTAACCACCGACGATAGTTAATGCGGCTGAAGGTATTTGTGATGGGCCACGTCGCAAATAGTAGCATTTGTGACAGGAGTCCCTTCGCAAATAGTACCGTCGCAACTAATCTAACCTATATATACCCCCATCCGTTTTTTTCATTCTTCCCCTCAATTCCTACTTTCTCTCTCTCTAAACATTAATTTTAAAGTGAAAATTTCTCTAAGTTATTTTTTTACGAAGAAGTTTTTGAAGTTGTCTCCACCTATAAGAGACTAAGTTTAAATGTATTTATGTTTTATTTAATTTAATATTTATTTTATTTTTTTATATTAATTTTAATTATTGTTAATTAGTTGTAATTAAATTAGATTTTGATTCTTTTGTCATCAACATTTGTTTGTAATAATAAATTTAAATTACTAGTACTAATTATTAATAATTAGAAGTAATTAGGAATTATTAAAGAAAATTAATAATGAATATAAATAATTAGAGGTAATTAGTAATTAGTAGCGGTAATTTTGAGTAATTAAAAATAATTAACGCTAATTAGTAATAATTAGAGGTAATTAGTAATAATTTGGAATAAATACTAATAATTAGTAAAAAATAGAAAAAATACTAATAAATAGTAATAATTAGTAAAAAAATATTAATAAATACTAATAAAGAGTAATAAATACTAATAATTAGTAATAAATACTAATAATTAGTAACAAATACTAAGAATAAGTAACACTTAGTAATAAATAATAACAATTACTATTAATTAGTAATAAATAGTAATAAATAGTAATAAATAGTAATAAATATTAATAATTAGTAACAATTAGTAACAATTAGTAACAATTAATAACAATTAGTCAGAATTAGTAAGGATTAGTAATAAATAATAATAATTAGCAATAATTCCTAATAAATACTAATAATTAGTAAGAAATACTAATAAATAGTTATAAATAGTAATAATTAGTAAGAAATAGTAATAAATAGTAATAAATAGTAGTAAAATAGTAATAGTTAGTAATAAATAATAAAAATAGTAATAATTAGTAATAAATAGTAAAAAAAAGTAATAATTAGTAATAAATAGAAATAAATATCAATAAATAGTAATAATTAGTAATAAATACTAAAAAATACTAAAAAATACTAATAAATAGTAATAAATAGTAATAAATAGTAATAAATATTAATTAATAGTAATAAATAGTAATAAAGAGCAATAAATAGTAATAAATACAAATAAATAGGAATAATTAGCAAGAAATAGTAATAAATAGGAATAATTAGCAATAAATAGTAATAAATAGAAATAAATAGTAATAATTAATAATAATTAGTAATAATTAGTAATAATTAGTAACAAATAGTAACAAATAGTAATAAATAATAAGAAATAGTAATAAATAGTAATAATTAGTAATAATTAGTTATAATTAGTAATAAATAGTAATAAATAGTAATAATTATTAATAATAAGCAATAATTAGAAATAATTAGTAATAATTAATAATAATTAGCATTCATTAGTAATAATAAGTCATAAATAGTCATAAGTAGGGATAATTAGGGATAGTTAGGTATAATTAGAGATAATTACGGATAATTAGGGATAATTAGAGATAATAAGAGATAATTAGGGTTAATTAATGATAATTAGTGACAATTTTAGATAATTTGGGATAATTTGAAAAAATTAGGAAAAATTAGCAATAATTATAAACAATTAGAAATAATTAGAAATAATTAGGAATAATTAGGAATAAATAGGAATAATTACGAATAATTTGGACTAATTATAAATAATTAGAAATAATTAATAATAATTAGAAAAAAATAGAAATAATTAGGAAAAATTAGCAAAAATTAGGAAAAATTAACAATAATTATGAAAAATTATCCAAAATTAGGAATAATTAAGAATAATCAGAAATAAATTAAAATAAATTATATGAACTTGGCACAATTTTCAGTGGATTGGCGACACTCCTTTTACCCGATTACTCTTATCCTTTCAACTCTCACCGACTGAAAACATTATGAAAAATGTGCTGCTACATATGCATATCCAATATCGTACGCATGAGATTGGATATGCATTCATAGGACCCTATTTTTTATAATGTTTTCAGGCGGTGATAGTTGAAAGAATATGATTCATCGATGAAAAGGGGTCTCTTTTGTCTGAAGGCTCATTTACTTGCATCTTTCCCACATTGAAATCACAATGAAGAATCTGGTCGGAGGTACGATTATGCATTCTCTTATGCACGATATTGGATATGCGTACCTCTGAGGGAAATGTTGATGATGAAATAGAAAATCAATTATCAGTTTTTAATCATCCAGATCTTGGCTTCGGTGGAGTTCATGAACAATGGATTTTAGATGATGAACATCATAGAGCTCATATATATGTTCTGATCAACTGTGAAGAAATATCATCATTTTTACTGTGAGTGGTTCTATCAATTATTCTATAATTTATGTTACAACAAGTAAACTTATTTTATTTATAGGTTATATAATAATCATATCAAGAAATAGCTCCCAAAAATTACAGCAGCTTCTCTTGAAGAACGCTGGAAAAAACAATGTTCTCATCGGTTTCAAAAACTGGTAACATAAATTATTGATGGTTTAACATATCAATTCAGTTTATTATTTATTATATTGATATTTTTTTAAAAAAAATCGGTGTCTCATCATACTGATAAAATTGGTGAGACTGTGTATGTTGAGTTACCCTCCATCCAAAATGGTTAAATCTTCTAATGCATATGTGGTTAATGGTTTTAGATTTCATAAATGTGCATATGGGGATTAAAAAAACACTTAATAATGGAGTTTTTTTGAGAGGATATCATCACAGAAAAACTGAAGTTGAATTTTACGGCATGCTGGATGAAATTATTGAACTGTGTTATCGAGGACAAAATTATATAATGATGTTTAAATGTCAGTGGTAAGATACTGATAGAGGCTTGTGTGTTCATTCGACTCATGGAATTGTCGATATTACATATAAAAGTCTTCTTATAGAAAATGAACTATTTTTACTGGCTGAACAGGAACATCAAAGGTATTATGAAATGTACCGCGTTACTTAAAGAGAACTGAGTTATTGGTGGAGCATAACAAAAATGAAATCTTGGTAAAAACAGTTTATTCAAACTGAATGTGGTTCTGCTGAAGTGTAAGACATTGAAATTTTTCAATAGACTACTCAAAATCCATATTTTTCAAAAATATACATGAATATCGATGATGACACCCCACAATTAAGGGTCGATGGTGATGATTATGTTAATGATGTTACAAATGAATTTTAAATGACAAGAGATGATGAAACTGAAACTCATATGGATATTGATGACGGTGAGGAGGAATATGAATACATTTACATCATTAGATATAAAGATGATGATGAAGGTGAAAATTGACATAGTTAAATACTGGTTATAATCATAACTAATATAAATCTATATATAATAGTTATTTTCAAATTTTCTCTAACAACAATAATTTTGCATTTCAGATGAATGATGATCAATTTCCTGAGTTGTAGGAGTATGAGCTACCTTTGGATGAGGAGGATTTGGGATCATCTGACCCTCAGCCAACTAGAAGTTCAGGGTATATGTGGAGGGGGCATGGTCTTGTGCGACTGATGATTCCTGACCCTATCCTTGAGTGACATCAACGTCTAGGCTATGATCCATGCATGCGGAGGTATGGTAACCTTTTTATTTTAGTTAGATTTCATTAATTTATTTATATACTAATTGTTTGATTATTTATTAATTTTTCATAGTTTTTCATTTGTAGTTGTTGGACATGGGATCACTATCTCACATAATTATTTTTCTCAGCCATGGTACACATGAGAACAGATTCCCATTGACGTGCATCTCGACATGTTCAATCATTGGCCGGTACTTAAATAATTAATATTTATTTTGAAATTTATTTAATTAATAACTTGATATTATAAATTATTTTTAGGTTTTATGGTATCCCATCAATGATATCATGCATGACGCTATCCACGCGGCTTGATAGGTGTCTATAAATGACCATTTCCTTCAGTTTTTGTACAATTTGAGAAGGACGACCATGAGGAAAACAAAAGTGATAGTATTTGATGAGCCGTGTATAGTCCACCGACTAGAGTACAGTTCATCTCAAGTTTGAGATAAATTATGTTTACACTGGTTGGGTGGTGTATTTCAGAGGAGATCTTCATTGAGCCGGTAGAACCGGGGGAGACATTAGGTGACACATCGAGCTCGTAGCTATACATTCAGTGCACATAGAGAGCATCTGGTAAGTATCTTTTTTAAATATTTTATATAACTTTAAATATATACAGTTTATTTTATATTCATATAGGTAGTCGAGAAGTGTGATATTACAGAGAAGGACATTTATCAAAGGATGTATAGTGATCTATCCATTGGAGAGATTAGAGGTGATCGCCATCGTCAGATTGTGGTCAGTATTTTTTTTTTAGTTTAAAAATTAACTGCATATAATATATTCACTATTTTAATTTAAAATTGGAATTGAAGGAGTCATATGAGGCTGTGAACTCTTAGAAACAGGCTGAGAGTCAGGATGATATGGCTGATTAGACTATTTCCCACCATTTCGATGAGATGACATGGATGCATGCAACCCAGTATACCTTCGAGAAGGGCTGAGTAGTTGGTATCAGATCTCATTTGACTCATTTGACTTATTATGGTACTGTTGCGATGTTGGAATCTAGCTTGAGATGAGCTCATGGAGAGGCATCATCTTCAGGATCACAGTATTAGGAGCAGTTGTGAGCTCAGAGTGAGCTTATAGATAGTTTGTAGAAGCAGTATGAAGAGATGCGTCAGTAACAAAAGTAGCAGCACTATGAGGATGATATGAATTGATGGCAGTATTAGTAGTAGTAGAAACATGATGAGGATATGCTTTGATGGTAGCAACAACAACATGATCAGTTGGAGTACATGTACCATCTGACTCGTAATTTAGGGATAAAGTTTCCTCCACCATCTCCTCCATCTCCTCCACCACCTCCAGAAGACTATCCCCAAGTGAATTTTTTGTTATGTTAAAAACATTTAAATTCAAGATTTGTTGTAATATGAACTATTTACAGTTTCAATCTTTTATATTGGTGTGAATATTGAATAATATAAATTTGTTTTATTTGTAATATTTTTATTTTATTATTTATTATTAGTAATATATATTTTTAATGTTTCTTATTTTACTAATAATAATAATAATATTTTAGGTTTTTCTTATATTTTTTTGTGAATATTGAGAATTTTAATATTTTTTATTTTTTATTATTTTAAAAATATTAATATTATTTTTTCATTAATTTATCAGAATTTTATTAAATAATTTTTTTTATTTTATTCATTATTTGTAATGGGATTGTTTGCGATTAGACCCCATCACAAATAGTTTTTATATATTTTTCAAAAAAGTATTTGTGATGGGAATAAAGTGCTCGTTGCGAAGGGTTTTGATATATATAACATATATAGACGGAGAACTATTTGAGATAGGAAAACGAGCCCGTCGCAAATACTTTTTACGATGGGACCATCACCACACGTATTTATATATATAATGTACATAATCAGAGAGCTATTTGTGGCAAGACATGTTCCCATCAGAAATAGTATATTTTGTGATGGTCTTGTCCTAAAAAATATTATTTGCAATGTCGTTTTCTGCAATGAGCTATTTGCGACGGGACCCCATCACAAAAGCTCATTTGCAACGAGATCCTATCGCAAATAGCCCGTCGCAAATACCTCAAATTCTAGTAGCAGTTTCTGATTCCTTGAACTAGAATATAAAGATATAGGAAGTTTGAGATTCTTGAGATGATTGGTGGATAATGACACTTTTTATAGATATGTATCTAGATGTTCTGGAGTTTCATGGATAAATAGTTCTGACTTCAACATCTATTATACCCATGCTTCTTGACTCGATAAAGAAAGATTAGTTATCTGATATGAAGGGCTTAACTATATGGGAAATATTATATGGTGGGGATCCATAATTAGGATGGTCTATTGTCAGTAGTGATGTTCTTCTTATCCATGGTCGAGTAAGGTTTCCCATGGGCTTGTGTTAGGAGATGATGAGAGAGTTTCATGATTTTAGATCAAAAGTAAACGAGGTCACAAAAAGATATATTATGATCTCTGTAGATAGTATTGGGTTCCAAGAATGAAGAAGGAGGTAGAGGGATTTATGGAGAGATGTTTCACCTATCATAGGTGGAAGATGAGCATCATAGGCCTACTGGACTATTATAGCCTCTTCCCATTACAAAGTAGAAATGGGATGATGTCACTATGTATTTTGTGATAGGATTACTCCAAAAAACTCATATGAAATATGTAGTATGGGTGATCATATATTTACTAAGGATGGTATCCCACTTATTACCTTTCAAGGAGACCTTCATTGTTAATGGTGTGTGTAGTCTTTACATGCAGAGATAGTCCTATTGCAAGTTGTTCTGTGGATTATTGTTTCTAATAGAAATAATCATTTCACATATTAGTTTTGGTAGGGTATTTAGAAGGATCTAGGATAATAGGTTCATTAGGGAAAAACCTATCATCTTGAAACAGATGGACAATATGAACATACTATTCAAATTTTACTGGATATGTTATGAGCCTATTTTTTGGATTTTAGTGGTTCATGGAAGAATCTTTTAGCACTCATGGTGTTCACATATAATAAAATATTCCTAACATTGATCTAGATGAAACCTTTTAGAACTTTTTATGGAATACCAAGTCATTCACCTCTTTTTTGTTCAGAGTTATGTGAGTCAGTGCTCATTGGAGCTAGTCTCATAAAGGAGATTTTTTAGCAGGTTCAGTTAATTAGGAGGTAGTTGGTGACTATGAAGAGAAGGAATAAATCTTTCATTGACCATCATAGACGACCTCTAGAGTTTGAGGTTTGTCATCATGTTTTCCTTTGAGTGTTACCTAGTTTGGGGAAACAATGTACAAGGAATCAAGTGAATCTATCACCTAGATTTTTCGTGATTTTGGAGATAGTGGAAAGGGTAGGTCCAGTGGAATACCAATTGTCCGTTCCATAGTGCTACAGTTACATGCAAAACATGTTTCAAATGTTTCATCTTTAGAGATATCATCCGAACCCTTCTTATGTGGTGGATTTTTATGATGCTGATCTTGTTGTAAATGTTTCCTTTAAGGAGTATCTAATATGGATTGTGGTCTATAGTGAGAATTATCTTCGGGGAATGACTATAATTTTAGTTAAACAATAGTGGAAATATGGGTGTGTTCAATAGGAGACTTGGGAGAGGGAATCTGAAATATGAGCATAGTGTTCAGGCTTATTCACTGATAACCAATAGTGATTCTTAGAGAAACATGGGGAAAAGATGTTATATAGTGGGGAGGTTGTAAGAACCAACATTTCAAAAGTATAACCATATTAATATTTGGTGGAAACTGTTTTAGTAGGGTTTTATTTTTTCCTTAAATCCATATTGGTAGAGCCTTTTCTTAAGGTGTGGTGAGGTTTTACTGGAGAAAATAACCTAAAGATCAGGGATGCATGTTTGTTTGAATTAATGGAGTTTGGTTATTAATTTTTCAAATGTATTATAAGGATTTTTTTCAAGGTTGGGAAGGATTCATGGGTAGTTTGGGTTTTTTCTACCAAAGATGGTTTGAAAGATATCTACTGGAAACTTTCACTATGTAAACATTTTACATGATGTGAGACTGTTTTCAGACACATATCATGAACTAGTTCAGTGTGTGAAAGGTTACATGCCATGAAATTTTTTCACATCATGAAAGGTATGATCAAAGTTATTTTAAATTTAGGGGGAACATTTTTTAGTGTATCTTATAAATCATGAAACTCACACTGTGAAAGGGTTTCACATCATAAATATCTTGGCACCATCATTTTTAAAACATGATGTGTGTAAGATTTTACTTTCATACACTATAAAACTTCCTCTCTCAAACCCTAGGGTGGCACTATATTATTTTGAGGAAATTTATTCTCTTCCATACATCTCAATCAAGCGTTTAATATCTGATGATTTTCTTTGATTTTTTTCCCCTTTTCTTACACTATATACCATGTAACAGTGTGATCTCTTGACCACTACTAAATTGGGTCTTGATCTGGATGTTTGTATATTATAGGTTTTCCTTGTGATCACCATCACATTCATTCCTTATTTGTGTTACATATTGGAAGTGTTTCTTTGATCACTAGATAAAGGTAGGTAGTCTATAACAATACACTATAGTTTGTTTCTATTTGTTTAAGTCAATGAAATATTGTGCATTTGTGCTGGAACAATGTTCATATTAACCAAAAAAATAATGTGTAATGATAATCATATGATTGGACCATTACTTGTACCCCTTTAGATTTGATAGTGTTGAGACCTGTCTTGAGGCTACCCATAGGGTGAGCTTACCCCTAGACAATAAATAATTTTATAATGGATTAAAATATTCTTTAGTATGACATGAGACCTCTGGTGATTACTTGTGATAGATTCACCTTGGAAAATGTATTACTTGTTTATTGAAATTATTAGTGATCATTTTATATTTGATGGGTGTTTATAATTTCATGATAATGACTTAAAATATAATCTATGCAATGAAAAGGAAATTGAAATACCAATGATAATTGGATTGATTGACCATTCTGGATTATGATGTTTTGTTGTGTTATCCTTTTTGTTATGACTTGTGTTGTGATTCATTCTAAAATGATTATATAAAGGGATTGGAATGATATTCTCAAATGATTACAAGAAGGGATTTTCTTGATATGATACAATTATTATATAAATGGCTTGGTTCGTTATACTAAAATTATTATGTAGAGGATTTGGTTTGGTATGTAGAAATACTTATATAGAGTGCTTGTCCGGGTATGACGAAATGGTTATATAAAGTTTTTTTCCTGGCTATTTGATTATAACATGGAGTTTTGGTTATGGTTGGAATGGTTATTCTACATGCTTAGATATATTCCAGCATGGTATTGAAGCATGTTGATTATTGTATTGTATCAATTTATTAATTAACTATCATGTTTATTTATTTATTTAATAAAATTATTGTCATTCTGGTTTTATTTAGAACTAGAGGTTTTAACCTACTAAGTTTTAATCACACCCTATTAAAACATCTATTTGGTACCTAAGTAGATTACATGGATTTAGGTTTGGATAAGGGTAAGGGAACTTGTGGTTGATTGTTGCTTGTTAGCTGGGTTGGAGCTTGGTGATGCGACCAGTCAGGGATTCCTGACTAAGGTATTTTGTGTTCATTTGTGTCAACTTATTATTTTATCTATATGAATTACAACATGGTTATTTTCTACATTATAGCCTAAAATTACATGATTTATTATTATTTGGTTTACTTTCTTCTTCCTTATCTTCCAGTTGTATGATATACTATTTATGCTATATCTATTAATTTGATATTTATTTATTTCTTCTGTATTACAACTCTATACCAGGGAATATAGTCTCCCCAAAAAGTTCTTTATACCCCACTGATATTCAGAAGACTCTATCATACATTGAGGTATGTTTGAGGTCCATTAACCAACCTGATTTAGCTACGTGTGAGAGTTCCATATTAGGGGACATTTAAAAGTGCTATCAATGGTTCATGATTTTCATTTCTATTGATTTCCTATTTCTGAAAGGAATAAAAGAGTATAGTATGTTTTGGTACTTGATAATGAGTTTTTTAATGTGATTAGCTAACCCATATATGTGTGAAAATCTAAGTGCCCAGGGATGATATTATTGTTCATGATGTTCTCTTGTTACTATTTGATGTTATTTCACCTCAGGGGATTCACATGTTGTGTGATGTTGTTATTTCTTGATATTTATACTCATGTATCAGTATGGTGCAAGAATATTATGCATGTATCATGATAAAAACATAGAGATTTATATTTACATACATTGTTCTTGATGTGTACATATTTATTGCATGTGATATAATTACCTATATGAACTATGAAAGGAGGTACCTATTATATCTGATAAATGAAATAAATAAACCATTTCTTCATGCCAAATTCTTTTGTTAAGACATGTTTAGAGAGGCCATGCGAAAGTGGTTCTATATAGTTCTCACATGTTGAGTTTGACCTTGATGTTATCCAGTGTTCTAATGAGTGTGTTTATCTTGTAGAGAAAATTCATCCTCATCATCCTTGAATTGAGTTTCAAAGAGTTGTAATCACCACACTCCTAATGTTTCTAAACTAGAGATTCTTGTAGATATTAAGGATAAAATGGATGTTTAGCTTCATGATAGATTCATAAGGGTCATGAAATCCCTGGAAATGGAGAATGTTTTCATCGCACCTTCAATGACTAAGATGATGAGAGAGTTTCATCTGCAACATCTACTTACATATTCATTGGGGAGGGAGGCCCCCTAGAATCCATGTTTTGGATTGAGTGAGTTTTAATGACCTTCAAGAACCATGAGAAACCCATATATAAGAGGGAGAATCTTGATGCATACATGATTCATGGAAATTTTGAAGTAAGCCAGGTGGCTAGAGGAGTTATCTAGGAAGGATATCAAGGATTTTTTTGATCCAGTTATATCTAGATACATTGATGGATGAGAATGTTCACGAGTCCATGTACCTTAGATAAGAGATATTTTCAGCGACGTACTACACCAGACGCTACAATGACCTACAGTGCAACAATCCATCCTTATTAGCTAATGAGATCTCTAAGGTGAGACATTTTTATGATGGGATTCACTATGAGATCAGATTATAGTTGAATTTTTTTTACCTTGAGTATCTTTTTATACATAATAAATATGGTTATCATCACAGAAGGGAACCTGGGATAGGCCTTGAGAAAAATATAAGCTGTTTTAGTATGGAAATCTAGAATCTCTTCTTCTTGTGTCAAGAAGTGCCTCTATGATTGTTATCACCAAGTCAATAGTATGAGGAGTAGTTAGGGTAGTCTGAAACCATCTTAGGAATGTGTTTCATTGTATTACTATAAATATGGAATGTTTTTCCAAAACTAGACTCAGTATTCATACCCCTATTTGGAGATCTGTGCGTGCGGTTAGCTGGTCCACCGGCATTGATTTTATAGGGGCATGTAACAATATAGTAGTGGAAGGGGATCGAGATATGTACTAGAGTTTAGGAAGGACTTAGCCACCCTCAGCAGACTGGTAGATGGAGTTCCACTAGATTTTTAGGTCATGGTAGGGGACGCTATACCCCTTTTTAGGAGTAACGGTACTTGGTAGAGTGAACAATGAAAGGGAGTCAGATTGGATCCCAAGATAAAGGGGAAATTCAGATTCATGCTATGTAGTCTAATTTGGATAGTGTAGACGCATGACCTTATACCATTAGATATACTATTCTTATATCATCTACCTTATCATTATTTTTGTTTGATACACAACCATCACATTCCTTTATATCTTCTCTTTTTTAGAATAGTTTGGGATTGGTTGTGGAAATTTTGGATGGTGTCTTGACAATAAACACACCATTGGTAGTGTGTTTAGAGAATATCAAATGTTTCAAGGCATGTTCTCTAAAAATACATGGTTACCATTTCATTTGGGAACCATTTGTGTGGGAAATAGAATATTTCGATTTGATTCTGAGTATGAATTGGTTAGTTATTTACTAGGATCATATCAAATATTAACATAGGAGAGTTTTCTTTCTATCTATAGAAATAGGATGTTATTTTCTCTTTGGGTGAGTGAGATCTTCAGGCTAGTTTTGTAGGGACAATTCAGTGTAGATTGGATTTCTTCTGGGATCATATTGTAAGCTTTGTTTTGGATGATGGAGGAATTCAGAAGGATAATTTTAGTATAGTGTTGGACTATTTCAAGATGTATTTTCTAAAGAGTTCTCTATCTTACCATATAATTGGTAGATTGAGTTCATGATTGAGTTCGTTCCAAGAGCTGATCCGATTTCTATTCTGCCTTACAAGATAGAACCAGTAGAACTTCGGGGGTTGAAAGTTCAATTGGAATATATAGAATATATGAGTTTCATATAACCTAGAATGTCACCATGGGGTTTTCCATTTCTTTTCACTAATAAATATGATGAGACTTTACTCTTGTGTGTGTACTATCAAATATTGAACCAAATGATGATAAATAATTGATATCACCTTCTATGCATCGAAGACCACTTCAGCCAGCTGAGAGGTGACTAGATCTCTCAAAGATTGATTTAATATTAGGATACCACCAGTTGAGGGTGAAATCATTGGACATACCTTAGATTACTTTTAGGAATAAGTATATCTAATAAGAGTTCCAAGTAATTTCATTCAGTCTAACGAACAAACAATCAATATTTATGTCTTTAATGAATGATATATTTCATCATTTCCTAGATCATTTTGTTTTAGTTTTCATCAAAAACATCTTAGTTAATCTTAGTCTATAGATGATCATTCCCAACATCTTGATATCATCTTGAGTACATTAAGGGAGAATTATATTTATGAAAAACTATCTAAATGTTTTTTTGGATTGGTAAAGTGCTCTTCTGGGGCCATGTCATCTCAAATGATGGAGTGCCAGTGAAACTAGAGAATGTTATAGCCACGATATCTTGGGAGTGACCTAATAATGACTTTGAGATTCAGAGTTTTTTGGGTTAAGAAGATTATTACCAGATTTTTATCTAGGAATTCTCGCATATGGTAGCACTGATGTCTACGTTGACCAAGAAAGGGGAAAAGTTTTTTTGGTTAGGTGATTGTAAAAGATATTTTCAAGATCTGAAGAGAATGATGACCTCATCACTTATCCTCACCTTACAAGTGTCAGTTAAGGAATATACCATGTACTATGATGTATTCAAAGTTGGAATCAGAGTGGTTCTGATATAGGAGGATTGAGCGGTTGCTTATGGATCTAAACATCTGAGAATACATGAGAAGAATTATCCTACCAATTATTTGAATTTATCTATGGTGGTACATACCTTGAGATTCAGGATAAATTATATAATGTGTGAGCAATTTTTGGTGTACACAGACCACAAAAACCTAAAGTACATCTTTTCTCAGTGATAACTGAACCTTCAGTAGAGGAGGTGGGTTTAGTATCTATATTCTTTCAACTTTGAGTTGATTTATAAACCAGGAAAGGTAAATGTTGTTTCTGATGTGTTGAGATGGAATACACAAATTGAGGTAGTGAGGTAGCCTTACAATTAGTGGAGGATGACAAAAATCTTTGTAGATATACATCTAGATATTCAAGAGTCCCATAAATGAGTAGCTCCGACTTCAACATCAATTATACACATGTTTCTTAACTAGATAGAGATATAGAATCTATCTAATAAATAGGGATTGGATCTAAGGGATATATAATATTGTATGGAGACATCATGAAGATTCTCTCTTGGTAGAAATGATTTTCTTCTTATCTATTTCTGAGTATGGGTTCCTATGGGCTTCTGTGAGGAGTCGATGAAAGAGTTTCATGATTTTATATGGGAGGTACATAAAAGTCTGAAAAAGATATATCATGATCGCCATAGATAGTAATGATGTATAGGAATGAATAAGGAGGTAGAAAAACTCATATGAATGATGAATTATGGGTGATCATAGATTGATTGATGAAGGTATCCCACTTATTGACTATTAGGGAGACCTACACTATTGATGAGTAGGGTAGTCTTTATGTGTGGGAGATGGTCTGGTTTCATGGTGTTCCAAGGTGTATCATTTTTGATAGAGATCCCTATTTTACATCTTAGTTTTGGAAGGGTATTTTTATGGATCTAGGATCATAGGTTTATCTAATCATAGCCTATCATCTATAGACTGACATAAAATCTAAACGAACTATTCGGATTTTGGAGGATATGTTATGATTATTTGTTTTGGATTTTAGTGGTTCATGGGAAATTTGTTTAGCAATCTTGGAGTTATATAATAATAAAAGCATCCAAGTATCGATCCAAATATATCGTTTTGAGTTTTATATGTAAGACCATACCATTCACCTCTTTTTTTGGTTAGAGACAGGTGATTCCATGCTTGTTGGGCCAAGTCTCATGCAAGAGATGTTTGAGAAGGTTTATTTGATCAAAAGGTAATTGGTGACCACATAGAGCATGAAATAATCTTATACTGACCATAATATACAACCTAAGAAGTTTTAGGTTGGTTATCATGTATTCCTTCATGTGTCTCCTAGGTTGGGGAAATATTGTATCAAGAAATAGGGAAAAATAACACCTAAGTTTGATGATTCGTTCTAAATGGTGGAAAGGGTTGGACGAGTGGAATATATATTAGACCTTCCATAGTTCTACAGTTCCATGAATGATGTGGTTCACATGTCACATATTTAGAGATATCATACTAAACCTTTCTTTATGGTTAAAGTTTATGACATCAAGCTTGGTGTAGATGAGTCCTTTGAGGAGAATCTGATATAGATTGTGAACCATAGTGAGAAGTATCTCCAGGGAAAGACTATACCTCAAGTTTTAGTGTAGTGGAATAATGGGCATGTTCAAGGGGATAATTGAGAGAGGGAATATGATAATTATGTATAGTGTAAAAAATTATTCACTGAGACCCTAAAGTGATTCTTGGAGCAACTTAGGGATGAACTATTACATGGAAGGGAGGTTGTAAGATTTTACCTTTTCCAAGTACGTCCCTCTTGAGTTTTTATTGAACATAATTTAGTTGGGTTTTATTTTATTCTTAAAACCTTGACATTATATCCTTATCTTGATGGGTGGAGATATATTTTTGAGGAAAATGAATTAAATTTCATGGATGTATGTTTTCCTGAATTAATAGAGTTAGATTCTAAATTTTTCAAAGGGTCTATGAGGTTTTTTTTTCATGAATGGGAATGCTTAACAGGCAGTTTGTAATTTTCCTATATAATATATGTTGAAAGTTTTATGTTGGAGACTATCACTTTGTGAACATTTTATATGAATTGAAACTGTTTTCAGACACATTCTATGAACTGGTTTAGAGCATGAAAAGTTATATGTTGTGAAACTGGTTTATGTTGTGAAAGGGTCGATCAAGGTTATATTAAAGTGAGGAAACATTTTTTGGTGTATCTTATAAATTAAAATATTTACATCATGAAAGGGTTTCACATCATGAATATCTAAACACCAATGGTCTGAAACCATGATGTGCATATGATTTTATTCTCATCCACCATCTAGTTTCCTCTCTCAATATATATGGTGAATCTAAGAAATTTTAGAGCAATTTATTTCCTTCCTAACATCTCGATCAGGAATTTAATATTTGGTGAGTTTATTCTCTTTGTTTTTACCCCTTTCTTCAACTATTCACCATGTAGCGGTGTGGTCTCTTAACTAACTTTGAATCATATTTTGATCCTGATGTTTGCATAAACTAGAGTTTTCATGTGATCACCACCACCTTCTTTATTTGTTGGCATTACTTGTTAGAATAATTTCTTTGATCTCTAGATAAAGATAGGTGGTCAAGAATAAATCTCCTTTGTCTAAATCTATTTGTTTAAGTGTGTGAAATATTGTGTGATCGGTCCAACAGAACATTCCCATTAACAAAAAAATAGTGGGTAATGATAATCAGGTGATTGGAATACTCCTTGGATCCCCTTAGACTTGCTAGTGTTGAGACCTGGATTGTGGATACCTATAGGGTGAGCCTACCCTTTAAAAATGAAGAACTAGGTAATGGATTAAAATATGTTTTAGCATGACATGAGAACTCAGGTGATTAGTTGTGACAGATTAACCTTAGAAATGGGATTGGCTCAATATATTGAAAATATTATATAGAGGTATTGGTCTGATATACTAAAATAATTTTATAGAGGCCTTGGCCTAGTATGCTAAAATTCATATACATAGGGATTTTCCCAGTCATATGATTATAACATGGAGTTTTGGTTGTAGTTGTCATGGTTATACTAAATTCTCATAGAAATTATGGCATGGTTCCAAAATGGTTGATTATTTTATTGTTTAAATTTATTAATAAATACACCTATTTATCATTTTATTTGAAGCACTTATTATCATACTGGTTTTATTTAGACATGGTGGTGTCAACCTACTGAGTTTTACTCACACACTATAGAGGATTTGATTTGGTACCTTAGAAGATCACATAGATGTAGTTTTAGACAAGGGAAAGTGACTTTATAGTTGGGTTTTCTTGCTAGATGGGTTGGATATTTGAGACAGGACTGACTAGGGATTCAAGACTGAGTTATTTTGAGTTTATTTGTGTCATATTATTCTTTTATCTGTATTATTTCCAACATGACATTTAGCTACATTCCAGCTTGAAATTACATGGTATATTATATTTTTTTACTTTGTTCTTCCTTATCTTCAATTTGTATGATGTTCCATTTTCACTATTTCCATTATTCTGACATTTGTTTATTTCTACTGTATTACAAATTTGTACAAGGGGGTATAATCTCCCCACTATTTTCTCTAAACCCCCACTACTATTAGGTTACCTTTGGCATATGGGGAGGCATACTTGAGGTCCATAAACCAACCTCATTTGACCACATGAGAGAGTGATGGATCAAGGGATGTTAAAAATTTGTATCAAAGTATCAAGTTTTTCTTTTCTATTTCTTTATTATTTTTTAAAGGTAAAAAGAAGACTCGGATATATCAGGACATGGTAATGTTATTTTACATTTAAGTAGTTAACCCATATATGGGGGGAAATATGAGTACCTAGGGATGAGATTATTTTTCCTGATGTTTTCTTGTTACATTTTTATGTTATTTTACCTTGGGTGTTTTAGATGTTGTATGATGTTGGTGTTTCTTTATATTTATACACATGGAACAACATGGTGTGAGATGAGCATGCATGCATCATGAATGGAAAATAGGGATATATATTGAAATGAATTGTTCATGATAGGAACATATTTTTTTCATGAGATATAATTTCATGTATGAAGAGTTGAATGAGATCCCCATTATATTTGATAAATGAAATGAATAAATTGTTATGTCATGCCAAATTATTTTGTTAAGACATGTTTAGACAATCCATGAGCTATTGGTTCTCTTTTTTTTCACCTAATTATATTGAACTTGACGCTATCCAAGGTTCTAAGGAGTGTATTTTTATTGTAGAGAAAATTCATCCCCAATGTTTTCTAATTGGGTGTTAGGAGAGCGAAAATCAGCACCCACCTAACGCAGCTGAATTAACACTTCCTATTGATTCTAAAGATCAAATGGATTTTTATCTTCATGATAGATTATATAGGGTTATTAAATACATGGAATGTGATATTTTTCACACCATGCCTTAGATATATAAGATGATTAGAGATTTTGAACTGCAACATACACCTCTATTTAGTAGCATGAGGGCCTCCAGATAGCTATGTTTTGGATCGAGTTAGTCCAAATGATCTAAAAACACCTCGAGATTCCCATAGAAAAGAGGGTGAAGTTTACTGAATAATTTCTTCATGAAACTTCCAAGCATTGGTTGGACATTCTAGAGAAAGAATAGTTGTAAGAGGAGTTATCTTAAAAGGATTTCAATGTAATTTTTTTGAGACACTTCTATCCAAATACATTGAGGGATGATAAGGTTCATAATTTGATACACCTGAAATATGAGATATTTTTATTGATGGAAAACTCTAGATTCTTCGCAGACTTCCAATGCTTCACTCCATCCTTATAAGATGATGAGATCTCTTGGGTGAGATGTTTTTTGGACTGTATTCTCTATGAGATTAGGTCACAAGTGAACATTTTTCTGTTGAGTAGTTTTCTAGATGTGATGAATTAGGATCTATCATAAAAGAGAACTTGAGAGAGGCCCCAAATAGTGTAAAATGTGTTTCAGTATGGAAAAATGGAAGATCTTCTTATGGTGGCAAGAATTACAACTATGATTGTTATCCCTAAGGAAATATTGAGAAGAATATTCAGGACAGTGGACATCCATCTCAATACTATGTTCCATTACATTTCTACAAGTGATTAATGTTTATTCACAAGAGGAGTTAGTTTCTATACCCCAATTTGGAGTGTTGTGCTTGGGGTAGGTTGGGCTACCTAAAGTAGTTTTGTAGGGTCATACAGTAGTAGAGTACTGAAAGGGGATTATAACATGTATCAGAGTCTGGGAAGGACTTATATACCCATCAACGTATTAGTAGTTGGGGTTCCACTAGATGTTCAGGTTGAGGTATGGGGTGTGGTTCCCTAGTGTAGAAGTGCTAATATGAGGCATAGGAAAGAACATATGTGATTCATAATAGAGCCTAGTACAAAGGGACAAGTTAGTTTCATGCTATGCAGTATACTCCTGCTAGTGTGGATACATGACATTCTACCATCATAGGCTTGATTCTTTTATCATCTACCTTAGATTTAATTTTATTTTATATAGGAGCATCAAATTATTTTATATATTTATTTTTTTAAATAGTTTGGGTTTAGTTGTGAAAATATTCGATGGTTTCCTGACCATTGACACACTGTTGGGAGTGCGTCCAGAGAATATCAAATATTGAAAGGCATGTTCTCTATAAATTGGTGGTTACCATTTATTTTTTGAACATTTTATCATGAAAATGATTGGTTTTGATTTTATTTTGGGTATATATTAGTTAGTTCGATACTAGGATCACATTGACTATTACTATAGGAGATTCCCATTTCTATCTCCAGAAAGAGGCATCTATTTTTACTAGGGTGAGTGGGATCTTCAGGTTGTTATTGCAGGGAAAATTCAGTGCAGATTTGATTATCTCATAGCTCAGATTGAGAGACTTGTTCTGTATTATGGAAGAATAAAGTAGGGTAATTTTTCTCTACTGGTGTACTTTTTTAATGATGTATTTCCGGAATAGTTCTCTGGATTACCACATTAGTGGGATATTGAGTTCACAATCTAGTTGGTTCTAGAAGATGAGCCAGTTTCTATTCTACCATATAGGATGGAACCAGTGGAATATTGGGAGTTGAAAGTTTAGTTGGAATATCTTGAATCTAAGGGTTTCATTCAACCTAGTATGTCACCATGGGTTTCTGTAGTTCTTTTCACCATAAAATCTGCTGGGAAGTTTTTCATGTGTGTGGAATATTAGAGATTGAACCAGATGATGGTCAAGAAAAAGTATCCCCTTACATGCATCGAAGATATCTTAAACTAGATGAGAAGTTACAATATATTATCCAAGATTAATTTGAGATTAATATACCACCAGTTGAGGGTGAGACCATCATATACACTCCTGATTTATTTTATAAGAAGATATGGCCTATATAAACTCTTAGTTATTCCATTTAGTTTGATGAATGCATTGAAATTATTCATAGACTTGATGAACCCGATCTTTCATCCTTTCCTAGATTTTGTTTTGGTAGTTGTCATCAATGAAATTTTACTATACTTCCAGTCTATAGATGATCATTCACAACATCTTGACAACATCCTAAGCACATTGAGAGAGAAGTCGCTTTATGAAAAGTTATCAAAATATAGTTTCTAGATTGATAAAGTGAACTTATTGGGATATGTCATCCTAGAGGCTAGAGTGTTAGTGGACATATAGATAGTTAAACCCATAGTATTTGAGAGAAACCTAAGAATATATTAGAGATTTAGCTTTTTATTGGTTTAACATGTTGATATCAATGTTTTATCAAGGACTTCTCCTATATGGAAACACTGATGTTCAAGGTGACCAAGAAAGGTGTAAAGTTTTTTTGTTTAGGTTCTTGTGAGAGATATTTTTAGTATATAAAGAGAAATTTTACCTTAAATCCTATCATCACCTTTCTAGTGCTAGGTAGGGCATATACTGCATACTTTGATGCATCTATAGTTGGACATGGTGTAGTTATGATGTAGGAGGATCACATGGTTGTTTATGCCTCCAAACAGTTGAGACTGCATGAGAGAAATTACCATACTCATGATATGGAGTTATCTAAAGTGGTAAATAAACTAATATGATGTAGGAATTATCTTATAGATGATAGGTTTGTAGTTTACATAGACTACAAGATCCCCGGGTACATATTTTCTTAGACAGACCTGAACCTTTGGTTGGGAAGGTGAGTTGAGTATATTAAATCTTTCAACTCTGAGAATTCTTATACCCCAAACAAGGGAAATGTCATTGTAGATGTCTTGATCTAGAAGATACAGATGGAGGAAGTGTGGGATCCATGCGATGAGTGCTGTATGATGGAACGTTTTCAGATACACATCCTTATCTTCAGGAGTCCTAGGGATGTGTAGCTCAGACTTTGATATCTATTATACCCATGCTTCTTGACTGGATCAAGATAATGCAGTTATCTGATTTAGATGGATTATCTCTGAGGGAAAAATTATATAGTGGATAGCCACTATCAGGATGGTCACTTTGAATTGGTAATGTTCTTCTTATCCCTGGATGAGTATGGGTTCCTATGGGATTGTGTGAGGATATGATAAGAGAGTTTCATGCTTCTAGATAGGTGATAAACTTAGGTCTAATATATATGTGTCATGATCCACATAGATAGTACTGGTGGCTAAGAATGAAGAAGTATATTTTGGGATTTGTGGAAAGATGTTTCACTTGTTAGTAGGTAAAATTCGAGCACCAGAGGCCTACTGGGCTATTACAACCTCTTCCCATTATAGAGTGGTAATTGAATGTTGTCACTATAGATTTTTTGATAGGATTCCATAGACACAAAATAATAACGATGCAATATTGGTGATCATAGATCAACTAATGAATGTATCCCACTTATTTCTTATCAGGGATTCCTTCAATATTAATTGTACATGTAGTCTTTATGTACATGAGATTGTATGGTTTCATGGTATTATGAGGAGGTCATTTTTTGATATAGATCCTCATTTCATGTATCTATTTTGGTTGGGTCATTACAATGTTCTTGGATAATAGGTTCATCTGAGCATATCCTATCATCCATAGAATGAAGTCAGACCTAAATGGATTATTCATGTTCTGAACTATATGTTATGAGCCTATGTTTTTGGATTTTGGTGGTTATATTTTAACACTATTAGAGTCCACTAATAATTAAATCTTATAGGAATTAAAAAAATGAAATATTTCAAGTTTTTTTATAGAAGACTATTTCATTCACCTATTTGTTGGTTAGAGGCAAGTGAGTGAGTGCTTATTGGATCCAGTCTATTTTAGGAGACGTCTGAGCAGGTTCAGTTGATCAGGAGGTGGTTGGTGACCATGCTGAGTAGGAAGGAATGTTACACTGACCAATGGAGATGACCTCTATAGTTTGACGTTGGTCATACTATTTTCAATTGGGTGTCACCTGGGTTGGGTTAAAACAATATTAAGAAATTGGTAAATCTAAGGGCCAATTTTTTAAGGATGTTTGAGATAGTGAAAAGGGCTAGTCCAGTGGAATAACAATTAGACCTCCCACAACATTACAGTTCCTTGTATGATGCATTTCACATATCTCGAGTTCATAGATATCATCTTAATCCTCTTAATATGGCAGTTGTTGATGATGTTGAGATTGGTTTGGATGTGTATTTTGAGGATCATTTGATCTAGATTATGGATCATATTGTGAAGTATCTCTGGTGAAAGAATATACCTATAGTTTAAGTACAGTGGAATCATGGGCATATTCAAGAGGAGACATGGAAGATAGAATCAGATATGAAATCATAGTGTCTAGCCATATTTTCTAATACCCCATAATGATTCTTGGAACAAATCAGAGATGAGGTATTATATAGTGAGGAGGTTATAAGATCCCATATTTTATAGGTATATCTCTCTTGAGTTTTGGTTGAACCTATTTTAGTTGGGAATTGTTTTATTCATAAAACCTTGGTGGTAGAGAACTTTCTTGAGGGGTGGATATATTTTTCCAAGGGAAATGACCTCATGTTCAGGGATGTATGTTTATTTGAATTAATGGAGTGCGAGTTTAAGTGTGTTAAAGTGATTAAATATATTTTTTCATATTTGGGAAGGCTTCAGAGGTGGTTCAGGAATTTCCTATTGAAGTAGGGAAAAAAGCTGTCTGCTATAAACTTTCACATCATGAACATTTTACGTGATATGAAACTATTTTCATACACCTATCATGAACTATTTTAGAGCATGAAAAGTTACATTCCATGAAACAGGTTCACAACATGAAAGGGTCGATCGAGGTTATTTTAACCAAAGGTGTTACATTTTTTATCATATCCTATAAATCAATAAATTCACAGCATTAATGGGTTTCACATCATGAATATATTGGAAACATTAGTTTTAAACCATGATCTGCATATGATTTTACTTTTATCCTCTGCATAGCTTCCTCTCTCAGACCCTATAGTGACTTCAGGCAATTTTGGAGTGATTTATTCCTTTATGGACATCTTGATCAAACATTTAATATCTATTGTGTCACTGCACTTGGGTTTTCCCCTTGTCTTCTACTATACACCATGTTGTGGTGTGATCTTATAACCAATGTTGAATCGAGTTTTGATCTTGATGTTTGTGTGATCGGAGTTTTCCTTACGATTACCATATCCTTTATTCCTTGTTTTCATTACCTGTTGGAAGGGTTTCTTTGATTTACATGTGAAGGTAGGTGGTCTAGGACAAATCCCTATCATCTGTTTCTATTTATTTAAGTGTGTGAAATATTGTCTGATTGCATTGAAAAAAATGTGATCATTAACCAATATAACAATGGGTAATGATAATAATATAGTTGGAATACCCATTGGATCCATTTAGAATCAGTAGTGTTGAGACTTGGCTGGCAGCTATCCATAAGGTGATCCTATACTTGATAAATAAGGAACTAACTAATGGGATAATTTTTTTTAAAGTGACATGAGACCTCAAGTGATTAATTATGACAGATTCACCTTAGAAAATGAATTACTGGTTTATTGAAATGACTACTGATAATTTGATATGGGATGGGTGTGTATAATTTCATGATAACAGACTAAAATTTAATATAAGGAATGAAAGTTTAATTGAAATAAAAATTGTAATTGGATGGATTTTCCATTGTTTCTGATGATCTTATGTTATTTTATCAATATTTTTATGACTTATGTTAGGATTAATGCTGAAATTATAATATAAAGGGCTTGTCCTAGAATGATGAAATAATTATATAAAGGCCTTGAACCAATATGTTGAAATTCCTATATAGAAGACTTAGTCAGGTATGCTAAAATGATTATATAGAGGGCTTGACCTGTTATGATGAACTGCTTATAAAGAGGGACTTTACAAGTTATATGATTGTACCATGGAGTTGTGGTTGTGGTTTTCATGGTTATACTACATTATCATTGATATTATAACATGGTGCCGAAGTAGGTTAATTATTGTATTGTATTAAATTATAAATTAATACACCTATTTATCTCTTTATTTCATTCAATTATTATCATACTAGTTTTGTATGGACATAGTGGTGTCGTCCTACTGAGTTTTACTAACACTATATTTAATCCACCATTTTGTACCCAAGAAGATTACATGGATGACGTTTTGGATAAGGAAAAGGGCCCTTATGGTTGATTTTTTCTTTCTACATGGGTTTGAGCTTGGAGACGGGAGTGACCAGGTATTCGGGACCAATGACTTTTGAGTTTTTTTGTGTTAGATTTTTATTTTACCTATATGAATTTTTTAATTACATTTAGTTACATTATTTCCTAACATTACATGGTTTATTATTGTTTGGTTTACTTGGTTCTTCTTTATCTTTTAGTTGTATGATGTACTATTTCCATTATTTCCATTACTATGATATTTATTTATTTCCACTATATTACAACTATGTACCCAGGGTTTTAGTCTCCCCACTATGTTCTTTACACACCCTCATCTAGTCAGTATCCTCTGGGATATGGGGAGGTACTCTTGAGGTTCGGTAACCAACTTAATTTGGCCACATGAAAGAGTGCCACGTTAGGGGATGTTAAAAGGTTGTATTAGATGATACATATTTTCTTTTCTGTTTCTTTAATATTTGGGAAAATTGGAAAGGATACTAGGATGTGTTGGGACTTGTTAGTGAGATTTTTCATGGGATTAGAAAAACTATGTATGTGGGGAAATTTATGTGTCCAAGGATAAGATTATTGTTCATGATGTTAGCTGGTTATAGTTTCTTGTTATTTCACCTTGGGTGATTCACATGTTGTGTGATGTGGTTTTTTCTTGAGATTTATACTCATGCCCTAGTACGACATGAGATGAGTATTCATGCATCATGATAGGAACATAAGTATATATATTGAAATGAATTCTTCATGATAGGGACACATTTATTTCATGTGATGTAATTTCATGTATGAATTGTGAAATGAGATCCCTATTATATCTAATAAATGAAATAAATGAACTATTATGTCATGAAAAATTATTTTATTACTCCATGTTTAGAAATAAAATGATAAGGTGGTTCTCTATTATTTACACATATTAAGGTTGAACTTGATGTTATCAAATGCTCTAAGGAGTGTGTTTGTCTTGAAGAGAAAATTCTTAATCAACATCTTCGAATTGAGTGTCAGGAGAGAGCTAATCAGCACACTCCAAACATAGCTAAACTATTGCTTCCTATATATCCCGGGGATCATATGGATATTCATATTCATGATAGCTTCATGAGGGCCATTCAATCCATGGAAAGGGAGAATGTTTTCACTATTCCTTTGATGTCTGAGTTGATGAGAGAGTTTCATCTATAAAATCTTCCAACATTCACTAGGGAGGGAGGCCCCTAAGAAGCTGATTTCTGGATCAATTTAGTCGAGAAAATATTTAATCACTCGAGACACAAATATATATAAGGGTTAATATTGGTACATACATGCTTTGTGAACCAGACTTTAATTACTGGGACATTCTAGAGAAATCTAGGAAGCAAGAGGAGTTAAGTTAGTATTTCAAGAAAATTTTTATAATATACTTATATCAATAGACATTGAGGGATTAGAAGGTTTGTGAGTTCATTTACCTTACATAAGATATATTTTTAATGATATAATACACTAGACACATCAAAGATCTACAATGATTCGTTTCATATTTAGCAGTTGATGAGATCTGCAGATGATATGTTTTGAGGACAATATTCATTATGAGATTAGGTTAAAAATGATTTTTTTTCTTGATTTTATTTTTCAAATGTTATGAATCAGACTCTAATCACAGAAGGGAACAAGAGTGAGGCCCTAAGAAACAACCATGACATTTCAGTAGGGTGAACTGGAAGATTTTCTTCTTGTGGAAAAAAGTGCCACTATGAAACTTATCACCAAGGAAATAATGGGAAGAGAAGTTAGGGTGGTGACAATCCATATCAGGACCATGTTATATTGTAGTTATATTAGTATGGAAAGTTTATACATAAGAAGAATCATTGTATGTACCTCACTTTATAGTTCCATTCTTGGGGAAGGATTGTCCACCAACAATGTTTTTTAGGGGAATGCAGTAGTAGAGAAGTATTATTAGATCATGATAGGTACCAAAGTTTGGGAAGGAATCAAATACCCCTCAGAAGAATAGTATATAGATTTTCAGTAGATTTTCAGGTCAAGGAATGGGTCATTGTACCCCAGTGAAATATCATTAGTACCAGGAAGAGGAAGGAGTATAGGGGCATCATACTAGAGCCCAAGGAAGAGGGTAAAGTCAGCTACACACTATGTAGTCTACTCTGGATAGTGTGTATACATGACCTACTACCATCATAGACACGATTATTATATTATCTACCTTATCTTGTGTGTTTTTTTGATATAGGAGCATCAAATTCTTTTATATTTTCTCTTTTTACAAATGTTTTGGGCTTGGCTGTGGAAATAATGGATGGTGTCTTGACCATCAACACATTGTTGGGTGTGAGGTTATAGAATATCAATTGTTACAAGGCATGTTCTCTAGAAATTAGTGGTTACTATTTCTTTTGGGAACCATTTGTGTTCACAATGATAGGTTTCTATTTCATTCTGGGTATGTATTGTACAGTTCTATACTATAATTATATGAACTATTTCCATAGTATATTTACCTTTCTAGAGGGAGGTAGTGATTTTCATTAGGGTGAGTTGTATATTCAAGATGGTTGTGTAGGTCCAATTTAGATGATATTGAATTTTCTTATGGATTAGATAGCAATCCTTATTCTAGATGACGGAGGAATGTAGATAGATATTTTTCATCTAGCGGGGTAATATTTTTGGGATGTCTTACCTAAAGAGTTCCCTATATTCGCACTTGATTAAAATATTGAATTCATGATCAAGTTGGTTCCAGGAGCTGATTCGATTTCTGTTCTTCTAAACAGGATGGCACCAATAGAACTTCAAGAGTTGAAAGTTTATTTGGAAGATATGAAAGCTAAGGGTTTCGTATGGCATAGTACATCACTATAGTATTTTTTTAGTTCTTCTCCACAAGAAAGTTTGTGGTACTTTTTTCTTGGGTGTGGACTATCATAGATTGAACTAGATGATGATCAAGAACAGATATCCCCTTTAGTCTATCGAAGATCTCTTCAACCTGCTAAGAGGTCCCATGATCATATCCAAGAACTATTTGAGATTAGGATACTAGAAATTGAGGATGAGACCATCAAACATACCCTAGATTTATTTTATTAGTATATATGGCTTATATAAGGTCTTAGTGATTCCATTCAGTTTAAAAAATGCACCGACAAAATTCATGGCTTTGATGAACTGGATATTTCATATTTTCCTCTACCAGTTTTTGGTACTTTTTATTGATGAAATATTAGATTAATCATTTTATATATATAATTAGTCCCAACATCTTGAAAATTTCATAAGTACATTGATAGAGAATTGAATTTACACCAAGCTATCAAAAATATTGTTTCTGGATTGATTAAGTGTACTTATTAGGCCATGTCATGTCATAGGATGGGGTTTTAGTGGCCCCATAAAAGGTTACAACCATGGTATCTTAGGTTAAGATCAATAATTTATTCAAGATTCGAAGTTTTCTGGTTTTAACAGGTTATTAATGCTATTTTATCCAAAACTTATCCCACCTAGGAACACCAATGTTCCAGTTGACTAAGTATGGGGTAAATTTTTTTGGTTAGGGGATTGCGAGATAGATTTTAAAGATATTAACAGTAGGATGAACTCAAAAACTATCCTCACCTTACAAATTCCAGGTAATGAATATACCATTTAATGTGATGCATCTAGATTTGGACATGGAACAGTTCTAATAGAGGAGGATTGAGTAGTTGTTTATGGATCCAAATAGGTGAGACTACATTAAAGGAATTTTAATATACACAATATGGAGTTTTCCACAATGGTACATTCCTTGAGATGTTGGAAACATTATCTTATGGTTAAGAGGTTTGTTGTGTTCACGGACTACAAGATCCTCAAGTATATCTTTTCTCAGTGAGACTTGAACCTCTAGTAGAGAAGGTGGGTTGAGTATCTACAATATTTTGAATTTGATATGTTCTATACATCGAGTAATGGAAACATCATTTATGATTCCTTGATCTATAATAAAAATATGGAGGTTGTGTGAGAGTCTTGATATGAGTGTAATATTATGTGATTCTTTATAGATATGCCTCTAGAGGTTCAAGAGTCCTAGGGGGAGTATTTTTAACCTCAAAATCTATTATACCTATGATTATCGATTGAATCAAAAAATAATGGTTATCTAATCTAGAGGGATTATCTATAAAGATATATTTTATGGTGGGGATCCATCATCAAGATGGTATCTTAGTATCAATAATGTTATTCTTATCCATGTTCAAGTATGGGTTTCTATGGGCTTGTGAGAGGAGATGATGAGAGAGTTTCATGATTCTATATGGGCAGTACAACTAGGTCTTACAAATATATAACATGATATATGTAGATAGTATTGGTGGAAGAGAATTAATAACGAGTCAACAAGCATTGTGGTAAGATGTTTCACCTATCAGTAGGTAAAAAAAAGTACCAAAGGCCTATTGGGCTGTCACATCCTCTTCCCATTCTTGAGTGGAAATGGGATGACTACAGTATGGATTTTGTGACTAAATTACCTAAGAAACCTTAAAATAATGATGAAGTATGGGTGATCATAGATCAACTAAATAAGGTATCCAAATTGTTTTATGTTAGATATTCATTCGCTGTTGATGATCAAGGTAGTCTTTATATGTGGGATATAGTCTAGTTTCATGGTTTTATAAGTATAATCATATATAACGGAGATTCACATTTCAAATCTCAGTTCCAAAAGGGTATTCAGATGGATGGGGGATCACAGAATAATTTGAGCATGGCTTATCATCCAAAGACTAAAAACCAATTTGAATGGACTTTTATGATTTTAGAGGATATGTTATGACCCTATGTTTGGATCCTGGTGGTTCATGGGAGTAGCTTTTAGCACTCATGGAGTTTTATTATAACAAACAATTATAGGTGTCTATCCAAATGGAACCTTTTGAGGATTTTTATGGAAGCCCATTTCATTCACCTCTTTGTTATCTAGAGGTAGGTGAGTCGGCACTTTTTGTACCTAGTCTAGTGCAGGAGATGTCTAAGTATGTTCATTTGATTTGAAGGTGGTTGGTGACCATGCAGAGTCAGTCAAAATATTACCCTGATAATCCAAGATGGACTCTCTAGTTTGAGTTTTCATCATGTTTTTCTTTGGGTTTCATCTAGTTTGGGGTAATGGAATATTATGAAATAAGTAATGCTAGAACCCAGGGTTATCATGTCGTTTTAGATAGTGGAAGGGGTCAGTCTAGTGACATACTGATTAGACCTTACATAATGCCACAATTCCATGAATGAAATTTTTCATGTGTCGTAACTTTAGAGAGATCATCTAGAACCTTTTCATGTGGTAGACATTGATGATGTCATGCTTGGTGCAAATGTGTCCTTTGAAGAGAATCTAATATGGATTGTGGAAAGTTGTGATAAGTATCTCTGGGGAAATACTTTACATCTAGTTCAACTGTAGTAGAAACATGGGAATGTTCAAGAGAAGAATTATTATAGGGAATCTGATATGCAAGAAAAATGGCTAGAACTTTTCATTGAGACCCCCACAAAGATTCTTAGAACTACTCAGGCATGATCTTTTATATGGTGGGGTGGTTATAAGATCTCATCTTTTCTAGGTACATCTATCTTGAGTTTTAGTTAAACCATGTATAGTTGGGTTTTCTTTTATTCTTGAAACCTTGGTCATAGAGCCATTTCTTGATTGATAGATATCACTTTATTAGGAAAATGACCTAAATTTCAAGGTTGTATGTTTTGTTTGAATTAATAGAATCTAAGTATAAATGTTTAAAAGGGATTACGAAGTTTTTTTGTAGTTGGGAAGGATTTAGATATGGTTTTGGATTTTCCTATAGAATCTGGGTTGAAAGATTTCTTCTGGACACTTTCACATAATGAAGATTTTACATGACATGAAATTGTTGTCAGATACATGTCGTGAACTGGTTTAGAGAATAAAAAGTTTCATGATGTGAAAATGATTCATGTTTTGAAAGGGTCAAAAAAGGATATTTTAACCCGAGGAATCACATTTTTTATGTATCTTATAAATCAATAAATTCATATTGTGAAGGTGTTTCACATCATAAATATTTCAGCACCAATAGTTTAAAACCATGATGTGTGTATGATTTTATTTTCATCCGCCATGAAGCTTCCTCTCTAAGACCCTAAGGAAACTCCAAGAATTTTTTGAGTGATTTCTTCCCTCTAAAATGTCTTGATTAAGAATTTAATCTCCAGTTAGTTGCATCCCTTTTTTCTCATTTTATTCTATTATCCATATAGAAGTGTGATCTCTTAATCACCATTGATTTGGGTTTTCATCTTGTTTTTGTACAATCTGGGTTTTTATTTTTTATCACCATCACCTTCCTTCCTTGTTGGATTACCTATTGGAAGCATTAATTTGATATCCATATAAAGGTAAGTGGTCTAGAACGAAGCCATATGGGATGTATCTATTTGTTTAATTTTGTGAAAAATTGTGAGATTGTGACCACATAATGTGTATATTAACCAATAGAATAATGGGTAATGATAATCATGCGATTGGAATAATCCTTGGACCCCTTTGGATTCGGTAGTGTTGAGACCTATGTTGTGGATACCCATAAGGTGATCTTACCCTTAAATAATAAAGAACTAATTAATGGATTAAAATATGTCTTAGCATGAAATGATACCTTAGATACTTTTGAAAGAATCACCTTGGAAAATGGATTAGTTGTTAATTGAAATGACTTGTGATAATTTGATATGATATGGGTGTGTATACTTGCATGATAAAAACTTAAAATATAACCCTAGGAATGAAATGGTAATTGAAAGAAAAATTGTAATTGGATGGATTGACCACTGTGATTATAATGTTATGTTGTGGAATCCTTTCCATTATGACTTGGGTTGTGATTTATGCTGAAATTATTATATAAATGGCTTGGAACAGTATGCTAAAATGATTATATAATGGGATTGACTTGGTATAATGAAATTATTATATAAAGGGAATGAACTAGTATACTGAAATGATTATATAAAGGACTAGTTTTGGTATTATGAAATGATTATATTGGAACTATTTAGTGAAATGATTATACAAAGGGATTTTTTTGGCTACATGATTATACCTTAGATTTTTTTTTTCAATTGGAATGGTTATGCTACATGCTCAGAGATATTCTGGCATGGTGTTGAAGTAGGTTGATTGTTGTATTGTATTAATTTATTAATTAATAAAATTGTTTATCGATTTATTGAGTGCACTTATTATTAGACTAGTTTTTTTAGACATGGTGGTGTTGAATTATTATGTATTACTCACACCCTATTTAGTTCGTTGTTTGGATCCTGAGAATAGTACATGAATATTGATTTGTACAAAGGAAAGGAACCTTGTGGTTTATTATTTCTTGCTGGGTGGTTTGAAGATTGGATATGGGACTGACTGGGGATTCAAGACCAATATCATTTTGAGTTTATTTGTGTCGGCTTAATATATATATTTTTTACTTAAAACATGTCATTTAGTTTCATTCTATCCAGAAATTACATGGTTTATTATTATTTGGTTTACTTGGTTATTCCTTACCTTACAGTTGTATGATGCATTGTTTATGAAATTTTTGTTACTCTGATATATGTTTATTTCCACTATATTATAACTCTATACTAGGGGGTATGGTCTCCCCCACTATGTTCTCGATACCCCCACTACTAGTCGTTAACCTCTAACAAATGGAGAGGCATGATTTACGTCTAGTAACCAACAATATTTTGCCACATGAGAGAGTGCTGGGTCAGGGGATGTTATAAGGGAACTCACGACCACGGTATGTCAAATATGATAGAAGAAAGATTATCATGGATTCTCATGGATAAGAAGTGAAATGGTGGGGATATTTTAAAATACCTCCCCTTCATGGGATGTGAATTTAAGAGAAAATTTATAATTTGAATTTCTGGATGAGGGGTCATTTTTAATTTCAGGATTGAGATTGGAATTTTAAGTGTTGGGATGTAATATAGAGGTGTTTTGGAAATAGATCAAGGATAGAGAGGTATCTGATATTATCATGTGAATTTTTGGGGATTTAGGTTGAATTTTAAAAAAATTTAAAGTATTTTTCCTTGTGCATAATTAGCACACAGTTATGAGAAACTGAGTGGCCTAACCATGTGAGTTTGTTTTTTCAGAGGTATGGCGCATGATTTGTGTATGATTTTAAAAAAATAATGAAAAATGAAAATTTTAATTGAAAATAGGATTTACATGGTAGGAATATAGTTGATAAATTATTACGGTGTGTATTCATTGGAAGTAAATACTAAATGGTTGGTGCATAATTTAGAAAATAGTGTGGCCAATCCATGCGAGGGGTGTTTCCTTAAATAGTTTCATTCACATGGTTCAGAAAACCATGTGTCCAAACCATATACCCTACTTATTTTCATTAAAAAGAGTGAAGTTACCTAATTTACCATGTGATATTTTAACCCTTATGCCTCCACTCTCCCTCCCTCATGTTCACATGGACTAGGGTATCCAACCCCTTCCTCATACATTTCCCCTTACATTGTGGAGATTTTGGTAGTGATTTTTCGTATTATGAGGGTAGTTCCTACACCGCTTACCTTTATTATTCATGTCCTTTGTTTATCTTTGATTTCCTTTGTCTTGGGTTAGTTTTATTTAAAATTTACACCAGATCATGGTTGAAAGCGTTCCACTTCATGGATCTTTAGTGTACAATTCATAAAGAATGTACTTAGAGGAGGTATTCAAGCTGTTTTTCTTAAGGTATGATTCTTGGTGTTTTTCTTTAGGATTTTTACTATATTTGGGAGAAATTGGCCATAGATTCAGATTATTAATTTAGGTATTTTGTGTGTAATAGGTTTAAATGTGGGGTAAGAGTGTACCATACACCATCACTTGCTGTTTTGGTGATCGGATGACGACTAGTGAGAGTTTAGGAATTATTCATAATTGAATAAAATTATAAATTAATTAAATAATTAATTATAAATTTTTATATTTTTATATTTTATTTTTTGGCTTGATATAGGTGTCTGGGAGTTGAGGCAATGCTTGGAGGAGCCTAGGCAATGATGTTCAGGATAAGAATTAAAGGAAAATGGCTTCGATTGAGGTGGATAACCTTAAATTTATTTGATAATATTTCTCAATTGGCAATTTTTGTTCATTTTACATCATTATTATATGTATCAATATGTTTCATGACCTATTTTATTCTTCTATAAAGTTGGTATGGGCTCTCCCCAACCTAATAGTCAACATGGACCACATAATTTGTCAAATGGTTCAAGGGTGGATCATTGACCATACAAGTTTTGATGGCGCTCTATATATTTTTTGGAGGTGTGAATTTGATTTAAAATGAAAAAATGGATTTCCTTTTTAAAATGTGATTTTAAAAAGGGGTATGGTTCAAGTGGAATTTAAAAGAAAAATATGGTAAGTTTAGAATGAGTTTTTAAGTAGTGTTTTGAAATGAAAAAGGGGTTTTCTAAAGAAAGTTTAATGGGATTTTTAAATGGTCCTAGTATGAGTAAAGTGGTATGAGATTAATTTTTAATATGGTTTGTAAAGGGAGTTTTGAATTAGTTTTCGAAGGAAATATGGAAGGGATTACAAGTGTTATTTTGGTATTTTTGACCTCATAAGGGTAATACCCTATTTTCCAAGGCTTTAGTACTTTTTGTGATTTACAATTATGATTTCCCATAGACTGTGTTGATTTTTGATGATGTTTGTTTGTGCGTTTTTTGATGAAGTTGGTTTTGTATATTAAAGTCCATTTTTTTCATGTTGTAGAAGTTGGGTAGAAATGGAACTAGAGGACCCTAGTGGACACCCTTAGTATTAGGATAAGAGTGTTGAGGGATTTGGCATGCTATATGTGTGATATCAATGTAGTTTAGAGAGTTATCCTATGGGAGTACTTGGAAAACGAGATGCATGGGCCTAGGTCTCAAGGGAATAATTCCCTTGTAATGAGTTGGCGAGTTGTGTGATGGGATGAGGTTAAGAGATAGAAATATGAACTAGGAACCCATGTAGAGTGTCTGTATTTTGGTTTTACCTAAGGGACCCATAGAGGGTGCCTTGATAATATATTGACCCTAGAGAGGGTATGTGTGAGATATGAGTGTTAATGATTGTGGGCGTCACCTTAGAAACCAAATCAATGGTGTGATATTGTTATGGATAAGGTAGTGACAGGCTGTGAACTTGGGTGGTCAACCTCTATTATGTGAGATGTGTTTATAAATATGGTTGAACCCATCAATATTTTTCATGTGATATGATTTTAATGGGACCTAATACCCTTTGAGATGTATAAAAATATATGGGATTCCTCGGATGTTTTCCTTGGATCCATACTTCATTCCTAATACTATGATATGGACATGTGGGATGCAATACCATCTGATGTGACCCATAAGATGGATGGGAGATATAAACTTCCCCCGAGAAGATGTGTATGTGAGATGATATGAAAGGGACTCATTTAAACATCTTGAACTAGGATCCACTAAGAGGTGCCTGATCTAGTAGGTCACATGGCCTCAAGTGTGTCTCCGATACTCCAAAGGTTACTAACTAGCAGTGAGGGTCTAAGGTTGTACAATGGGGACACTATACCCTCATAATTAGAGTGTATCATAGCTTTTTAATCTCATAAATCAATTGAAAAATCATATTAAATATCTGAACATCAGTAGATAAAAATATACATGACATCAATAATAATAAATCATGACAAAGGCAATATCATATACATAATGAGTATGTCATTTCTCTATACATAAAAGCAGAAAAAACATGTAGATAGAAAACCATTACAATATATGTATAAAAAGTACAAAAAGTCCCAAATGAATATCTCCGGAAAGAATATCGAGACATTGTTTGGTCCTATTCTCCCCTACTCCTATGAAAAATAAATCAAGCACCATAAAGAGAGTGATTTCCCTAGTCCCTTCCGACACCCATGAAGTATGTCTAGGTACCCAACAACGACCCAAAAAGGGTGTGAGATAACACTTATTAGGCCACCACCAATGGTTTCTATAACAAATACAGTCGTTGTATTAAATGAGAAGTGTGAAATATATAATAGTAATGCAAATTAACCTTAATGAGTGATACATGTAAATGTGATACTGTTTAGCCTACCAAGGATCACTTTAAATAAGTATTTATAAAAAAGGTCCATTTTTAAGTCATGGTAAAATATACACTATAGCCTATGATAAGTAATCTAGTGTCAGCCCTCTATGGGCCATATTCAATGCATAAAATGACCAAGTAATACTGTAATGACCTGAAGTTTTGAATAATATTTGTTTCCTAAATTTGTGTGTTATTTCATTTTTATACTCCACAAAACTTTATCCTTTAATTAATGAAGTGATACCATTGGGTTTCAACAATTATATGACCATTGGTTAATAAGACCAATGAAAACTAAACTCTTTATGTTACAATTATTAATTATAAATACAAGTGATCTTAGTTAATTAATACAGAAAGAAGAGTCGATGGCCTCATTCGGTAGAATTGGTCCATACGAAGCCCATTTGTTAGAGCTTGGGAAGGAGGCAAATTCTCTGGGCTTTACTTTGGACCAAGCCCAAGCTGAGCTTCAACATGTGAAGCTCGAACAAAATCACCTAAGGGGGAAGTTCAAGCTGATAGAAATCACCACTCAAGCAATGTTGTCTGAGCTGCCCCAAGATTCTATCACCATAGCACACCTTACACTTAGGTCCTATACAGGTGTTATAAGGGGCTATGTAACAAGTCCTTAGATAATTTTTGTAATTCCTTGGTATAAATAAAATTTTTATTTATTATTATGGTAAAATTTGGGATTTTGAAATGTCTGGATAAATATAGGATGAATATTATTGATGAATTTTGTAAAAAGGGTATTTTAAATTATTCATGTAAACTTTAAATAATTAATAATGTGAAATGATTTTCAAAAAGTGGTCTTCTATAGTTGTGATAAGTAAGAAATTTAGAGTCTAATAAGATCAACTTGTTTTTAGTGAATAGTAATGTATGAATAGTAACACACCCTTATGAATAGTAATGAATAGTAAATTGGCCAAAATAATAAAAACTTCACCCATTAATGTAAAAATACAATTTAGACATCTTAAAAGTGAAAAAACAATCATAGTATAAGTTTTGTTATTTTTGTAGGTCATAAATATTTGATTTATAATTTTATAATTAATTTAATAATTTAAAATTAAAATATATTTTCATAAAATGTAATTATAAATTGTTACTTTATTTTCTTATGCTTATATGATAATTTTATGGGACCTTGATTACTTTTTCAAGGTGTTACAAAATAATTTATAGTTTTAGAGTAATTTATTTGAATAAATAATGATTTTACTTAAAAATTAAATTAAAAATAATTAGAAAATTATTTTCATAAAATGGAGTTCATTTTTTTAATTCAGGGAATCCATATTATATTTGGGTAATTTTTTGGTATTTTTCTGAAACAACTGAATTTTTGGTGAATAATAAAAATACAATTTTGAGTTTCGGGTGTTTAATGACATAATTCATGATGTAATCGTGATGTAATAAATATGGTAGACTTGTGAATAGTAATTATCATTATGAGGTGTCCCAAGTGGCCAATACCATGGGAAAATACCATGGGAAAGCCCATGGTTTTGAAAATACCACCGATGAGGTGTCCCTTGAAAATTAATTAAATATTCTCTCTCTTTCCCTTTAAATACCAAGGCATTACCTCATTCATTTCATTCCAAAATCCTCCTAAAATAAGATCTGGTATTTTTTACCTCCCAAAGAGTCCACCCAAGGTGCCCTCAAGCCCTCAAGGTCCCAACCTTCAAGCTTTCAAAGTTACTATTCATGGTAAGGGAATCTTTCACCTTCCTCTTTTAAGTCATGACTTCCTTTATGTTATATATTCTGGTTTCTATTTCATTATGTTATATTATGTTCTTATATATCATTTTTTCTTTCCATTTTATTTTCAAATAATTAGAGACCCTTTCCTCTCTCATCAACTGATTTTTTGGATTTTTAAGTGACGCCGTTAGGATGTCGAATTTTAGTAAAACAAATCGCATCTTCTCTTTTTTCAAGTTTCCTTTCCATGTGGTATGTCATTCAAATATCAATCCCATGTTATTGTTTATATTTTATTCTATACCTATACTGTATTATGAGTTATATAGTAGTGTTTTACCCTTTCCCATCACTTTTTATTGGTTTTTAAAACCACGTTATATAGCCGTTATGCTGCAGAAATTTCATCTCAAAATTTCTTTCTCTTTCTCTCAATAAATTCTCTTATCTTATTTATGTGAATACCCATACCTATTTCATTTATTTAGGTTTTCATAAATAAATAAAATTATATTCTTCATTATGTAATTTACATACATATAACCCACATTCCTTTACATGGGTTATAAATGACATAATGATATTATTTTTAAGCACTTTTAAAACGTCACCATTTTGAAGAAAAACCCCTTTCCTTTATTCTATATGGGTTATTTATGAAATGTTTGATTATTATCTATGTGGATCACATGAAAATAAATAAATATTAAGGGTGCAACATGATAGCAGTCCAATGCATTGGGTAAATAATTCAATCTCTAGAGACGACAAGTTTCACGATACCTTGGGGAATAACCTTGGTAATTTTTATGACACCTTGGGGATGAACCTTGGTGATATTTTCATGAATGTATAAATTAAATTTTTTCTCCACATATTCATGTTATGTTTCAAGTTATTTTCATTATGATATTCCTATACTTCCATTTCTCATATTTTTATGTTTTTATCAAGTTCATTTTGATTTCACAAGTAAACCGATTCCCTTTATTTCCTTACTGGGCCTTCTGCTCACCCTTTCCTTTAATGTATGTCTATAGGTTATGAGATTTAATAATTATACTTAGAAAGAACTCATGATTAATACCTAAAAGGGTATTAGAATAATATTTTAGGTTTTCGTGTTTTATGTTCTTAATTTCCAAGACACTAGAATTTAAAGATCCTCTATTTGTAAAATGTAATGAAAAGTTATGTAATAAATAGTAGGATTCCATAAATACTCATCGAGTCTATAGAGAATCTACATTGAGTAATCGATAAATACTTGGGTGGAGCCTAAGGAGTATGTCCATAGATTATTCCCAAGGTGGTCCAATCAAGCTGAAACATGAGAGTATAAATTTACTAGGAATCTAAATTGATTCAGATCCATGTATTAGAAATTTACATGGAATCCTAAGTAATCTCAGATCCATGGACTATAAATTTCCATGGAGTCTAATGAAAGCATGATCCAATGAGTAGAAATTTCTATAACATCCCTTATAATCATAACCATTTTAGTAACCAATTTCCTAATCAAGTACAAATCATGACCATTCCACATTTTACATATAAAACATTTAATCCATTTAAAAATCATACACCTGCTATGAAGTCTCCTGAACTAGACATGGTCTATGTAGTGTTTCCTCCCCTCCCTCATGCCAGCATAGAGGTGATCAGAATTTTCAACCATAAAAATCCTCATAAGGTTCCATCTATATGGTCATATAACAGCTATTATTGTAGGATAATCCAACCATGGGTATATTCCTCTCCCAATAGCCCCAATAATTGAGGATGCATGCTCTAAGTGTGTCCTCTAAGACTTGTATTGTGTGCTCTAATTGGAAATCGATCTGAGGGTGGTATTTAATGGTCAAAATCACCAATTTACCCAATTCTATCTATAAAAAATTCCTAAAATACGATGTAAAATGGGAATCCTTGACTTATACAACAATATGAGGAACCTCATGATGGCTCACAATAACATGGGTATAAAGTCTACCAAAATAATCTATTGAGAATGTCTCCCTAATAGGCAATAAATTAGAGACCTTCATGGGACTCTCCAAAAAATCCCATACAACATTAATACCACGGGGTAACCTTAGCAACATGGTCACAAAATACATTGCAAAAAAGTCCCTTTTACACTCGAGAATGGGTAACTGCAATAAGACCCCTATTGGTCACCGGTGTTCTATCTCCACCTTCCTACAGGTGGAGCACGTAGTGACAATGCCTGCTATTTCCCATTTCATACCTCACCACCAATACTAGTGGCATAAATCTCGATACATCTTGGTTATTTTAGGATGTATTTCCCAATATAAGGTATGAAACTCTTGCCTTA
This sequence comes from Viscum album, assembly GCA_963277665.1. NCBI lineage: Eukaryota > Viridiplantae > Streptophyta > Magnoliopsida > Santalales > Viscaceae > Viscum > Viscum album. The sequence continues at coordinate 1,835,376,226 of OY728138.1, forward strand.
GTTCTTAACATATGTTTATTATAACCAAAAAATTACAATGTATGTATAGAATATAATCCTCACCAACGATCCAAATTTGATGTGATACATTTCCTATCATGCTATCCTATAGTAATAGGACCTCATAATCTAATATACATATCATCATCACCCTATCTAGAAGAGTGGAAGTCACCACAATAGATGAGAGAAAAGTCTACTTGTGAGTATCATGTACCTCCAACTGTATCTTAGAGAACAAGGCCACCAATTTCGATTAACTACTAGCCTACTGAACTACTTTTTTTTTTATTATTCCAGCTTAGAGCGTCAGCTACTATATTTCCTTTACCAGGTGTATAAGCTATCTCAAAATCAAATGAATGGAGATACTAAACCACCATCTTTGTCTAAGGTTTAGGTCATGCTGTGAAAATATTTATTTGGGGATTTTGGGGTATATGAACACCACAAAGCGCTATCACAGTAAATAGTACCTCAAATAATGAAAGGTGTGAACAGCTAAAATAAACTCAGGATCAAGAGTTAGGTAATTCAACTCATGAGGTATCAACTAGTGAGACCTATATGCCCCAAATGTATCCTCTTGTATCAAGAAAGCTCACAACCTGATTCTCGATGCATCACTGTAAACTACATAAATTATACTAGGCTCTGGTAGAATTAGGATTGGAATCGGACTCAACCTACCTTTATGATCCAAAAAATATTTTTCACATGTTTTAAACCATAAAAATTTCACACCTTTTTTTGGTCAGGACTGTGAGAGACATATCTAGGCATGAAAAGTCTTGGATGAAGACAGAATAAAAACTAGCCAATACTAAGAAACTTTAGATATAAAATACATTCATGGTATGATCCCAAGAAAACCAAACACTCACCTTCTCTGGGTCCACAAATACTCCTGTATCTAAGATTATGTGACCCAAAAAGTGAAACTTATATATCTAGAAATTACATTATGAAATATAGGAATGTAACCTATGGTCTCTTAGTTTATTAAAAGCAATGTCAAGATGAAAAATCGGTCTATCAGTTCCATGAATACTTATGGCATTTTCATGAGACCAAATGGAATGATCAGATATTCATATAGACTATACCTGCTACAAATATCTATAGAAGGTATGTCTGTTAGACTGAAACATACCTGGTGATAACCTGGACTCAAATAAATTTATGAAAAAACCCAATCTCCTCAGATCTGGTCGAAGAGGGCTTCTATCTGAGGAAAGAGATACTAGTTCTTAACCATCAGCTAGTAAAATTTTTAGCAACCCACACATAGCCTGAGGGTTCTTCATTCATTATTATTATAAGGGATTAGATAACCCCATAAATAAGTATTGGTTCATATAGAAAACTTTTCTTCTAAGTCCTCTAGCTATATATTGAGCTTTTGTAGATCAATAGTGGCCATCCTATAAGAAGGAATTGATATTGGTGAATCTCCTAGAACTAACTCAATAGAGAACTCCACCTATTGATTAGGAGGTAAAAAAGAAATGTTTCCCATGAAGAAATCCCTAAAATGATCTACTATATAAGGGAATCCATCCGGCCGCATTACCTGATCATCTAGATATTGTATAGCAATCTAGGATGTCACGTCACACATGCCACGATGCTATGGTGAATCTCTACCTACCTAGACATCCCCCTCAACCCTATGGATATATCTACCACCCTCTGATGATGTGAAGGACACCCTCTGATGATAGAAATCAATCCCGTCATGATAAATAACCATTCAATCCATTCTATGTATGAAATCAAAGACTATCATTTCAAGAATAAAGGGAGCCTATAAGAAGCGATACTCACCTATCTTAAGGGGTAATTCCCTACACTGGCATATATTCTCCAATAAAATACCAAAAAGAGTATCTAGAGTCATAACACCATCATAAAAAACACATGGATTCCAAGCCTCTCTACCACATACACATATATTAAATAATGTAAAGAACATGTATTAAAAAGATAAAATACAAGAGTATAAGCTATTAACATCATAAATATCACTCTAGATGATCCGTCACTCTACTCCTCAGGTTTTAGCTATACTATATAAATATGGATTGAATTAAATCCCTAAGAAATGGATAGAAAAACCTGAGCAGGACTACTCTACTATCGAGGTGAAACTGGGGTCTGAATCTATCTACCATAACCACCTCCATGGACTAAAAAACTAGTTGTACTCCAAATCCTAGCCTAACATGGAGTCATGAATTATGCTCCTAAAACTAGAGTCAGTGTTGAACCCCTCTCACTAATCCTTGGAGGGAAGTTCCTATAAAAACACTATATATGGACCATCATGCCACATGCTCGACACTTGACTGGGTCTCTATCAAACTAGATCTCTCTATGTCATCAAGTCCCTCACTGATGAAAGAATATAGAACTACCATCACTCACACCTTATATGGTATTCCCCTCATGATAAATCTTAAAATGTTTCTTCTTACCACCTAAAAATAAACCACTAGGCCAATAATCTTTACTACCCTGTTTGGGGCCCTTAGTTTCTATTAGTTTACATTTATTAATAAGTGCCCGATTCACTATCTCAGTTATAATAGTCAAACGAAACACATTTAACTGTGATCAAATGGAATGGTTGAAACCTTAAATAAAGTGTATCATCCTAAATGAATCATCAATAATATATATAGGGGTAGAAAAGGAAATCTCTGTAAAGTGAGTTTAATAATTCATGACGGTCATTGCATCCTGCTACATATTTATAAACCCACTAACCCATTTATCTCTCAAAGTCTCAAGAAAGACGTATTCATAAAATCTGGTTTGAAAATATGTTCAATACATATCTTGTAGGCTACCATATTGGTTTAGAACATCCCACCTGTGCTTCATGGATCTCCAAAGAATATATTTTACAAGCTTGACTCTCCAATCCATAGGAGTCTCCAATTTATCAAATATCGAAGAAACAGTCTCAATCCATAGCTTAACAACCTATAGACTGCCATCCCTCAAAAAAGATGGTAGATGCTACTACAGGAACACATGAGTCACCTATACCGTAATCATAGAGAGATGTAGGGTCCGTAAAAAATCTTTATAAACTGTAGAAGTCTCTATTGGAACTAAGAATCAGTGCCCACATCAAGAGCAATGGGTGGTTCTACAAGTGGGAATGCTGGTGGTTTTGTTGGTGGCTTAGGGACTACCAGCTCCAGAGCATGGTCATCACCACCCTTTGGGTGCACAAATAGAGGCCACTGCAGTGGAATATATCAACAGATTCAAATTGAATGCATCGGTCAATGTTTTATAATAACTAGTTCGGAGATATAAATAAAATACATGTGCATTAATTTCTATAAACAAGCCTCACCCCACTAACTACTCCAAAATACAGGGCTAAGTAAAAGGAACGATCTTTTAGAACACTAGAGACACTTCCTACTGCCCACAACTAATGTTGTTTCTGGGTATGTTCTCTTTTCAACAGCATGTGTCCCGGTATATGGATAGTGAATTACAATTTATAGAGGAAACACCCTTTAAGTTGCAATTGGAAACTCCATTTAATAGTGAAATTTCTATTTTAGAGTTCAAATTCATTTAATTTCATATTTATATTGAAATTCTCTTTAAATGGTCGAATTATATAGATTACCATTACCATTTTACAAGTTACCATACACCTTATAAATTGAAGTCTGTCATCCTTTTAATCCCAAACACACCATGTTCCTGCATATAAAACCAGTGGTCTATGACTCAACATTCCATAATTGACTACATATGGTGTCTACTGTAGCAAATGTTGGAAACTGTTTTATATGTTAAAGAAGAAACTTTAAGTACCAATTATGTTTCTTAATATTCTATAAGAAATGTTAGTCAATATCAATTATATACACAACGCCCACATAGTAAATGTCATGGAGTTAAGTAATGCATCCTATATGGCATGACATGTGCATGGAATGAGAATCTTGTAAGGTTCTTAAAATAATGCATGATTCATAATTTCATTCCATATTAGGATAAGGATAAAATGAAATCCCTTAATATTTACAATAATAACATCACATATCATGTACATCAACAAATAGTGGAATCAAATCAACTATAATAATTACAATACATAATATAATATCCCATCCTAAGAAATTTGTATTTTCTTTGTACATGGTTTAGCTACTCCCAGGCATAGATCATTAACAAATTCCGACACATTCCTAATCTCCTGCCTAATATTAACAAAACTTAAGACAAAAGGAAAATGTTCTTTGATACCACTTTGTAACATCCCGACCTTAGATCCACTAAACGATGCCCTGAGCTAGTGGGTTACATTTCCTCGAGCACACCTTCCCATACGCCAAAGGCTTCCAACTAGAAGTGAGGTTATAAGGCTATATAGTGGAGAGACTATACCCTCACAATGAGAGTGTGTCATCATGTTTCAATCACATCAATCAATAGTGTAATCATATAAAATAATTGAACATCATTAGATAAACATACAAATGAAAATAGTAATAATAAATCATGCCAAAAGAAATATAATATAAAAAATTAGTATGTCATGTCTCTATAAAAAATGGTAGGAAATACATGGTGAGAGATAACCAATAAAATACATGTATTAAATGTACAAAAGGCCTGAATGACTATCTTTAGATAGAATCCTGATCCGTTGCTCGGTCTTGTTCTACCCTTGATTATATGAATATTCAATCAAGCATCATAATGTGGGAGATTTCCTCAGTCCCTAAATGTATCCATGAAGTATTTATGGGTACCCAATGATGGCCCAAATAGGGTATGAGATAACACTCAATAGGACACTACCAATGGTGTCTATAAAAAAATATAGTCTATGTATATGAAATGAGAAGTTTGAAATATAAAATAATAATTTAAATGAACAAGAATGAGTGATATCTGTAAATGTGATACTATCCAGCCAACCAAGTCTCACTATAATTAGGAATTCATAAACAAAGTCCATCTATAAGTCATTGAAAATTATTCTCTGTAGCATATGCTATGTAATGCAGTTTCAGGCATACATGGGTCAAATCCAAGGTATAAAATAAAAAATTCATACTCATTGATTCCATGGACCATATCCATTAAAAAATTGGTAAATAATTGGGTGGTTCTGAAGGAACATGTCCACAGATCATGTCCAAGGTCGTAGAAGAAAGTCATATCCTGAGAGTAGAAATTTCCCATGAATTCAAAATGACTTGGATCCATTGGGTCAAAATTCTCATATAATCCAAAGTAATCATATATCCAAGGAGTATAAATGTCCATGGAATCTAATATAAATATGATCCAAGGAGTTGAAAAGTCCATGGAATCTATTTTAATCATAACCATTTCATTATCCCATTTTATAATCATTCACAATCCACGAGTTCATCGAACACATTCCATATTTTCTATTTAAACCATTTTTCCATTTTAATTACATGTAATGAGATGGAAAATGAGTCATAATCCCTCTCATAATATCTCATCCAATTTGTTATGGCTCCCACTAATATGGTGAGATCACACACACCCAACAATGTGGTAAATCATGGGGCATATATATAAACACACCTCACGGGTGGTCAAGGTTAAGGTTTACAACCTCTAAACATATCATCATGCATAATGGGAAAACAATCAATGTTCCAAAAATTTAATAAAGAAATTTAATTAATTTAGGAGAAATTCCTAGAAGACCTGTAATGCATTATAATGTTAACTAGCAATAAAAAAAATATAATTCACAGGAAGTGTATAAACCACCTACCTTATTCCCATGGTAGAACACTCACCCATTATGAACTTCTAACTTCAACCATATTAGAAGAAAATAATATAATAGATGAATACCTTGAAAATAGGTCATATTATCTTGCACAAAAATACCTTTATAGATATGAAGAAAAACGATAAAAGGTACCAAAGGAATAGAGAACTCATTGATGGATATCCGACGAGATGAATTACTCTCAAATAAAACTTGATATAGAGTAATCAGATCAAATCCTAGGAAGAAGGATTGAAAAATCTCTCAAATATGGGAGAAAGAACTCCTTCCTACTTGAAATGAGATAGAAATATTTGGGTTAAAAATTAAATGAAGTAGGGGAAAATAATTATTTCCCTCTAAATATAGGGCCACTTGGTTTGGCCACATGGTTGAAAAAACTATGCACAAACTATGAACCCTTCTCTATCTTAACACTTCCCTTACAAAGTCGTGGTGAATTGTTACACAAACCATTCACTGACCATACATTTTTTCACTAATAATGATTATAGATCCCCCGCACGGGTGTGTGGATGGGGTTTCATGGTTTCATCATACCATGATTACCACTACTTCTCACACACATTTCCCATGCGGTTAGGAGAAAACATTTGGATTGGGCTTCATGGTTTCTATGAATCATGGATATTGCTCGATCCTCGATCTTCCTCACCCTGCGATGCCCTAGGTTGATGGTGGCAGTTCCGCCTTCCCCCCTCCTCCCTAGAGTGGGGGGAAGATCATTTTCTTCCTCCAACCCACCCACCCCCTTTCACCCCCTTCACTTCCCTGGACTTCCTTCCCCCTTTCCCTCCTATCGATCTCAGCCCAAAGGTTCCAGATCCCTACAATGGATCACCACAACTTTTTCTCTTGACTTCGGAATTTTTGGAGGCTTCGGGTCTTCATCATCTTACTTTGGTGGATCGATTAATTCGTCGCAGGCCCTCGTTTGACTCCTTTGACAGGTACGTCTTCAGATCTTGGGGACTTCAGTACTGTGCGGTAGTGGGTATCCTAGACAAATGATACATTCTGGTTCGATTTGTATCTAAAGAATATTTGATCCTGACTTTGTTCAAAGCCTCGAGTGTTTGCAACGGGTGCCCCTTCTATCTCTTCTGTTGGTCGTTCAACCTGCACATGGAGCGTGATACTCCAATGATGGCGTTGTGGGTAAGGTTCCCAAACCATCCACTTCCCTTTAAAAACCCCTCCATCTTACGCATGCTAGGGAACATGGTAGGACGTTTTTTGTGCTCTGATAGTCGGACCACTGCTCTGTGTCACCCGATCTCACCCCGAATCTGTGTTGAAGTTGATGTGTCGAGACCACCAGTGGAGTGGTTTTGGATCATTGCTGGGGAAGAAGTTAGATGGAAACAGGAGGTTGTTTTTTAATCCTGGACTGAGTTCTTCTTGGTATGTAACCTCTTAGGACATTCCTACTAGTCTTGTCATTGGGGAACCAGGAACCGTGATGCTGAACAATCTTCTGTGCCAGTGGCCCCCTCGGCCGACAATATGAATAACATGGATTCAGTCAATTCCAACACCCAGAAGGTAAATGAGCTGAGAGTTATGGCAGGATTGGGTGAGCATGTGAGGGTGCGAGGGGATATTCCAAAGGAGTTGGAGCCTGTCAACCAACATGTCTCTCCAGGTTTGGAGGCTCCCCAAAAACCAGCAACAATTGCCTTGCGCGACCCTACTGTTTCTAGAATCTTTTGCAGCTTGAAAGCTGATTTGGGTGTTGGATGATTATCCAAGTAAATGTGTGTTGCTAGAGGTGACGGGGTTAGCATGAATGATGGTTTGGTTAGGGAGGAGTCCGGTTATGAGGAGAGGGATCCACACTTGAATGCTGATTTGGTAAGGCAGCTGGATTCCAATCTATCAAGTGGAGCCATAGTGAGTGATGCAGTGGATGTGCATATAACTACTAGTGAAGACACTTCTCTGTAGTTTCAATACATGGGTTGTGGCTTTTTCCAACCAAGGGACTCAGACATGGCTACGCAGGACTTGCAGGCTCAGCCTTTTTATGTCGATAAGGTTAAAGCTGGAGGGTTGCTTAAAGTTTCTCGTAACCGGTTTGAAGTATTGGGAGTAGAAGAAAGTCAAATCCTTGGGGAAGGACTTGAGAAGGAGGATGCACACATAAAGGACCCTTCTCTAGTATGGGTGGCTACCCATGAGGAGGCAGATCTAGTCCTCCTATTACGCGGTATTCAAGTAAAGGTAAACTCCCTCCGATGGGCACTAATAACATGGGAAACAGTGACACGAGAATAAGGAAAGGCTCCGTTGGGCATGGGGATGGGAAGCGTGCATGGGGCTCACAGACCATCGACCGAGTGTCTGAAGAATCTCAAGACTTTATATTTTTAAAATATGAGTAATTTTACCATGTTTTTTAAAATATAAAATATTTAGTAACATTTTCATAAAAATGTCAGTAATTTAGGTGCATTTGAAAAAAGGTAACTTATTCAATATTGTATTTAAAAAACTGTCTAATTTAATTATGATTTTAAAATATAACCTTATTTTAATTAATTTTTAAAAAACAATAAATTTAACCGTCTTTTACTAGTATTTCCCCCATGAGTTTTCACATTATGTTTTAGATTCTAAAGTGAATAAAAATATTCATTGTTTATAATAAATATTGACAAATAGAATATATAAAGTGAAACAAATTATAAAATACCAATTAATAAAGGAAAATGAACAAGATAACAATTAGTGAGAGTTAATAAATTAAAGAATAATATTTTTAGGTTAATGAATAAAAAGGTATTGAATACAAATGGATTTAAATTTTTTTATTTGATTTATTTTATAAGATTATTCTAGATAGTTTTTCTAAAGAAACTCAAAAAATGAAATTTTAGATATGTTACAGACATGGATGTCAAAAATGAAGGGACTAAAGAAAAGATAATTTAAAGATGAATATATTAAATATTAACAATGTAATTGGAAGTTCATATATATGATAATAAAATAGAATACTGTAATATAAACAAATATTATTTTGAATATCAAAATTTTATGACATGATAATTCTTTAAAAATATCACAAAAAAGTGATAATGATGATAAATATGAGTAACATGGGGTCATGGATGGGAATGAAATAACATGAAAGTCAACTTTTTGATAAAATAAGTAAGAAATTATTTATATAAGCATACCTTAGAGAGATCCATAAATGGGGAATCTAAGGACTTCATGTAAGAAGAGATGGGATGCAAGATATAGGTGGATGATATGAGTTGGTTAATGAAATAAGAGATGAAACATAAGAGAGTATACACCACAAGTGTGCTTCTAGTGGTTATTGGATTGATATTCTCAGTGGGAACTATAATTACATTGAATTTTCTAGGAAATTTTGGTCAATGATCCTAAAACAAAATAAAAAATAATCTTATATGTCATTTATATTTTAAAAAACATAAAATAATATTACAAAACAAACAAAAATAACTAAAACATTAAATAAATCTATAAATAAATAGATTACCTCATTAAACTTTTTAATTTTAAGTGAAATTTTATCATTATCATTGAAAATTAATTATGATAGAGATAAGTCATCTATAAATATAGACAATTGACTAAATGTTTCTATCATTATGAGTGATGAAAAGTTGAAAGTAACATTTACTAAAAAAGAATAGTTGGAAAATAAACTATATGAGTCAGGTGAGAATAATTAAATTATTAGAGTATTCCAAGAGTATATACATATGAAGAAAAATAATAGTGAAAAAATTAATTAATAGAGAATTGGAAGGAAAATACTGTATTCTAGAAAAATATACAGTAAACAAAAACATACTAGCAGTTAATAGACACAAAAATATCATTCTGAAAAATATGTTTACTACTTCATAATAATTTTTTTAACACAACTACAACGTGATGAAAATATGTATAATAGATTTAGTGTATGCAACATACTAACATTGAATTAACAGGAGGACTAGATCTGCCTCATGTGGAAGTGGGCTTGGTAGAAGAATACTTTCGGTCTTCAAGTAAAGGTAAACTCCCTCCGATGGGCACTAATAACATGGGAAACAATGACATGAGAATAAGGAAAGGCTCCGTTGGGCATGGGGATGGGAAGCGTGCATGGGGCTCGCAGACCATCGACCGGGTGTCTGACGAATCTGAGACTGCAACAAGGACAGCTGATCAGCATGAGAAACTGTAAATGCAATCTGAAGAGGTGATGCCAGCGATGGAGGATGCTCTTCAGCATCATGTGGAAGGACTTCTTGTTGGTTGGAACCGCCTGGAGTCCATTGATTTAGATAAAAAGATGGATCTTCTTGTCCACTCGGGTGTGGAGATGAAGGAGTATTTCCTAGTGATTAAGGCGACAAAGGAAGAAGTTGATCCAATGATGAGCAGATATCTTTGAGCAGAAGGTACCAAGGAGCAGGAGGAGTGGATTCACAAGCAAGACCATATTTTGGTTAGAGGCTTTAACATGGGGAAAATTAGCAAAGAAGAGTATATGCATGCTTGGGAGTACTTGGAAACTTATTATGAAGCATTCCTAGAAGATGATCCCGGTAGCCAGGTATTCCCCTGGAAACTGGCTAGAGAAGTTGAGTCCAATTGTCTCAATTTAGTATGTAACAAGTCAGTTGTATCTTTACATGTTGGATCTATAGCACTGTGAGGGTTCTCACTTTCCCTTTAAAAGTGTTGTAAAATAAAAAAAGTAAATTTTAAGGCTTCATGGTTTCTACAAACCATGTGGCTTAGTGGTTTCTCCCACCAGCTAGGGTTTTGAGATCTGAAAAAGATCATAACACCCATTTTCCCACCATAGCCTCACTATGCATTTTTTAGGTATAATCAAAATAATTAAAGAAAAATTTAAAAGATCTATACCTCAATGAAAACATGGGATCTTATATGCACTAACCCTCGAGTGATAAATATATTATGAGATGATATGGGAGGGATGCCCTACCCCTTGAAAATACCTATGTGTGGGATGATCTAGGAGGGACACACTACCCTATGAGCGATCTATATACTTGTGTCATGGTTATGGTGATTGTTCATAGACACTCCCACATTGGGACACTAGTTGAAGTAGGTATGGTCAGGTATTGAGGTGGTCTGGTTGACACCCAACAACCCAACATGTATGTTGATGTGATATGTGAGTTACATTTATAGGCGGGCGTGTTTCATGATCATGGTTTCCACCTATATATATATATATATATATTTCATGCACATTTAGTTGATCTCAACAACACTCAATATTGTTGAGGCATTGGGGATTTCTACTGGGTCGCTGGACTCACCTTCTACCCACTTACATGACATAGATTCTAATGTATGTGGGTATACATTCATTTTTTATCATAGGGAATATATACTACTTGGAGATAGACTTGTGGTTTAGTTAGTAGGTTATGGAGGCTGGGGATTCACCAGAGAAATCACGAGAGTTGGGCCAAAGGCTAGTGTAATTATTTTTAGTTATTTCTTAGCATATACTATCTAGTGTGTAATTTTATTTATATATGATTATTATTATTCGATATCTATCTACTGAGACTCTGTTATATATTTTTACAACATGTAGATATATTCACTGATTTCTTTTCTAGACTGAATATGCACTTTTGTCTCCTAGTTTTATATTTACAACATTTTGAAAGGTCTAATATACGAATGGATAATGCTGAATTTTTGATATATTCATGCATGACCCTTAGGAATTATTTTTGAGGGCAAAGTCTCCCCACATTCATTTTAGGCCCTCATTATTGGTCAAATATCTTTATAATATGAGGAGGTGTTCCTATGATCAAGTTGTATCCCTGTTTGGTCATTATTCAGGCAGTCTAAGTCAGGGTTTGAAATTTTATCTATTGATATTCTATACTAATTATGCCTCGTTGGGATATTTTTTTTAAATTAATACATGTTTAGTTTCTTTCCATCTAAAACTATTTCTTTTATGTGCATATAATTCCAATGTATGAATGAACCATATCAGATTTTCAGAAAAATATTCCATTTTATTATTATTTTGTGGTGAAATTATTCCCACTAGGTACTATTTTTATTTCTTGGCACTAGATATTGATCAATGGTGATTGATAATGCACTTTGGACCTTTCCATGAGTCAAATCAAGTATCAAGTTAGGACAACCCAGGTTGGATTATGACATCATTCAATCAATTTTACAAAAAGGGTAATTGATATTGTTACTATGAATGATTTCATGAACATGCCTTAAATATTTAATATATTCTCAAACTAGACAACAAGACCCTTCATGGGAAGAGTCAACCCCTCATCCTCTCATCTGAAAAAGCTTTCATCATCACCACCACAGGTGATCGAGAGTCTAATTTCTTATGAAAATTGAGAGAGTCACATGATAAGAAAATAAAAAAATAGTTTAGAAAGAAATAAATGCATCTAAAACACATACCTAGTAATTTTATTCTCAAATATTTATGTTTATGTCATACCTTAAAAATTTTATAAGGGGTTTCTTTATGATTATATCTCTTTTGGTTTCTAATTCATTATTTTTACCCTTTTATTATTTTATATATTATGTTCTAACTTACATATGTCTATTTATTTATTTATCTAATCCTTTTGGGAAGTTATTTCCTTTTAATATCCATTTATGTTGAATATGAAATTGTATATAAATTTATCTCTTCCTCTCTCTGAAACTCATCTTCTTTTTTCACCTTCTTTCAAAATATTTGTACTTATTATTCATTTTACATCCTATAAGTAACATATTCTTATTTGTTTTGTTTATTTACATGTTATTTTTCAATAATCTTTTTGGTTTGATTATTCCTATAAACCATATGAAAATTTGAGAGACTCTTCTCAATTTCCCTCTTGATTACTTCCAATTGTTTATTTGGGGTTTTTTAAATCGATGACTCTAATTGAATATTAATCTACATTGAAAGTCTCTTAAAACATTTATGATTGTCCTTATGTATTATTACTTCTCTTTCATTAATTGATTTTGGATCAATGCATTTCAACAATGGTAAATAGTGGCATTTTTTAACCATGATTTCAGAAAGCATGGATAATTTAATCATGTTTTTCAAAAACATATATAATCAAGACTTTATATTTTTAAAATATGAGTAATTTTACCATGTTTTTTAAAATATTAAATATTTAGTAACATTTTCATAAAAATGTCAGTAATTTAGGTGCATTTGAAAAAAGGTAACTTATTCAATATTGTATTTAAAAAACTATCTAATTTAATTATGATTTTAAAATATAACCCTATTTTAATTAATTTTTAAAAATAAATAAATTTAACCGTCTCTTACTAGTATTTCACCCATGAGTTTTCACATTATGTTTTATATTCTAAAGTGAATAAAAATATTCATTGTTTATAATAAATATTGACAAATAGAATATATAAAGTGAAACAAATTATAAAATACCAATTAATAAAGGAAAATGAAAAAGATAACAATTAGTGAGAGTTAATACATTAAAGAATAATATTTTTATGTTAATGAATAAAAAGGTATTGAATACAAATGGATTTTAATGTGTTTATTTGATTTATTTTATAAGTTTATTCTAGATAGTTTTTCTAAAGAAACTCAAAAAATGAAATTTTAGATATGTTACAGACATGGGTGTCAAAAATGAAGGGACTAAAGAAAAGATAATTCAAAGATTAATATATTAAATATTAACAATGTAATTGGACGTTCATATATATGATAATAAAATAGAATACTGTAATATAAACAAATATTATTTTGAATATCAAAATTTAATGACATGATAATTCTTTAAAAATATCACAGAAAAGTGATAATGATGATAAATATGAGTAACATGGGCGTCATGGATGGGAATGAAATAACATGAAAGTAAACTTTTTGATAAAATAATTAAGAAATTATTTATATAATCATACCTCAGAGAGATCCCTAAATGGGGAAGCTAAGGACTTCATGTAAGAAGAGATGGGATGCAAGATCTAGGTGGATGATATGAGTTGGTTAATGAAATAAGAGATGAAACATAATAGAGTATACACCACAAGTGTGCTTGTAGTGGTTATTGGATTGATATTATCAGTGGGAACTATTATTACATTGAATTTTCTAGGAAATTTTGGTCAATTATCCTAAAACAAAATAAAAAATAATCTTATATGTCATTTATATTTTAAAAAACATAAAATAATATTACAAAACAAACAAAAATAACTAAAACATTAAATAAATCTATAAATAAATAGATTACCTAATTACACTTTTTAATTTTAAGTAAAATTTTATCATTATCATTGAAAATTGATTACGATAGAGATAAGTCATCTATAAATATAGACAATTGACTAAATGTTTCTATCATTCTGAGTGATGCAAAATTGAAAGTAACATTTACTAAAAAAGAATAGTTGGATAATAAACTATATGAGTCAGGTGAGAATAATTAAATTATTAGAGTATTCCAAGAGTATATACATATGAAGAAAAATAATAGTGAAAAAATTAATTAATAGTGAATTATAAGGAAAATACTGTATTCTAGAAAAATATACAGTAAACAGAAACATACTAGTAGTTAATAGACACACACATATCATTCTGAAAAATATGTTTACTATTTCATAATAATTTTTTTAACTCAACTACAACATGATGAAAATATGTATAATAAATTTAGTGTATACAACATACTAACATTGAATTAATATATATTATTATGTTTTTGTCACATTTATAGCTTTCCAATAGTAATCAATATGTTTATTAATTTTCATGTATTTGAATTATGCTTCTAGTGAATAAAAAATTCTTACAGTGAATATAGCCTGATAAGAGTAACTGAAAATACATATATAACATGCTAATATCATATAAATTCAATGTAGTGAACACATCATACTAAGGATAGTCGAAAAAATATAGGATGGTAATAATGACTATAAAACACATATTCAATATGCTAATAGTATAGTTAGAGTGAGTAAATAAGAATATATGGTAACATCATATGCATTTAGATGATTGGAAAATGAGAGTATAAACATCATAATAAAAATAGGGTATTGTTTCATTAAACATACATGTAATGAAAATAATTGTCTCAATCAAATTATTGTTTCCAAAACATATTCATATAGACAAAATGAATATTTGGAGAACAATGTAATATATAAAGTCCCACAACTGTAAACATAGATACAAATTAAAAATTGAGATTTGTAGTGTTCAATAATGTAGTGAAAAGAATATACTTTGGTAATAGAAATTAAGTGTAATTATGGTTTTGAAGTATTAGTTATGAAAGAAGAAGGCCATTGCTTATTTATAATGACCTAATAATTTCCATTTGTTTATCCCATGATGCCGGACATGGGATATTCCAAATGAACCGAGTAAAATGAAATTGAATTAAATTCAAATTGTATACAGAATATGTATATTGTAAATGAATAAAAAACATGGAAATACATACCATAAATGAATATATGAAATTCATATAGAAAATTTTATAACTAAAAAAATTAGAAGAGAGATCATATGAAGATTGGGAGAGCACATGTAGATAGAAAAAATTATATTGGTAAACAAATTAGGTAAAAGTGTAACTCACCAAAATAATTTTTAATGATAGTCAGTGTAACATGAATGGTTTTCAATATGTGAATATATCGTATTGAAATGTTTGGCTATAAACTTAATTTGAAGTATATATATATACATATTGGTTATTAAAAACTAAATTAGAGGTTATGATATGGAAAAGAATATTGCATTTAGAAATCTCACCATGTTTTGAAAGAATCAATTACTTCAACTGGTTTTAAAATAACCATCTATTTTAATATTAGGATTGAACATCATTCTTGTTCCATTTATATTGAATATTGTGAGTAAACATATTATAACACATATGTTACAATAAATATATGTAAAAAAATTTTATAATTGATGTGGATAAATTCAAATTACTTAAAGATTTTTTGGATAATAAAAAGAGGAAATGTCGTAGTGGATTCAAAATAATAATAAGGTCTAAAAAATGATTAGAATAAAATATACTTGACTAATACTCTAGATTTTTTGGAAGGAATGTATTGATGAAGTGTATGAAAATTAAAAAGGTAGAGAATTGAATATACGGTTGCATAGTATTTATAAACTAAAAGTTTAAGGAGGTCCTTTTTTACATAGTTAACTTCTGACACAACCATGTTTCCTTGTAGCACACGTTTTTGTAAATTGAAATTTTTGTATACATGTTTAGAAGACATACTGGGACTAACATTGATAGAAAAATTACTTCATGGATAATGATTACATATATTAATTTAATGTATGAAATTTATCTAAAATTCAATTCAAAAGTGTTTCATCATGTTTAAAAAATAAATTTAATTTTTTATTAAATAAGAAAATACCTATGTTACATCAAAAAATGGCATTGAAATAGTATAAAATGAAGTAAGTGAAAATAAGAAAATTAATATGATTTTTATTTATAAACTAAAATTTAATTAATCATGAATAGAAACAAAGTTTTTTTGCATAATGGTTCTATAAAGTCATTATAAAAAGTAACGATAATCAAGTCATAAATTTTTGGGATACTTAAAAGTGCATTAAAGTAATTTTGTAATTTACATGTATAAAAATTGAAGGTTCTTTTATCCAAAATTCCAAAAAATTAAAATTCCATAATGAATAAACATACATGAAATGCATAGAGGAAATTCATATTGACTAATGTTAAGGAAATTGGTACAAACTATGCATAAAAATTATTTTATAGGCTTATAACTGATTTTTTTTAATGTAAATGAATATAAAATGTTGAAACTAATTATAATTGTATAAATTGGTTACTGTGTATATAATATGGAAACAAAAATAGATTTTATAGAATGAAAACTTTGTATATAATATTAGTATACAAAAAATGTATAAAAAATATGAATAAATTAAATTGTATAGTATAATCAAAGTTTATTAAATTTCTTTATATTGTAAATGAATAAAAATTAAGAAAAATTTATAGGGTAAAATTACCAATAGACATCAATTTTTAGATTAACTGAAACCATAATAAACTGAAAGTGCAGTATACATGTATAGAAGGTGAAATTAATTTAAAATTAAATTTCAATTCATTGGATGTAAATAAAATTGAAATTTCATAAAAAATATGAATAGAAGTTACCTTAATATCCCAAAAAAGAATTACATATATTCATGTATATTGAGTTCAAACAAATATTGAATAAGTTTAGGAGTGTATTGGAGATACAATAACTTATGCACTATATAAGTATCACATGAATTTTAGGTATGTAGAAGATAAAGTGTAAAATGTCCTAGAAGAATGTGATGGAGAAAAAAGAAACTGGCCAAGTTTATTTTCTTTGAACATCTAGAAAAAATAATTAAAGGAATCAAACCTTTTATGGTGATTAAGAGATGGTATTCAGAGATGAGTCAGCTGTCGATTCATGTATTTAAACCATAAAAAATGATTATAACGAGATGAATCAATCGTTGATAGGGGAGAACAATCTAGAAGTGGTGTCTACCCAGATTTATCAAATATAAAATCTAGAATTGTGATGAGGTTGTATATAATAAAACCAAGTTATAGATAGAGTATAAGGTTTAGGGTGAGAAGCGGTGTGAGGGAAGATGAACATGACGAAGGGTTAATGATGTTTGACCAATTAAATAGTGATAAGGTAGGGTTTTGATAACGATCATAGATGAGGGAAGTTGGATGTGATAGAGGGGTTAGGGGGAATTGGATGAAATATAGAGTTGAAGAGATTAGGAGAAGGTTGTAGAGAGGGTAGGGTTTGGATGCGGAATAATGGACAGGGAAGCTGGAAATAGTGAATTGGCATGGTAGGAATTTAGTTTCTACTATATGATTAGGGATACATGACTTAATAAGACATTGAAATGTGAATAAGGGAGGAAAAAAATATTATAGTTTTTTATTTTTCATAATAAGATAATAATAAATAGCGGGAAATCACTTGGGTGTGGGGGAGGGGGGTTAAATGGGCTTAAAATATATATATATATTATTGTGTTTGAGGTTTCTTTATTTATCCAAATGTGTTCCAAAATCATGGGATCATCTCTTGATTTTGGAATGATCCCTAAAACCATGAGATGGTATCATGATTTGGGACTGAATTTTTTTTAAAACCCCAAATTCGTGAGATGACCTCATAGTTTTGGGGTGATTTTTTTAAAAACTTCAAAATTAATAATTTGGGTCAATAATTATATATATAATTAATTAAATATTTAATAAAATATATATTTATATTCATAATAAATATAATAATATAATAAGATTTAGGTTTCTTTAAAAAATTACATAAAAGTGTGGTTAGATATTATTCACTGATATTGGTTTTTGACTATATAAAGTAACAATTTTATTATTTCAAGGATTCTATAGCCATGTGTAAAACAGATCTTCTATAAAAAACATGTTAAATCTATTTTACATTCTTTTAGTGATTTCAGTAAAAAAATACAACAAAATATGCAAAAATATAATAATTTATTATTAATTAATATATTATGCTGATATATGAGTGTACATTCATCCCGACATCCTGAAAGCTTTCCCAACCCGAACGAGTCTAAAAATGGCCTAGCCCTAAAAAGCCGGACCCAGGTCAGGCCTGGCTCGGGTTGAGGGGTTGGTCGAGCCTGTCTTGGGTTGCTATATTTTTGGCTTGGTCTGGCTCGGAAGCCTGAACTGTAAGGCTGGTCGGAATGTTTGACCTGTAGGCCTGAATACATCCCGAAAAAATACAAAAAATTACCAAAAATCTTATGTTAGGGGAGAGTTTATGCCCCCACATTTTTCTTCCAAAGATGCACCTAGAATGACCAATATATGATATAAATATAATATATTTATATGATATCAATAATCAGATAATTTTTAAACAAAAAATATTATAATGTAATTTTTTAAAAAAATTTCCATAAAATTAACGGCCCGTTGCCCGGCTCGGAAGGCCCGACCTGACCCTAAGAATCTGGTCAGCTTGAGGTCTCTTCTAGGCCAATCTATGATATTGTCTGGCCTAGCTAGACCTAAATCAAATAGTGACTTTCGGCCTAACGTTTTTAGGGTCAAGATCATCCTAGTGTGGCCCAAGCGGGCTAGGGCCGGGCCAGGATAAGCCACTTTTACACCCTTATATTGATAATTATATAATTATATAATTATTTTTATTATTTTTAAGATTTAATAAATATAATCATATTTATAATCACAATAAATATAAACATAACAATATTTACATTTATATAATAAACCTAATCATATTTATAATTATATCAATAATAAATATATTTATATAAATGTATATATAGTTATATTTATAATTATATAAATAAATAATGATGGTATAAACATAATCATAAATTATTATTATTATTTCTAGTTTGTTTTTAAAATAAATTATATTTTTAATTATATTTTTAATTATGTAAATAAATTCTGATTATATAATTAAACATATTTATATAATTTTATTTTTAATCATATTTATCAATTTATATTTATAATTATATAAATAAATAGTGATTATATAATCATTAACACAATTATATTTATAAATATATAAATAAAATGTGATCATATAAAAAATGAATTTATAAAATTATATTTATCTATTTATATTTATAATTATATAAATAATTTATGATTATAAGAATATAATCATACATCATGATTATTATATGGAGGATTTTATAAAAATAAATTTTGTTTTTAATTATATCTATAATTATGTAAATAAATTATGATTATATAAATAAATATATTAATAAAATTATTATTTTTATTTATATTTATCAATTTATATTATAATTATATAAATAAATTATTTTCATATAAACATAATTATAATCATGGACCATTCAGTACACTTTATAAACTAAGTTCCAAAGATCGAGAGCAACTAGTCTCGTAAAAGCTATACCGGAGGGTTCGTAGTATGGAGAGGATAAAACATGACTTTTCCTCCCTCTTATCACTTTCTCTCTCACCTCAGTATCTAGAGCTAAGGTTCTTATATTCCTTGTGATATTTATATTGTCCAATTCCATCAGTTCCTCTATCATTATCATGGTTTTCATCTCTATAATTTTTACTTTCATACTATTATCGATTCCAAAGACGTAATTTTTCAAACATGGGTCCCACAAATTAAGCCTAATTACATCAACGGGATCGGAATATCTTATTTAACCTTCTCTATTAAAATTATATCATGAGGGTAGATGTATTATCTCTTTATTTTGGATCATTTTTATTCCGTATCTATTATGGTTTACAGGTTAAAAACCCTACAAATGGAAGTTGGATTTTCTTTAATTTTTTCCTGGGATTAGTTTTCATTTTTCAATTTGTTGAATATGCATAACATGCTTTGATTCGGATTTCACATGAAAATTTAAACATTGAATACTTAAAATATTTCATTTTATGACTTCTTCTAGGAAGCATTGGTGGTTATGTGATCTTGCACATATCCTTCCTAGATATTTTAGTCCCAAAATATCTTCAAACATCCCAATCTGGATGCCACTAATCTGATAACCTGAGTTGTTTTAGCGCAAGGCCTAAATCCCACAACCTTGTATGCTAGATACTACTGACTAGGAGTGGAGGTCTAAGATAGTACCATGAGAAGGATATAACCCCATATCAGAGTGTGAAGTAAAAGTATAAAAAACAAAGTATCATACACTACATAGTACATAGAAAAAATAAACCAACTTTACATGATGAAATAAATGAAATGAAAAGAGGCACAAACATCCACATTATACATACAAGATTTATCATCCACTAGGAAAATCCCATAAAAAATGAACTACTAATAATAATTACATCAGGACCTATAACAACGTAGGACTGAACCTCATCCAATTCCCTAAGGTCATCTAAGCCATTCATCCCAACCATGAAAAACTCAACATGGGACTCACTCCAAACCTGTGTCAACGGAAAACATGTAAGAGTATCTTGGGTACCCAAATGAAATGGTGAATACAATAGGGTGTGATTAAAACTCAGTAAGACACTACTAATGGTGTCAAAGTAATACTAGTCTATAAAACAATGTATGTAGATATCTACAAGTGCACCAAATAAATAAGATGGTAAAATAAACATGTTTAACCATTAAACATTTATCATTATCCTTTTAATAATTTAGGTTCCACTAAGTCATCCAATAATTCAAATCAACTCTGAACATGCCAAGAGTCCAAGCCATATACTATAGGGGTCACAACATTAAGTCACAAGTGGGAACTCTTTTCTCAATTACTTTAATCCAATGTACCTAAAAGAGTTAGTCCATGTACTCAAAATGGGGATTCAAAATTCCATGACCGATCATCCCAATCTTAAATAATACTAATGGTTCCTTGAAAATAATTATAGAACCTATACCATGGATGATGAATTCCATGTCCAACATTCTAATCACTAATATAGAATGCCATGTCCATACCCTTGGAGTCAAGAGAATTAGTCCATCCATCAAAAAATACGGTGCACTGGGGTGCCTGGAGAATCATTCTAGGCCGCCCAAAATCATGGATTAGGAACATCATGACCAACATACTAAGCAATATATAATACTAGTGGTACCTCAAGAATTATCCTAGAACATATACCATGGATGAGGAACTCCGTGTAAAACATCCTAACTCATTCCATAATTAACCAATTCCATTATTCAAGGTTCAACATGCTTATGATTTTTAACATATTAACATCAATGGCATACCACCATTAATTTATCAATATTCATTACACTTTATCATTTCATCAATACCAAGGTCCCTTGTGCCTTCAGAAGCCAAAAAAAATGCCTCAACAAGGACCATCCCCTTTCACGTTTCATAAAATACTAAAACCAAACATCCTTATTAACCATTATGAAAATATCCCTTCATAACATGGGTTATTCTATTTTAAAAACCATACAAATTCCAAGACATTCATTCCCATTTAAACCATCACAGGAGCCGTGACACCATCTTTACTAAAAAGGGAACCACACTCTCATTTCAAATCAACATTTGAAATCTATTTAAAACCCATTTTATAAACCACTTGGTGTTCAACACCTAATTTAAAAACAAGAATCATTTCAAAACATAGATTTACCCCCTTTCCACTTTGAACTGGGTCAAAACCCAACACACACATGAAAAATTATTTCAATAGTATTCTAGGTATTTCATAAAAGTCTAGTACATAGAACATTTCAATTCATTCCAAAATGTTATGAAAACATTTATTTTCAAGATCAACCAATTAATCCTTAACCATTCATTAAAACTAACCAAAAATCATAACCCGGTTTAGCTCATTTCCCACTCACTTTACCCTTTAATATTTAATTTTACTATTTTCGGAAAATGACACACCCAATGACTGGTTGTAGGTTTGGTCTTAAAATCACCAATGGATCAAACATGAGACATGGTAGTTCTATGATATCAATACAAATTCCATATACATATTAAATAATGTAAGGAAAAAAACAAAACAAGGTCTTAATGGTACAACCAACATACAAATGAAAATAATTAAAAAGAGTACGGGTAAAGTTATTAGACCACCTAACTCATTTCCAAAGATTTAAAAAAAATTCTAAAGCATGGAGGTATTTCCAAGGCATATCCAATCATCTTCTATACACATCGACACCCAACTAAGCTCATCCCAAACACCTAATCCCTAACATCATGATGAGAAACCAAAATTAATTAATTACAAAAACTATAATTAACTAATCGATTAAACCTCAACATGGTATAATGCAAGAAAACTCACCAGGGGATCACCTCATGCTCAAAAATCCTAGAAACTATTGTGGGAGGTCCAAAATGAACTTTGGACACCAATCTTGAAAAATTCCTAATATTTGATACCATTTCAAAGGTTAATAAAAAACAAATTTGATGGAAAACGTAATAAAATTCACCATGACCATGTAGCTTGATGAAAAACCACACAACAAAGTGAACAATGCATATTAAGATCTCTTTAATTCAATCTAACCAAAATCCCCATGAGAAATAGATGATTCCACCATGCTCCAAAAGAATAACCAGCAAAACCTAAAACAAAGAACTCTAAAATTAAAGAAGAGTAATAAGGAGAAAGAAGGTCACCAGAGGAGGACAAGTCAACTTAAATGATTATAAAGTTATGTGATAGCACCCAAAAATCAAGGCTAGAAGAAGAGGAATGGGTTTGGGGAGCCCTTGGTTGATGCACCTCTACTAGGGGAGAAAGGGGGTGGAATGGCTAAAAATCTTAACAGGGTATTTTTCTCATTTCACACTTTTAATAAAATTTTGATCATCCATACGATTTGGATGCGCGATTAGATAAACCATGTTCCAACCGAGTACCCCCTCCTTCCCAACCTATATACCCCACATGATTAGGTAACATGGATAATAAAACTATGTTCTAACCATGTGGTCTGCACTACATCCCCTCTATAGAAAGGTGTATGTTTTTTCTGAAACTATATGTACCCGTATGCCATGT
Organism: Viscum album; assembly: GCA_963277665.1. Classification (NCBI taxonomy): domain Eukaryota; kingdom Viridiplantae; phylum Streptophyta; class Magnoliopsida; order Santalales; family Viscaceae; genus Viscum; species Viscum album. The sequence continues at coordinate 1,835,399,689 of OY728138.1, forward strand.
GCTAGACCCTTATCAACCTTGAATTTTTTCTCCTTTGTCTTGCACATTTTACCCTAAACCATGATCAAACTAGGATAATTAACCTCACTCCGTTCAAAATGAAATGAAAAACTCATAACCATCAATCTATCACATGATTTCTCCTAAACCGTGCACAAAAAACTATACACCTGGGAAAACATGCTAAAACTTCCCAAAACTAAACCTCAAGCCTCCAAAGATCATATAAAAACCTAGGATACCATATGAAAACATTAATTTGAGGCATTAAAACTCTCAAAATAACATTCTGAGTCTTGATCTAAAATTTGACCCATCCAGTAAATTAAAATTCACAATCCTTCTAATTTTTTTGACCTTTTTTGGATGAGGGATATTACAACCTCCATACTATAACACTTATCATCTTCAAGAATCCTCAATGGTCATTTATATTCACCACGTGACCTACATTGGTCACTAGATTTTATAAAATATCCCCATTTATATTTTGATATCTGGAAATACTACTGAGGAACAACTTCAAAATCAAGGTCCTCAACCGACCAAAATCCCAAGAAAACACATATTTCCAAAACTAAAACAACACGATGGCGCTTACCCGAGCCCAACCGATAAAAAAATTGATTACAACATCACCTAATATTCCATTGAGCTATGGTTCTCCCCACTATAATAATTATCTTATAACCACCAAATTATGATACATAACATCATTTCAATATAGAAATTCTAGAAAAATATAAACTCTATCTCCCACTAATATCATGACATAGTTCTCAACTTACCATGCACCAACACCCACGATAACACCAATCATATTTGGCACCACATCCTTGACATAAAAAATGAACCAGAGTGGATGCACCCGTAATGTATATAAAAAAACTACGATAGACTATATTTTCCTCAAAATACCAATCCAATTTCCAAAATGCTCCAAAAATTCCCAAGATAGCATTCCAGGTGTGATTTGAAAATTTTCACACCCACTATAAACACTAATATGGGTCGGAATATCCTTAGCCTACCCACCCTAAAAATGATCATACTCAACCACTAGAACATAACTACCTCACCTAATTATGAAGAATTAAGTCCCATAGGCATTCTATAACCATTCGAACACACACCTTAGAGTCCATACCTGAATCTCAGTGGAGCTTCACAGTTAGATTCCCTATTGACCAAAAACTGTCATCGTGCCCTATCGTACTACTGATTCATCTCCAACACAAGCACCACAAACTAATATTTATAACAACTTAAATCCCAAAGACAATTCTAAACCCAATAATCCACCACATATAATTTTCTGCTAACATTCCCTATAGAATTTAAGAATACACCTCATGGGTTTTTTTCACTAGCATCACAATAACACCACGAATGATCCACAGACAGTTCCACATACATGAGACCCTTCCACCACGAGGGATAATCCCCTGCAATATATAAGTCACACCCCACCATAGGAGTGTCTTTTTCACCAACTCAACCAAGAAACCTCAACCAAGTCATCCCGCACTCCAACTAATGCTTACCCAAGAATCAGACATGGCTATCTCGACCTTACCTGAGTGATCAAATAAAACATCAAGTATCACACATTTATAGAATACAAGAATGAAAACCTTGGTATTCTTGGATAAAAATTTCATCAAATGGACCTCACTCACTGATGGTTGATGGTGATCTTACCACTATAAAACTCCACTAACACTAGTCCATGAGCATAACTCCCAGGATTCCCCTAATCAAACTAGAAAATTCATTTAATTATCTTGGTTTATAGCCATTTTTCTCTTAGTGTGCCAAATATTATATCAAGATATTAGGAAGGATCATCACTAAATAATAATACACTAAAATTTAATGAATGAATTACACCACAACCTCATTCATTATTAATGTCACCTCTCACTATAGGGACATGTCAAACCCATCCAAAGGACCCAGGCCTCCCTGCCTGCAAAAATCACATCATACCGGCATAGGTTCTCAACCTACTCATGGATGCATACTTAAAAAAATAATCTCAGTGAATGGTCTCACATCATCTGATCTAAAAGTAAATGACATAGTGAGTCACCCTTATTCATGCCTCCAACATCCTAGTAATTCTCAACCGTTACACACTCTTATTTAACCCAACTACAAAACCTATTTAAAACCTTAGTAAGACACGTATCATGAAAAATAATCTCAAAATATATATAAAATTGTAATGTATAACTCATATGACCATCTCACCCAACATAAATCACCAATGGCGATTCCCAAAACCAAATCAAATCAATGAGTTAAAACCAATTGTACAACCACTCAAGACTTCTTCATTATTAAAAGTGACACTAAGTTCACATATTATCTCACCACATTCCTGGAGATACATAGAGAAATAACCAGTCTAGAAACCTAACTGGTACTACACCTAGAAACCACATGTTCCGCTAAAGTATCAACACTCTAACTACCTTTTCATATTAAGAAATTGGGAATCTCTATCTGTCTCTCACTATGAACATACCAGATATAAATCACATGTAAAATCATCACCCAAAGAAAACCTACAAAAATAAAACCATGCACCCTCAAGAACCACTTACACTCCCAATCCATATCATGACCACTAGGAACACCCATAATTACATCCAGTACCTGGGTTAGGCACATGAATAAACATGCCCCTCTTGAAACCAACCACAAGGTTGAAACACCAGCACTCAAGTTCTCTTTTTGAAAACCAAAGACATCCAATTTTCCAAATTCCTACACTAGGATGAACTTTTTTGGAAATGTTGTTAGGAGTCCAAAACATCCATATTTACCTAATACACCCAATAGAATACATAACTCAACTAGCCCCTCTCACATGTCACCCTTAAAAGCCACATGACACCAAATCTCAAAACCAAATTCCATCAAAAGGTTACCAAGACCAACCACATAGGGTCTATGCTAACTCTTTAAAGGCCACAACTCATGGGTCATCAAAAATGATTCCGTATCATCATCACACAACATTAAAAAGTACAAAAACCCTCCTCTAGTGTCTCACACCATAAAGGAATCATACCCTAACAAAATTTTTATAACCGGGGCACCCGTCCTCTTCGAGCATGTTTACATCAGATCACTCCCTGAAGGACTTGGACATTAAATTGATACTAAAAAAACCACTCAAAAGGGGTCCAATGGTCCTATAACTATACCATGACAACCCACCCGGATCACTGCATCAACCATGCATGAGGACTATACCAGCATCCTCATCATCAAGGGTCTCACCGTAGATTTAAAGAACCTCCCATAAAAGAAAATAGATAAAATAACACAATAGAAGGGATATAACATGAGTATCCTATGAGAATATCATGATGCATGAGACACTTATTTCCTCTATAACCCAAGAGTCAAAACCAAACTTTAGGCTTCTTGTTGATAGGACAAGAACTAGGAATTCATCGTAAGTCATAAAATCCAAACAACATGTACATTGATCGAAGTGAAAAGAATATATAACTATAAAACCACAAAATAGAATAGAAATCCCTACCCCAAGTATCCCAAACTTCCTATTGGAATAGGTGTTCGTGATGCATCATCCCTATATCCATCACAAACCCCCAACATATCCCTATATCTCTAGTATACCAAACCAAAAATAGTAAAGAAATAGGAAATTAACTCCTTTGACACCAATTTATAACATCCTAACATGGATGAGACTTTTTGGTGCTCTTATCTAGTTCATCAGAAAGACCTCAAGTGAACCTCCTCATACGCCCGAGGCTTCTGACTAACAGTGGGGGTTTATAATAGTAATGTAAGGAGAAAATAAACCCATATCGGTGTGTGATAAAATAATATAAATAACCAAGAATCATACACTTCAGAGTACATGAAAATAAATAACTAACTAGACATGAAGTAATAAAGTGAAATGAAATAAAGGCTCGAACGACCATGTCATACATACAACATCGATTTTCCACTGGTCCTATCCCATACATAAATTTAAAAGCTAATAATAAGTACATCATGAACTATAACAAAACTAAGAAAAACCTCATCCAATCCATTGATACCATCTAAGCCATCAATTCCATACATGAAAAACTCAACAAAGGACTCAACCTAAACCTGCACTTGTGAAAAACATGTTAGATATTCCCATGTACCCAAGTGTAATGGAGGCCCAAGTAGAGTATGAGTATAACTCAATAGGCCACCACCAATAGTGTCCAAAACAACACCAGTCCGTAAAAAATTGTTTGTAGATAACTAAAACTGTATGAAATAAATAATACAGTAAAATAAATATGTTTCACCATTAAACATTTATCATTAGACTTTTTTATCATTTGGGTTCCATCAGGTCACCCAATCAACCAAACATACTCCGAGCAATCTGAGAGTCCAAGCCATATACCATTGGGGAAACAACTTTAAGTAACAAGGGGTAATTAATTTCTCAATTACATTATCAAATTTACCTAGAAGAATTAGTCTTGGTACTCAAATCGAGGATTTAGAATGCTATGTGTGACCATCTTGATCATACATAATTCTATTTGTGCCTCAATAATCATTTTAGAACTGATACCATGGATGAGTGATGCCACGTACAACATCCTAATCATTGACATGAAACTAAATGTCCATACTCCTGGAGTCAAGAGCATAAGTACATACTCCAAAAACTATGGCATAATTGGGTGCCTAGAGAATTAGTTTGGATCTTCCAAAATCATGGATAAAGAACACCATGTCCATCATACTAAACCATATATAATACTAGTGTTTCTTTGAGTATTATTCTAGAACCTATACCATGGATGAGGATGACCATATTCAATATCCCAATTCATTTCACAATTAGTCAATTACAATATTCATGGTTAAACCTGCTTGGACCTTTTAATATATTAACATAAACGGTGAACCAACATTCATTTATCAATATTAATTACTCTTTATCATTTTTTCAATACTAAGGTCCAAATAGATATTTAAAACCAAAAAATCATTCCACAACAAGGAAAAACCCCTTTCAAATATCATACATACTAAAATAAAAAACCATCATTAAAGTTTTTGAAAAATTCCCTTCATAACATGGGTCTTTCACTTTTAAAAACCAATCAAGGTCCAAGAAATTCATTCCCATTTAAACCATCACAAGAGATATCATAACATCTTGACTAAAAATGGAACCACATGCTCATTTAAAATATACATTTGAAATCCATTTAAAATACATTTTATAAACCAATTGGAGTTTAACACCTCATTTCAAAAAAAGAATCACTTCAAAACATAGATTTTCCCCCCTTTTACCCAAAACCAGGTCAAAAACGAAAACAAAAATGTAAAATCATTTAAATAGACTAATATACATTTTAAAAAAGTCTAGTACGAAAAATATTTCAATTAATCTTCCAAACATGTTATCAAAACATTTATTTCAAGATCCACCAAGTATCCCTTAACTGTTTATTCCAACCAATCATCGATCTTAACCAAGTTAAGCTTATAACCCACTTACATTTCCCTTTACAATTTTGTTTTTCTATTTTTGGAAAAAGATCACACCACATGGGTGGCCATGGGTTCTTTCTTAAAATCACTAACATATCTAATAGGATCCATCAGAGGTCCAAGGTATTAATCCAAAGATGATATCCATATTACTTAAGCCAATGATGAAAAAACACAACACATGGGCTTTAAGGAACAACCTGCATACACATGAAAAACAATTAACAATATTATAGGAAAATCTCTTAGACCACATACCTCATTTATAAAGCTTTCCAAACCATTTAAAATGAAATATGACCATTATAAGGCCCATAAAAACATTTTGCAAACCCATCAACACCCAACTAAGATTGTCTCAAACACCCAATCCGTAATCTCATATTGAGAAAATAAAATTAATTAATTATAACAACTATAATTAATAAAAAATTTAACCCAAATGTAGCATAATGTAGGAAAACTAACAGGGGGATCGCCTCTTACCCAAAATCCTAGAAAGCACCACAGGAGGTCCACAAAAGACCCCTGAAACTAAAATTCAGAAAAACACTAAGCATCGATACCATCTAAAAGGTAAATAAAAAACCAATTTGATGGAAAACCAAAGAAAATTAACCATGAGAAAAAACCTTAATGAAAATACATTAAATGAAGTGAAAAATACATATTAGTATCTCCTCTATAGAATACAACCAAAATCACCATAAGAAACAGATGAGTGCACCATGATCTAGTGTATTTTACAAAAAAACTAAAATTAGAGAACACCAAAATTAGAGAGGATTATGATGGAGAAAGGAGGCCACTAAAGGAGGATAAGTCACTCCAAATTCCATAAAATATCCATGAAGTCACCCCAAAGTCAAGGTGTGGAGAGTTGAAATGGGTTTGGGGAGACTCTAGTTCGTGTGACTCTAATGGGGGAGAAAGGTGGTTGAATGAATAAAAATCAAAAGGGGGTATTTTGTTCATTTAACACTTTTAATGATATTATGAGCTATAATAAGGTTTGGCTACATGATTAGGAAAACTATGTACCAAAAGTGCAACCCATACTATCCAACCACCATACCCTTAATGGTTAGAAAAAATTTTCCCTATCCACGTAGTTAACACTGCCTCTCCTCTTAAGCAAGGTGCATAGTTTATCAGACCCTTATCAAACTTGCACTGTCTCTCATTTGTCTCACACAATTTACCCCAAACCATGATCAAACTAGGAAAATTAACCATGATCAGTTCAGTATGAATTGATAACTACTTGATAAACAATGTGGTTTATAATTTATTCTAAAACATGAAAACCAAAACATACAATTGGGGAAAACATATTAAAACTTCCTGAAACATAACTCGAAGCCTCGATAGCTCATCCAAACAACCTAGATGCCTCTTTAATATATCTCCTACTCTGAAATAATTAATTTGGGGAATTATAACTCCCAAAAACTTATTAGGATTCTTGATAAAAAATTTAACCCATCCAGTAAATGAAAATTTAAAATCCTTCAGAAATCATTCACCCTTCCAAATATAGGGTATTTTAGCCTACCCACCATAACACTTCTCATACTTGAGAAGCCTAAATGGTCATCCATATGCACCACATTACCTATTTCAATAACTAAATTTTATCCAATAGTATCATATATATTTTGATATCTTGAAACAATACTAAGGAAAAACCTTCAACTTAGGGGCCTCAATAGGCCAAAACCTTGAGCTAACAGCCATTTCAAAAACCAATAATCCATGATGGTTCTTACTCGAAATCCGTCAATTATCCATTGATCTATGATGCTCCCCCCGTATAAGTTTTTTCTTATTACCGTCCAATCTAAATACATAACATAGTTTTTCTAATAGGAAATCCAAATAGAACCTAAACTTGTGCTTTCACTTAGCGCAAGACATGGTTCTCAACATACTTCACCCCAACACCCACAAGAACACCCATAGTCATCAACAACCATCCTATATATCAAACCCAACAAGAGTGTAAGCACCACTTCCATCCATAAAAAAACTATAAACAATAATATTTTCCTCAAAAACCCAATCCAATTTCCAAAATGCTTCCATCGTTTCCAAAATGACACATCAGGTGTGATTTGAAACTTCTCACACCCACCATACACAAAAATTTGGGTCGAAAAATACTCAACAGAATCACCCTAGAAATTCATGTCCTAATCCATTGGAATATCATTACCTCACTTAATTATGATTCCTTCACACCCAGAGGCCTTCCATGACTATTAGAACACACCCATTTGAGTCTATAACAAACTCTTAGTGTTGTTCCACAGTCCGATTAACCACTAACATGAAATCATAATTATACCCTACCATACTATAAAACTAACTACAACATAATAAACAAGAATTACTCTTCAGAATAACTTTGGGATTGAATCCAATGATTGAATCAATCATCCACCACATCTAATTTCCTTCTAATATCCCCAATATAATTTTGTAATGAACATCAATGGTTTATTTTACTGGTATAATAATTCCACCACAACTGATCCATGACAATTTCCACATGAATGTGACCCTTCCCGCATGAGGTTCACACCTCTGTAAACAATATTCCACTCCCCACTATAGGAGGGTTGTCATCACTAACTAACCCAAGAAACCTAAACTGACTTGGCCCATGCCCCAACCACTGTTAACCTGAGAATCAGACATGCCATCTCACCCTCACATGTACAACCAAACAAAACATAAACCATCACCCATTCCCAACATCTAAGAACAATACTCATGGTATTTAATGAAATCCAATCCATCAAAAGGACCTCACTCACTAATGTCCAATAGTTTACTTCCCACCATATGGTTCCACTTACACCACACCATGAACATAACTCTAGGGAGGCTGCTCATCAAACCTAAAAAAACAAATTTCAGTATCTAGGCATATATCCATATAAGAAACCAACATGAAAAAATTACATAATCTTGAGTTTTAGTCAATAATTTATTTTCTTTCACATTAAGGAGCATTTTAGGATTGTTGTTTTAGATAATTAGGTCAATATACATACATAACATACCATATTCATTCAAAGAGAATACTATTAAAACAATATCATTTTTTTTCCAATATGAACCTTTTTTTAATAAAACATAATCATCACAACATTCAAATTGAATTACTTCTTTGTATAACCCATCCTTGTAACCTATGAAAAACATTTTAAAACCTTGGTTGAGTACACAATCCTTAGTAGGAAACATTAATAAATAAAACCATTCATCCATTTAAAACATAAAAACCCATTAAAAACATTTTCTTGAAAACTCATTAGCATGCATAGAAAAATCATGCAGTTAACTTGGGAAATATTTACCATATCACTATTACATTCACCATTAAAAATGTAATAACCTTTCAGTCGACTTCCATCTTCAGAGTACCAAATTAATTGGAGATCTATAATAGGGATCACCCATCATATCTTGAGCTATAATATGTCTAAACCCATCATATATTTACCTGTAATGGGGATCAACCCATCATATCTTGAGCTATAATGGGTTAAAACAATTATAAAAAATGTAAAATGAACTTATCCAAATTAAAACCCTTGGTAAATCATTTATACCCTTGAAAAAAATCACTTTTAAATATCAAAATACAGATTTATCTTAAAAGTATCTTTTAAAATATAAAAATATAACACTTCATAATGAAATAATATTATTAAAAAACTATAAACAATTATAAAGGAGATATTATAGTAATAAAGGGTCATGAAAGAAAGAGAAAACTCCTATTCCATATAAAAAAGAATAATCATTTTCAATTCCATAAAAGATACATTTAAAAGGATTCTAAAAAGAAATTCCCTTACCTTCAGTTTGAATTCCATCAAAAGTGTTTAAACATTATGTATAATTGTTTGAAGAGTGTTATTAATTTATTACATAACTATAATCATGTTTATAATACCTTAAATGATCTTGATATAATATTTGCAACCCATTTTTAACAATATTTTATTTTTTCCAGTGTTTAGGGTGCGTTATTTTCATGGTTTTGAAGGTCAATTTATTACGGACTTCCTAGTAAAATAAAGAAAATATTCAAAAATTGAGAAAATATAAATATATTTAGGTCATTTTAAACAATTATAAGTGAATTTAAACATTCATTGATTGTGGTAAAGGGAAACAAAAACTCATCCTCCACGAAGGCGGTGAATTGACACAAAATGTACAAAAATTTCTTTATGTAAGAATAAAAGGATGAAATGAGAGATTTTTTTATGAGTATACCAAAAAAATTCTATTATATATATGACACTTTATTTTCATGAAACATTATATTGAAGGTGAGGGTATGGTACAAGTGAGAAAAAATTTAAAAGAGAAAAAGAAAGAATATACCTCTTGAAATTTTATACTTGAGAACCTCCTTAGGCTCTTGGGTGGTATTTTTGTGAGAGAATAAACACTAGAATGTTTTAAGGGATGAGGAAAAGGGAATTTTTCACAATAAAGTTGAGAAAAATGGCTTAAAGTGATGAAATTTTCTGAAGGGATGTGTCTCTTTTATAATTGAGGTGAAGGGTTATTTAGGAATTACTTAAACTATTAAAATATAATTACTCTAATATAGGGTTAAAGACTTAAAAAAGGCATAAAAATCATAGGATATCACATTATAGAAGAAATATTATCATTTTATCCTTTTTAAAATTTTTCATATTTTTAAATAATTTAATAAAATATTTTATTCATGAAATTTGTTTTTGTCAAATTAAACACAATTCATAAAAATGATTTAAAACATAAAAACAATGTTTAAAATTCAAATATTTTTTTATTATAACCTTTAAATATCATATTAATCTAGAGAAAACATGTATTAACTTAAAAATTTATATTTACATTTTTTAATATCATTGATTTGATTTATTCATTAATTAAATAATTATTACATCATCTTTGTAAAAGCCATTAAATTAATTATTTATTCCCAAAAAATTAAAATTAAACTTTAATAAAAAATATAATATTATTATGTTTAAAAATACAAATTATTTTCTAAAAACTTCTATAAATCTATATATTAAATAATATACAAATTAAAAACTATAGTGTGAAAAACATGACTTCCTTTTAAATAAAATAGTATAAAGGGATTAAACTGATTCACGTGGTATAAAATTTTCCAAATTTGTATCAAAATAAGATAATGGTATAAAATTTATTATATAAATTTATTTGGTCATGTTTTGGTTCATTTAATGGTACTTATAATTTTAATTAAAAACATTATTTTTCTTCTTCTTGCACAAGCACTGCATAAATATTGCATGAGAATTAAAGATAATTATTTCATTTATAAAAATGTAAAACAAATTATTAGAATAAAAATAAATAATTTAGGTTCAAAATAACATTCTATATTTTTTAATTATGTATATTTACTCGTATACATGTCAAGAAAACTTCTTTGATTTTTTAATTTTGTATTTTCTTACCTTATTCAAGCATTGCACAAACATTTGGATAATACTTTTGTTGTATAACTCTAGAATTATAAATAAACATCCAAAAAACATTAATTTTAAATAGTAATTAATATTTAATTTTCTAAAAAACTTTTTAGTAATCGATTATTATATATAAGGATCCAAATTTGACTTTGTCACCATTGCGTAGACACTGCGTAAACATTGATAAATATTTTTATACTTATCATGAAATAAATTATAACTTACATGTTCTGAATTATTTTTGTACAATATTTATATTATAAAATAAAAATTTATTTATTCAACAAGTTTAATAAAATTTATATAATATATATCACTTTTTGATATCACAAAAGATATCATATTTAACAAACCATATTTTTTACTATTCAAAAAAAATTTAACTTTTTTCAAAAAATTAAAAAAAATCCTTATAAGACAATTTCAACATGATGAATAAAAAAATGATTTTTTTTTAAATTAAAATTTTTCAATTTTAAAATTATGTTTTTAAATAAATAACCATATAATAAATTATTTATCTTTAGAATTACTTAACATAATGAATATGACTATTTATTTCAATAATAAAAATAAATATGAAAACAAATTATTATATAAATAACTAGGTTGTTACATTCTCCCCTACTTATTTAAATTTCATCCTCATAAGTTTATTCACTTATTAAAAAAATGGGGATACTTTCCCCTTATAGCATTATCAGATTCCTATATTGCTTTCTTCAAGCATGTAGTTTCTTCACAAAACCTTAACATGGTGAATTACCATGTTCTGTAATAATTTCTCTCGACAATAAAGATTATGATCAGTTTTCTCATTATATGAAAGGTCCTTTTCTAGCTAAACAACTTCATGGCTCAAAACATGAGATGGATCTGACACATACTTTCTTTACATAGAAACATGAAAAACATTGTGTACCTGAGATAAACGTGAAGGCAAGGTTACTTGGTCGGAAACTTAACAATTATTCTCATGGATTTTATAAGGTCTAATAAACAATGGACTTAAATTTCATTTCTGACCAAAACTCATAACACTTTTCCATAGTGATATTTTAAGGAAGACATGATCACCTACCTCGAAAGAAAGGTCTTTACTACTGTTATTTTCAAAAAATTTCTTCATGCTATCAGCTTTCCTCATATGTTGTTGGATAATCTTCACTTTCTTAGCCACTTACTCCACTAATTCTTGTCCCATAAACTTTATTTCCCTGAATTAATCCCAAAATTTGGGATTTCAGAACCACTTTCTATATAATGCCACAAATGGTGCTATCTGTATATTAGAATGAAAACTATTTTTATAAAAAAACTCAACTAAAAAATGATGATAATCCTAAATTCCCTAGTATTCCATTGAAAAAGATCTATGCATATCCTACAATGTCTTAATTATTCACTCTGACTATCCATCTAATTAAGGATGAAAGGATGTGTTGAAATTTAATTCAATTTCTAACAACTTCTGAAGGCCTTTCCAAATTTTAGAAGTGAACTTGGGATCACAGTTAGATACAATAGAGAGAGGAACTCCATGTAACATGACTATATCCTTTAGATATAATCTATAAATTTTATCTGTAGATATGGTGTCTCAAATACAAATTAAATGAGAAGATTTAGTCAAATGATCAAAAATAACCTAGATTACATTATTACCTCAAGAAGTATTTGGTAGTACCCCCCAAAAATCCATGGATATATTTTCCCATTTCAACTGTGGAACTGGAAAAGGTTGAATCATCCCCTTCGATAAATTCCATTCTACTTTAACCTATTGAAATGTCAAAAATTTCATATAAAAATCTGAAAATATAACTTTTCATTCCATACCACAAGTAATACCCCTGAAGGTATCTGTACATCTTAGTGCTACTTGGATGAACTTAAAATGAAGAATTGTGAGCTTCACATAACAACTCTTTATTCAACTGTGAATAACAAGGAACACATAATCTCTTCCCAAATCTCAAAACAATCTCTATCACTATTATATTCAATCAAATTCCCTTTTTAAAAAACTATAACTTTTCTGTAACTCATTGTCTTCACTTTTATCTTTCTTAATTCAATATAATAGAGATGACTACACTAACACCTGAAACCAAAAAAGGGAATTTCTTGCACCAATAACTTCCAAGCCAAATTTTTTTAAATAATTAACCAAGGGGTCATGTTCCAAACATAATATAGTTAATGGAGCATTATTTTTCTCAGTCAAAACATCAACCACTTTATTTAATTTTTCAAGATGGTAAATAATCATGAAATCATAATCCTTGATTTGTTCCAGCCACATTCTATATCTCATGTTTAAATATTTTGATTGAATATATACTTAAAAATTGTGTGATAAATATATATTTCACACTTTACTCTATACAAATAATTCTTCCAAAATTTTAATGGAAAAATAATAGCAGCTAATTCTAAATAATGTGTAGGGTAATTTAACTCATGAGGTTTTAACTGACATGAAACATAAGTAATTACCTGATCATTCTGTGTTGAAACACAACCAAATCATTTCAATGAAGAATCACTATAGATGAAAGATTCACCCTTTTTGTAATATAGGTCCAAAACTAGATCTTTTACTGATATTCTTTTAAATTCAGGAAAAAAATTATCAAATTCCTTCATCCATATATACTTAACTCTTTTTTGAGTTAACATAGGGAGTGATCTAGATAAACATGAAAATATTTCAACAAAACTCCAGTAATAGCCTACAAAACCAAGACATCTACGAATCTTGGTTATACTTCTAGGTCTTGGAAATTATTCAATAAATTTTGTTTTATCAATATCAAAAATTATTCCCTAATTGGAAACCATTTGACTGAGGAATGATTTTTTTTGCAACCAATATTCACAATTTCAAAATTTCCCATATAGTTTCTTTGGTTTTAATGTTTAAAAAAGCCCTTAGATGTCTTTCATGATCCTATTTACTATAATAATACACCAAAACTTCATCAATAAACACAACAAAAATATTATCTAAGAACTCATGAAATATTCTATTTATAATATTTGTTAATATAACCGATGAATTATATAATCCAAATGGAAGAACTATAAATTTTTAATTCTTATATCTAGTAAGAGATGCAGTCTATGGAATGTTTTATTCCTTTACCTTCAATTGAAGGTACTCTAACCTCATTTCAACCTTAAAAAATATTGTGCACCCTGAATCTGATCAAACAAATCATCAATATTAGGAAAAAGATAATTGTTCTTAATAGTGATGTTATTCAAGGATCTATAATCAATGAAAAGTCTCATCGAACCATCTTTCTTTTTAACAAAAAAGATAGTAGAACCCCATAGAAAAGTGCTAGGTCAAATGAAACCTTTATCTAATAAATCTAGATTCAATTTTCTCATTTCTAGAAGTTATACTTAATCTATTTCATAATGGGGTATTGAAATTGGAGTATAATCATGAACTAAGTCAATATTAAAATTAACCTCTAGATCATGAATGACACTAGGAAAATCATTAAAAAAATTATCAAGATACTCATTTACCAATGGAACATCAGTAATATGAATAGTTCCATTGTTTTCAACAATATGTGTAAGATTACTTTCATTTCAATCTTTTAATAGTTTCTCGGCTTCCTAATATGTTATCAATGGTATGGGTTCATTCTTGTATAGAAACTGAAAAAAAATTCGAAAAAAAACTTCTTTAGCTCTATAATCAATCTTAGCATGGTAAAAATAAAGTCAATCCATACCCATGATAACATCAAACTCTAATAAAGAAAAAATAAAACAGTTTGTAAGTAAATTATTTCTATAGACAATGACTAGAAGATTCTTATAATTTATTTTTTTCATTATTATTCCCTCCAGGTGTTTTCACTGTAAGATCTGGATTCATTTTATGAGGTGGAATTTCAAATGTACCAGAAAAATTCTCAAAAACAAATGAATGTGTAGACCCTAAATCAAAAAACTCATTGGAATATTCTATAAAAACAAGAAATTCACTTAATAACAGTTCATTTTAGGGATCAAAATATACTAAATTAGTTACAAAGGATTTTTCCACACCCTTTTATTTCCAATAATGATGATTTTCACCCGAGTGACTAGCTTTGGACAAAAATTAGAAAAATGAACCAACTCCTTATAGTTAAATCATATTACCATCAATGCATCATTATGCTTTTGATCATTTTCTCTGCACTTCTGATCCATGTGTCCAAACTTTCCACATAGTTTTCACTTCAGAAAATTTACAAGACATTCCTTAAAAAGAAGGGAATTTTATTTTCTTACCTTCAAATTCAATTGATAAATTATACCCCAAAGCCTAAAAAAAGACTAATTCTTATTCTTATCTTCACGAGGCACATATGTGTCAGAAAAATCTATTTCAAACTTTTCAAAACAATATAAAACATTCTCACATTTTTAAATTATCGTGAATCCAAATGAGTTCATAAGACTAGTTTCAATCCCTAATAAGATCAATTAATTTTTCTGTCAGTGTCCTGAATAAAATCTGGCACATACCTAGCCTATATTGTGAAGTTTTCTTCATATGCAGCAATATAAAATTCATATTTTTTCCTCAATTATATAAACTATTTTTCCATTTCGATCGAAAAAACCTTAGAGAAATATTTCTCAAGGAAAAGATCCTTGAACGTTTCCCATTCCATGTAATCAAGATCTTATTTATCATTAGTATTATTAACCAAATTCCACCATCTATTAGCTTCGACTTCAAAATGATATACATTAAGGGTTACCTCTTTATGTTCTAAATATCCCATGACATCAAATATATTTTCCAAAAGATTGATCCATCCTTCAGCTACCACCAGGTCAGATGATACACTAAATGATGGGGGATGTTGCCTCATGAAATGATCCAAAATTACATATTCCTTCATAGTATATCAATATACTCTCTTACATGGATTCCACCACTATTCATTTCTTGATTCAACTGATCTGTCACGATAAAAAACTGATCGGTTCCAATTCCCACCATTCCAAGCTATATATTCAGAAGGATATCATTATGTCTGTGCCTTTCTACATCTTCTTCCTTGTTTATTCTGCAGAAAATAATTCTGAACAGAAATATCTTAGTCAAAGTAACATGGTAATATTTAAATTCTATATCATTTCAAATTTACCATAAAGTAAAAATAATTTATGGTATTCTATTAACATCACCCTAACCCCTATGTTTATCTAAACCATCCTTTGATATCAACTATAATGAACCAGCCTTAAACCATTACATAATCTTGAGTTTTAGTCAAGAATTTACTTTATTTCACATTGAGTATATTTTTCAGTTTATATTTTTATATAATTAGTTCAATATACATACATAACATACCACATTCATATAAAGAAGATACTACTAAAACAATACCAATTTTTTCCAGTATGAATTTTTTTTTTAAAATGAAACATGATTTATTCGTCAATCTTCATAAAATTAAAATTGAATTCATTAATTATATAACTCATCCTTATACCTTATAAAAACAATTTCAATACATGAGATGACCACAAAAATCATAGTAAGGAACATAAAGAAAGAAAATTGTTAGTCTAGAAAAAACATGAAAACCCATTAAACCCCTTTTATTGAAAACTCCTTAGCATGCATAGAAAAATAATGTAGTTTTATTAGGAAATATTTACCATATCACCCATATATTAACCCTTAAAAATGTTATAATTGTTTTTTCAAATTCCATCTTGGGAGTATTCAATGTATTGGAGAGCTATAATGGGGCTCACTCGTCATATCTTGAGCAATAATGGGGCTCAACCTATCATATCTTGAGCTATAATGAGGTTAAAACCATTATATCTTGCGCTATAATGGAATAAGAAAACAATAAACAATTTTTAAAGAACATATCATGAAAAAAACCCATGATAACTCATTTATATCAATGAGCAAAACACTTTTAGTTATCAAAATACCCATTTCTTGTGAAAGTCACTTTTAAAATAAAAAAACCGCACACATAATAATGAAATATTATTATTCAAAAATAAATATTAAAACTAATAAAGGAAACATTATAGTAATAAAGCATCATGAAAGTTGTATAAACCACTCATGCTGTAAAAAAAGAACAATCTTTTTGAATTTAGTAGAAGAGCCATTTAAAAGGATTTTAATAGAAAAGTCCCTTACATCCAGTTTGAATGGCTTAAAAAGTTCTACAACATCGGGTATAATGAATTAAAGAGTGTTATTAATTTATTAAATAACTATAATCATGTTTATAATATCTTATAAGATATTCTTATAACATTTTCCACCCATTTATTAATAATATTTTGTTATTTTCATTGTTTTGGGTGCATTGTTTTCAAGGATTATAAGGCCGGTTTATTATGGAATTCCTTGCCAAATAGAAATAATAATCCAAAAGTGAGAAAATATATACATTTAGTTAATTTTAAATATTTTATGTGAATTTAAAATTTCCATGATTGTGGTAAATGGAAACAAAAACTCATCATCTACGAAGGCGATGAATTGACACACCAAGGATGACGATTTTGTTATTTAAGAATAAATAGAGAAAATTAGATATTTTATGATTAATATACCATCAAAAATAATAAATTACAGTATATATAGGATACTAGAGTTATCATGAAACACTTAATAGGATGTGATGATAATGTATAAGTCAGAAATAATTTAAAAGAGAAAAATAAAGAATTTACCTCATGAAAAATTCTCCTTAAGAAAATTCTTAGGCTCTTGGAAGTTTTCTTTTTGCTAGACTAGAAGCACTATAATGTGAACAATGGTGAGGATAATGGAATTTGGAAGAATATAGTCTATAAAAATGGCTTAATGTGATGAAATTTTGTGAAGGGATTAGTCTCCTTTTATAATTGAGGTGAGGGGTTATTTAATAATTACTTAAAATATTAAAATAAAATTAGTATAATATAGGGATAAAGGCTTCCAAAAAACCTAAAAATCATAGGAGATCACGTTTTCAAAGTTATATTATCATTTTTTTACTTTTTCAAGATTTTTATGATTTTTAAATAATTTAATGAAATATTTTATTCATGAAAAATAATTTTTTCCAAATTAAAAACTATTCATAACTAAGACTTTAAAACATAAATGAGTTTCAAATTTCAATCCAATTCCTTTATTATATAATATAAATATCATATTAATCTATAGAAAACATCGATTAAATTATAAATCTCAAATTACATTTATATTAATAATTTTTTATATCATTAATTTGATTTATTCATTAACTAAATAATTATTTTGTCATATATGTACAAGCCATTGAGGTAATTTTATATTGCCTAATAATTAAAAATTAAATTACATGAGAAATATTATTTTATTATATTTCAAAATAATATTTATTTTCAAAAAAAAATTCTTGAAGAACATATATTAAAATATTATACAAATTAAAAACTGCAGTGTGAACAATATGACATCCTTTTAAATAAACTATTATAATGGTATTAAAGTAATTAATGTAGGTAAAAAATTTCATAAATCTGAAAAAAATAATATAATGATAGAAAATTTATTATATAAAAATATTTAGTCATGTTTTGGGTCATTTAAGGGTATCTATAATTTTATTAAAAAACATTTTATTTACTTTTCTTCTGCTTGCATAAGCACTGCATCAGCAATGCAAAAGCATTAAAGACAATTATTTCATTTATAAAAATTAAAAATAAATTAGTATAATAAAAATAAATAAATTAGGTTCAAAATAATATTCTATATTCATTAATTATTTATATCTACTCATATACATGTAAATACAACTATTTCAATTTGTTAATTTTGTCTTTTCATACATTGTATAATCATTGTACAAACATTTGGATAAGAATTATGTTATATAACTCTAGAATTCAAAATTAATAGAAAAACACTATTTTTTCACAGTAATTAGTATATAAATAAATATAATACTTTTTAGTACTCAATTATTATATATATGGATCCAAATTTGACTTTGTCACCGCTGTGCAGGCACTACATCCACACTAATAAATATTTTTATACTTATCCTAAAATAAATTATAACTTACATGTTATGAATTATTTTTATTCAATATTTATATTATAAAATCATAGTTTATCCATTTAATAAGTTGAATAAATTTTATATCATATTTATCTTTTTTCGATATCACAAAAGATACCATATGTAAAAAATCATATTTTTTACTATTCACCAAAAATAAAACTTTTTTCAGAAAATTATCAAAAATTAATACTAAGATAATTTCAACATGATGAATTAAAAAATAAAATTAT
The DNA here is from genome assembly GCA_963277665.1 of Viscum album. Lineage (NCBI taxonomy): Eukaryota > Viridiplantae > Streptophyta > Magnoliopsida > Santalales > Viscaceae > Viscum > Viscum album. The sequence continues at coordinate 1,835,419,084 of OY728138.1, forward strand.
TTTTGCCAAATTAAAATTCTATAATTTTAAAATTAATTTTTTAAATAAAAAACCATATAATAAATTATTTATTTTAAGAATTAATTAACATAATGAATATAACTATTTAATTCTAGAATACAATTAAATATGATAAAAATGATTCTATAAATACTAGGGTTGTTACAATACAATACTATCTCAATATACCTAGGATGACATCAACATATTATTCATGACCATCAGTAACTATGAGTACACAAAGATTTCATCAATAAATACCTCCACAACGTCACCCATTCTTGATGTCACCTTAAACTATAGGGACATGTCTAACCCATGCAAAGATCTCATGCATCTTGAATCACAAGAAACACATCATTACCACATTGGTTCTTAGCCTACTCATTACATCCTACATAACCCAAGTATCTCAGCGCATGATCTTGAATCTTCTAATCTACAATTCAATGACACAGTGCATCACCCTTTCTCTTGTCTCCGACATCCCAGTAACACTCAATCATATCATGATCTTGCATAACCTAATCATAAAAATTGTTTACAACATAAAAAAGTAACATATCACAATAACTCAACTCACAATCCCTATCCAGTAGCAATACCTACCTCACATGCTCATCTAATCCAATATAGAGCACCGTTAGTGCTTCCCAAAACCAAAGGCAGCTCACTGATACAAAAACACTTGACCAACCACTGAAGACTTGTGCTTCATTAAAAAGTTTCTATAAGTTCATATGAACTATCACTATATTCCCGGAGATTCATATAGAGATAAAAAAGGAAGGAACCTAATCGGCCCTGCCTCCAGAAACCACATGTTCCATTACAACATCAACACTCTAACTAAATTTTCATCTCAAGAAACTAGGAATCTCCATGTGTGTCTCACTATGAATATACTTGGTATACCTCACCTATATAATCACCACCCAAATAAAACCATTACACCTGAAACCACATACCCTCAAGCTCATCCGGAACTCCTAATCCATCTCATAACCACCAAGAACACCCATCTACGCATCCATTACATGGGTTAGGCACCTGAATAAGCCTCCCCTATAGAATCCAACCACAAGGATGAAACACAAGCAGTCAAGTGATATTTATCAAAACCAAATACATCCAATGTGACAAAACCATATACTAAGGTTCACCCTTCATGTACTACTGTCAGAAGTAAAAAAATCCATCTTTACCCCACACACCGAAGATCAGACATAACCTGGACGACCACACTCACGTTTCACCCATGAAATCCACACAAAACCGACTCCCAAAACTGGTGTCACATCAAAAAGCTTATTGGTCCAACCACCCAGGGACTACACAAACTCAAAAAAGGCCACAAATCACGAGGAATCAAACATGTTTTTGTTTCATTGTCACATAATATCAACAATTCAAAACAACTTCCTCTTCGTTCTCACAACATAAAGGTACCACATACCAACCAACTACCCACAACTTGGGAACCCATTCTCTCCAATAATATATATATATATATATATATATATTATTTCTCCCTTGAGGTCCTAAAAATGTAACTAATCCTGAATAAAGAACCCCCAAAAGGGGTCCATCAGTCCTACACTTATACTATGATGACCCACCAGGGTCACTGTATCAACCATACATGAGGACTACACCAACATTATATTCATAGAACATCTCACCATATATCCACTGAACCTTCAATAAAATTAAACGGATAAAATTACACACTATCGGGCCTATAACAAGTGGGTGTTATGTGCATATCATGATGCATGATATGCCTCTTTCCCCCGAAGGTGAAGATTCAAAACCAAAACACATGATTCTTGCCAACATTCCAAAAAATATTAAACTATCTTAAGTCATCAAATCCAAAAAACATGTGTATTACTCAAAGAAAAAACCATATATAACTTTAACATCAAAAACTAGAATAGAAATCCCAACCCATGGTAACATGGACTTCCTACTCAAATAGGTGTTTGTGAACCACCATCTTGGTATCCATCACAAGCCTTGTAACATACCTATTACTCATGTATACCAAACCCCAAATAGTAAAAAAATAGGAAAGTAGCTCCTTTTATTCCAATTTGTAACATCTTGACCCAGATGAGACTAATCTGGTTCCCTGGTCCAGTTCACCATAAGGCCTCAAGAATACATTCTCAAACTCAAGAGGCTACCGACTAGTAATAGAGGTATAAGATGATATTTTCATATCATAGTGTATAGTAACAATATAAACAACCAATCATCATAAACATCATTGTACACTGAAAAAATAAACCAACTGGCCTTGATTTAATAAAATAAAATGCAATAATTATAAGGACCCAACCTTAAACATTTACATAATCTTGAATTAAATGAATAATTCACATTGAGGATCTTTTCAGGTTTAGAGTTTTAGAGAATTTGGCCATAACATATACATGACGACTTGAATAATACATCTAGACAATTCTACTCAGTATCCATTTTTTCATAAAATAAAAACACTTGAAAAAAATATCCATGTCTAGCTCCATGTTTTAGACAGCATGACTTTTCCTTGATCCCATCCTTGACCCTATTCCACTTTATGCCCTATGAAAAACATTTCAAAAACTTGTGATGAGCATAAAAACCTCAGTAAGGGATTCACAAATAAGGAGAACTGTTATTTTTTCAAAACAACATGTAAACCATTAATACTTTATCATAAGTAATACATTTCACTTTTATGAAGTAGTAAATACTATTCACTGAATAAAAGATCATTTCTCACCCTTTCATAACCAAAATATTACCATAAAAATCATATAATGAACACATAGCATATAAAGGTAACTTCGGACATAAACATTCTTAAGTGGAATAACCATAGGGTCGACTTCCACACATATCACTAAATGGAATAGTCATACGACTGACTTCCATACCCAATGCATTGGAGGTTATAATGTAACCACCCATTCTGGTTTATCACGACACTACCTATAATTTGGTTTATCACGTAACCACCCTTCAAATGTCCATGTACCATTATAAAATCATAACACAAAGAATATTTCAAATTTAAACATTTCACTAATAACATTTAATTCACAACCACAAGAAATAATTTCAAGATATTGAAATAATCAATCCATTTCAAAAACCATTTTTAATACCAAAACTCCCAAAAACAGAATATGGAATTTCATTTTCCTTTTAGAAAACATGAAGGTTTATAGAGGAAGCCAAATAACGATTACAGTGGCTGAGAGGCCATTGTCACCGAAAACGTTTAAAAAATTCTGTTTGTCATTTAGTAAAATACTTTGTAGAAAAAATATTCCCTTTGAGAATGAAAGTAAAATTAAAAGGGTTATATTATACACCATGTAAAATAAGTAGGTATATATTATCGAAATATGCCTCAATGAAAGGAGATTGAGACGAAGTCCCTTACCTCGTGTCCGAATTGACCTGTTCGTTCTTTAATCTCCTGAATAATAAACTAATGTTAATTTATAAATTCTTAAGAACATTTTTAAAGTTTATTATTCCTTTTATATCACTTATTACCAAGTTATAAACATTATGTAATCATTTAAGTTAATAATAGTTGTTTTGTCGATATTTGGTACTTGAGTCACAAATGAACACCATATAACTACAAGTTGTCCATGTGGTCAATAGTCCATTATCTCCAGAATGATATTCATGATTTAGATATCATATACATGATATATATTCAGTATATTTATGTATTTATAATAGTACAAAACATTTTGGAGATAAGAAATGAAATGCACTGTTCATAGAGACGGTAAGCCGTACGTACACATGAATGCTACTTTCATTTATATTTCGTACTTTAATGGAATTAAAACATAATGATACATATGTATATTATAATTCCAGTATAATATCATATATAATATCATTAACACTATCCATTATACATCCAACATATGGCATTAACGAGTCATATCACTTTGACGGGGCTGTAGTCCACATTTCCTCAAATGAAATTATCATGTTTACCCAAATTGGAAACCATAAAGGTATGATATAAAAGAAAAATACAGAATCATAAAGAAAACATAAATATAATATATATCATATATATATATATATATATAGTTTCATCTTAATTTCCACCATGAGAGGCGGTAAGAGATAATTGAACAATCATTGTTTCGTGAGGTGTTTGTTTGCCATTCACAGAAATAGTATGTTCTTCACCCATTAGATGGAGGTGTGTTTAAGTACAGTTCAAATAATTCTCATAAAAACATCCTAGTATATTTAGGATACTGTTGTTGTTATAAAATAAAGTAATAAAAATATTCCAGGGTTTCTATAAGTAAAATAATAGAAAAGAAGTTAAGTGGAATCATTACCTTTAATTTGGGTAACTCCCTTTGTTTTGAACCAAAAGGACTTCTTGAAGTGCCTCCTACTTAAGGTAAAGCTTCTAAGAGGAGGATAGGGATCTTGAGATCTTATTTGGTCAGGGGTTAGACGAGACAAGAGGCTTAAGAGGTGTGAGGAATGAGTAATAAGTTGGGGATTTTTATAAGGGGGAGGAGGGGCTCTTTAGAAAAGTGTGAAAATATTAATTTATTATATAATGATATTCAGTTTATAAAGGTCCAAAACTAATTAAATTCCAAAATAAGATGAATAATTTTCGAAATAAAATCATCCAATAAGAATTGGATAGGTTTTGGACATTGTTTTAATATTTATAATCTCAATTATTTAAATCTTTTATTAATGAGGTAAATAAGGCATCATTATTGTGTCATAAATAATTTAATTTATTTGATGTATAAAAATTATAAAAAAAATACCATGATGTAGGAAATATTTTTAAATTTCAAATGAATATTTATAGTAAGAAAGATAGCTTATATAAATCCATGTGAAAATTTATTTATTAAAATATATTTGTTTGCATAATTGTTATAATTATTTTAAGTCAATTAATATAAAGTGTCATTATCACTCCCATGTGGCTCCATGGGGTCCCAAAAATCGACCCAAAGATTTCCATGGTCGTAAATGACTCAACCAATAATATTAGGACAAATGTTATTGTAATTTTGTATTATTATTATTTTCTTTTTATCTCAAATTACCATATTTACCTTTAACCGTGGTAAATAAAGTTAAAAGTTATTATTCACAAAAAATTATTTTTATCTTATTGAACCAAATTTTACTTAATAATAAAAACAATGTATGTTGGATTTTTTAAATTTAATCTAAATAAGCAGTAAAATTTTATTTAAATGAAAATTTCAATTTTAACTACTACTTACTGGTTTCATTATTCATCAAAAATTGATGTTTTTTCAGAAAACTACCAAAAAAAAGCCTAAGCTATATTTGATATTCTGAATTAAAAAAATGATGTCTATTTTTCCAAATTCAAAACATATTATTTTCATTAATTAATTTATAATTAATTCCCATTGTCAAAACAAATAGCGTGTTTTTAAGAAACAATAAATATCAAAAGATTGACACTTGTTTATGTCCAATTTCAAAGTGAAATTAATTTCAATGACCAACATTGGATTAATTGGTAAAAATATAATCTAATGAAAATTTAAAACCAATTAAAAAGATAATATAACCATATAAATAAATTAGATTAAAATGTACTTTTGAATAAAAATACAGTATTTTTCACTATTAAAAAAAAAGAACTTTACTAGAAAAATACCAAAAATTTACCCAAAGTATATTTTGATGTCCCGAATCTAAATAATATTTTTATTTTGTCAAATAGAATATATAAAAGTGACCAAAACTATATTTAAAGAGGGTTCACCATTAAAAGGTGGTAAATCAACCTTTTAAAGTAAATTATGCTTAAAATTAGATTCATTCACATTTTAAGCCTCTAATTTTCATTTAACAAACATGTATAATCATATTGTAGTTAGTTTGGTTCATTCTTGCCAATAAAACGGCAAGGAGTTAACTCCCATTTATAATAATAATATTACATTATTAGTATTCAACATATGATTTCAAAGAAACTCGTTGTTGCGTATCGGGTACGCCATCGAACATAGAAACCCCTTTAAAGTAAAATTAATATTTAATTCACAAAATATTATTAAAAAAAAGAATGTATTATTTCTTTATTTACCTGGGATGTTACATCCTTCCCATCTTTTGGAAATTGCGTCCTCGCAATTTTATTCACTTATCAAATAACTGTGGGTATTTATCCCCCATAGCATTTTCAGATTCCCACATTGCCTCTTCAACCATATGGGTTTTCCACAAAACCTTTACCTGGTGAATTATCTTATTACACAACACATGCTCTCTACGATCATGAATCTGGACCAGTTATTCCTCATAAGAGAGATTCTGTTCCAACTGAACTACCTCTGGACTCAAAACATGAGATGCATCTAGCATATACTTTCTCAACATTGAAACATGAAAAAAATTGTGTACCTGGGATAAACATGGAGGTAAATCCACTCTAACTGATCCAACTTTATCCAAGATTTCATAAGGTCTAATGAACCTTGGACTCAAATTTCCCTTATTACCAAAACACATCACACTTTTCCATGGAGAAACCTTGAGAAATACGTGATCACCTACCTCGAAAGAAAGATCATTCCTCTGGTTATCCGCGTAATTTTTATATCTACTATGAGTTGTTCTCATGTTCTTCTAAATGAACTGAACCTTTTCTACCATCTCTTCTACCAATTCTTGTCCCATCATCTTCCTTTCACCTACTTTGTCCCAAAAAGCTGGAGTTCAACAACGCTTTCCATATAATTCCTCAAATGGAGTCATCTGTATACAGAAATGAAAACTATTATTATAAGAAAATTCAACCAAAGAAAGATGTTGGTCCCAACTTCCCTGGTAATCCATTGAACAAGCACGTAGCATATCCTCTATGGTCTGAATTGTTCGTTCTGACTTCCCATCTGATTTTGAATGAAAAGCTGTACTAAAATTTAATTCAGTACCCAATGAATTCTGAAGAACTTTCGAAAAGTTATAAGTAAAACTAGGATCACAATCAGAAACAATGGAAAGAGAAAATCCATTCAACCTATCTATCTATTTAACATACAACCGAGAAAGTTGATTTCGAGACAATGTATCTTGAATAGGAAGTAAATGATCAGATTTATTCAACCAATCAACAATAACCCATATTGCATTATTACCTCGATATGTCTTTGGTAATCCCACGACGTAGTACATGGATATATTTTCCCATTTCCACTCTGGCACTAGTAAATACTGAAACATCCATTTTGGTAACTACCACTCTACTTTAACCTGCTGACAAGTCAAACACTTCACAGTAAAATCAGCAATATCTCTTTCCATTCCATCCCACCAGAAATACTCCCAAAGATCTCTGTACATCCTTGTACTACCAGGATGAACTGAAAACAGGGAACTATGAGCTTCACATAACAACTCATTCTTCAACTGTGAATCACAAGTCACACATAATCTCTTTCCAAACCTCAAAACACAATCATTATCAATGTTAAAATTAGGTAACTTACCCTTCTGAACTAACTCTACCTTTTTTTATAACTCACTTTATTCTTTCTACACAAGCTTTATTCTGTCTGATTAAGATGATTTCACTGACACATGAAACAAAATAGAATAATTTCCTATACCAACAAGTTCTATTCCAAATTTCATCAAATAAAAAACCATAGGATCTCATTCCAAAGGTATCATGGTTAATGGAGCATTACTTTTTCGACTTAAAGCATTAGCCACTTTATTTTCCTTTCTTGGATGGTTGTGAATCGTGCAATCATAATCCTTGATTAATTCAAACCATCTTCTATGTCTTATGTTCAATTCTTTTTAGTGAATATATACTTAAAACTTTTGTGGTCAGTATATATTTCATATTTTACTTTATAAAAATAATTACTCTAAATTTTTAAAGAAAAAAACAAAAATAGCTTATTCCAAATCATGTGTAGGGTGAGGTTTCGACTGACGTGAAGCATAAGAAATTACCTAATCATTCTTCATAGGGACACATCCAAGTCATTTCAACGAAGCATCATTGTACATAAAAAACTCTCCATTTCTGGAAGGTAGTATCAAAACTGGAGCATCCACCAATCTTCTTTTCAATTCTTGAAAAAAAATCATCACATTCTTCTGTCCAAAAGAAACTTAACACCTTTTCGAGTTAATTTAGTCATTGGACTAGATAACCGTGAAAAATTCACAACAAAACTATAGTAATAACCTACTAAACCAAAAAAACTATGGATCTTGGTTATATTTGTGGGTCGTGGCTATTTTTCAAAAACCTTTTTTTAGTAGGATCTATAGTTATGCCATTTTTTGAAATAATGTGACCATGGAATGAAATTTTTTGTAACCAAAATTCAAATTTGTTGAATTTCCCAAACAAATTATTTTCTTTTAAGGTTTTCAAGACAACCCTTAAATGAATTTCATGATCCTATTTTCTTTTAGAATAAACCAAAATATCATCAATGAACACAACCAAAAACTTATACAAGAACTCATGGAAAATTCTATTCATAAGATCCATGAATACAAAAGGTGCATTGGTTAACCCAAAAGGCATAACTAAAAATTCATAATGGCCATATCTAGTATGAAACACAGTCTTTGGAATGTCAACTTCCTTTAATTTCAACCGATGGTACCCCGAACTCAAGTCAATCTTCAAAAAATACAGAGCTCCCCGAAGCTAATCAAACAAATAATCGATATGAGGCAAATGATATTTTTTATTAATAGTGAGGTTATTCAATGCTCTATAATCATTGAAAAGTCTCATTGAACCATATTTCTTTTTACCAAAAATATAGGATCACCCCATGGTGATGTGCTAGTTCAAATGAAACCTTTATCTAATAACTCCTGCAATTTCTTCTTTAACTCTAAAAGTTCAATTTGAGCTATTCGATTTAGCGGTTTTGAAATTTTCTTAGCATCAGGAACTAAGTAAATGGTAAATTCAACTTCCCGATCAGGTATAGTACTAGGAAAATCATCAGGAAAAACATCAAGATACTCATTTACCACGGGCACATCATTTATCTGAATAGTTCCTCTGTTTTCAACGATTTGTGCAAGGTAACATTTATTTCCATCTTTAATTAGTGTCTCAACTTCTTGATATGTTATCAAACGTAAGGGTTCATTATTTTATACAAACTGATAATATTTCGGAAAACAAACCTCTTTAGCGTTACAGTCAATGTTAGAATGATAAACAGATAGCCAATCCATTCCCAAAATAACATCAAACTCTACTAGAGGAAAAAAAGGTTTGCAGATAGATTCTTCCCACACACAAGGACATGAAGGTTCTTATAATTTCTTTTTTGTCTCAACATTTCATCCATGTGTTTTTACCATAAGTTTAGGATTCATATATTGATATGGAATTCCCAATTTACTAGAAAAATAATCAGAAATGAATGAATGTGTAGACCCGGAATCAAACAACACATTGGCATAATCTGAACAAACAAAAAGTGTACCTGATACTACTTCATTTGATGGCCCAATATATCTTGATGTAGTTGCAAAGTATTTCACTACCCTTTTCTTCTTATAGTCTGGTTTCTTTCCCTCAGCTAAGTTCTTCGCTGGACACTCATTTGCATAATGACCCATATCATTGCACTTAAAACATCTTACCACTGACTTTTCATTACCTTCTTGATCATTTTCCTTACAGTTAAGAGAAACATGAACAAACTTAACACACTGAAAGCACTTCCCAGACTTTGATAAACATTATCCAGGATCGTTTTTACCACACTTCTCACAAGATGGATATTTAGTTTTCTTACCTCTTGGATTCTTTGATGAATTCCTTCCCTTTGCCTTCCAACTGGACCTCTTATTCTGTTGTTTGGAAAAGAACACCTAATCATCAAAAAACTCCATTTCCACCTTCTCTGCACATTGAAAAAGTTTTTCATAACATTTGAACTCAAGAGAGACTAATGCTCTTCGATATCACAGATTCAGTCTTGAGTAAAATCTATTTATATTACTGTCAAGATCTCAGATGAAATTTAGAGAATCCCTTGCCAGTCGAGCGAATTTTTCTTCATAAGCAGCCACAAAGCCATCCTCCTTCCTCAATTCTAGGAATTTCTTTTCCATCATAAGTCGAATCACTTTAGGAAAATATTTCTCAAGGAACATAAATTTGAATTAATCCCAAATAAGAGCATCAATCTCCTCACTATCCCTGATATTTTTTACCATCGACCACCATTGATCAGCTTCACCTTCCAAATGGTAAACAATGTGACTAACCTTTTTATGTTCTGAACAACCCATGACATAAAAAATTTTCTCCAGTGCTTTAATCCACCCTTCTACTAGCACAGGGTCAGATGATCCTCTAAATGATGGGGGATGTTGCCTCAGGAAATGATCCACTATTGACATGTTCCTCTGTGGTTGATATGGTGCATCTCGTGCATGGATTACACCACCATTTATAGCCTGATTCAATTGTGCCATTATTATAATAAACTATTCAGTTCAGATTCCGACCATCTCAGGTTGCTGATTTGGAAGGTTTTCTTCCTCCTGATGTCATCCCAACATAGTTTCCATGTTTCCTCTGTTGAAAACCATTCTAAACAAAGAAATAGAATGGGCTAATGAACAAGGTAATCTATAAATTCTATATCATTTCAATCATAATGTAAACTAAAATAATTTATGGTTATTAATTTAACTATATTCTAACTCCTAAATTTGATTAAACCGACCTCTGATACTAACTAAAAGGACTCATCCTTAAACATTTACATAATCTTGAATTAAACGAATAATTAACATTGAGGATCTTTTTAGGTTTATAATTTTAGAGAATAAGGCCATAAAATATACATGACGATTTGAATAACACATGTAGACAATTCTACTCATTATCCATTTTTTTCATAAAATAAAAACTCTTGAAAAAAAGAGTCATGTCTAGTTCCATGTTTTAGACAGCATGACTTTTCCTTGATCCCATCCTTTACCCTATTCCACTTTATTCTCTATGAAAAACATTTCAAAAACTTGGGATGAGCATAAAAATCTTCGTAAGGTATACATAAAGAAGCAAAACTGCTAGTTTTTCAAAACAACAAGTAAACCATGAATACTTTATCATAAGTAATACATTTCACCTTTATGAAGTAGTAAATACAATTCACTGAATAAAAGATCATTTCTTACTTTTTTTTAACAAAAAATATTACCATAAAACCCCTATAAAGAATGCATAACATATAAAGGTAACTTGGGACATAAACATTCTTAAGGGGAATAACCATACGGTCGACTTCCACACATATCACTAAATGGAATACCCCTATGGCCGAATTTCATACCCAATGTATTGGAGGTTATAACGTAACCACAAATCTTGGTTTATCATGGCACCACCTGTCATTTGGTTTATCAGGTAACCACCCAAGAAATGTCCAAGTACCATTATAAAATCATAACACATAAAATATTGAAAATATAAACATTTCACTAATAACATTTAATTTGCAATCACAAGAAATAATTTCATGATATTGAAATAATCAATCTATTTCAAAAACCATTTTCAATACCAAAACACCTAAAAACAGAATAAGGGATTTCCTTTTCGTTTTAGAAAACATTAAGGATTATAGAGGAATCCAAATAACGATTACGGCTGTGGAGAAGTCATTATTGCCACAAATGTTAAAAACATTCCATTTGTAGTTTAGTAAAATGATTCATAGAGAAAATATTCCCTTTTAATGAAAGTAAAAATCAAAGGGTTTTATTATACACTGTGTAAAAGAAGAAGGTATATATTATCAAAATATGCCTCAATGAAAGGAGATTGAGACGAAGTCCATTACCTCGTTCCCAACTTGACCTGTTCGTTCTTTAATCTCCTGAATAACAAACTAAAGATAATTTCTACTTTCTTAAGAACCTTTTTAATGTTTATTATTCCTTTTATATCACTTATTACCATGTTATAAACATTATGTAATCATTTAAGTTAATAATGGTTGTTTTGTCGATATTTGGTACTTGAGTCACAAATGAACACTATATAATTACTTGTTTTCCATGTGGTCTAAAGTCCATTATCTCCAGAATGATATTAATGATTTATATATCATATAAATAATATATATCCAATTTATATATGTATTTATAATAGTACATTACATTTTTTATATAAGAAATGAAATGCATCGTTCATGGAGATGGTAAGCCATACGTACGCATGAACGCAACTTTCATTTCTATTCCGTAATTTAATGGAATTAAAACATAATTATACATAGGTATATTATAATTACAGTATAATATCATATATAATATCATTAACACTATACTTTATATGTCCCATATATGGAATTAACGAGTCATATCACTTTGAGGGGGCGGTAGTCCTCACTTCCTCAAATGAGATTATCGTGTTTACCCATAATGGAAACCATAAAGGTATGATATAAAAGAAAAATACAGAAGAATAAAGGAAACATAAACATAATATATATCATATATAAATATATTTTCATCGTAATGGCCACCATGAGAGGTGGTATGAGATAATCGAACAATCATCGTTTTGTGAGGCGTTAGTTTTCCATTCATAGAAACAATATTTTCTTCACCCATTAGATGAAGGTGTGTGTAAGTATAGTTCAAATAATTCTCATAAAAAAATAGTAGTATATTGAGAATACTGGTGTTTCTATAAAAGAAATTAATAAAAAGAGTTTAGGGGTTGGAAAAGTAAAATAAAAGAAAAGAAGTTAAGAGGAATCGTTAGCTTTAATTTTGGTAACTCCCTTTGGTTTGAACTAAAAGGACTTCTTGATATGCCTTCTGCCTAAGGTACAGTTTCTAGGAGGAGGAGAGGGATCTTGAGAGATTATTTGGTCAGGGGTTGGATGAGCCAAGGGGCTTGAGATGTGTGTGGAATGTGTGAGAAGTGAGGGCTTTTTATAATGGGGAGGAGGGGATCTTTAGAAAATTGTGAAATTATTATTTTATTATATAATGATATTTGGTTTTTAACGGTCCAAAACAAATTAAAGTAAAAAAAAATATGACTCATTGTCAAAATAAAATCATCCAATAATAATTGGACAGGTTTTGTATATTTTTTAATATTTATAAACTTATTTATTTAAATATTTTATTAATGAGGAAAATAATGCATCATTATTGTGTCGTAAATAATTTAATTTATTTGATGTCTAAAAATTATAAAACAAATACCATGATGTAGGAAATATTTTTAGCTTTCTAATGAATATTTATAGTCTAAAAGATATCTTATACAACCCCATATAAAAATTTATTTACTAAATGATATTTGTTTGTGTCATTTTTATCATTACTTTAAATTAATTAATCTAAAGTGTAATTATCTCTCCCAAGTGGCTCCATGGGGTCCCAAAATCGACCCAAATATTCCCATGGTCTTAAATGACTCAACCAATAAGGTTAGGACAAATGTTAAGGTAAATTTTTAGTATTATAATATTCTTTTTTGCTTTGAATTACCCTATTTACCTTTAACCGCGCTAAATAAAAGTCAAAAGTTACTATTCATAAAAAATTATTTTCATCTTATTGAACCAAATTTTACTTACTAATAACAAAAATTTATGTAGGATTTTTGAAATTTAATCCACATAAGCGGTAAAATTTCACTTAAATGAAAATGTCAGTTTTTAACTACTACTTAGTTGTTTCACTATTCATCAAAAATTGATGTTTTTCAGAAAACTACAAAAAATTCAGCCTAAGATATATTTGATATTCCAAATTAAAAATGATGCCTATTTTACCAAATTCAAAACATATAAGTTGCATTAATTAATATAAAATTAATTTCCATTGTCAAAATAAATAGTGTGTTTTTAAGAAACAATAACTATCAAAAGATCGACACTTGTTTATGTCCAATTTCAATGACCAACATTGGATTAATTGGTAAAAATATAATCTAATTAAACATTAAAACCAATTAAAAAGATTATATAACCATATATATAAATTAGATTAAAAGGTACTTTTGAATGAAAATACAGTATTTATCACTATCCATAAAAAAGAACTTTACTAGAAAAATACCAAAAATTTACCAAAAGTAAATTTTGATGTCCTGAATCTAAAGAAGAATTTCGTTTTGTCAAATGGAACATATAAAAGTGACCAAAACAAGATTTAATGAGTGTTTTCCATTAAAATGTGGTTAATTGACATTTTAAAGTAAATTGTGCTTAAAATTAGATTCATTCACATTTTAAGCCTCTAACTTTTATTTAACATATGTGTATACTCATATTATAGTTAGTTTTGTTCATTCCCGTCAATACAATGGTAGTAATTAACTACCATTTAAAATAATAATGTTATATTATTATTGTGCAACTTAAGATTTCAAAGAAACCCGTTGTTGCGTATCGGGTATGCCATCAAACATAGAAACCCATTTAAAGTAAAATTAATATTTAATTCACAAAATATTAATAAAAAAGAGAATGTATTATTTCTTTATTTACTCGGGATGTTACAATAATTTCTGGAATGAGCAAGCCATACATACAACCTTGATCTCCCACTAGGCCAATCCCATACATAAAATGAAAAACTGAAAATTAGTACAACATGCCCTATGAAAACACTAAGCTAAACCTCATCCGATCCCATAATACCATATTATCCATCCATCCCAACCATAAAAAATCTCAACATGGGCCTCAACCCAAACCAATGCTTGTGAAAACCAAGTGTGAGGTTCTCAGTTACTCAATTGTAATGGCAGCCTGTGAAGGGTGTAATTATAACTCAGTAGGCCACCACCGTGGTTGTTTAAATAAATACTAAAATTTTTAAAAATATATAAATATAACTAAAATTAAACTAAATAAATAAGACAATAAAACAAACATGTTTCAACATTAAAATTTTATAATTAGCCTTTTTATAATTCGGGTTCCACTGGTTCACCCAATCAACCAATCCTACTCCATCCATGCTGATATTCAAAGCCATATGTCATAGGGGCCACAAATTTAAGTCATAAGGGGGCATTAATTTCTCAATTACTTTAATATAGTTAACCTATAAGTGTTATTATAGGTAGTCAAACTGGGGATTCATAACACCATTTTCAACCATCCTAATCATACATAATACCACTGGCGACTCAAGCATCAGTCTACAAAATATACTATGGATAAGGAATTCCATGTCCAAAATCCTAATCACTGATATGTAACAACATATCCATACCTTTATAATGAATAGAATTATTCCATCCTCTAAAAACTACAGTGCACCTAGGTTCCTGGAGCATCAACCTAGTCCGCCCAAAATGATGGATGGGGAATGTTATGTCCAACATCATCAACCATAGATTGTGGTTTCTCAAGAATTGTTCTAACACTTATAACATCGATGAGGAACACCATGTCCAATATCCTAACCCATTCCATAATTAATCAATTCCATTATTCGAGGTTGAACATGATTATCCTTTTCAACATATTAACATTAATGGTCCTCCACCATTCATTTAACAATATTCATTAAAATTTATCATTTAATTAACAAAAAATTCCCAATAGGCCTTCAAAACCAAAAAATCAAGCATCAATAAGGCCCAACCCCTTTAACATGTCATAAAATCCTAAAACTAAACAAATTAATTAAAGGTTTTAAAAACCAACCTTCATTACATGAGTGTTTCTATTTTAAAAACCAAACAAGGTCTAAGACCTTCATTCCCATTTTAACCTTAAAAAGAGCTATCATAGAATCTTCACTAAAATGGAAACCACACACTCATTTCAAAGAAAAATTTTAATTCCATTTAAAAACCTTTTATAAACCACTCTTGGGTCAACACCTCATTTCAAAACAAGAATCATCACAAAACAGAGCATTCCCCTCTTTTCACCCAAAACTAGGTCACAACCCAACACATGAATTTAAAACCATTTTAATGGTCTCACCAGTATTTCAAAAAAGTCTAGTATATAAAACATTTTAATTAATCCTTACAAAATGTTATAAAAACATGTATTTTAAAGGTACACTAAGTATCCTTTAAATGTTCATTGAAACCAACCAACAATCTTGATTGGGTTAAGCTGATAACCCACTTACTTTAACCTTTATATTTTCATTTTACTATTTTTTTGGAAAAAAGCACACCCCACTGGTGGCCTTAGGTTCAGTATTGAAATCACCAATAGATTCAACAAGATTCACTGGTGGTCCAAGGAATCAATCCAAACCCCATATCCATATTACTTAAGAAAAAGAAAAAAACACACAACACATGGTATTTAAGTCAAAACCTACATACACATTCAAAACAATTAACAAGATTATGGGTAAGGATCTTAGAACACCTACCTCATTACTAAAGCCTTCCAAAAATTTTCCAAATCATGGAAGCCTTATTGAGGCCTGTCCAAGAATCATCCAAAACCCTCAAAACCTAGTTGAGCTCATCTCAAACACCCAATCCCCAACCTTGCATCTTTAAAAAAAATTATTATAATAAATATAATTAATTATTTAATTAAACCCCAATGAATCTTATTGATATAAAACCCACTAGGGGATAACATCTTGCCTAAAACTCCTACAAACCACCATGGGAGGTATAAAATATACTATGAACACCAATATTAGGAAACTTCCTAAGAGTTAATACCCTTTAAAATGTTAATCAAAAACCTATTTTATGGAAAACCGAAGATAATTCACCATGACCACATAACTTGAAAACAAATCACACAACTAAGTGTGGAATTCATATTGGTATCTCTTAGACACAATACAATCATAATCCCCATGAGAATTGGATGATTCCACCATTATCTTATTGAATCACCAACAAAACAAAAATGGGAGAAATCCAAAATCAGATAGGATAAAAAAGAAGGATAAAATAGACCAATATAGGAGGATAAATCACCTCAAATAGAAATAAATTACCACGAATAAACCACAAAAGCAAGGGGAAGAATATGATTAAGGGGTTTGGGGATCCCCTGGTTCAAGTGCCTATAGTAGGGGAGAAAGGGGTAAAATGACTAAACATCCCAAAGGGGTATTTTGGTCATTTAATAGTTTTAATGAAATTTTGAGCAGTCACATGGTTTGGACATATAGTTAGCCAAACCATGAGACAACTATATGATACCTAATATCCAACACCATAACCGATATGGTTTGGCCACACAGTTAGGGAAACCATATGCTAACCTTGTGGTCAATAATTCCTCCCCTCGGTAGCAAGTTATATGATTTCTATGAAATGGTGCACAACCTATGAACCATACTTCAGATGATTCTCAAACTTTCATTTTTTATCCTTTATCTCAAATCTTTTACCCAAAACCATGATCAACCCGTATAACTTAACCTAGATCATTTCAAAATGTACTAAAAGAATCCTGATCAATAATGTGTTACACTATTTATCCTAAACCATGCCCACCAGACCATGCATCTGGTAAATTTTTTTGAAACTTTATGAAACTTAATCTTAAGCCTCCAAATCTCATCCAAAGACCTGGTATACCTCTCAAGCATCACTTATCAACATAAAATATTAAATTTTTGAATTACAACTCCAAAAATATCATTCCAAGTCTTGATCTAATATTTGAACAGTCCAGTAAAGAAAAATTCAAAATCCTTTTGAAATTTATGACCATTACAGATAGAGTATCTTACACATCTCAAGGCCTTTTAATTTAAAAACTATTCAAATAAAAGTTTATTATTCTCAAGGATTATTTTTTAATTGTAATTCATAACAATATTATTAGTGAATTATTGAATTTCATATCTATTTTCATAATCCAAAAATTTCTTGGGGCTAAAACTTATAAAGAAAACATAACACCACATCACCTTTTTGATGCTTAAAAGTACCAAAAAATTATGTGAGGGTGATGATATCTTGTAGGGTAGTTCAAGTCATGGAAGAATACGGTGAAACTAGATGCATACTATGTCTACTAATGTTTTTTCTTAATGAATTCATTTAATTGTTTTATATTTATTCATGTTAATCCATAATAAATGTTAAAAAAATCTTCTTATTTTATTTAAACATATAATAGTTTTTCTATTTTTTTAGTCAAGATGTTTTCAATTGAAGTAAGAATTACAATATTATCCATTCAATTTTTTATCTTGGATGCTTTAATTTTCTCATGCATTTATATTTGAAAATTCAATTTAGCTAGTGAAATACCATCACATGGTTTAACTTGAACACATATGTCTAACATATATATTATTGTAAGTTACATGTTTATAGGATAGGGTACATGTACCAATGTGTGTGTGTCTATTTTACAAATATATTTTGTATAAAACATATATATGTTAGACACACACACACACACACATATATTATATATATATATATATATATCTGTGTATGTGTGTGTTGGTATAAAAAGATTACATGTCCTATATAGAGCATATATGTTTCCTACATACATTCATTTATATATATGTTTTACATATAATATTTTTATTTTCTTTACAACACACACACACATGTTTTCATTTATCACTGAAATATTATTTTAGCTAGTGAAATCCTATCATTTGGTGTAACTTAAAAATATGTGTCTAACATATATATAATTTTAAGTTATATGTTAATAGAACATGTACATATGTGTTATATATATATTGTAAAAAACACATGTATTCTTTGTATATATGCGTGTATGTGTTTGTTGTTGCATAACATTTACATTTTCTTCATATATTATATATACGTTTACAACAAGTATTTATGTATATATATGTTTTATATATTATCTATTTATTTTATTTACATAAAACACAAACACATATTTTATTAATGTAAATATTTTTTCTGGATTGTTTTACACAACTGATAATTATAGATGTTTCATTTTTTTGATACTTAATTTTAATATCTTGAGTATTTTTATATCTATTTTTATGGAATTTTATACTTTATTAATAAAATGATATGTTTTTAGTTTGAAAATAAATTATCAATATTTACTATAATTTATAGTTTTGTTTAAAATTAATACTTATTTAATCAAAAATTTTCTTAAAATTTTTTTGATTGTTTGTTTTGATTTTTTTGAGATTATAACTTTATATATCAAATAAATGAAAATTATATCATTTTATTTTTATAAAAAACCAATTTTTAATTTTCATCACTTATTTTTTATAGTAAATTTCTTCAACTATTTCTATTACATGTTGTGGCCCCCACCCACCAGATGAACTCTTCTAATTTAGTGACCAACTTTTCATTTCCTAAATCACATAAATTATACCATACTGAGGTTATCAAATGGAATACGAGCCATCTTATGTGAAAAAATATTGTAGTAATATGCACATAATTAGGTTAATCTATATTATAAATATTTAATTTGGAGGACTTTTGAGCAATTATAATTTTATTATTATTTGTGTGGATACTTAGAGTTATATTTATGAGGTTTTTTATTTTTTTCCATTTACAAATTAACCTTGTTGAAATATAAATCTGAAATATAAAAAAACTTTTCAATTCCATTTGTATACATATAAAAAACACTAATTTAGAATCTATTGTTATATAAAAAAACACATTTTCAAGAATTTTGTGGTATTTTTGTGTACGTACTATTTCAATTGGCATGTGGAGACTATTCTATTGTTTCTTGTTGAGTGGTTCAATTGATGTGTGGCTGGTGTACTATTGGGTGACCATATTTTGTTGTTGTGGCCACAGTATAAGAAATGCTTATTTTCTAGATAGATTTGTGTTTTTAGGAGGGGATATTGGTTAGATGAGGAGTGAATTTATATCTCTATACCCTTCACATACACACTTCTATAAGAATTTATACAATATAGTGTTGCTGTAACAAGGGACTGTTGGATCATAGACCATAAATTTCATGTAAAATTCAATTTTGTTTACATGTATCGCTACAAACCCAAATTATGAAACCACTATATGTGAGGTGAGAGGTTTTCTAACTGTTTTCATTATTAATTACTAAAAAGCAAAATTTTAATGGTGTTGTATATGATGATGATAAGTTTTATAACTATTATCATTTATAATTTCTTATTATAATAGGTTCAAAGGGTAGTTTCTTGCTATCATGGGTGATAGTTATGTCACTGGTTCCTTCTTCTGCATTATTTTTCTAAAATATAAATCTGGAGAAAATTAGAAAAGGTGTGTTTCGTCAATCCATAATACTCAATTAAAGAACTATATTAATTAATTTTTTTTTGGTTATGTTAAGATTTCATTTTCTTTTGAAAAAAAATCATTTTTTAATTTCTAAAAATATATTAGATTATATAAATGTATGTTTTTTAGAAAATGGAAAAGAAATGAATTTTTTGAAGGAAAAAAAATATTTCCAGTTGTATCATAAATGATGAGTGCTACATGTTTTTTAAAAGGTTATTGAAAATTAGTTTTTGATCATTTATTAATGTGGTCTTTCTACTATTTATTTCAGTTATCATTTATGATGAGAAGTTAAAAAAAGTGTATTTTATTGTAAAAATATTTTCTCTAAATATATATAAATCACAAATATATACTTTATATGAGAGAAATTAAAATTATACAAGTATATGTATACATATTAAGTTCAATTTAAATTATACAATTTCAAATTTAATTTTTTATGGTATTTGACTAGAGTTGGATGGAGATGAACTAGTTTTCAGTAGGGAAGAGGGATAGTTTTTTGTGATGAAGAAACTGTATTGATGTTCTGGATGGGCCCATTTTTTTGGTAGAGACAAAAAGTGAATATTACAAGAAACTCTTTTATATTGGTTAGATCGATCATTTTCTGAAGCTTTGGATAGTTAGTTGAAAAATACTCTCTAAGGTGTAAGTTTTTTTCATTTGTTGGTTTTGGATGTAATGGGTATTTGGCCATTTAATTTTATTTTTTTAGATTATGAAGAGTTTTGAATTGCCCATTTTCATTATAATAATGGAATTTATCTCTTTGATAAGTTTAAGAAGGATATATTATATGATTCCATCAAAGAAAATAAGATCAATCACAAAAATGAGATTGTAAAATATATTATTACTTCTTTGGTAACATTCAAAATGTAACCCATTGAAAGTGTAAAAATGAAATGAAATTTTAATCATCATTAATATATAGATATTAATGTTAATTTCCTCAAAGAAACAATATATAAAAATAAATAGGTTCATAATACCCAATATGTATCAATAGAGTGTAAATTTAGAAAAAATACCAAACCTCAGGTGCAAATCATCACATGCATTTTTTATTTTCCTCAAATACAAAATTATGTTAATTATTTACTTGTTTAAAAAAAAATTTCAATATTATTATTACTTTTATTTTATTTATTATCATGTTATATTTTATTACTTAACCAATTAAGTTCGCATTGGATGTTTCAAAGATATTCACTTTATATGTCTAAAATGACTATGATAGGTTAAATATGGTAAAAAAGGTATCTATTCAACCATCTCCAGAATAATAATAATATAATTATCATTTTTATACATCAATTATAATTTTAAAACAAATCAATAAATATGATTATAAAAAATGAACTATGTTATAATCATGGAGACAGTAGGTCATACGTACGCATGAGTAACATTTCCCTTATTCATGGGTCACGATGGAAAGAATGTAAGTGTTATTTTAACATTACAAAATTATAATTATATAATATATATCATATTATTTCTTTAAATTAACTTAGTTTGACCAACGATGGATCGAGTTTAACATTAACTATGGTAACCGATTATTATTGTTTAACTAATCATTATGAATAAAAATTATATCAAACATATTTATAAATTTTAATTATGATTATTATAAATATTTAATTCATTTTATCCAAATAAATTCACAAAATTAGTATAATTTAATTTCAAATTTAACCTAAAAAACATGATGAAAAGAACATTTTTTGAAAAATAAATTCCTAACTATAAAAATGTTTTTATACAAAACTCGAGTATAAAATTCATTAAAAAAATTATATTATTAATAATATAATTGAATATATTTTTCAAAATATTTTAAAAAAAAATTGAACATTGTAAATTATTGAAAAGAAAATATAGTTTTAAATAAAAATAAATATTTTTCACTATTTATTAAAAAATCAAACTTTTTAGAAAAATCACATAAATTCACCCTAATATAATTTTGAAATGAGGAATTATAAAATTACAGTAATTTTTTAAAATTAAAATTTTATAATGTGGAAATAAATATTTTAAATTATGTCATATATTTCATAAAAATACAATTTGGTTAGAAATAAGTTTTCCCTATTTGACTGAAAAATTATCTATTAATCTTAAAATATGTATAATATAATTAATAAATATTATTAGACATGAAAATTATTTATTGTAACATTAATTGGTTTATTTCATCGATTTCTATCATAGTGGATAGATTCCCTTACTGAATTAGGTTCACTACCCATTCCAATCAATATTTTCTCATAATATTTCATTCCTTACCCAATGCATTAGAGATTTATATAATTTTTATACCACCCATAACATAATTAAAACCATACATAAGTGTTAAAAAATATCATAAAAGCATTCAAAATTTCATTATATCATAAACCGTTAAAAATTAATGGGTTTCATAAATATTTCATAATCACATAATTAACCCATGGGAAGTAACGAGTTTAATAAAATCATTCATAAAATATCATAATAATAATCCATACAAAAAAATAAAGTGAATGATATCATATTATCATATCCTCATTGAAGTATAAAAATCCTTGTAGGATGTTTACATAGATAAAAAATATCTTTAAAGAAGAATCATAACATTTTTTATGAAAACATGTAGAAAATAGTTTTCTTTCAGTATATTTAAAAACTAAAAATTCCTTGAATATTGAGAAAAAAAATTTATATGAAAATAAAAATAGTAACCTATTAAATTTGTTTTAAATAAAATAATAGTCATGATAGTGGGAAAATTTGTTCATTATTTACACATTAAAGGATAACATTCTTTGGAAACTTTTGTAAAAATACAAAAGTGATTTGTACATAAATCATTTGAAAAGATTAATTTTAATAATTTTTAAAGAAATTTAAAGGTATTAAAAATAATATATCTCAAAATTTTATGTATATATAAAAACATTAATAAAACATTTTGAAGATTATGTACATGGAAGAAAAGTCTACTAACCGAAGAGAAAATAAGCCCGAATTTTCATAAAAATGTCTTCTCAATGATTTTAAGTATA
Source organism: Viscum album (assembly GCA_963277665.1). Classification (NCBI taxonomy): domain Eukaryota; kingdom Viridiplantae; phylum Streptophyta; class Magnoliopsida; order Santalales; family Viscaceae; genus Viscum; species Viscum album. The sequence goes on from OY728138.1 coordinate 1,835,442,442, forward strand.
AAAGAGAGAAAAATAGAACCATAACTTTAAAATTACTTGAATAACCATAGAATAATAAAATATATTTGTTTTAAAAGATAAATATCATAAAATTTTTCTTAATGGAAATTTAACATAAACAATCCAGAAAAGAAATTAGATTGTAACATGAACCCTTTTCGCTTTGGTAACATTTGAATCATAATCGACATGAAATAAATAACATCAAATTTAACATTAAATACTATGAATATAATGAGATTAATTATATAACATATTAAAGGGAAAATATATAAACCATACAAAAGAAACAAGTGGTGAATATGAAGTGTCTTACAAAAATAAAATTTAGATAGGAAACCCTTACATGAAGCCTTGTCTTGCTTCAAACACATTCGAACCACATATATAATAAATATATATTTATTATAAATATATTATGAAACAATATTAATATATAATAAACCATTTATCATTTATTTATCATTTCTAATTATCATTTTAATAAGAAATCATTATTAAAATGAACATTTAGGTGAAGAATGGTCTATTTTCCATGCATGTTTCATTATGATGGTTCTGGTCCTTGCACCTTTGTTATGGTTTAATCATATAAATAATCTCAATAATGTAATAATTATTATATTAATTAATTATATATAGTTTTAAAAATATTCATATAAATCAGTTATGAAAAATTAATTACATCATTTTGTAGAGATAATAATTACTACGTATGCATGGATGATGTTTCTATTTTGCATTATATATAAAGGAGATATAAAATGGTAATAAAATTAACATAAAAATTACCATTATATTTTAGATACTAATTTAATCTTATAAATGTGGCTATATAATATTTATACATGGTTTAAAGAGAAAGAAACATGAAAAATGTTGGTAAGAAGAGAAACCTCTTCTTGGAGAAACCTTTTTTGGATTACACTTTAATGCCTTCTTGAAGTGGAATAATATAAAGAAAAAAACCTACATAAATTGGGGAGGGTTGTTGGAATATTATTTTTTTATATATTTGTCAAGATAAATGGTCTAAGTGGTGTGGAAAATATAGGAGAATAAGTTCCCTTTTATAAGTGATGAGAGTGATGCACTTGTAATTAGAAAGAATATTAAAATAAAATTAAGTTAATCTATTGGGAAAGTTAATCCAAAATAGATAAAGTAAGAATTTGGGATAAAATATTTCCAAAATAAATTCAAAAAATATGTTTTATACAATTTATAGGTTATTTAATCCCTTATATATTTATTTTAACCCCTCGTTAACCATTTAAAAATTTACCATAGTAATGAATTTTTACCTCTTATACTTTTTATAATGATCAACAATAAAATTTAAATCATTAAAAAATTAAATATTGATTCCAAATATAGAATTTTCTTATTATATTTAATTTCTATAAGTGGTAGAATTTTTTTCTTAAAATAAGTGTGTAAAAATCAACAAAACTAGTTTTAGAAAAAAATGCACTTTAAGTATAAAACTGAATTTTATCCCCTTATTTTCCTAAAAACCCATTTGATGAATGTTATTATTTTTTAATGAATATATTAGACACACATTTCATTAAGAATCACTCATCAACAATTACTCATTTTCGTATGATAAAAGACATTGCGCATAATAAAAACAATTTTATGAAAAATATCACCTTTCACCTTTAAATGTTTTTTTCTTTATTTATATCTAGTTGATAGTTAATTTTTGAATGATTATTTATTTTTGAAATTCAATACCAATATATATCATCAAAATCCTAGTTCATTAGTAATAAAGACACATAATATAAAGGAAAATACAATACATTGAAAAATTGATCTTTTAACATTAAACCTTATTATTTTTAGCCTTTAAAATTGAGTACTTATTTATGAGGAATTAATAAATATCATTTCATTAAGGAAAACTTTTATTCATTATTTTTATTATTTATTTATTCCTATTCATATCCTCCAATCCAATAACTAGACAATAATGATCACATTTAATAATAACATTTCAATAGTATATCACAGTTTGTTTAAACTTGGTGTTTTGTATTAAACAAAGGAATCAAATTTATATATAGATAAATATATCATAAAATACTGGGGGTGTTATATTTTATCCACATTATATGAATTTCACCCTCAAAATTCCATCACTTTGATACAAAAAACCAAGGATACTTCTACCTCATCACATCCCTAAGTTCCCACATATCTTCCTCAAATTTATGGTTTCACTATAAAACCTTGAACCTGTGTGTTGTATTGTTTCAAAAAAATTTCCTCTTCAATATAAAATATACATCATTTATTCCTCATAAGAGATATCATGGTCCATTTTTATGACCATTGAGTTCAATACGTGTGAAGGATTAAGTATTTTTTTAGGAGAGACACATGGATCACATCATGAAATTGAGGGAGGTTAATCAGAAGAGCCAAGAGATAAAAAACCGTATTAATAGGATAAAGAATATCAAAGGGAATGATATATATTATGATCAAATTATAATTCATTCCAAGTCTCATTACCTTATTACAAGGAGATAGTTATAGGAATACCTTTTCACCAACTTCAGACTCTAAATCTTATCACTGATTGTCAGCATAACTTTGATGTTGACATCGAACAACCCTGCTTCCCTACTAAATGAATCTAACATTATTCACCATATCTTCATCTAGATCAATTCCCAATATATTTCATTATCTAACTTCATCTCAAAACGTAGGATTTATTCACTTCCTACTATATTGGCATTCATAATGATCCATCCAAATTCTCAAGTGAAAGCTATTATTGTAAGAAACATTTTCTAAAGAAATATGTGGATTCTAACCACCTTTGAAATCCATAGAAAAATATATTAATGTAAAATCTAGGGTTTGAATTTCCCTCTCATACTAACCTTATATCTAAGGATGATAGTTCGTGATAAACATAAACATCATATTTAAATCTTTCTAAAGACTTCTCCTTAACTTTTAGGTAAACCTCATATCCCAATCAAATATAGTAGAATGTGGAACCCCTTGTAACCTTACCACTTAATGTATATCATGAAAGACTAATTACAAGAGAAATATTTTCTGATAGTAATTCAGGTTTTTCATTTCATAATTTTCTCAACTAAAAATCAAATATAATTATGACCTTTATATGTTTTGGGGGGTCTAATGATGAAATTTATTTGATTTTTTCTATTAACATTATAGTATGGGTAATGGATGTCACATCCCCTTAATATTTTGACATTTAGAATTTAATTTATGAAATAACATGTAATGAAAAACCAATGAGGTGGGGAGATGTAGGCCAAGTGCAGACGAGTCTAAACCGTCACAAATTTATCTATAAAATCCCTCATTCAATGAAAAAAATGATAAGTCTAGCCCGCCACACAAAAACTCATGGGTAACCCGTTGGATTTAACACATTGAAAAAAATAAAAATTATATATTTAAATAATATATTTTTTCCCATTTTTGATGGAGGACAGATGTAAGATAGTAGATTGACCATATTTCTTATTTTTTCCCATTTAACTACAACTACTCTATCAAACTATTTACCCATTTTTGTTCAATTCTGAAATCTTGAGGGCATGATATTCCATGGTGTATTCATCATGTGAAATGGATTGGAACAATGGAAAAAACTCCCCTACCATGATATAACCATCCCTAACTATAACAAAAAATTTAACACTTTCTATAGTTTTGATTGGCAAGACGATGTGAAAGCTACCATGATGGAAGAGAACTCTTATAGGATAATAAATTGGTCACTGTTCTCATTGATACCCCTCATCATTCTCCATGTATCAGCCATGGTTAGTGGGAATTACCTGAAGTAGCAGAGCACTGAATTCAACTCATGCAATGAGACCAGACTAATTCTATATCTATCAATGAACTAGAATATTGGGATAAGCCAAAACTAGAAATCGGAGTGGAGTTCCAAATTCATGGCTACCCCTTCTTTCATTATCAATGAATCTTGGTGGGCAGTAATGTAAAATGATGGGAAATGAGTTTTTTAATGGAATGATTTTGAATCAGATTGCATTGATCATGTCTTCCAGTTTGATGATGGAAAACAGAAAGTTACATGCTTGAATTTGGAATAAGGATGACTTGGGTATGCATAAACCAGATTAATATAGAGATAACTATAAGTAATTGTCTAATTTTTTTTAAATGATTCCTTTAGGTAACCCCATACTAGTATATGATTACTATCCTTTTCCTACATCCATGTGGTATTAACCCATATAATTCTATTCTATAAACGGTGATGAATTTTAGACATACCTCCCCCACATCCTCCCATATCCATGAATCCCATGAACCTGTTTCACATTACTTGACATACCAAAAATTAATATAGTTGGGTCCAAAAAACTCTACAAACAAGATTGAAATAATTCCATTGATTTGGAAAAGGAATAAAAGAAAATCAGAGGAAGAGTTCAAAGAAAAATACTCAAAGGGATGAAATCACGAAGGATGAAGCAATTATAAAGGGAAAATCCCTTCATGGACTACCACTCTGCACGGTGGTCCATGAATTCTTGAAGAACCCATGAACTAAGTAGTTTGCAGTATGGAGACTCTGGAAACAACCCAAAAATATTTGAGCCGTTTGTGAGAAGGAGGAGGTGATATCTTCCCTGCAAACAAATATCCTCCACGAACTAAATAGTTCATAGGAAGAGGTGGTACCATCAGATTCCTACAAATGAAACAAAGTAATTTTTAAGACCGAGGTGGTGATATCCGACCTAGAACATGATAACTACCTTCCTCAAATGATGTTGATGATGAAAAAGTCATTCGCAAGCTAGTCTTCCTCCGCGGACCACTGAAAAATAAGGTTCACATCCCACTACGAACGCCCGACCACAACAGTATTTTATCCCTCCGCTCTTATATAAATAGAACTCGAGGGGACCTAAAAAGGGGAAGGAAAAAGAGATCCAAACCGGATGTAAAAAACTAAACATAACTGAATACACTAAAAAAATGGGGTCTTTTGATGATTCCTTATAGGTAAAACCTTCTGTGAAGCATCATAGAAGAAATAAAAATTCATCTGGTGGCCCAAAAACCCAAAAACCTTTACACACCTAATTCCTATAAGGTAAAAACTAATGGCCCCCTTGTTCATAGGTATCACACATAGAAAAAATCTTTGTGGGTGGAACCCTTCCCCATGTAGCAAAATGCTACATGGGTGGAATTTATCCCCTCATAGGAAAATGCTATGTGGGTCGAACCTGTCCCTACGAAGAGAAATCCTAAATGGGCCAAACCCAGGTCCACGTAGTATAATGCTACACAGATAGTCCCCTTACCAAAAAAGACACAAACTATGTGGAACAAATCCCATCCCACATAAGAACATACTATAAATAATGAGGTATCCTAGGTCGTTTTACTTGCCATCTCCAACCACTATCTTCTTCTGTATCATTAGGCCCCATGTCTCCCCCTCCACAATTCAATCTAATGGAATTAGGATAAATCCTCTTCCAATGCCACCCAAAATGTGTGATGAAATCATCAAGAACATCATCACTTCCTTTCAAGTTTACATACATGTGGTAAGGGAAATCACGTGGGGGATCTCTATAGAAAGGCAGACCCTCGGAGTATCCTTTAGTTTAAATTCCTATTGTAATGCGGGTTCTAACCACATGATGCTCATGTGAACCTCCTCTTTCTAGGAATTGAGATATACCACTAGCCTTTACAATACTACAAATCAGTCCTTTAATAGTGATAATAAAAGCAATTTATCAGAACTGACAATGTAGGTGATGTTAAATAGTTATCTTTAACAACACTCATAAAAATCCCTAATAAATGCCTCACTGATAAAGGGTATATATTGTTTTTCATGCCGACCCCCCCCCTTTATCAGTGCTTTCCCCCACCCACTTTATTATCACTTCCCCCACCCCTTTATTGGTGATTTATATAATCCCACCCCAACACGCACCCCTGGCTCCAACGAGTTTTGAACCTGAGACCTCCAGCTTATACACCAACCCCTTTTCCACTCTGCTATACTATTTTGTTTTAAATTTTTTGATATATCTATATGTTTATATATATATTCTTATATTTTCTTATCCTTATATTTACATATTTATATATATAGGTTTACATATTTATTTATATATATTTTTAAATAAATAAATATATATATATATATATTTATTAAAATGGATATTAACTCTAAAAACCCTTAAAACAACTAAAAATGTTAAGAACTATAAAAACCCGAAAACCCCTAAAAACATAAAATGACCATAAATTCTAATATAGGAATCTATTTTAGCTCCAAAACTAATCAAATCGAAGATTATAAAACTATATTCTATATGATATGTGTTACAGGCTGGAAAGACGCCCAGATCAGATGTTATAGCCGTTTTAATGTTAGGAAACTGGGTCGGCGACAAAAAAATCAGTTTTAGAGGCCTTCTGAGCCTTTTTGGGGTTTGAAAAACCAAAAAAATATCTTTGACCTTAGTTTGAGACCTCTGTGTCATATATAATTTCATAGGTTTCAATTTTATATGTGGTAGGTCCCAAAAAACACTCTAATCAAAAGTTATTACCATTTAAAGTCCAAGTTTGATTTTTTACTTTTTTGAAATTGTAATATATTTTTTTCCTTTAATTATAAAATGATTTAATTCTCATTTAGTTTTATCTCTTTTCATACGCTTCATTTTGACTAGTTTTTGAGCTAAAACTAACTCACAGATCGAAAGTAATTATCTTTTTAGGTTTTTTCAGAGTTTTTAAGGTTTTTAGGGGTTTAAGGTTTTTTCACATTTGGCAACCATAAATTAGGAATCAAGTGTATGTTTTGACTCTAATATGTATAAAATCGAATATTGTGATGATATATACTTTTTGGTGACCCAAGAGTACCCTAATCACCTCTATTTAGGGAAAACAGGTGTAGAAGGCCTCCAAACAGGCATAACTTCTGCTACGGGTGTCTGTTAATGATTGTTTTTTTGAAATATACCCTTTTTGGGTGCTAGTAAAAAAGAATTTATGGGCGGTATTTATCAATGATTATAAAAAAGTGATGATAAATACCACCCTTTTATTAGTTATTTTTTAGAAGCGCTGATAAAGAACCCCCTTTATAAACACTTTTTTAGAAGCACCGATAAATTGCAATTTTATCAGCACTTTTTTACTAGCACTGATAAAGGGAGGGCCTTTATCAACGTTTTTTACAAGAAATGATAAAGGGACACTTATAACATTGTTTTTATAGAAATTAGAAAGGGGGTTTAGAATAGTGTTTTGAGCAAGCACTGTTAAAACCCTAGTGTTAGATAAACCTAGTTTTCTAGTAGTGTTCCCTTTGATGATGTCTAGTGTTGAACATTCTTCTCTTTCCCATACAAATTTTAGGGCACTACTTATGAGGTATTCCCCTATCTTTTCCTGTAGGAAGTGGAACTTTTTATCCTCTTCACCTCAGCCCAAGACATATCTGGATATATCACCAAATGTTTCTATCAAAGATAATAAAACAAGAGAGGAAATAGGCACACTAACTAAAAATTAATTTTTTTTATTAAAATAGACACCCTTTTAAGTGATTTTGGGGAACTCAACATGACATCAAGGACATAAAATTTTTTTTCCACACGGAACAAAGGCCCAAGGACAAAAACAAAAAATTTCAATTCTGCAAAAGAAACCCCTCCCTAGCATAAAAAATGTTAGATCATATTCCACCATCACAATGTAGCTTGACTAGCTATCCCATGAAAGGGTGCATGAGCCTGGTAATGATGGAAATATTTTCACCCTCTCAAACATCCAATTCCATATAGTGAAGATCTGGTGTAAACTTCTACTCTAAACCTCTTCTAAAACAATCCCATAACGGAGAACTGGTTTCGTTGACCAAGAACCATTGACCACAGGGCCACAAGAAAAAAAAAACAAAAACCATTCCACAAAGTCAAAGTTTCAACACCAAAACACTGATAAATAAAAAACTTATTCACTATAAAACCATCACTTGCTCCTCCATCCACTTTATGAATGCTCCACTACCTAATCAACATCCTAGTCACCAGACAAAGAAACCCCACCACCAACTAACATTGGAAAAAAATAGAGAGGGGGAGTATGGGTACTCCGAATATAGGGAAACCAAAAAAAACCTCCATACCTTCAAACGTCAAAGAATAAGAACTCACCATGTTCTGTGAAGACCACTGAACTCTAAGAAAACCTCTCTATAATCAAGATCATTAGATCCAGTTTCCACCATCACAACCACTTGTGAAGACCACAACGAAACACCTCACGCGCTCCCAACTGAAAAAATGAGGCAAAACCACTCCGACCATAGAGGCTTGGTCTCTACCATTGGATATGCCCCAGACCGCCAATGGAAACCATAACCAGTAAGGAGGAAGGGTGAGAAATAGGCCATCAAATGATGTGCATTTACAAGACATTCAAGCCCATGATCTCTTACATCCTCTCATTTCTCACACTGATCATGACTCATATGGTATTAAAAGTGAGTGGTCATTATGAAATCCATATGATCCTAATCCAAATGGGTTGTTTCCATGCATAAGCCCCAATAATATGGGCCCCCACATGATATAAGTCCTGAAACCATACTTAAACCTTAAAAAGTCTATATTCTCAATAAATTAGCACCAAATGGGAAACTCTCATGCATAATCCCCTATCAAATTCCCTAAAATGGGTAGCTCCCATGCGTAAGCCCCAATAATTCCCCCTTTAATGGTATTTATCTGATGTGTATGTCCCAGTCATACCAAAAAATGTGGGATTTGATTCCCTACTAACTGGTATACATAAGAAGTATTCCTAAGGTCTAGAAAAGACACCTAAATCACTATAATGTTCTCTTGGACACATTCTTGATAGGTTCAGTATCCACCCAAGAGACTACATCTCTTTTAGGTACCTTAGGCCACCTCGGTATAAGTCCCATACCATTCTTTACTAGGCACCCTTCACTTGGACATCCTTACCATATGAAATTAAATTGCATGACTGGGTCCTTGTTACATGATATTAAAAAGGGACGTGTCTACATAAGTGACACTAAACTACATGGATTATAATTCCTCTCATGATGGTACCAAGGAGTCCCATTTTATGGGTTCAATCCTGATATCAAAATAACTCTCGTTCCCCCTTGATAATGGTAAACTCTATATTTCCCCATCATGTGACCTAAAACCATCATCATCTCAGTAAATGACCAAATGATTCGTTGATTTTTCCAAAAAAGGGTAACATTTATGGAGAACCTCAAATATATACAAATATCTCCATTGATGTATAACCTCATATACATATTGATGATACCGAACCAATGTATGGTTACAATAAATCATTACTTAGGGATAATCCATAGATACAAACTTGGGAATGAACCCAAGATTGCTGAACATATCTTAAATCTATAAGAGAGTCCCAGAACAAGTAATAGTTCCCCCTAAAAGGGTGAGAAAAGACCAAATTCCCATCCTCTCAAACAATGTGAGTTATTAAGTTTCATTGAACAAGTTAGCCAATGAGATACTACCTTTGGAAATTAGGTCCATGAATCGTGGATAGAAGGGTCATTGTGTTTTTCCGGATCCAAAAACAAAACTCGATGGATACCGTTCAAGGATCTTGTACCCTACATCAATGATTTCACACCATTGAACCCCCTTGGAATCAACCATTATGGAAACAAAAATACCATAGAGGAAAATGAAATGGTAAAAATAATGTGAATGACTTAGTTATGGTACCTCATTCACAATATAAAAAGGATACGCTTCCATTAATTATCAACCCCTTCCATTTCATACCCAGGAGAACTCTTCGGTGGAATCAAAACTGGTGAACCTGATGTGAATCTTTAAATAAGGAAGCGGTGTTACGCCGCTTCATTCCCCTTTAACATCCAAAATTCAAGAGGACCAAGAAAGACCATCAATCATGCATGTGTCCATGAGATTTTTTTTGATATGGTTTTGTTTTCTGTACTTGTCACATACATTGCAGGCACCCTTCAGAGCTTCCTTCAATCCAATGGAATATCAAAAGTTTTCACAAACACATGTATCAACCTACATATCGACCAGTTTCTCCATGAATAATAGGAATCCATCTCCCACCTAGAATATTCAAAACTAGTTCTCAAATGTGCTGGTTCAAGTGTACCACCAGAAGGGTACTCTCCCTACCCTTGAGGTAGCTAAGAATCCCCTCCAGGCCATGAATTCCTACCATCCATCTACTAAGTGATGATTGGTGGCCTAGAACTAGTTTGATCCACTAGCCTCCTCAAACCATTTTGAGATCCTATCCCTGAGACACAACAATGAGTGCCTCTCTTATATTAGGGAGGCTAATGAAGTCATCACTAACAATTTCATCCCTATAGCACAGTGGTCCCACCTAAGGGCCACTACCTAAAATCATTATCGACAATTCCATTAGGTATGGTATCCTCACCCTAAAGAGGATATTGCCTTGAGGGCCCCTGCTAAAGGAAAATAGATATAGGTCCCCCAGGTGGCCCACTAAGGGAACGATCAGAAAATCAGGAACAAATCATCACCCGTATTCCTATGAAATAAATCCTCTATGAAAATATGGAGGCACACTATGGGCATATGTATATTCCTGATCCCTCTAATTAATAACACCATTTAAATATGGTGGTAATTTATGGGAAAGTGAAAATTCCTGAAAATTCTCTCCAAACCATCACACAAGTCGGGTATAAATTTACAGGTAGATGAAAATACCTACCGATGTACATGAAGGCCATCATTTAAATAGGGCAGAAACTGGCTATGAGCAGAAAAAAAATCCTACTGGTATAAACCAAGACTATCATTAAAATAAAAAACTAAACTAAAGGAATTTTCATATCACTACCAACGCATACGAATCCCATCATTCAAATATGATGGTGATCATATATAGGTAGAGTAAAATTAATGTGGATGCATATCAAGCCCATTAGATAAACACAATGAAACCCAATAATAAAATGAAAATTAATACTCATTCATATCAAGCCCATTAGATAAATACATAGGTAGAAAAAGAAAACAACTGGTGTATCCTAGCTATAAACTATGGGAAAACTAGTTCTTCTAACCCCACACATGAGAACTGTTACTACCTATTGGAAGAAAATGGGGGACTGAAGCAGAAACATATTCCTAATCTGACATCGAAATGGGAATATATCCAATTCCATCCCAAGATGTCTCGCAATGCATCCTGGTAATGTTGGAGGGCCAAACATCAATTCAATACCATATCTTACGTACTTTTTAAGATATAATCTGTTCTACAACAATAACAAGGATTCAGGCCCATAACCCCACCTCCCCAAGTAGACTGAATCATCCACACAATTGGGTGGTCACTCTAAAGAAGTCATGATTCCATTCTCCCATCCACGAGTGTCCTCGAAAAATATTATGTTATAAAAGAACAACCATATTGGGAACAAATACCCATTTCAACTGATGGGACACTGATCCACCATAGTGGATGCTCTAGGGAAGGCATATATCCTACTAGAACTCAAGATTATCTCTAGAGAATCTATAAACTATCATGGGAGCCACTATAATAGGAACCCATACGTGAAGGCTATCACCTATAGCAAGCAACCACAGTCTCCCGCAAGAGAGAACCCATATTCAAATCAATCCAAAGGAAACTAGAAAATGAAGAGAAAACTCTTGACCCTGATCTATTGGAAGCTGGCATTCTTGATTCCTTAAAACACTTATCTTTTATGGTTTAGGATCCTACCAATATGTTTCCAAATTATAGAAGTGGAAATAATTTGTTAAAGTCCCCCCCATAACATTGTTACAAGCAACTCTGAAGGTCCTCCCTAGAGTATGAACCATAGAGGCTTACTTCATGGACAGGAAATGATAAATCATGAGAGCCTATCAGTTAATGATAATCAATATATCCCTACTCATTTCTAGAAGATAAAAATGAAAAATATTCTCCCCTTTCTATTTTCCACCTTGAGGGTCCTCTCTAGGGTATACATAGCAGAAAAAATCCCTATAGCTAGACATCAAGCCATGATGATAGTCCTTACCATTACCACACCAACTACGATGGTCCTCTCCATAGTGATGTATTACTTCAGCAAGAAGGTACACCCTTTCTTTCATCCAACATGATGGTCCTCCCCAGTGTATACACTATAGAAACTTCCTTTGTAGTTAGACATCAAGCCATGATGGTAGTCCTCACCATTGTGGCACCAACTACAAAGGTCCTTCCTACAGTGATGTCTTATTTCAACAAGAAGGTTCCCCCTTGATATTTTTCACCCTGATGGTACCCCCATGGTATACACTATAGAAATTATCCCTGAATTCAGAAATGAAACCATTATGGTAGTCCTCTCCATTGTAACACCAATTGCAAAGGTCCTCCCTACAGTGATGCCATATTTCTACAAGAAGGTACAACCCTTACTGTCATCCTCCCTGATGATACTCCCTAGAGTATACACTGTAGAAATTCTCCCTACAGTTAGATATCAATCCATGATGGTAGTCATTGTAATTGTGGCACTAACTATTGTGGTTCTCCCCACAGTGATGTCTTATTTCAACAAGAAGGTCCTCTATTTACTATCATCATCCATGATAGTCCTCCCCAGGGTATATACTACAATCTGTAGTAAAACATCAATCTATGATTTTTTTCCTCACCATTTAGAACCAACTACAAAGTTCCTCTATACAGTCAAGTTATATATCATCAAGAAGGTCCTCCCATTTCCAAATCAAATAGAAGAAATCCTTAATATGTAGAAGTGCATGGAAGGGTGGGGTCAAATATTTTAGATACCATATCAATAACAAGTGACATCCATTTTCAATCAAGAGATGAACCAGAGAAATTATAATCTTCGAAGATTCCTCCATACAAATCACATTTCAACAAGACCCCTACTGGCTCAAATACTTGTGAAAAAACCATCAATAAGTGTTTAAATTGGGAAGATCATGTAGAGGAATATCTGGTGGAAGAACTGATGGATATGTTTTTTATGAAGGGAAAATTAGCCAGGGATGAAATAAATGTTATTTTTTGGACCACATCCACTTCTCAATTATATATACCAAGAGAGTCGTTGGATGAATGAATACATAACATTCATCTCAATCTCTAGCCAACTCTTCGCCATTTGAAAACAAAACTCTTTCCCTACAATGGGTATACAAGGCATGTAAAAATAGTTGATGAGTTTCCACATAAAACTGGATTGGATGCCCTTATGTATACATGATGAACATAATTAGAGAGTCTGAAAAATGATCTCAAACTAACCTATATCTATGAACTTTATAAGTGACGTCATCTAATCATTGACATCTCACCTGGTGTTCATATCCAGGGATGGGGAGAGTGTGGAGCTTTTCATTTCACCCCACACCCCTTTCAGTAGAACCCATTATAAATGAAATTATATAATTTCATTATCCCATAGAAGAAATTAAATAAAATAATTTTTTAGAAAATGTGACATGATCAAGAAGGATCGACACTGAGTAAGGCTCAAAAGCATCAGGCTCGATGAAAGAAAGCCATCCAAAAACTCATGAACCAGGAAACTGATAACATTCTACAAACATCCATCTTAAGGGAATAAAATCATATAACATTGTTGTTTACCACTGAAACAAATAGTTCACATGCAGATCCAACACCTTAATTAGATTACACTCGAATGAGAATGCACTAGATCAAGAAATCAGTAATAGTAGTAGCAACCACCAAAGTATGGAATCAGCCCCAGACTGTAGGGATGGAGGAATTTTTAACACAAATTCCCCTATAAGATCAAAAAATCTAGGTTGAGGAATAATAAAAATGGAATGGGAGTTTCCACATCCCACAAATCTAGGGGAATTTTTTACCTTAACCACCATACCAGTAAAAAACAATATTTTCCCATTTATCGAAAATGAAAAGTTGAGAGGTCACCCATTCCATCCTATCTTGTGACTCATTTAACCCATTAAAGAGGCATAAAAAGATCTTATAGAGGTTCAATCTAAGTGAACCTTTACCTAGAAACTTGGAGAGGATCCTAGAATGGATGGTGAATATCTAAAAAAGGAACTAAAAAGCTCTACTATAACTCACCAGTTAGTACGCCACCCACAATGCGTTATGCATCAGTGAACTTCATGAATATTAATCCTTCAAACCACACTGATAATGATAGAAATGTAGAAGAATAGAGAAATGATGTTTTTTCCCAAAATCTAATCTACACTGATAATGAAAGTGTGCTTACCAGGAACTAGAGGGCCACCCTAAATATGGGTGTTCCCACAATCGATACTCCACCACCATGTCAGTGAACCTTTAGCAAAGGGAAGAATAAATGAAAAGTCACATATGAATCACCACCTAATCTTGGTGAGAATGATCCCCTTACACTCAAAGAAATATTTTGTTGGTATGCAGAAGAAATGAAAGAGTTTAGGTGAATCAATGTTGAGCTACTTCGGGGTAGCCATCCTATCGAATATGATCCCACAAAAGAGCCTCAAACTATGCTTCCATCATGTCTTCATTAGCCAAAAGGGTTTATCTCAACTAATGAAGATTGTCCTGGGCATATGACCAACATGGAACTCATACCATCAATCTACCAAGAACTGATCAGGGATGAATATCCTAATTTTCCTCCATTAAAGAAAAAACTGGAAAGGGTATTGGAAAATTCTCAAAATATTCCTCTAGTCGAATATCCACCTCAAATTCAAGGTTAACTAGCATGTAAAATATTACCCCTGCTCTTCCTATCCAAGATTAGGCTCAAATAAACATGCATCAAGGGATTATCAATACCATAGATTCATTGGAAACTATATTTTAATCCATGGAGGAGAAACATGAAATGGTACAATTAGAATAGAAACCTTACCCGGATTGGGTCAGCAACACTCTGCCACCACCAAATTGTGGGTATCCTGTGTTCTAGATATTAAATGGATTAGGAAAATTAGAAAAACATATAATTCCATATGTATCTTATTGTGATCCAATACTAGGAACCACAAAGAATCTAGAAGCATTGAAACTCATATTTTTTGTGTAAACTCTACAAGGATCAACCTTTGTATGGTATACCGGTTTTCTAGTTTGCTCGAGAATAGAATGGGAGGATCTCCACAGATAGTTCCCCTTTCAGTTCAACTCAATGCTTCAAAATACCACAGTCAGTGACCTATCAAACTAAAAATAGTGGGATAATGATATAGTATCATACTTCATTTCCTAATGGAATTTGCGATCTAATCTTTGAACCAACAACTCCCCTAGGATGATATGCCTGCTATTTGCATTAATAACCTTTGTGATGAGTTGTGAACTCCACTCATACTTGTGAATTACATGAGTGGGTTTCCGTTTTTCTGAAAAATTTATTAAATAATAGAAGACTATATAAAAAAGACTAAAATCAAGTCCCGGGTAGCCCCATCAATCCCAGGAAAAAGATAGGGAAAATCTGAAGCAGCCTCTATCATGCTTAATACAACCCCTATTCCAACTTCATCCCCATGGAATGCACCATATCATGCATTTCCCCTAGGAATCAAAAGATAAACCCACATCGATAAAATGAGTATAAAGGACCCAATATAAATAAAATAAAGGATCAAAGGAATAATGTATACTCGTTCTAATATGATCATTTCTATGGATATTTTATAGCCACTATGAACTGCAATTTACTATGTTTACCAGAGCCAAAAAGGATCGATGAGGTCAGTCTTAAAGATTGGACATATTATTGTCCCTTTCACCAAATACTAGGACACACTATCTAGGAATGTATTTTTTTCAAAGACCCCATAAAGAAAATGACAGATTCAGGTCAAGTCAAACTAGGACGACCACCAACACTAGTGGCACATGTTTCCACCACTGACCCTAATAAAGGGTGGGAGTGGTAAGAAGTTGTTAGAAAGAGTGAAAAAAAAGTTTTATATTTGGATGACTTGAAAGAAAATCAAATAGACTCATGGTATTCTCTAAGCAGAGTTGAAACAACCAAATATTCCCCCAGCTACTTCTGCTGCAAAAAAAGTCGGCATCCTCGGCCCCAAAAACCTCCAAAAGAATATTGTTTACAAATTAGTGTGACCAGAGAAGAGAGGTTCAAGTGAATGAAGAAGAAATCATATCGAGGAAAAATTCTTCTTTGACCCTCTCAGATTTTATGACATCAGATCTGAAAGAATGGGCACTGCCCTGCCAAACAGCACCACTACAACAAGTTGGCCAGGGAGATTCATCATTAGATGAATAGTGGATATTAGACTCCATTAATGTCATTCAATTAATGGAACCCTTCAATTATGAATAGTATGACTATGAAACCAAGTACCCTAAAGCCAATTGGGGATTTAAAGGAAGATACCGTAAGAATCAAGGACATTTGGTAAGACACAAGTATTGAAGAAACCAAATTCCTAGCTGCACCCCTGCTTAAACTGGCAATTTTGTAGAAAATCATTGAAGAAACCTTCAACAGACCCAATGATACGGAAATTACCCTACAACTACCAGAAGCCACTTTGGTCCAATCATCATGGAATATCTGTTATAGGAGGATAATGTGTCAAATCTCCCTCGACATGTATGCAATTCTACCTGACCCAACCCACAAAGAAGAGAAGTGTCTCCTACTTCTGTCTTGGGGGACAATCCATCTACATCAAATACTCTTTCCCCTAAATCATTTGTAAAATATAATCCTCACATTGGTAGGAACCGACCTATAGACTAAAAGTATGATATTCTAAATCAATTAACCTAAGTACCAACCAAAATATCAATCCAAGATGCCTTGAGTTTGTCAAAAGAACTCTAGGAAGCACTCATAAGGGCCCTGCTGAGACCCTAGGAGCCGAAGTGGCCACTTCCAAAGTCTATCAAATAGAGACCGATACCGCATGATTCCACACAAATATCCCCTTCACAAATCAAGATGAACACATAATTGTACGAGGGAACATCAGAACCTTATATATATCTGGAAAGATAAATGTTGTTGATGTCTGAAATTTTTTCATTGACAATGGAACCAAATTTAATCTCATTCCAGTGTGAACACTTCACTGGGTGGGTTACAATAAATATAATCTAGTACATTCTTCCATATCCTTACAAGGTTATGAAAAAAGTGAGTAAAATCCATTGGTATAAATCAAGTTCAAGGCTCAATTCAGAGACCTTGGGGTAGACTCATAATTTTTGATCTTACAAAAAATACATGACCTTTAATGTCTTACTAGGAAGGCCTTGGTTTGACCAACATGAAAAACTATCTCATCATACCATCAGTGCATCAAATATTGCATTAATGGACAAATTGTTAGGTTATACACTGATTAGGCCCTATTTGAGTGTAACACCCCAAGCTTCTAAGGTACGCTACTCTTTGAATAATGCAATAGCGTGTGTTGTATGCAACAACGCGTTCTAACACACCACAACCAATCAAACTAGCCGTTATGAATAGTAATAACCAATTTTTTAAATTTATAAATTTTATTTTTCAAAATGGACTACATTTTTGGATTCCGAATAACGAAATTATCCTAGGGTGATTTTTTGGTATTTTTCTGAAAAACATCATTTTTTGATGAATAGTGAAACCACTAAGCGGTAGTTAAAAAACTGAATTTTTCATAAAACATAATTTTACCACTTCTGTGAGTGTAATTTTGAAAATCTGAGAGACATAGTTAATAATAAGGAGTAAAATGTGGTTCAATGAGATGAAAATAATGTTTGGTGAATAGTAACTTTTTACTTTTATTTACCACGGTTAAAAGTAAATAGGGTAATTAAGGGTAAAAATGATATTAATATTACCCTAACACATGTTCTAATTCTATTGGACAAGTGTATCTCGACTAAAAACAACCTTAGTAATAAAATATTATCATTTGGGTCCACTTGGATTAGATTAGGACATTTATTATTATTTAATTCAAAGAATAGTTAAAAGAGTTAAAATCAAAGTTTATTTACTAAAACATTTTTAATATAGGGTTACACATAAGATAAATTAGATTATAAATATTAATTAGAAAGATAAAAATATTTCGTACATAATAATATTTTATTTATAATTTTTAGACTTTAAATAATTTAATTATGACATAATGATGATGCAGTAATTACCATAATAGTGAAAAATTAAAATAATTGATATTATAAATTCCCAAATAAATATAATTTTAGACTTTTTATGAATTACACTAATTTTCTAAGTTAATATGACCTGTTAGGAATGATTTAATTAACTTTTTTCGAATTAATCATTCTTTTATGATTTTAAAAAAAATCAATTTTCCAAATAGTGTCAAAATTGACATAAAAGAGTTTTTAAAACAAATATTATATTATTAATTGATATTCAATTCTTAAAAATCAAAGGTTCGGCCAAGAGACTTATATCATGATAGGTGTATCATTAATGGACCACTTGGGGGGTCTCTTGGAGGTATATAGTATGTTTATTAACTATATAATTTAAAAATACAAAGTGACATGGTAAGTGTCAAACTAATTAACTAAGAGTTAAAACTAAAAGATAAGGTTAATATAATGACCCAAACCTGTCTAAATTATATTGGTTGAGTGGTTTTAGACCCATCTACACCTTAACCTTTAAATAATACATTTTTGAGCCATTAGAAACTGAATATGAATTTATTATAAAATAATATTTCTAGCTTTTCCAAAGGTGCCCCTCACCCCTCTTATAAAAGGGAACTCCCCCTTCTCATTAATTCACACCATCAAAGCCTTTTGGTTCGGAAAAACCCTACCCAAATACTCTATAATATTCCCTAAATTCGTCCTAGATGCCTTCCTTTAGTCAGAAAGCCAACCTAAGGAGCCCTTTTGATCAAATCAAAAGGAAGAACCCGAAGAAGAGGTAATGATTTCACCACCCCTTTTCAAGTTCCTTTATTCTTCCACTTATTATATCTTTGTTATTACCATTATAAAATAATAACTCCAGTATATTATTTATACTTTTATGTTATTATAAAAATGGTACAACCATATTTCAGTATTCTATCCATCCTTTGAATGACATGTCACCATACGTGCGTACGTACGGCTTACCGTCTCCACGTTGTGGTGTAATTGTTATTCAAAACATTATTATTTGGATGGTTATAATAATGATGTTAAATTAATGTAAATAATAAACATAACATGATAATGATTTTGTATATGCGATATACCATCCAATTAAATATTATTTTAATATCAAAATAATTATATTATCGCTCGTTCGTACGTACGGACTACCGTCTCCATGAACACGATGAGATTCATTCTGCATCGTATCCATTCATGTCTAATTATCATTTGAAGATTTATAATAAAGTTTAAGGACTTAATATCATTCTGGATATGAATAAGATACAACCTATCCATAACAAACATGGCTTACATTACAAAACATATAATAGAAAATGAGTAAGTTAACACCTGAAACGACAATAATATTAAGATATTATTAACAAAGCAATGTTAAAAGATCATATATAATATCATATTAATGTATATGATTCTTGTATAATTTAATGAAAATTATTTCACCATTATACAGGAGGTTAACCTACCCCCAACTAAGGAAAAGTACAAGGTAAGGATTTATTTCGCAATCTCTTCATTATCTGAGGTTGTTTATACGTAATAATCTACTGGAATTTCTTTATCATCCACATCCATGTTTCTTAAAAATGTATTTCAAAACATTTTTAATATTTACAAGAATATGGGTTAAAGTCATTTATACCCTTGTTTGACTTTTTATAAGAGGTTTATAAAGGAATCTTTCCGTTGTTTTCCAAACAAGGTGATTTTTAACCTTTTCGACAGAATTAAGGTAAGAATGTTTTTTTAACTTATACGGAGGGTGCGGCTATTTTCCGCTATTATAAAATCGTTGAAGATTCCCTTAAAATCTTATAAGAATATTTTCAAAGTAAATTTTTTCTTTTATAATTATGTAACTTTTCAATGATTTCCAAATGATGAGATATTTCTCTCAAACAGTTTTGATTTCATCTATGTCAACATCCTTTGATGGATTTTAAGATTTTTGATGTTGATTTATTATGAAACAAAACTTCCATATTGTATTGAAGGTTTTGTGATATGTTTGACTATGGATGTGTTATTTTTATACCATTCATGGTTTATGGTGAAAGTATTGACATTTCGTATGCTAGTTTAAATACGAATGTTTATGTTATGTTTAAACCTGTTCATATGATGAATGCATTGGACTTAATAAGTGATTGGTGGAGCCCGCTATAGCTCCTCGATGCATCGGTAGGTCTCATGATACAAACTAGTGTCTTGGAACAAGGCCTTGACAAAATATTATTTGTAGTCTTGGCCCGAGGCCTTGGCTATGTGGTTATGATAGTCTGACATTATGCATTCCATAATTATGAAAGTGGTTATTGATATTTCATGCGATTATTTGATTAATAAAATATCCATTTGGATAATTAAATGGAATTATTTCATTTTATTTTTTCCATAATATGTTGAAGTTAAAGTTTAAATAGATTTTTTTTAGTTATACATTTCTTTAAATGTTTATTCTTATTTATGAAAGTTTCTGGTACATTGTTATCTTTACTGGTCATTTGAGCTCACCCCTTTTCTATGTTTTATTTTCTTTCCCAGGATGTGAAGAAGTATTTTATGAATGACCTACAGGAATAGTATGAGGGGATAAGAGTGTGGAATATGGAGACTATACTGTTGTAGTTTTTCATTTTATGATGTAATGTAAACTTTATGAATGTATCTAGTTATTCCAAGTCAACTAAACTAATCGGTCTTTCGAGATTTGATCTTTCTTTTGATCATGCCAATGTTATGAAATAATGCATTGAATCTAGGTAACTGGGGTCGGGGAATTACAGTTGGTATCAGAGGAAGTTTAGTACAAGCCTTGGAAGCTAGATTTAGATAAACTCTGATTAGAGCACATAGATTTAAGATGGACTTTTAGGATTAGTATATAAGAACTTCCTAGAATTTTGGTATTTTAGAGATTTTGTGAGTTTTTCGAGCAACACAGCCCTGTCTGGATACGAGCAGGTAGAGGTGGCCCTGGAACAGATGTACCTAGGGGTAAAACCTGAAAACACTGCTATGAGATAGAATCGAACGGGAACTAGTGCACGACAACGGGCCTTGCTGCACTCTTGGTTACGACACTCCCAGGGGATATGCTTAGGATAACTCTCATTTTCTTTACAAATAATTATGAAGGGTTTATGAGTATATACTTATTAAAAAAACATTTTTATGATTATGGATTATATCCATAAATAGTTCAATTTATTTTAATTGTTTTATAAGTATGGAATTATGTATTTTGATTCATAAACTGATCTAGTTTATGTCATTATTTAGAAATGGTACCTAGTGGAAGAAATGGAAACCATATCAATGCATGCACTCCATGTAGGGATTTCCCTCAAGCTCTAGATAATTATAGTGGATCTGGAGATGCAACTGGTTCTGATCAACTAATCACCATACTGGGACAACTCACTCAGGTTATGAATAATAACCTTACCTGTATGGAGCACCCTGATCCACATCATGGAGGATCAATGTTAGATCGCTTCATGAGGCAACAACCACCAACATTCAATGGGCGTAAAAATCCATTGGTAGCCGAGCAATGGATAAGTTCCCTAGAGAAAATATTTCAGGCTTTGGGAAGTAGTGAAAGGGAAAAAGTTATCATGGTAGTTTACCGCCTCACTAGAGATGTTGATCAATGGTGGTCATTGATTCAAAACATGAAGGAAGATGATGAAGTATCAAATATGGAAAGGAGGGAGTTCAAAGATCTATTTTTAGAAAAATACTTTCCTCTTCACCATCGAGTAGATATGGAAAGGCAATTTCTGAGTCTGAGACAAAAGGAGGATGAGAATGTCACAAACTATGAGGCTCACTTTACAAGGTTAGCAAGGTATGCTGGAAATTATATACATAACCCAAGAAGTAAAATTGATCGTTTCTCTGATGGTTTAAAACCATTTCTTTGTCGAGAATTAGTCTCACAATCCTTCTCATCGTACGAAGACATTGTCTCATGTGCTATCAAGACAAAGAAAGAATTCTCTAAGTCTTATGACTTTAAAGCAAAGCAGGAGAAGAAGAGATCTGCTGATCAATCTGGGAATGGAAATAAAGGGAAGAAGGGAAAAGTTGAATATCCATCCTGTAGTAAATGTGGGAAGAAACACCCCAGTACTTGATTAAAAGTAATGAGAGTCTGTTACAAGTGTGGTGAAAAAGGCCACCAAGCTCGTGATTGCAAGGGGAATAAGGAAGCTACCGATGTCCAATGCTACAATTGCAGGGAGATGGGACATTATGCAAATGAATGTCCTAAGCACCAGGGGAACTTACCTCAGAAAAGGCCAAGGGATCAAGGACAAGATTATGCTATCACTACTACTAAGGTAGAAGCTCCGAAAGACGTGGTGGCATGTAATTTAATGGTTTCCTCAAGTTTAGCAAATGCAATATTTGATTCCGGATCATTGCATTGTTTCATATCTTCCCAGTTTGCTAAGAAAATTTGATATTTCCGATTTGATTTAACAAGGGAGTTTTCAGTTAAAACTTCTAAGGGAAGTATCATTGCAACAATGTTTTGTGAATCAGTCCCCATTAGAGCACATAAATGTTCTTCATCCACTGATATCATCATCATAACTATGATTGAGTTTGATATAATCCTCAGTATGGATTGGATTTCAGACCATGATGTGATGATTTTTTTTAAGAAGAAGGAGGTTACGATTTTTGATAATGATGATAAGGAACACCTTATCTTTAGAGAAGAATCGTCAACACCTAATTCTTATCTAGATCCACCTCCAATAGCTCAACTAAATTCAATTATTATGGAGGAAGAGAATGAAATGACTGTGGGTGAGTAAAGGAATGTTCAAATAAAAGATGTACCTATTTTGAAAGAATATATAGATGTGTTTCCTGAAGATTGACCTGGACATCCTCCAGAACAAGAAGTTGAGTTTTCCATTGATTTAATTCCTTGAGCAAGGCCTATATAGAAGACCCCTTATAGAATGGCCACTATAGAATTAGTTGAACTAAAGAAACAACTAGAGGAATTGAGTAATAAGGGATTTATTCACCATAGTGTTTCTCCATGGGGAGCCCCTATTCTTTTTGTTAAAAAGAAAGATGGATCTATGAGGTTATGTATAAACTACAGGGAGATCAATTCTATAATAATAAAGAACAAGTATCCCCTACCTCGTATTGATGATTTATTTGTTCAAATGCATGGAGCTCAATACTTTTCAAAGATTGACCTTCGATCTGGATACCATCAGTTGTGTTTGAAGAAGGAAGACATTCCGAAGACAACATTTTGAACCAGGTATGGCCATTACGAGTTTACAGTAATGCCTTTTGGATTGACTAATTCACCCTCTGTATTCATGGATCTGATGAATAGAGTTCTCAAGTAATATCTCAATGAATTTGTGGTGGTATTTATTGATGATATCTTGGTATACTCTAAAATATACGAAGATAATGAAAATCACTTGCACAATATCCTGAAGACTCTAAGAAGACATGAATTATATGGGATGTTTAGCAAGTGTGAATTATGGCTTCATGAGATTTCTTTTCCTGACCATATTGTCTCTAAAGATGGAATCTCTGTTAATCCTTATAAAACCAATGCAATACAAGAATGGCCTACACCGATGAGTATAACTGAGGTACATAGTTTTATTGGTTTAGCAGGTTATTATCGACATTTCGTCCATAATTTTTCCCGATTGGCTAACCCATTAAAAAAGCTCACACGTAAAGGGGTTAAATTTGTTTGCAAAAAAGAGTGTGAAGAATTTTTCGAAGAACTGAAGAGAAGATTAGTCAATGCTCCTATATTTAATCTACCATTAAGGAATGATGGGTTCGTTATTTATAGTGATGTATCGAAGAAAGGACTTGGTTGTGTCCTTATGCAGAATGATAGGGTTATTGCCTATGCATCACGATAGTTGAAAATTCATGCCCAAAAATATCCTACTCATGATCTCGAGTTATTAGTTGTGATCTTTGATTTGAAGAAATGGAGGCACTACCTCAATGGTAAAAAATGTGAGATTTATACTGATCATGAGAGTTTGAAGTATATTATCTCACAAAAAGAACTCAACATGAGGCAAAGGAGATGGATTGAATTACTCAAGGATTATGATTGCATGATACACTACCACCCGGGGAAGGCAAACAAGGTGGAAGATTCTTTGAGAAGAAAAGATCATGGAGTTTTGAACACTATGAGAATTGAAAGGGATCCAATTTTCATGGATCTAGTGTAGATAGACATGGGAATAACCAGGGAAGGTGAAACATCAATGCTTTTTCAAATGGTTGCCAAACCATCTTTACTAGAAAGGATTAAGAGTTCTCAGACTGATGATGAATAATTTCAAAAGATGATTAAAGATATGAATGATGGGAGATTGAGAGACTTTGTGTATGAAGATGGAATTTTGAAATTTGGGAAGAGACATTGTGTTCTTGATATACCTGATCTAAAAATGGAATTTCTGGATGATTCTCATAATTCCAATTTCTCTATACACCCTGGGAGCAGCAGAATGTATAGACTTGAAGGAATATTTTTTGTGGGACAACATGAAGAGGGAGATTTCTGATTTTGTGTCAAGATGTATGGTTTGTCAACAAGTGAAAGCTGGAAGGAAACAGCCTGGAGGATTCATGAAACCTCTTCCAATACCAAAGTGGAAATGGGATAATATCACGATGGACTTTGTCATGGGACCACCAAAGACTCCTAGATGGAACGATGCAATATGGGTTATTGTTGATCGTATTACCAAGTCAGCACATTTTCTTGCTATAAGTGAAGATCTACCACTGGAACGTCTAGAAAGACTATATATTGATGACGTTGTGAGACTTCATGGAGTACCCCTATCGATTATTTCTGATCGTGATCCCCGTTTTACTTCATGATTCTGGAAAATTCTTCAGAAAGCCATGGCTACTGAACTTCATTTGAGCACTACCTATCACCCTCAAACAGATGGACAGTCATAATGAACTATTCAAACCTTAGAAGACATGTTGAGATCCTTCTCACATGACTTTCAGGGTATGTGGGATCAATATTAACCTCTGGTAGAATTTTCCTATAACAATAGCTTCCATTCGATTATTTATATGGCACCATATGAAGCGTTATACGAAAAGAGATGTCGCACACCAACCTGTTGGGATGACGTTGGTGAAAGAAAACTTGTAGGCCCAGAACTGGTGGAGGAAATGACGGAAAAGGTGAAGGTAATCCAAAACCATATCAAATTAGCTCAAAGTAGGTAGAAGAGCTATGCCGATAATCGAAGGAAGGATTTGAAATTTCAAGTCGGTGATCATGTTTTCTTAAAGGTATCTCCATGGAAGGGAGTCATACATTTTGGGAAGAAATGTAAATTGAGTCCCAGGTACATCGGACCTTTCGAAATTCAAAAACGAATTGGGGCTGTAGCTTACCATTAGGCAATGCCGCCAAGTCTCTCCAAAGTTCGTGATGTGGTCTACGTATCTCTGTTGAGGAAATAAATGCCTGACCAACGCATGTACTCACCTATGAGGAATTAAAACTAGAACCCGATCTATCTTATTACGAAGATCCTGTCAAGATTCTTGATACAAGAGAACAAGTTCTAAGAAACCGGACGACTCGTCTGGTAAAAGTCTTGTGGAGAAACCATAAGATGGAAGATGCAACGTGGGAACCTGAGGAACTTATGATGAAGAACCACCCGAGTCTTTTCATGCGTTGGTATTCTAGAAATTTTGAGGATGAAATTATTTGAAGGAGGGGAGAATGTAACACCCCAAGCTTCTATGGTATGCTTCTCTTTGAATAATGCAATAGCGTGTGTTGTACGCAATATCGAGTTCTAACACACCACAATCAATCAAACTAGACGTTATGAATAGTAATATCCACTTTTTTAAATATATAAATTTTATTTTCCAAAATGGACTTCATTTTTGGATTCGGAATATCGAAATTATCCTAGGGTGAATTTTTGGTATTTTTCTGAAAAACTTCATTTTTTATGAATAGTGAAACCACTAAGTGGTAGTTAAAAACTGAATTTTTCATAAAACTTAATTTTACTGCTTCTGTGAGTGGAATTTCAAAAATCCGAGAGACACGGTTAATATCAAGGAGTAAAATGTGGTTCAATGAGATGAAAATAATTTTTTGTGAATAGTAACTTTTTACTTTTATTTACCACGGTTAAAAGTAAATAGGGTAATTAAGGGTAAAAATGATTATAATATTACCCAAACACATGTCCTAATTCTATTGGACAAGTGTATATCGACCAAAAACAACCTTAGGAATAAAATATTATCATTTAGGTCCACTTGGATTAGATTAGTACATTTATTATTATTTAATTCAAAAAAGAGTTAAAAGAATTAAAATCAACGTTTATTTACTAAAACATTTTTAATATGGGGTTAAACATAAGATAAATTCGATTATAAATATTCATTATAAATCTAAAACTATTTCCTACATAATGATATTTTATTCATATTTTTTAGACATTAAATAATTTAATTATGACACAATGATGATGCAGTAATTACCATAATAGTGAAAAATTAAAATAATTGATATTATAAATACCCAAATAAATATAATTTGAGACTTTTTATGAATTACACTAATTTTTTAGGTAAATATGACATGTTAGGAATGATTTAATTAACTTATTTCAAAGTAATCATTCTGTTATGATTTTCACAAAAATCAATTTTCCAAATAGTGTCAAAATTGACATAAAAGAGTTTTTAAAACAAATATTATATTATTAATTGATATTCAATTCCTAAAAATCTAAGGTTCGGCCAAGAGAATAATATCATGATTGGTGTATCATTAATGGACCACTTTGGTGTCTCTTGGAGGTATATAGTAAGTTTATTAACTATATAATATAAAAATACAAAGTGACATGGTAAGTGTCAAACTAATTAACTAAGAGTTAAAACTAAAAGATAAGGTTAATATAATGACCCAAACCGGTATAAATTCTATTGGTTGAGTGGTTTTTGACCCATATCCACCTTAAACTTTAAATAATCTACTTTATAGCCATTAGAAACCAAATATGAATTTATTATAAAATAATATATCTAGCTTTTCCAAAGGTGCCCCTCACCCCTCTTATAAAAGGGCACCCCCCCTTCTCATTAATTCACACCTTCAAAGCCTTTTGGTTCGGCCAAAACCTGCCTCAATACTCTATCAACTTCTCTCACTTAATCCTAGAGGCCTTCCTTTAGTCAGAAATCCATCCTAAGGATCCCTTTTGATCAAATCATAAGGAAGAACCCGAAGAAGAGGTAATGATTTCACCACCCCTTTTCAAGTTCCTTTCTTCTTCCACTTCTTCTATCTTTGTTATTACCATTCTAAAATAATAAATCCAGTATATTATATATACTTTTATGTTATTATAAACATTGTAAAACCATATTTCAGTATTCTATCCATCATTTGAATAACATGTCACCATACGTGCGTACGTACGGCTTACCGTCTCCACGCCGTGGTGTAATTGTTATTCAAAACATTATTATTTGGATGGTTATAATAATGATGTGTAATTAATGTAAATAATAAATATAACATGATAATGATTCTGTATATATGATATATCATCCAATTAAATATTATTTTAATATCAAAATAATGATATTGTCGCTCGTGCATACGTACGGACTACCGTCTCTATGAAAGAGATGAGATTCATTCTCCATCGTATCCATTAAAGTCTAATTCTTATTTTAAGATTAATAATAATGTTTAAGGACTTAATATCATTCTGGATATGAATAATATACAACCTAACAATAACATACATGGCTTATATAACAAAACATATAAACGAAAATGAGTAAGTTAACACACGAAACGACAATAATATTAAGATATTATTAACAAAGAAATGTTAAAAGATAATATATGATATCATATTAATATATATGATTCTTTTATAATTTAATAACAATTATTTTACCATTATAAAGGAGGTTAACCTACCCCCAACCAAGGAAAAGTACAAGGTAAGGGTTTATTTCGCAATCTCTTCATTATCTGAGGTTGTTTATATGTAATAATGGACTGGGATTTCTTTATCATCCACATCCATGGTTCTTAAAAATGTATTTCAAAACATTTTTAATATTTACAATAATATGGGTTAATGTAATTTATACCCTTGTTTGACTTTTTATAAGAGTTATATAAAGGAATCTTTCTGTCGTTTTCCAAACAAGGTACTTTTTAACCTTTTCGACAGAATTAAGGTAAGAATGTTTTTTTGACTTATACGGAGGGTGCGACTATTTTCTGCCATTATAAAATCATTGAAGCTTACCTTACAAGCTTATAATAATATTTTCAAAGTACATGTTTTATTTTATAATTATGTGACTTTTAAATGATTTCAAAATGAAGAGATATTTCTCTCAAATAGTTTTGATTTCATCTATGTGAACATCCTTTGATGGATTTAAAGTTTATTTGAAGTTGATTTATTATGAAACAAAACTTCCATATTGTATTTAAGGTTTTGTGATATGTTTGACTGTGGATGTGTTATTTTTATACCATTCATGGTTTATGGTGAAAGTATTGACATTTGGTACGCTAGTTTTAATACGAATGTTTATGTTATGTTTAAACCTGTTCATATGAGGAATTAATTGGACTTAATAAGTGACGGTTGGAGCCTGCTATAGCTTCTCGATGCATCGGTAGGTCTCATGAGACAAACTAGTGTCCTGAAACAAGGCCTTGAAAAAATCTTATTTGTAGTCTTGTCACGAGGCCTTGGCTATGTGGTTATGATAGTCTGGCATTATGCATTCCATTATTATGAAAGTGGTTATTGATATTGCATGTGAATATTCGATTAGTAGAATATCCATGTGAATAAGTAAATGACATTATTTAATTTAATTTTTCCCATACTATGTTGAATTTCAAGTTTAAAAGTCTTTTGTTTTAGTTATACATTGCGTTAAATGTTTATTCTTATTTATGAAAGTGTGTGCTATATTATTATCCTTACTGGGCATTTGAGATCACCCATTTTCTATGTTTTATTTTTTTCCCAGGATGTGAATACGAATTTTATGAATGACCTACAGGAATATTATGAGGGGATAAGAGTGTGAACTATGGAGACTATATTGTTTTAGTTTTTCATTTTATGATGTAATGTAATCTTTATGAATGTATCCAGTTATTCCAAGGCTACTAAACTAATCTGTCCTTCGAGATTTGATCTTTCTTGTGATCATACCAATATTATGTAATAATGCTCCGACTCTGGGTAACTGGGGTCGGGGCGTTACATTGATTCCTTTGAGTCACATTATATTGATGCAGGATTATATCAGGGGAAAGGGAAGTGACCCTTGGTGAATGGTATTGATTGGGTCACCCCCTGAATGGTTTGGAAATGATTCAAGATGAATCATTCAAATAGATCAGTGAAGAATATGTACTTCTAATCAACCAGTTTGGGTGCATGGGTCCAATTTTGGGTGTGTATTTAGTACTCTTCAGGATTTTGATCATGGAGAATGAGTCTAATAGTGGTGAAAAATCAAATTACCCCTAAGATAATAGTGAATTCTCGAATGAAAATTCACACAATCCATCCTAAAAGATCAAGGAAATCCCTACCTCACTCATGGAGGTAGAAAAGAAAGAATACACTACTCCATTCCTCACTCCATTCTCTCCAAAAAATCCCCTACTGTCATCTGGGTCAGAAGAAGTTGCTTCAACTTCTGAATAAAAAGACCAAGACTCTTATCCAAATATGAAGAGCTCTTCCCAAGATTATCTTTGCCATGATAACAAGAGGAATAATATGAATAGGAGGAAGAGGAAGTGGAGGAAGACCTTAGGGATCCCCCTATAACATTTGAGGTGGGTTTTTCTATTGGGTTTGGTTCCCTAGAATCAAATTATTTTGTAATTTATGATAAAATGTATTCATGGTTTTGAATGTTAACAAATTACTTATCACAAGATTATTGTTATATACATTGTGACATAGTATGTGATAATTTCCTAAGAGTAGCTGTCACACTAAATGTTGAAATCAATTCCCTCTTATGATGATAACCCAAAAGTACTATGGCAATATTCTTGAATAAATGTTCTATATCTTGAAGATATCATTTGAGAGACAAAAATGATTCAAAATATCAGGGGTGGAGACTCATAAGACTTTGAGGAAAATTTTCATGGTGTATGCCCTTGGTAATATCCAGTAGGATATTATGAGAACGAGACCCACTAGTAGGAAATACACATTTATATGTGTCATTGGATGTTCCTATCTAAGTACGTGTATATTGGTCATTGGATTTTAAGATTATTTTTAATTATTATTATGATTTGTGCACTTAGATGAATTGATGAAAGCCGTGACGAACAATTTTCTAGGTGAGGTAGGATATATTGGGTCCATCATGAGTAATATTGAATTAACGAATAATGTAAGAAAAGATTTGACACTTCTATTTTAATGGTAGTTGATATATTGGTCCATTTGATGGAAATGATATAGCCTAAATAAATCTATCGCCATGGTGTTCTGTAGGCAAGTTCAATTTCTGGAATGTAAAATAAAGAGAAATCAAACACATAGGTTGATGGAACTAGCATGAAACCTTCTTGATTAGAGATATCGAGATAAAGGGATTACATTACATTGTAATCATCTGTTTGAGGTAACATGTCATTATGGCATTAAGTTATTTCTCTATGGGTGCCTTGGTGTGGTTCTAGAAGCTAAAATTGGACTTTAGGATACTTCACTGAATGCCACTAACAAAATAGGCCTAGAGGGTCACACACTAAGTGTATCCAAAATATTAGTTAAATAATATATTATTATTCATTATTTAATAAGTTGAATAAATATTATTCATGTCTGTGGTTTAATAATTATTAATTTATCTTGATTGCATATATTTCTTAACAAGTTATTCGAGAGAATATAATGGAATTGGAATATTTAATAAATATTTATTTTCTATTTATTTAATATAATATTTATTTATTTATTGGAGAATAATGCAGCGATATTAATTTAATAAATAAATAGAAATTATTCAAGGCCCAATAAAAATTATGGAGGAATGGGAAACTGATTTTAATAGTCCGGTGAGAAATTATAAATATTGAATACTATTTAATTAAATAATTTTTAATTTTAATTTGAAAGTTAAGCACATGTTGAGAAATGTTATTATTATTATTATTATTTGAAATGGGGTTCTTCTATGATTAAATAACTAATTAAGGGATCTTGTGCAATTATTTTATTTTAACCCTAGAAATATAAATATTTAATTATGTTATTTTCTCAAGAGAGACAATTTATTTTTCTTGGCTGTGCACAATAGATTTAGAGAATCCTATTAAGCCTAGAGATCTCCCTTCTCTAAGAACACTCCTAATAATGAAGAGAAATACTCCTCCACTGGATCAAGAAGAATTCTTGGGAAGCAGTTCTCGAAGCGATTAAAGGCGGATGACGCAAGTGTAAGGATCTATCTTGCTAGAACCCCAAGGCTCATTTGATGAAATTTGTATATTCATGGAAGCCATGTGGATCAACGCTAAAGGAAATAACGACTTGGTTTATAGAATACAGTTATGGTGGAACATATATTTGTCATCAGATTCATCAACTAAGTATGAATTTTTTTAAGGTAATTCTTTATTTAATTAAATTAATTATAGATAATATGTGGTGATCCTATGTATGGTTCCAACATAATTGTCTATTGTCTATTTATTTTATTCAATTCAATGGATCATGATGTTCATCATCGTATAGATCTTGAATTGATCATTGATTATGCAAAAAAGAAAAGTTAAAAACCACCCATCACATGTTTCTACTATGCCAGGAACCTACAAGTGGTATCAAAGGGGTCACATAATTATTTATAATTACTTAATGATTTTTGGTGATTTAAAAATTTATAATTTATTTTTTCAATTCAAGTTTATGCTTTATTTTAATATGAATTGTGAGATCTGTTTCTTCATCCTTCATTTCTCATAGATCTAATAGAAATGATTAATTTTATGATTAAAATAAAAGTTAGGAACTCATATAAAGGTGCCAAGGTTTTTGGATAGACAAAATGGGACTACACACCGTGCAACTTGAGTTACCCACCGTGCAGTCATATTCAATGCATCAGAATTTATTTGGAGACTGATTTAATATTATGAATTAATTAAATCCTTTAATTACACTATGTGTTAGCCATAACATAATGACACACAATCAACTAGATTACATGCCATATAGCCCAGGTAAATGATGTGTAGTCCCTTTGAGTCACAAATGGGACATGTATTACCATACATGACCCACCTAACTAGTGACCACGTAATTTAGTGATCACATAGAGTGTGGCCCATTGGACACACAGTGTACTCAATTTTATGAGGTATGATTCATACACTAAGTCCCTATGAGTGTACCTTAGATAGACAATGAGATCCATACATGATATGTGCTCAGATGTACACAATGTGTACTTATACCAAATTATACATATTTAAAATTCATTTATTATATTATGTAAACCTTGGGACATGTTCTTATGTGTGTCTATTAAGTTGATAGGAAACTTCATTTGATAGGTTTTGACACACACACATATATATAAATGTTTAATTAATATCTGTATAATGTTTATATCTTAACATTATGTGTGATTTTTATTATATTTGTTACTCTGCATGCATTGAATCAAAACATGTGAATGAAAAATCATGTAATTCATGTAATTGTACACATCATGAAAGTACATGATAAGTCTTGTATGCCATATGCCACAAAAGTAAAACAATATATGAGTATAATACATGTTGGGTAGATATGGATGTGTTTTCACCATGTTTCCTCCAAGGTACAATTATGTATATTGTTAATTTTAAATTAATTTATTTAATTTGTTTGAAATTATGATGAATGCTAATATCAAGGAAAATGAGATAATAATTAAGATAAAATAATTGATTAATTAATGAAAAAAATTAATTGATTTGAGCTTGATTTATCTAAAATAAGAATGATTAATAATTGAATGCTAGTTTTATTAAATGTGTAATTCATTGCATGCATATGGATGATCATGAGCTGGACCAAATCTTTGTATGTGACTGGTCACATTTAAATTATTATTATATTAAATTTTTGGCTTTCATTCCTTCTCTCCTCTTATTATGTAGGTCCTATATGCCATGGTTTATTTTATATAAACCTCTTTTCCCCTCACATGTGTATGAGTAGAATAAATATGTAAAGGAAAGAACTCTCAAGACAATGGAGGTGGTTAAAGTTAGGAACTGAGGGGAAACCAATCCAAGGAGATACATAGGTGGAAAGGTGGAATGTTGTAACATGAACCTTAAACATTTTCAGGTTCATTCTCCCTAGGTCAGCAGTAAGTTTATCAACCACTAGATTAACTTACCATTTCTATAATATCATGATCGTACCTCTTTATTATTTTATTTCGGTCAAGTTTCATGGTTATTTCATTAAGGATGTTTTTTTGTGATCACATAATTAATTAATTAATGAGCACATAAGATATAACTAAAATAAACTGTATTACACATAAATATTATCCAAGACATGGTTAATCACTCAAGTAAACCCACATAATATTAACAAGCATGTGATAAAGATAATAATTGGGAATTTTTGCATAAAAGGATAAAATATCTCAATAAAATATTAAGATAGTATAACCTTCAATTACTTCTGTTAAAATTGAACCATATTTAAAAATTCTTTACCCAACCAAGTTGGGGTTCTTTCAATTATCGGGAAATTTTAATGTGATGTTTGGGGTTGACTTAACTTAGTTCACATCAAGGGTTGAATTCCAAAGTAGGACTTGTTGTAACTAAGACGCAAATGGTGATGAAATCCAATTAAGGATTTTTGGATTTGGGAGTCCACTTAGTGGATCAAGGAATTGAGAGATAATGCAGTTTTAATTTGGAATGCCTATTTAAATCCATTCAAGTTTCTTAATCAACCCAATTTAGGGTAATTAGAAGGGGAATACGAATCCTTTCCACTTTAATATCCAAGAAATGGGATATTCTGAATCCAATACTGAGGGCAATTGGGTTTTGATAAAATAGTGGGAGACTGATAAATATAATATTTATTTATTTCTATAAATTTTATCATATAAAGTTATAAAATTATTCCTATCATATTGTGTAGAAACCACATTAAAATGACATCAAGAATATCATTTCAATCCATACTTAATAAGTAAAAATTTATCACTAGAACAAATTTCCATGAGTGGAAAAAGTTATTACGAGTAATCCTTCTCCACGAATGGAAATTATATGCAATGGAAAATCATTTCTAGTTGGGATTGGTAATAAAGAAAGTGATTAAGAGATATCTCTTTATGAAAAACATCTGGATGATGCTATAAATGATCAATTCTTTATTATTTCATACAGGTCCAATGATCATTTGAAGCAAAATAAGGACATGGATACGTACTACCTGATGTCCCACCTTTGGGATATATATCAAGAGAAGGTGAGACATGATAGGTATGATATATCCAATGATTTTTTCACAACAAAAATTGGAGAGTCTGCACTAGATGGGCCCCATATAGTCAAGATTATTTTATCCATCGAACTCCTTGAAATATTAGGGATTAAATTACAAGATTATTTGCATACAAATCTCATAATTTCATCACTTCCCAAGACCTTATCTAGATTTATTGTTAATTACAATATGATAAATAATAAGAAGAGTCTTTTAGAAATTATTACATTAATTCTCTAAGTGGATAAGGAGATGGGGAGTAAAAAACCCACAGTCCATATGGTGAATAAGAAAAGGAAGAAAAAGAAAAATGGGACCAAGACATATTAATAGTCTAAATATCCTAAGCACCATCCTTCTAAGAAGAAGATGATCCAAAGGCAGGGCAAGGAAAAGGAGGTAGTATGTTTTGAATGTGGCAAGTCAGGCTACTGAAGGAACCACACCCAGAAGTAAGGTGAAGCTAAATGATCATTTATTACCAAGTGAAATATTTCTATATATATATACATTATGTATTAGATATAGGTTCTGGTGCTCACATATGTATCCAAATGTAGGAACCAAGTAGATTTCGAAAGATTGTAAAAGGATCGGTGGATCTGAGAGAATGTAATGGGGAGAGGATAAATGCCCTATCTATTGAAGGCTACCACCTCTCATTGCCAACATGAATGAGTATTGTTTTGAAATATTTCTATTATGTACCTATAGATACCAAAAATGTAACATCCCCGACCCAGAAGCCACTAAACCGGTGCTCCGAGCCAGGTGATTACATGACCTTAAGTGCACCTCCCCGTACGCCAAAGGCTGCCAACTAGTAGCGGGGGTTTATGGGATCAAGTGGGGAGACTATACCCTCTTTTTATAAGAGTAAGACATAAAAAAAATAAACCAAATAGAAGAAAAAATAACCAATAAACAAGGAACATGTATAAAAACCATTTCCAACAATAAATATGCCATGTCATACTACAAGTGCAAGAGTGAACAAAACCCCAAAATAAGGACAACTACAACAATCCCCAAAACGGTCCCGACTCCAAGTTCGGATCCTCCACCAAGTGCTACCCATGTACACTCAAATATCTAGCAAGGACCCTTTCCCTTATCCTGACCTGCAAACATGAAGTCTGCTTGGGTACCCAATGACAGACCGAGTGGGGTGTGAGTATAACTCAGTAGGCCACCACCAACGCTGTCTACCAAATATCCAGCATAAACAGGTAGTTCATGCAAACGTATAATGAATGATAATTTCCAAATAATTATTTGAGGTTCCATTAACCAGTTCAAAGCCAAATCCATTGCAACTTCCATTACCACTCATTTCACACCAATAATCATCACTTACCATTTCATCACATTTCCATGGGTTAATCAAAAACAAAAATTTACCTGGGTCTAAGGCCAACAATCACATGAAAGAGGGTAACCACACTGTTATCTTATATCACTAGGATCAACCCCCTCATAGTAACCATATTCTCACCTCGAAGCCTCAGTCCGGGTGGATGCAACCATATCCTCACCTCAAAGCCTCAGTCTGGGTGGATGAAACCATATCCTCACCTCAAAGCCACAGTCCGGGTGGATGAAACTATTAGGGGAATAGATCCTCCGTCCTCATTCCTAACCCATTCTTTTAGGGTGGAGTTTAGAGCATTAGCCTTCGCTTGACCCGTGGGCGTAGATCCTCAATTCAAACCCCACTCTACCAAGCCATGTGAACATGCTTATACATATAAGTAACCATCATCCAACTATACCATTTCCCCTTGGAAAAACCATTCACAGCAAAACACATGGGAATTCACA
Source organism: Viscum album (assembly GCA_963277665.1). Classification (NCBI taxonomy): domain Eukaryota; kingdom Viridiplantae; phylum Streptophyta; class Magnoliopsida; order Santalales; family Viscaceae; genus Viscum; species Viscum album. The sequence continues at coordinate 1,835,479,182 of OY728138.1, forward strand.
CTATTCCTTAACTCATTAACACATTACTATTTCATATCATTTAAACATTCACCCCATTACCATGTGTTATGCCTATCTCACTAATCATTCAACAGTAGACCCATAATCGATCCCATTATGATCTTTAACCAGTTTACACATTAACTCATTTAACCCGATCATCATTTCCATGAATCAACCATTCAACCCATTCCAAAATACCATTATGTTAATGCCAAGTCTATGTGCATCACCTAACTTCTATTCCAACTTCAACCAATCATTCCAACATATTCACTGAGGGATCTACCATTTATTACAACAAGGTCACTTGTTTAATAACAATCCCTAAACTCGGGAAAAGACGGAACATCCCATGGATGGCCCCAATTAGGTCAATTCAATCCTAACACATCCCATGGGGATCATGAGGGTTCCAATTTTCCATTTCAAACACCATTATTACCAAAAATTCAAAGGTTATTCAAAACATAAACAAGGGGAAACAAGAACACAACTAAACATTCACAAATACCCAAATAACCATGGGATATAACATGTAGACCACCTACCTCAAACCCGCAGTTGAACACACTCTCAATCAAGTCCTTAGACCTTGATCAAACCAACCTTTGGATCATCCACCTAAAAATCAACCAAAAGATAGGGTTTTAGAGCTTCAGATCAAGAGGGAGAGAAGATACAAACTCCAAACCAAAAAGAGAATAAAGGATGGGATTAACCTTACCCAGAGCTTCTATCCATATCAAACGGCACCAAAAATGCCTTAGAAATGATGGAGATCAATATATTGGAGCTCTTGGGTAATTTGGTTTGTGCCTAGGGTGAAGAAGGAGGAAATGAGAGGAAAACCCGAGTTGGGGTTTAAAAGCCCGGAGTGGAAAACATGTAATTTTTTCCAACATTAAGAGGTCGCATGGTTTGTCCGCACGATTTGAAAAACCGTGTGCAAACCGTACGCATGCTACTCTTTGGAGGAGGAGGGTTGCACTGTTTACCTGGGCAGGCTGCACAGTTTGGCCTGCCCGTGCGCAGGCCGTGCGCCCAGGCATGTCTTTCCCGATTTTCCTTTCTTTCATGCCCCGAGCCCTCGAAACACCCCCAAGGCCTCTCATACTTTCAGAAGACATCCCTTGAAGCTCGAAACAATGGATTCAACCCAAAACACAACCAAAACATACCATTCCAAAAACCGAGATCTTACAACCTCCCCACATTATAATGGCTCGTCCTCGAGCAAAGTTCCCAAGCCTCATTGGTCCACCGAAGAGAAGAGTTTGGGCCACTAAGCCCGAATATCCAATTCCCACTCCCACGTTTCTTCCTGAACTTTCCCATGCTGCCATAGTAATCGCACTAATGGCACAACCTTTCCTCACAAGACCGTTTCAATACGATCCACCACATGAAATGGATGCTCCTCAAAGGACACATTAGCCTCAAGCTCCACATCCTCCACGTCAACCACGTGAGATGGGTCTAGTTGGTATCGTCGAAGCTGCGACACACAAAAATATCATGCATCCCACCATACCACTATGGAAGAGTCAATCGGTAAGCCACTTGTTCGATCCTCTCCACAATCTCATAAGGTCCCACATACCTAGGTGCCAACTTACCCTGCTTTCGAATCTGACGGTGACCCTACCTTGGAGACACCTGAAGGAACACTTTATCACCCATAGAAAACTCAAGAGGTCTATACCTCCAATCTGCATACGACTTCTGCCTACTTTGAGCCGTAGCCATCTGCTTCTTGATCAACATAACTCTCTCTGAAGTCTCTTACCCGAGACTTGGTCCCCACAAATCAGATTCACTGGCCTCTAGCCAACATAATGGAGATCTACATGGCCTCCCATAGAGTGCCTCAAACGGTTCCATCTGAATCATAGCCTGAAAACTGTTGTTGTAGGCAAACTAAACTAATGATAGGTGCCTCTCCCAAGAACCACCAAAGTACAAGACACAAGGTCTTAACATGTCTTCCAACGCTTGGATTGTACGCTCTGACTGCCCGTCCATCTGCGGGTGGAATGCCATACTCAAAAACACCTGTGTACCTAGTGCCTTCTTCAACCCTTGCCAAAAACACGATGTGAAACATGGATCTCTGTCTGAAACTATGTTCCACAGCACAACATGAAACCAATTTATCTCCCGAACATACTGCTCACCCAACTGGTCGACTGTAAAGGTCTCCTAAATCGGTAAGAAATGAGCCACTTTCATTAAACGATCCATAACCACCCATATTTCATCATTCTTACTCAATATCCTTGTAAAAACCACGACAAAATCCATTGTTACATCATCCCACATCCATTCTGGAATGGGAAATGGATGCAAAAAACCACCTGGGTGTTGATACTCGACCTTAACCTGCTGATAGGTAAGGCACCGTGCCACAATGCCCAAAACTTCCTTCTTCATTCCAGGCCACCAAAATTGACTTCGGAGATCACGATACATCTTGGTCAAAGCAGGATGCATTGCCCACATGGATGTATGGAAATCACGCATCAACTCTTCCCACATACACATTGGCACAACTACAAGATCACAAACACGAACAACACCTTCTACATCGATGGCCCAACCATAAGGTAACTCCCCACCTTTAAGATTTTCCTTCATTACCAAACAATCAGTATCATCAAGCTGAACTTCCTTAAATCGACTCAAAAGCGTCGAATCCATCGTTAAGGATGCAAGACTAACCTAACCACTCTCCTCCTACACCTCAAGGTGCATCTATGCAAACAAAGCCATCACCTTCCAATCGGTGTTGGACTCCTGAACCGCCTGATTTTGAACCTTCCTGCTCAGAGCATCAGCTACACTGTTTCCCTTTCCCGGTGTGTACACAGACTAAAAATCAAAAGACTGGAGATATTCAACCCATATTTGTTGCCGATGATTTAGATCCCATTGCGAGAAGATGTACTTTACAATCTTATGGTCAGTAAACATAGTAAACCGTTCTCCCAACAGATAGTGCCTCCATCACTTCAAGGCATACACCACCGCAGCCAACTCAAGGTCATGAGTGGGATAGTTCCGCTCATGGGGTCTCAAATGCCTTGACCCATAAGCCACAACCCGCTCATCCTGCATCAACACATCCCCAATTCCGACTCCGGACGCATCACAAAACACGATGTACCTATTACTCGGCTCATGTAAGATTAAGATAGGTGCGGTCATCAACCGCTTATTCAACTCCTGGAAGGCTTTCTCACAAGCCTAGGACCATTCGAACCTGATTCCTTTCTTGGTCAAGACCGAGAGTGGTTCTGCCAAGCGAGAGAAATCCTGAATGAACCTTCGGTAATACCCGACCAAACCCAGAAAACTCCGAACATCTGAAATACTCTTGGGCTACTCCCAAGATACAACTGCCTGCACCTTCTCTGGATCCACTGACACACCTGCCTATGAGATGATTTGACCTAGAAAATGAACCTCACCTATCTAGAATTGACACTTTGATATCTTGGCATATAGCCGATGCTCTCTTAGCATACCCAAGACGATGTCAAGATGTTGGGCATGATCATCGTGGGTTTTTGAGTACACTAAGATATCATCAACAAAGACAACCACAAACTGATCTAGATAGGGAATAAAGATTTTGTTCATCAAAGCCATAAACATTGCCGATGCATTGGTCAAGACGAAAGGCATTACCAAAAACTCAAACGACCCGTACCAACTCCCGAAAGCTGTCCACGGTATGTCAGAAGACCTCACCATCATCTAGTGATAACCCGACCTCAGATGAATCTTTGAAAACACTGATGCACCCCTCAAATGATCAAACAGGTCATCAATCCTAGGAAGAAGGTACCAATTTTTCACCTTCATCTGGTTCAACTTTCGATAGTCAACACACAGCCTCAACGACGCATCAGCCTTCTTTGAAAAAAGCACGGGAGATCCCCAAGGAGACGTACTAGGACAGATAAACCCCTTACACTCCTACTTCTCAAGATGAACCTTCAGTTCCTAGAGTTCTGCCGGTGCCATTCGGTATGGCGTAATAGAATGTGGCTCCGCTCCCAACAGCAACTCGATCGTGAAATCGACATCCCTCTCGGGTGGTAACCCCGAGAAATCCTCAGGAAACACATCCTGAAACCGATCCACCACATGAGGGATATTAGATTTCTCCCCTACCTCATCATCATCAAGCATGATACATGCCACTTGAGCTATGAGTCCACTCATCTTTTGATAAAACGGCCCCGCACGCCCTGCTCAAACATCCCATTCGCCAAGGTGTACATAAGTGTCACCCTCAAGCGATCTGAACGATACTCTCTGACGATAACAATATATGTGCGCCGGATACAACACCAACCAATCCATTCCCAAGATTAGGTCAAACCCTGAAATCTTGAGAAAGAAAAAGTCCCAAGGAAAACGATACCCACCAACTTCTAAGGCACATCCCTTGCACTACTTGATATCCTCAACCCGTACCTGCAACGGAGTGTCAATTGACATAACTCCACACACCCTCTCCATAGGTAAACCCAGCACTACCACAAGTTGAGCAGAAACAGAAGAGTGTGTGGCTCATATGTCAAAAAACTCACTAGAAAATGTAGAAGCTACAAGGATCGTACCTCGGACAATTGACGGTTCAGCCTCGCCAGCACCAGGTGCAAACTGAATTGCCTGAAGCTGACCTGCCCCTATACCTTGGGCTCCGACCTGAACACCCTACACTGAACTGCCCTGCTGGCATGAGCGATCTTTCCCTAGAGTTACACATCTACTACCCCTACCAGTATGGCCCATGGAGCTCCAACTTCCTGTCTGATACGGGGAAATTGATCCCCTTATCGTACCCGGTACCTGCCTTTCATCATCATGCTTACCCGCCTGCCGAGAGTTCCTACAGATCCTCTGCACATGCCCCATCCTGTCGTATGAATGACACTCAACTGGAGGTTGAGGACATTGACCACGCATATACCCCGGCCTACCGCACTGATAATAGAACACCTGGTTCCCACTCTGAGAGGATGACCCTCTCTTCTAACCACCTTGCTGGAAACTTTCCAAACAACACTTCCGACCCTCGGAAGATGCACCACTTGTCCGCCCAGCTGGCATGAAAAGCCCACCAACTGAAGCTCCCTTCAGAGATGAGTGCCTGATCCATCACCTCTGCAAACATCTTCAAGCAGAAGATATTTACTTGAGACCTGATCTCGTGTCTCAACCCATCCTGGAATCTCCTTGCTACCACTGCCTCATCCCCTGCTGACAATGGGACAAAGCATCACCAATAAGTGAAGTGACTAGCATAGTCCATCACTGATAGCGATCAGTGATTCTAGATCATAAACTCTGTAGCATGCTCCTGCCTCAAAGTCTCTGGGTAGAAATGCTCCATAAACGTCTCATGGAAAACCACCCACGACATCCCCTCAGCCTCCTCGGTCTATGCCTGAATGTCCCACCAACGCCTTGCCTGGCCGCATAACATATAAACGACAAGCTTTACTCGCTTTTCAACAGGGTTATATACATGATCCAGTATCATTTGGACAGACTCTAACCATATCTCTACTGCCTCTGGCCCTCCCTCTCTGGTGAAATTCGGAGGGTGCTAGAGTTGGAACTCCCTGGTCAGCTCTAACATACTCGGTACAACCCGCCATGGGTCTCGTTCCATCATCTGGATAAGGCGAGCCATGTTCTCCCGAAACTGGTCTTCTATGGATTCATTGATCACCACATTTTCATGCTCCTCTACCAGAGGAGTGTTCTGAACAACATCTTCCCGTTTCCCAACTGGTAACCGACATCGTGGTGGCATCTCTTTACATTGCCAAGCATGAGATTTAGCACGCATACCATAAAACAATCACGACTTCATCAAAATCCCTTTACTAGCTGCAAAAACCCATTTTCATACATTAACTCAACAACATTAACACCTCAACTCGCCACCCCGACCATCCCTACAACGGGCCATGGTCCACTTGGGGTAAACAACCATGCACTACCACCAAACTCACAAAACATGTTACAAAAACATTTCCCACTTCATTTAAACCCTTAAATTCATTAAAAATCATTTACACACTTGTTTTATTTCATTATTCTCATTATTTCTTGGTTTCATGAAATGCATGATGCACCCTACTTTCCTGCCTCACACACCCACCCCGTGCGTGTGCCCAACACAATGCATGTCACCTATCTCCCTAGGTGCCTACAATGATGCATGAATGAAAATCCTCGTGCCATTAAGGCCAAGATCCAAATATCATGAAACAGTCACATCAAACCACATGTGCATCACCCAACGGTGAAATATCATCAACTATAACAACACACAATGAAGAACAACATTTCCCACCTAGGGTGACTTGGGTTTTTCCTTGTACATGGGTTAGCTACTCGCAAGCACGAGATCATTACCAAGGCCCGACACATCTTAACCCTTGGAAACCTACCCCAAATAACAAGACCATAGAGAAGGAGAAGAAAGACCTCCTCTGATACCACTTTGTAACGTCCCCGACCTGGAAGCCACTAAACTGGTGCTCCGATCCGGGTGATTACATGACATTAAGAACACCTCCCCATACGCCAAAGGGTGCCGACTAGCAGTGGGGGTCTATGGGGTCAAGTGGGGAGACTATACCCTCTTTTTATCAGAGTAATCCACAACAAAAATAAACCAAATAGTAGAAACAATAGCCAATAAACAAGGAACATATATAACAACCATTTCCAACAATAAATATGCCATGTCATACTACAAAGTGAAAGAGTAAACAAAAACCCAAAATAAGGACAACTACCACAATCCCCAAAATGGTGCCGACTCCAAGTTCGGATCCTCCACCAAGTGCTACCCATGTCCACTCAAATATCTAGCAAGAACCCTTTACTTTATCCTGACCTGCAAACCTGAAGTCTTCTCGGGTACCCAATTGCGGCCCGAGAAGGGTGTGAGTATAACTCAGTAGGCCACCACCAACGGTGTCTACAAAATATCCAGTATAAACAGGTAGTGCATGCAAATGTAAAATTAATGATAATTGAAAAGTAATTATTTAAGGTTTCAATAACCAGTTCAGATCCAAAGACATTGCCACTTCTATTACCATTAATTTCACACCAATTATTATCACATACCATTTCATCACATTTCCATGGGTTAATCACATACACAAAGTTACATGGGTCTAAGGCCAACAATCACATGAAAGAGGGTAACCACATTGTTATCCTATCTCACTAGGATCAACCCCCTCATAGTAACCATATTCTCACCTCGAAGCCTCAGTCCGGGTGGATGCAACCATATCCTCACCTCGAAGCCTCAGTCTGGGTGGATGCAACCATATCCTCACCTTGAAGCCTCAGTCCGGGTAGATGCAACCATATCCTCACCTCGAGGCCTCAGTCCGGGTGGATGCAACCGTTAGGAGAATAGATCCTCAGTCCTCATTCATAACCTGTGCATTTAGGGTGGAGTTTAAAGCATCAGTCTTCGCTCGACCCATGGGCGTAGATCCTCAAGTCATACCCCACTCTACCAAGCCATGTGCACATGATTATACATATAAGTAACCATCAACCAACCATACCATTTCCCGTTGGACAAACCATTCACAACAAACCACACATGAATTCACATTATGCCTTAACCCATCAAGACATTACCATTTCACATCATTTAACCATTCACCCCATTCCCATGTGTTATGCCTATCTCACTAAGCATTCAACACTAGAACCATAATCTATCCCATTATGGTCTTTAATTAGGTTACACATTAACTCATTTAACCCGCTCATCATTTCCATGAATCAACCATTCAACCCATTCCAAATAACCCTTAGTTTAATTCCATGTCTAGGTGAAACACCTAAATTCTATTCCAAGTTCAACCAATCATGCCAACATATTCATCAAGGGCTCTACCATTTATTACAACAAGGTCACTTGTTTAATAACATCCCTAAACCCGAGAAAAGTCGACACATCCCATGGATAGCCCTAATTAGGTCAAGTCAATCCCAACACATCCCACAGGTATTGTGAGGGTTCCAATTTTCCATTTCAAACACCATTATTACTAAACATGCCAAGGTTATTCAAAACATAATAAAAGGGAAACAAGAACACAACTAAACATGCACAAATACCCAAATAACTGTGGGATATAACTTTTAGACCACCTACCTCGAACCCACGGTTGAACGCACTCTCAATCGAGTCCTTAGACCTCGATTTGACCGAACTTTGGAGCTTCAACCTAAAACTCACCCAAAAGATAGGGTTTTAGAGCTTCAGAACAAGAGGGAGATAAGATACAAACCCTAATCCTAAAAGAGAAGCAAGGATGAGATTAGCCTTACCTGGAGCTTCGATCCGTATCCAACGGCACCAAAAACGCCTTAGAAACAAGGGAGATCGATCTCTTGGAGCCCTTAGGTGATTTGGTTTGTGCCTAGGGTGAAGAGGGAGGAAATGAGAGGAAAACCCAAGTTGGGGTTTAAAAGTCCGAAGTGGAAAACTTGTAATTTTTTCCAACATTAAGAGGTCACATGGTTTGTCCGCATGGTTTGACAAACCATGTGCATGCTACTGTCTGGAGGAGGATGGTTGCACAATTTACCTGGGCAGGCTGCACGGTTTGGCCTGGCTATGCGCAGGTCGTGCACCCAGGCCTGTCTTGCCCATTTTTCCTTTCATTCGTGCCCCGAGCCCTCAAAAAACCCCCAAGGACTCTCATACTTTCAGAAGACATCCCTTGAATCCTGAAACAATTGAAACAATTGATTCAACCCAAAACACAACGAAAACATACCCTTCCAAAAAATGGGATCTTACAAAAAATATAATTTCTATATTATGCCTTGATACAGATGGGTTTATTTTCATGTTTGGAATTTTTTATTTTATAAGTACAACATATATTATGATATGGAACATTTAAATAATGTTATTTATGTATTAAATTATGAAAACCATGTTTTCTAAATTGGTAATGAATCATGTTCACACAAATCATATAACACCCAGTAGTGGCATCACCATCTTGGTCATGTAAATGAGAAGAATTTGAAAAAGAATCATCAAGATGGTTATTTAGGCTCTTCTCTGCTAAACCAATTGATCGATGGAATGCTTGTTTACAAGGGAAAATGACCAAAAAACCATTTGGAGGACAAGGCAAAAGGTCCACAAATATTATAGGATTGGTACACACTGATATGTCTGGACCATTTTTAGTAGAAGCTAGAGGTGGATATTCTTACTTCATAAATTTTACTGATGACTTGAGTAGATATGGATATGTAAACTTAATGAGGTATAAGTCTGAGTCCTCTGAAAAATTCAAGGAATTCGAGAATGAAGTAGAGAATCAACTTGGTAAGAAGATAAATAACCTTTTATTAAATGGAGGGATGAATATATTAACCAAGAATTCATCAACCTTTTATGGGAGTTTTAGATTATATCTCAACTCACTCCACCTTATACACCATAGTTGAATAGTGTTAGTGAAAGGAGGAACCATACCTTGTTAGACCTGGTATAGTCGATGATGAGTCATGAAGATATTCCATTATCCTTTTGGGGATATGCATTATAAACTGTAACATACACTTTAAACCAAGTTCTAAATAATGCGATAAATAGAATTCCTTTCAAGTTATGTAGTGGAAAGAAATCTGTTTTTTCACATACACATGTATTGGGTTGAAAGTTGTTAGTTAAATACTTATCAGGAAACAAACTAACACCCTGTGGCATAAAGTGTATCTTTATTGGGTATCCCAAGGAAACAAGGGGATACTAAATATACAAACACTTAGATAATGAAGTCACTGCCACTAAAAAAACCATCTTTCTTGAGAGGGAGCATATCCTCCAAAAGGATATTGAGAGAAATATTGTCTTTAATGAAGTTGATTATCAAGATACACAAGATTTAGAGTAGGAATAAGTTCCACATGTCCTATTAGAAGAAGTATTACCTAAAATAGAAGTACCCCATATAAATTTAAGAGAGGTAAGAGAACTAGAGTGGTATGGATTTCTAGTCACTAAATATAGTGACTCTTTATTGGACGACAATGATGAACCTCTCTCCAATAAATAGGTATCATAGTTCCTAGAAGATACAAGATGAAAATAGTCCATGAATTTAGAAATAGATTCCATTTATCAGAACCAAGTTTTGGTTCTCATTGATGCAACGGTTTAGGTTAAGCCTGTTGGGTGAAAACGAGTATTCAAGAGGAAACTAGAAATGGAAGGTAAGGTAAATAACTATAAAGCAAGGATAGTGGCTAAAGGGTTTTAAAAGCATCATGGAATTGGATATGTTGAAACATTTTCACCCATTTACATGTTTAAATCCATCAGAATTCTATTGGTAATATCAGATTACCATGACTATGAGATTTGGAAGATGGATGTTAAAACAACATTCCTTAATGAGAACATTTAGGAAGATGTCTATATGATAAAACTAGAAATGTTTGTGAGTCCATGTTATGCCAAAATGATTTTCATGTTATAGAGATCCATTTATGGATTGAATCAAGCATCCAAGTCATAGAATATTCTATTCGATGAATCCATAAAATATTTTTGTTTCAGTAAGAACAAAAGTGAGCCGTGTGTTTACAAGAGGTTTAGTAAAAATCTGGTCATTATCCCACTAGTATATGTTGATGACATATTACTTATTAAAAGTGGAATAGATGTCTTATAGTTAGTTAAGGGCTAGTTAAAAAAGTATTTATCCATGAAGAAATATGGTGAACCATCATATATTTAAGGGATCAAGATCATTCGTGATATATCTAATATCCTGATTGAATAAATTCAAAGTAAATATGTCGACCAGGTACTAAATATAATTAGTATGGAACAATCTAAGGATGTAATGATTCTAATGTTACTTTGTTTACATCTTTCAATGAAAATTTTTACCCAGACATAACAAGAGAAAAGAAGAATTAGTAAGATCCCCTACTCTTTAGTGATAGGATCAATAATGTATTCCATGTTATGTCTTAAAATTGATGTTTCCTACACATTAATCATGGTAGGTAGATATCAAACAGATCCAGGAGAATTGCATTAGAATACTATTAAGGATATACTTAAGTATCTGATAAGAACTAAGGATATGTTCCTAGTCTATGGAGGATACGAGGAGCTGGTCATCAAGGGTTGTACTGATTCTAGTTTTTAGATAGATCATAATGATATGAAATCATGAGCAAGATATATTTTCTATAACAATTGAGGAACTATGAGTGGGAAGAGTTCAACTTAGCTAGTTTTTGTTGATTCTATAGTGTATTCTGAGTATATTGTGGCTTCTGATACAGCTAACGAAGACATTTGGATTTAGAACGTTGTCTAAGAGCTTGATGACATTCTTAGAAGTAAAGACCCTATCACATTATATTATGATAATAATGAAGTTGTGACTCTTGTAAAGGATCCAAGGTCACACTAACAGACAAAGAAAATACTCCATAAGTGTCAACTATTGTGGGATTTATATCAGATGGGTGACATTTCAGTAAGAAGAGTACCCAAGAAATATAACGCGATGGAACCATTGACTAAAGGCATATCTCAGTAGAAGCAAGAGTATCATGTGAGAGTCGGTGGACTGAAGGTTGTCAGCAGTTGGATCTAGTGCAAGTAGGAGTCTATTGGAGTTGGTTCCCTAGAACCAACTTCTTATGTACATTATGATAACTTGTATTCATGGTTTTGAATATTGATAAATTACTTATCACATCATTATTGTTTTTCAATATGAAATAGTATGTGATAATGTTCTAAGAGTAGCTATCACACTAAAAGTTCATAGCAGTTTCCCACTATGATGAGTACCCAAAAGTGCTATGACACTGTTATTGAATAAATTTTATATAGATAGATTATATTATTTTTGTAACGCTCCGACCCTAGTTACCCAGAGTCGGTGCATTATTACATAACATTGGCATGATCACAAGAAAGATCAAATCTCGAAAGACTGATTGGTTTAGTAGCCTTGGAAACACTAGATATATTCATAAGTTTTACATTACATTATTAAACGAAAAACTACTACAACAACATATTGTCTCCATAATCCACACTCATATCCCCACATAATATCCCTGCAGGTCATTCATAACTTACTTCTTCACTTCCTGGGAAAAATAAAACATAGAAAAGGGGTGAGCTCAAATTCCCAGTAAGGATAACAATATAGCGGAAACTTTCATAAATAAGAATAAACTTTTAAGGAAATGTATAACTAAAACAAAAACCTTTCAAACATGAACTTTCAACATGGTATGGCATAAATAAAATGAAATAATTCCATTTACTTATTCACATGGATATTCTACTAATCGAATAATCACATGCAAAAATCAATAACCACTTTCATAATGTTGGAATGCATAATGCCAGACTATCATAACCACATAGCCAAGGCCTCGTGCCAAGAATACAAATAAGATTTTGTCAAGGCCTTGTGCCAAGACACTAGTTTGTCTCATGAGACCTACCGATGCATCGAGGAGCTATAGCGGGCTCCACCCGTCACATATTAAGTCCAATGCATTCCCATATGAAAAGGTTTAAACATAACATAAACATTCATATTAAAACTAGCATATGAAATGTCAATACTTTCACCATAAACTATGAATGGTATAAAAATAGCACATCCACAGTCAAACATATCACAAAGCCTTCAATACAATATAGAAGTTTTGTATCATAATAAATCAACTTCAAATAATCTTAAAATCCATCAAAGGATGTTGACATAGATGAAATCAAAATTCTTTTTAAAGAAATATCTCCTTTTATTTTGAAATAATTTAAGATCCATATAAAATAAAACATTTTCTTTGAAAATATTCTTATAAGCTTGTAAGGGAAGCTTTGAAGATTTTATAACGGCGGAAAATAGCCGCACCCGCCGTATAAGTTAAAAAAACATTCTTACCTTAATTCTGTCGAAAAGGTTAAAAAGGACCTTGTTTTGAAAATGACCGAAAGATTCCTTTATAAACCACTTATAAAAGTCAAAAGGGTTTAAATGACTTTAACTCATATTCTATTAAATAGTAAAAATGTTTTGAAATGCATTTTTAAGAAACATGGATGTGGATGATAAAGATATCCCAGTAGATTATTACGTATAAACAACCTCGGATAATGATAAGATTGTGAAATAACCCTTACCTTGTACTTTTCCTTTGTTGGGGTAGGTTAACCTCCTGTATAATGGTGAAGTAATTGTTATTAAATTATACAAGAAACATATATATTAATATGATATCATATATGATCTTTTAACATTGATTTGTTAATAATATCTTAGAATTATCGTCGTTTCGGGTGTTAACTTACTCATTTTATTTATATGTTTTGTTACATAAGCCATGTTTGTTGTATCTTATTCATATCCAGAATGATATCTAGTCCTTAAAAATCATTTTTAAATCATCAAATGATAATTATACTTGAATGGTTACGATGGAGAATGAATCTCATCGCGTTCGTGGAGACGGTAGTCCGTACGTACGCACGAGTGACAATATCATTCTTTTGATATTAAAATAATATATAAATGAATGGTATATCATATATACAGAATCATTAACATGTTATATTTATTATTTACTTGAGTTACACATCATTATTATACCCATCCAAATAATATTATATTGAATAACAATTACACCACGACGTGGAGACGGTAAGCCGTACGTACGCACGTATGGTGACATGTTATTCAAAGGGTGGATAGAATACTGAATATGGTTGTACCATACTTATAATAACATCACAGTATATGTGAGATACTGGAGTTATTATTTTAGAATGGTAAGAACAAAGGAAGAAGAAGTGGAAGAAGAAATGAACTTAGAAAAGGGTGGTGAAATCATTACCTCTTCTTCGGGTTCTTCCTTTTCATTTGATCAAAAGGGCTCCTTAGGTTGGCTTTCTGATCAAACTAAGGCCTCTAGGTTGTAGTGATGGATGTTGGGAGAGTATTTGGGCAGAGTTTGGCCGAACCAAAAGGCTTTAGAGGTGTGAATAAATGAGAAGGAGGAGTGCCCTTTTATAAGAGGGGTGAGGGGCACCTTTGGAAAAGCTAGAAATATTAATTTATAATAAATTCATATTCGGTTTCTAATGGCTCCAAAGTTGATTATTTAAATGTTAAGGTGGGGATAGGTCTAAAACCACTCAACCAATAGAATTTAGACAGGTTTGGGTACTTATATTAACCTTATCTTTAAGTATTAACTCTAAGTTAATTAGTTTCACTTTTACAATGTCTCTTTGTATTTTTATATAATATGGTTAATAAACTTACTATATACATCCAAGAGACCCCCAAGTGGTACATTAATGATGAAACTATCATGATATAAGTCTCTTGGCCGAACCTTAGATTTTTAGGAATTTAATATCAATTAATAATATAATATTTGTTTTAAGAACTATTTTATGTCAATTTTGACACTATTCAATAGTTGATTTTTTTGAAACTCATAACAGATTTATTACTTCGCAAAAAGTCCATTAAATCAATCCTAATATATCATATTATCCTAGAAAATTAGTTTAATTCATTAAAAGTTTCATATTATATTTATTTGGGTATTTATAATATCAATTATTTTAATTTTTCACTATTATAGTAATTACTGCATCATCATTGTGTCATAAATAAAATAAATTATTTAATGTCTAAAAATTGTAAATAAAATATAATTATGTAGTAAATCTTTTTATCTTTCTAATTAATATTTATAATCTAAAATCCAACATATATAACCCTATGTAACAATTGTTGTTCTAAAAGATATATGCTTGTGTCATTTTTGTATTCATTTTAACTAAATTAAAATAAAGTGTCATTATCACTTACAAGTGGATCCATGGGGTCCCAAAATAGACCCAAAGATGCTCATGGTCGGGTATGTGTCCACCAATAAGGTTAGGACACGTTTTAGGGTAATTTTGTATTATTATAATATTATTTTTTAACCCTTATTTACCGGATTTACCCTTAACCATGGTAAATAAAATATTTACCACAGTAATTATTCAAAATGTCTAAAAATAAAAGTTACCTATTTACACAATTCGGACATCCTGATTCCAAATATGGAATCCATTTTTCTAAATTCAAAACACAGAAGTGGCAGAAATTAATTTAAAATTAATTCCCGCTGTCAAAACAAAATGCGTGTTTTTAAGAGGTAATAACTATCAAAAGATTGACACTTGTTTATGTTCGGTTTAATTGTAAAATTATGTCCAATGACCAACATTATATTAAATGGTAAAAATATATTATAAATATACTTTAAAACTACTAAAATTCATAATTTATCACTATTAATTATTTTGATTAAAAAAGTTGTTTTTAATTAAAATTTAGTAATTTTCACTATTCATCAAAATATGAAAGTTATTCGAAAAGTACCAAAATTTCACCTTAGGCTAAATTAGATATTCCGAATCCAAAAATGAAGTCCATTTTGAAATATAAAATATATATAATTTTAAAAAGTAGTTATTACTATTCATAACGGCTAGTTTAATTGGTTGTTAGAACTCGGTGTTGCGTACAACACACGCTATCACATTATTCAAAGAGAAGCGTACCGTAGAAGCTTGGGATGCTTCATTTTAAATTTTTGATGTCCCCATTTAGTCAAAAAGTTTAAAATATAGTATTTAAAAAAGGTTCACTATTAAATTTGATAAAAGTGCAATACTGAAAATTAATTTGTTCTTGCATTATATCTAAGAAACTCATAATATGGATTCTAAAATTATAAGGATTATATAAACATTAAAATTTTTCTAATACTATTCATAACCTCTTTTGAACAGCTTGTTTGGTAAGTCATGGTGTGCTTTAACTTTGTGTTGCATGTAGTGAAAGTTATTGAATTATTTTGAAGAACTAACACACTATGAAATCTTGGGGTGTTACATTCTCCCCTCCTTCAATAAATTGCGTCCTCGCAATTTGAAATTGTTCTTCGAAAATAAAAGGTTGAAAATATATAATATATTTGTGGGAAACCCCACATCGGAAATTGGGTTACTAAAATTTAGTCTTAATATGAGGAAAAGAGAAATGAAAGGGTCACCACCAAATTATGATCTCGATTAGGAGAACATTGGTGGCAATTTGAGACATATAATTGGAGGAAAAACGTAAATATTTATAGGTAGTGATTGAGGTCATAAATTACAAACAAGTATAAACTTGAGGTCCTTAAACTCATCAATCTATGATGATTCGAAGTACCATCGGTTCAACAAAATATAAGGTATTGGGATAACACATTTTTGACGTTTCAAAATATCTTAGTTGAAATCCCACATCGAAAAATGAATTAATGAGGCCTCTATTTAAAATAACGAGTGGAAAGTATGATGATTACCGAAAATAACACATACTAGGGTTCCATGTAGGAAAATATGGATATGGAGGAGAAATCTAACCATCAATTATCTGATGGAGAGTGGTAGAGAACATGGCTATGAAAAGGCCAACAATCCCAAAGCCATAAATTAGTGATGATTTAAGGTACCATCTGGGGAAACATTTTTGTTCTAAGTTCCTTTTATTAATGTTGAGGAATTTATTTATGAGATTGGCTAAGATCATAAGGAGATATACTTACTTTATAATCAGATTTTTATCCATTAATAAGTTTCTACCACAAACTCATCTTTCACTCTAAAAGATAATAGAATGTAATTTTTTATTTATTTATACTATTCGTACAGGGTTCCAAAATAAATGAATTTATAATTCATCTACCAGATCTTTAAAAAAACAACATTATTTAATCCAGGACATCTCATGGACCAGTGGTAGGTGATACACCCTTGTCGCCCTTTAGTTGCGGGTTCAAGTCTTGCAGCCTTGCCGGACGCGACGGGTTGCCGCCCGACCTCCGGGTTGTCCTTTTATGGAAATCCAAAATAATCCAAACTAGAACTATCCAAAATACTTCTTTCCAAACTCACAGTCTAACATTTATAAGGAAGGTAAACATAATATAGATCCTTTTTACCCCGCAATAGCATATGAATACCTTCATCTTGTATTCTTTTAATAAACTGAAACATCTTGAATTACCATATTCCTTATTGATTACATTCATGCTCCCCTATTCCATATAGAATGCTGGATATACTTCATTAATCCAAAAATGTTTTAAACCCCAACAATGATGGAATATACAAATCATTAATTAGTTCCAAGGTAGTCAAGAATATCCAATATAATTTATCCAAAACAATCACATATTATTCCAAAATCACTACCTCAGTATCAGAACTATATTATGATTTATCATTCTCTCAACCATATATTTTCCAAAAATTTATCCTGCTATTGAGTCACTTTTCTTTTTTCCACATAATCTCAAGTCCTTAATGAAATAGTACTGCAGTACAATCCTTATATACTCCATAATTATTATAACAAGTACATTGTTGATACAACACTCAATTGACATAATCAACATAAGAACTCTAATCATTCCTCTTCATCTGTGGTAGTATCATAACTTGGTTATTATCCAATAACATCATTTGCGGTATAGTCTGATGACTGGGACATAGGTTCGCGTAGTGTCCAAACTCCTTGAAAATGAAGCATTGTACATTTAAAACCATTTTCTTACCCTTGCAGTCACGTACTTTGTGCCCTTTTCCTCCACACTTATAACAAACTCCCATTCCTTTCAGGCAAGTTCCAGGGTGTTTCTTTCCACAGTTACCACATATGGGAAAATTCTTCTTTTCCCTCTTCCCTTTATCCATCTTTCTCTCTTCCATCCTTTTCTTCTCTTGCTTCCCTTCAAAGCCATAGGACTCAGTAAACTCTTTACATATCTTATCAACACATGATATTATTTCTTCATATGATGATAATACATGGGAGACTATTTCTCTTATAAATTCTAGCTTAAGACCATGAAAGATATGATCCTTCCTTCTCTTTGAATCATGTGTATTTCTGGAGTTTTCATTCCTTCTACTGGGCGCCATTTCTATACCATGGCATAAACTAGATCAGTTTATGAATCAAAACACATAATCCCATACTTATAAAACACTTAACATAAATTGAACTATTTATGGATATAATCCATAATCATAAAAATGTTTTCTTTGAGGAAGTATATACTCATAAACCCTTCATAATGATTTGTAAAGAAAATGAGAGTTATCCTAAGCATATCCCCCGGGTGTGTCATAACCAAGAGTGCAGCAAGGCCCGTTGTCGTGCACCAGTTCCCGTTCGAGTCTAGCTCAAAGCGGTGTTTTCGGGTTTTACCCCTAGGTACATCTGTGCCAGATCCGCCTCTACCTGCTCGTATCCAGACAGGGATTTATTGCTCGGAAAACTCACAAAATCTCTACAATACCAAAATTCTAGGAAGTTCTTCTATACTAATCCTCAAAGTTCATCTTAGGTCTACGTGCTCCAATCAGATTTTATCTAAATCTAGCTTCCAAGGTTTGTACTAAACTTCCTCTGATACCAACTGTAACACCCCGACCCTAGTTACCCAGAGTCGGTGCATTATTACATAACATTGGCATGATCACAAGAAAGATCAAATCTCGAAAGACCGATTGGTTTAGTAGCCTTGGAAACACTAGATATATTCATAAGTTTTACATTACATTATTAAACGAAAAACTACTACAACAACATATTGTCTCCATAATCCACACTCATATCCCCACAAAATATCCCAGCAGGTCATTCATAACTTACTTCTTCACTTCCTGGGAAAAATAAAACATAGAAAAGGGGTGAGCTCAAATGCCCAGTAAGGATAACAATATAGCGGAAACTTTCATAAATAAGAATAAACTTTTAAGGAAATGTATAACTAAAACAAAAACCTTTCAAACATGAACTTTCAATATGGTATGGCATAAATAAAATGAAATAATGCCATTTACTTATTCACATGGATATTCTACTAATCGAATAATCACATGCAAAAATCAATAACCACTTTCATAATGTTGGAATGCATAATGCCAGACTATCATAACCACATAGCCAAGGCCTCGTGCCAAGACTACAAATAAGATTTTGTCAAGGCCTTGTGCCAAGACACTAGTTTGTCTCATGAGACCAACCGATGCATCGATGAGCTATAGCGGGCTCCACCCGTCACATATTAAGTCCAATGCATTCCCATATGAAAAGGTTTAAACATAACATAAACATTCATATTAAAACTAGCATATGAAATGTCAATACTTTCACCATAAACTATGAATGGTATAAAAATAGCACATCCACGGTCAAACATATCACAAAACCTTCAATACAATATAGAAGTTTTGTATCATAATAAATCAACTTCAAATAAACTTAAAATCCATCAAAGGATGTTGACATAGATGAAATCAAAATTCTTTTTAAAGAAATATCTCCTTTTATTTTGAAATAATTTAAGATCCATATAAAATAAAACATTTTCTTTGAAAATATTCTTATAAGCTTGTAAGGGAAGCTTTGAAGATTTTATAACGGCGGAAAATAGCCGCACCCGCCGTATAAGTTAAAAAAAACATTCTTACCTTAATTCTATCGAAAAGGTTAAAAAGGACCTTGTTTTGAAAATGACCGAAAGATTCCTTTATAAATCACTTATAAAAGTCAAAAGGGTTTAAATGACTTTAACTCATATTCTAGTAAATAGTAAAACTGTTTTGAAATGCATTTTTAAGAAACATGGATGTGGATGATAAAGATATCCCAGTAGATTATTACGTATAAACAACCTCGGATAATGAAGAGATTGTGAAATAACCCTTACCTTGTACTTTTCCTTTGTTGGGGTAGGTTAACCTCCTGTATAATGGTGAAGTAATTGTTATTAAATTATACAAGAATCATATATATTAATATGATATCATATATGATCTTTTAACATTGATTTGTTAATAATATCTTAGAATTATCGTCGTTTCGGGTGTTAACTTACTCATTTTATTTATATGTTTTGTTACATAAGCCATGGTTGTTGTATCTTATTCATATCCAGAATGATATCTAGTCCTTAAAAATCATTTTTAAATCATCAAATGATAATTATACTTGAATGGTTACGATGGAGAATGAATCTCATCACGTTCGTGGAGACGGTAGTCCGTACGTACGCACGAGTGACAATATCATTCTTTTGATATTAAAATAATATATAAATGAATGGTATATCATATATACAGAATCATTAACATGTTATATTTATTATTTACATGAGTTACACATCATTATTATACCCATCCAAATAATATTATATTGAATAACAATTACACCACGACGTGGAGACGGTAAGCCGTACGTACGCACGTATGATGACATGTTATTCAAAGGGTGGATAGAATACTGAATATGGTTGTACCATACTTATAATAACATCACAGTATATGTGAGATACTGGAGTTATTATTTTAGAATGGTAAGAACAAAGGAAGAAGAAGTGGAAGAAGAAATGAACTTAGAAAAGGGTGGTGAAATCATTACCTCTTCTTCGGGTTCTTCCTTTTGATTTGATCAAAAGGGCTC
This sequence comes from Viscum album, assembly GCA_963277665.1. NCBI lineage: Eukaryota > Viridiplantae > Streptophyta > Magnoliopsida > Santalales > Viscaceae > Viscum > Viscum album. Next base: position 1,835,499,842 of record OY728138.1, read on the forward strand.
CTTAGGTTCGCTTTCGGATCAAAATAAGGCCTCTAGGTTGTATTGAGGGATGTTGGGAGAGTATTTGGGCAGAGTTTGGCCGAACCAAAAGGCTTTAGAGGTGTGAAGAAATGAGAAGGAGGAGTGCCCTTTTATAAGAGGGGTGAGGGGCACCTTTGGAAAAGCTAGAAATATTAATTTATAATAAATTCATATTCGGTTTCTAATGGCTCCAAAGTTGATTATTTAAATGTTAAGGTGGGGATAGGTCTAAAACCACTCAACCAATAGAATTTAGACAGGTTTGGGTACTTATATTAACCTTATCTTTAAGTATTAACTCTAAGTTAATTAGTTTCACTTTTACAATGTCTCTTTGTATTTTTATATAATATGGTTAATAAACTTACTATATACATCCAAGCGACCCCCAAGTGGTACATTAATGATGAAACTATCATGATATAAGTCTCTTGGCCGAACCTTAGATTTTTAGGAATTTAATATCAATTAATAATATAATATTTGTTTTAAGAACTCTTTTATGTCAATTTTGACACTATTCAATAGTTGATTTTTTTGAAACTCATAACAGATTGATTACTTCGAAAAAAGTCCATTAAATCAATCCTAATATATCATATTATCCTAGAAAATTAGTTTAATTCATTAAAAGTTTCATATTATATTTATTTGGGTATTTATAATATCAATTATTTTAATTTTTCACTATTATAGTAATTACTGCATCATCATTGTGTCATAAATAAAATAAATTATTTAATGTCTAAAAATTTTAAATAAAATATCATTATGTAGGAAATTGTTTTAGCTTTCTAATGAATATTTATAATCTAAAAGCCAACATATATAACCCTATGTAACAATTGTTGTTCTAAAAGATATATGCTTGTGTCATTTTTGTATTCATTTTAACTAAATTAAAATAAAGTGTCATTATCACTTACAAGTGGATCCATGGGGTCCCAAAATAGACCCAAAGATGCTCATGGTCGGGTATGTGTCCACCAATAAGGTTAGGACACGTTTTAGGGTAATTTTGTATTATTATAATATTATTTTTTAACCCTTATTTACCGGATTTACCCTTAACCATGGTAAATAAAATATTTACCACAGTAATTATTCAAAATGTCTAAAAATAAAATTTACCTATTTACACAATTTGGACATCCTGATTCCAAATATGGAATCCATTTTTCTAAATTCAAAACACAGAAGTGGCAGAAATTAATTTAAAATTAATTCCCGCTGTCAAAACAAAATGCGTGTTTTTAAGAGGTAATAACTATCAAAAGATTGACACTTGTTTATGTTCGGTTTGATTGTAAAATTATGTCGAATGACCAACATTATATTAAATGGTAAAAATATATTCTAAATATACTTTAAAACTACTAAAATTCATAATTTATCACTATTAATTATTTTGATTAAAAAAGTTGTTTTTAATTAAAATTTAGTAATTTTCACTATTCATCAAAATATGAAAGTTATCCGAAAAGTACCAAAATTTCACCTTAGGCTAAATTAGATATTCCGAATCCAAAAATGAAGTCCATTTTGAAATATAATATATATATAATTTTAAAAAGTAGTTATTACTATTCATAACGGCTAGTTTAATTGGTTGTTAGAACTCGGTGTTGCGTACAACACACGCTATCACATTATTCAAAGAGAAGCGTACCGTAGAAGCTTGGGATGTTTCATTTTAAATTTTTGATGTCCCCATTTAGTCAAAAAGTTTAAAATATAGTATTTAAAAAGGGTTCACTATTAAATTTGATAAAAGTGCAATACTGAAAATTAATTTGTTCTTGCATTATATCTAAGAAACTCATAATATGGATTCTAAAATTATAAAGATTATATAAACATTAAAATTTATCTAATACTATTCATAACCTCTTTTGAACAGCTTGTTTGGTAAGTCATGGTGTGCTTGAACTTTGTGTTGCATGTAGTGAAAGTTATTGAATTATTTTGAAGAACTAACACACTATGAAATCTTGGGGTGTTATAATTTTAGGGATAGAAATGATTCAGGACATCATGGGAGGATACTAATAGGACTTTAATACATATTCTCATGGTGTACGTCGTTAGAAATATCTAGTAGGATGTTATGAGAATGAGACCCGCCTGTAGGAAATCCACATTTATATGTGTCATTGGATGTTATTTTATATGTATTTTTGTATTGGTCCTTGGAATTTAAGATTATTATTAATGAGTAGTATGAGTCGCGCCATAGATGTATTAACAAAAACTATAATGATATATGTTTATAGTGATGTAGGATATGTTGGGTGCGTCAAGATTAATATTTCATTGATGAATTATATAAGAAAGGATTTGTATCTTCTATTTTAATATAAGTTTATATATCAAGTATATTGATGGAAATGATATATCCTAAATAAATCCATATCTATGGTGTCCCATAGGCATGTTCAATTTCTAGAAAGTCAAAGAAAGATAAATTGAGAACTTATGTTGAGGACAATAACATACAACCTACTTGATTAGAGATATAGAGAAAAAGGAATTATATGCAAAGAACTGTAAATTTCAAGGAAAGTTTTTTCTTAATTGCTTTGGGATTTTACGAATACGAAGTTTCTAACAGCACCTAATTCTAAGGCCCGGTGTGCCCAGAATCAATTTCCGAAGTTTAGCTTGGGTACGTTCAATGAACGAACGAACGAGTTTTTCTAACTTTTGAACCGGTGCTTGGAATTAAAATCTGAGGGTACCGATGAATTCGCAGCGCCAGGATTCGCTTAGGCAAAGCATAACTTCAACCAACAGGGGTCAGATGAAAAAGATAAGTTTTTAGACTTTTAGAAAAATAATTGTATATAATAAAATAACTATAAGTTATTTTATTATTTTTCTTTCACTGTTGAGCGGCAGTTGGCGGAGTCGCAGTGTAACGACAATCAATAAATGGGGGCCATTTAATGACTCGTCCCTTTGGTTGTGTAATAGCAATTCTCGTTTGTTTAATAGTTCCATTAATTAAAGTTCATTAATGAACCACAATAATGAACATAGCGTGAGGATTAATTCATTTATTAATCAACCCTTTCGCAAACGATTTGAGGACCCGCGGGAGAAAGCTCTGATGAAACACTGACGATTAAGAACACCGGCCTCCGACGAAGAATGTCGGTTCCTCAGAAATCGCCGATGCCTACGATCCTATTCTCTGCGACACCGTGTATAGTGACACCTACGTCCTCTTCTCCGCGACGCCGTGTACCGCGACACCGATGATCGTCTTCCTTGTTGAGGTAGGGGTTTATTTTGAGAATGTTAATATTCCCATGTTTTATTTGCAGGTTAGGGATTATTATTTGTAGGGAAATTGTTGGGAATTAAGTTCAATCCTAATAAATTTTTGTGACTCGTTTGTCATTGAACATTTTTGTTGTTCGACCTTTTTATTATCAACTAACGCGGAGGGTGTGGGCCGAACAAACACGGCTGGTGACCCTCTGCAGTTTGTTTTTCTGTGCGCGTGTTGGCGGGAGACAATGGAATAGGACCGTAACGGTGTATGGAAGCCATCATAGTGAAGACTGGGTCCCGGGAGGGCCAGAGGCACAGACGACGGGCAAATCAGACCACCAGCGCGCGTTCGGTGGTCCGCGGAAGGTGCTGCTGGTGCGCCGCACCGGCGCATGAAGGCAGCTGCGCATGAAGGCGGCGGTGCATAAAGGCGGCGGCGACAGAAGCCGTAGTGGCAGGCGGTCGGATCCCGCTGCCGCGCGGGATCCAGAGGGGACGCGACGACCGCACGCCACGTCCATGCAGCACAAATGAGGGGGGACCACGTCCCCCCCCTGCCCGGCCTGCTAGCTGAGACAACCCCCCCCCCGGCCGGACCGGGGTGGGTCGCGTAGACCGGGCCGAGCCGTGCCCAGCAAGGCCGGGCCGATCCTGGACCCTGGCGGGGCGACCCGGTGCGGACCGACCCAGGGGGGTTGTGCCGGGTCGGGCCGGGCCCAGACCCCCCATTTCGGACCGCTTTCGGTCTTTCATCCGTATCTTGGGCTACAGACCTCCGATAGATACACTGTTAGTTGTGTCAGGATCCTTGAATCGGGACGGTATTTTTGGTATATTACACTCAAGGTTTCGGAGAACTTTTGGTATGACCCAGTTGGTTCGAACACGAAACCAACCGGGCCCTCGGAGCGGAAACACTTATAACTTGAGCTACGGACATCCGATTGACTTACAGTCGACTTTTTTGAATTCCTCTTAGTGAGAAAGTTCTTTTGGATTACTCCTCTTGAGGTTTGGGTGCAGCTGGAGTATGGTCGGGTTGGTTTTAGCTTAAAAACCAACCGGGCCCCTGGGACGGAAAAGCCAATAACTCTCAAATCGGGCGTCCGATTGACGCACCGTCTGTCGTGTTGGGTTTCTTTTGATGAGATAGAACTTTGTGATACATCAACTATGGACTTCGTGAGAGTTGATGTATTGATCCCCCTTGGCTCATAGAGCAGACCCTCTCGGAATCGAGCGTGCTCTCTGCGGGAAGCCTAGAGCTGGCTGCGACTGCATCGAATTCTGTACTAGAATCCTCCGTGGGTTTGACAGCGACGACAACCATACTGGAATCCTCCATGGGTGCGAAGACAATGACTACCATACTGGAATCCTCCGTGGGTTCGATGGCGATGACTACTATTCTTGTATCCCATGTGGGTCCGGTAGTATTGACCTATGTACTTGTATCCTGTGTGGGTCCGGCAGAGTAGCTAGTCTTGTATCCTGTGTGGGTCCGACAGCTTAGTTGGTCTTGTATCCTATTTAGGTCCGATAGCTTTGAGGGATCAGTGGCTACATATGATCATCTCTATCTCCTTACTAAGTCTATAACTTTGTGAGCTAAGTCTTGATTCTCAATAATTATCATTTATGTGGTTGACTTGCTTTCCTGTGTGGATTGGGTTGTGCTTTCCTATGTGGACTGGGTTGCGCTTGGGCTCGGGAGCTGGAGCCGAACTGTAACAGATAACTTAGGTATATGTATGGGCATATACCTAAGTAGTGTTTTTGACACTTCGTGTTTGTATATTTTTCTTTTGGTTTATCCTTCATAGATTCTAAGAGACCTTCGGGGGTCTCGGGGCCCCTACTGAGTATCGTATACTCACCCCTACACGGGATATGCCCGCACTACGTTGTGTTGGATGTAGACGACGGACATCACTGATCGAGGTGGAAGCTTGTGGAGCTGGACGATACTCGGAGGTGGACCACTTGGCGGGACATACACAGAGTGGACGACCGAACCGAGGAGCTGTAGAGACTATATGTACCCACCCTTCAGGTGGGAGTTCCGGAGGACGACTCGGTGCTGCTGTTTTACTTTACTGCAACTGTTCTTTCTTTTCAGTTGTACTTTACTTTCAGTTTGGTTTGTATTCTGGACCATTTACTTTCCATCACTTACTTTTGTGCTCAGTTTACTTAGTGTTTACTTCATCTTGTGTACTCTATGGTGTTTTTTTTTCTTATTTAAAGGCCATGACTTCCCTTTTATCGGGATTTACGCCTGTGGTTCCAGTTGCCAGCCCCTGGCCAATGGGATTCGGGCTTGGGGTAGTCACGACACAGGCCCTGAGGACGAGTCGTGACAATTTGGTATCAGAGGAGTCAGTTTTACCGCAAATCCCTGGACTCTAATAATCTCTTCTCTGTGAAGCAATAATGTTTAGAGTAATGAGTGTGGTTATCTGTCCAGGGAGTCCAGTGTTGGTGCGACGGCCAACGTATCCATACACCAGGACCCTAACTTCTGATTTCTGACTCAGTACCCGAAAACAGTGATTTCATGTGTGTTTCAAATGTTTTCTTTGTGATTACTTCGTGTCAGATCACTAGGTGTACTGTATTAATCGTGTCGCACCTGTTTCTTTTCAGAATGTCCCCATGATGGTAGCCAGCTAGGGTTCAGAGCATTGTGCGAGATGGAAGCCCACCGAGCGACGAGGCCTCGGTGTAGGGCCCCTTTACAGCGGAGGCACCGACGGTAACTCTACCCATCGATCCACCAATGATACCCGCCCCAGAGGCGGAGAGTGCACACCGCCTGAGCGCGTTGCATGAGTTTCAAAGGCAGAGGCTTCCTAGGTTCTGCAGAGAGATGGATCCTCAGGTAGCCGAGGATTGGCTGGAGGCCATTTTTAGAGACTTCAGATTGGTAGGGACACCAACAAACCTCATGGTGATCCTTTCCGCGAGTCTCCTTCATGCAGCAGCAGGTAGATGGTGGAGCCTGATTCTCCAGGTGCATGATGAGGCATCTCTACTTTGGACGGACTTCGAGAGGCTCTTTTTCTTTGAGTTCGTTCCAGCCACCCTTCGTGTGGTGTGCATCCAGGAGTTACTACAGCTGCGGCAGGGTATCATGTCGGTAGCCCAGTACTCGGTGAGATTTACCAACCTCAGGACACAGGCTCGGCTGTGCGGGGCACACGATGCAGAGCCAGCCTTTCGAGGAGCAGACAGTTCTATGCATGTGGCGGGCAGGGCTACATGGCTCGTGACTACCTGACCCGCCATGCAGATGAGCAGCAGACATTGGAGGTACCTCCGAGGCAGAGGTAGAGGTTCGATCGTTGTGGTCCGTAGGGAGCAGGTGGACGAGGTAGAGGAGCTGGCCGAGCAGCGGGTGGTGGACAACGCTTTGAGGCTCTACCACCACCACCCCCAGGAGGTCCCCCCCGACCACAGGGTGCCGGCGGGCAGAGGCAGGCTCAGCTCTAGGAAGCAGAGGCTTACGACCACAGTGCACCTAATATGATTAGAGGTACTATCTGTGCCTACTCCACCCTTGATGCAGTTCTTATAGACACAGGTGAAAGTCATTTTTTATTTCCTCTACCCTTATTAGGAGCTCGGAGATTCTGATGGAGTCGTTGGCTCGATCTTTGTGGCTAGAGACTCCTACGGGAGCATAATCGACGATTACGCACTAGTGCTGGAAGTGTGAGCTTACTCTAGGAGGCAAGAGCTTTAGTTGGGATCTTCTTGTAGAGGCGTCGAGGCCTTACGACGTCATCTTGGGTATGGACTGGTTATCTACATTCCATGCTCAGATCGACTGTATTAGGCGCAAGGTGCGGTGTGTCCGCACAGATGGGACCAGGTTCACCTTCACTGGCGAGAAGGGAACCTTCGCAGCAGAGGATGGACTCACGAAGAGGAGAGGGCAGCCAATCACACATCAGTTGGCTAGTCTCATCCTCAGAGTAGTTGATATGCGGAGTCCGAGTTTTCCTATAGTGGTGGACCAGTATACAGACTTTTTTCTGACGATGTTCCAGGACTACCTCCTTGCAGGGAGGTTGATTTCTATATAGACATGTACCCTTGGACATCATCGATATCCAATCCAGCATATCGGATGGCTCCTGATGAGCTTTGTGAGCTTTAGGTATAGCTGGAGGACTTGTAGGGCAAGGGATTCATCCGACCCAGTGTTTCACCCTGGGCTTCCTGATACTATTAGCCAAGAAGGCGGATGGGAGCTTGCGACTGTGTGTCGACTATCGTTGCCTGAACCAGGTGACTGTGAGGAACAAGTATCCTCTTCTGAGGATTGACGACCTCTTCGATCGGCTCAAGGGAGCACGTTAGTTCTCGAAGATAGACCTCAGGTCAGGCAATCATTAGCTCTGATTTCGGGACGAGGATGTGCAGAAGATAGCCTCCAGGTGTCGGTACGACCACTATGAGTTCTTGGTCATGCCCTTCAGCGTGACCAATGCTCCAGTAGTGTTCATGAGTCTCATGAACAAGATCTTCCAGCCCTACCTCGATCAGTTTTTTGTATTCCTCATTGACGACATACTGATTTACTCGACGAACGAGGAGGATCAGGCCTACCACCTACGGATTGTACTGGATACACTCTGATATCCCTAGATTTATGGTAAGCTCTCGAAGTTCCATTTCTGGCTTCGAGAGGTCCACTTTTTGGGGAAGGTCATCTCTAAGATGGGAGTTGCAGTGGATCCCGCGAAGGTCGAGGCGGTTCTTGCTTGGGAGCCACCCAAGAGCGTGACAGAGGTGAGGAGTTTCCTAGGTCTGGCTAGGTACCATCGGATATTTGTGCCAGACTTCTCCAGAGTTGTAGCACCGATTTCAGCTTTGACGAAGAAGGGGAAACCCTTCGTGTGGTCAGACAGATGTCAGTAGAGCTTCTAGGAGCTGAGGAGAAGATTGACCAGTGCACCCATCTTAAGGCTACCAGAGGAGGGAGTAGGGTACTTAGTTTACTGCGACACATCAGGGACCAGAATCGGGTGTGTCCTGATGCAGGAGAGAGCAGTGATCACTTAGGGTTCACGGTAGTTGAGGCAGCACGAGCAAAACTACGCTACCCATGACCTGGAGTTAGCAGCAGTGGTCTTTGCCTTGAAGATGTGGTGGCACTATCTGATGGGCGAGTGATTTACAGTCTACTCTGACCACTAGAGTGTCAGGTAAATCTTCTCACAAAAGGAACTGAACCTAAGACAACGGCGATGAATCGAGTTCCTCCAGGATTATGACTTTGAGATAGTCTATTGTCCTGGGAAGGGGAACGTAGTAGTTGATGCTCTCAGTAGGAGGTCGTGCATCCAACTACTTGGAGGGGAGATGGTGCAGTTAGCCTCTTTGTAGATATCCTTTGTGGATAGTGATGGGGCAGCCTATCCTCAGTCCATCATAGTCACTCCTCCACTTCTTTAGCGGGAAAGAGAGGGAAAATGTGGGGACATGGACTGTGAGACGCGACGTGCATAGATATCCTCAGGACAAGAACCTAATGGATTTTCTGTAGGAGGAGAGCAAGTCATCCTTTTCAGGGGACGTAACATGGTACCAGTTGCATTGCAGGAGAAGGTGTTGAGGGAGTTCCACACTTCCCCTCTAATGGTACATCCTGGAGTAGCGAATATGTATCAGGACCTCAGACAACAGTACTGGTGGCCGGGTATGAAGAAGGATGTGGTGGAGTTCGTTTCTCGATGCCTCACCTGCCAGCAGGTGAAGGTGGAGCACCGGGTACCTGTAGGCTTGGTATAGCCCTTAGAGGCCCCATAGTGGAAGTGGGATGGGATATCCATGGATTTTGTGATGGGGCTTCCACGTACTTCCAGAGGACATGACTCCATTTTGGTTATTGTAGACCGACTCACTATGTCAGCCCACTTATTACATATCAGAGAGCAATTCTTATTGGAGATCTTGGGATGCCTCTAAGGTTAGAAGATCGTACGGCTTCATGGTTTTCCATCGTCTATCATCTCCGATCAAGATGCTAGCTTTACTTACCAGCTTTAGAAGGGGTTGCGGGAGGCGTTTGGGACGCAGATATGCCTGAGCACCACCTTTCACCCATAGACGGATGGTCAGACGGAGAGGACCATTTAGACTCTCTAGGACATGCTCAGTGCATGTGTCCTTGACTTTGGTCGCAGCTGGGAGGATCACCTACCCTTGGTGGAGTTTGCGTACAACAACAGCTACCACTCTACCATCGGGATGACACCATACTAGGCACTATACGACCGACCCTACAGATCACCTATGTTCTGAACAAACCCTGGGGAGTCATCACTTGTAGGACTAGAGATGGTCCAGGCCATGATGGAGAAGGTACAGGTCATCCATGAGCGGATGAGGATAGCTCAGAACTGACAGAAGTCCTATGCTGACAGGAGGCAGAGACCACTGGAGTTCGAGGATGGTGACCACATCCTCTTACGGGTCTCACCTCGACGTGGATTACAGAGATTTGGACGGGGCAACAAGTTATCTCCGCGTTTCATCAGACCATTCCAGGTTCTTAGCAGGATAGGTGAGGTGGCTTATCGCCTTGCTCTTCCACCTCAGTTGCACCAGGTGCACGGCGTCTTCCACATATCATAGCTGAGGAGATACAGGCACGACTCGATGCTTATCATTGATTACAGTGAGCTAGACATCGATGACGGGGTGACTTTTGCAGAGGTCCCAGTGGAGATCGAGGATCGACAGGAGTAGGTCCTATGTGGAAGATCGATTCCTCTAGTGCGCATTAGGTGGCATCACAAGAATCTCCAGGAGAGCACATGGGAGCGGGAGGCTCAGATGCATGCTCAGTACCCTCATTTGTTTTCCTAGTTTTGTAATGTATATTTATGGGGACGTAAATCCATGAGGTGGGAGTAATGTAAAGACCCATAAATTTCAAGGAATTTTTTTTCTTAATTTCTTTGGGATTTTACGAGTACACTGTTTCTGAAGGAACCTGATTCAGAGGCTTGGTGTGCCTGTAATCAATTTCTGACGTTTAGCTCAGGTACATTCAGTGAACGAATGAGCGGGGTTTTCTAACATTTGAACCGGTGCTCGGGATTAAAATCCGAGGGGACTGATGAATTCGCAGCACCGGGATTCGCTTAGGCGAAGCTTAACATCAACCAACAAGGGTCAGATGAAAAAGATAAGTTTTTAGACTTTCAGAAGAAGAATTGTATATAATAAAATAACTATAAGTTATTTTATTTGTTTTCTTCCACCTTTGAGCTGCAGTTGGCGGAGTCGCAGTGTAACAACGATCAATAAATTGGGGCCATTTAATGACTCTTCCCTTTGGTTGTGTAACAGAAATGCCTGTGTGTTTAATAGGTTCATTAATTAATGTTCATTAATGAACCACAATAATGAACACAACGTGAGGATTAATTCTTTTATTAATCAAACCTTTGGAAAACGATTTGAGGACCCACGGGGGAAAGCTCTGATGAAACACCGACGATGAAGAATGCCGGCCTCCAATGAAGAACGTCAGTTCCTCGGAAATTTTCGATGCCTACGATCCTCTTCTCTGCGAATCCATGTACTGCGATGCCTACAATCCTCTTCTCCGCGACGCCATGTACCGCAACGCCGACGATCATCTTCCTTATTGAGGTAGGAGTTTATTTTGAGAATTTTAATATTCACATGTTTTTTTTTCGGGTTGGGGATTATTATTTGCGGGGAAAATGTTGGGAATTAAGTTCAATCCTAACTAAATTTTTTGCCTCGTTTGTCGTTGAACATTTTTGTTGTTCGACCTTTTTATTATCATCTAATGCGGAGGGCACGGGCCAAAAAAACACGGCCGTCGACCCTTTGCAGTTTGTTTGTATATGAATGTGTTGAAAGGCGACAATGGAACTGGACCGCAATGGCGTATGGAAGCCGTCGTAGTGAAGAACGGGTCCCGGGAGGTCCGCAGCCGCAGACTACGGGCAAATCGGACAACCGGAGCGCGTCTGGTGGTCCGCTGAAGGCGCTGATGGAAGGAGCCATCATGATGACCACGTGCCACATCCATGGAGCGCAAAGGAGGGGAGACCGTGTCCCCCTGCTCGGCCCACTGGCCGAGCCAGTGCACCCCCCCCCCCAGTCGGACCGGGGCGGGTCGTGCGGACCGAGCCGAACCACGCCCCGCCGGGCCGAAATCAGACCCAGGTCGGGTCGACCCGGTTCTGGCCGACCCGGGGGGGGGGGGGGGGGGGTTGGGCCGGGTCGGGCCGGTCCCAGACCCCCCATTTCGGACCGCTTCCGGTCTTTCACCCATATCTTGGGCTACAGACCTCCGATCGATGCACCGTCAGTTTTGTTGGGATCCTTCGATCAGGACGGTCATTTCAGTATATTACAGTCAATTGTTTGGAGAACTTTGCGTATGGACAGGTTGGTTCGAACACGAAACCAACCGGGCCCTCGGAGCAAAAATGCTTATAACATGAGCTTCGGATGTCTGATTGAAGTACCGTCGACTTTGTTGAATTCATCTTAGTGAGAAGGTTATTTTGGCTTACTCTGCTTGAGGTTTGGGAATAACTGGATTATGGTCGGGTTGGTTTTAGATTAAAAACCAACTGGGCCCCTGGGACAGAAAAGACAATCACTCTTAAACCGGGCGTCCGATAGATGCACCGTCATTCATGTTCGGTTTCTTTTGACGAGACAGAACTCTGTGATACATCAACTCTAGACTTCGTGAGAGTTGATGTATCGACCCCCCTTGGCTTGTAGAGAGGACCCTCCCAGAATCGAGCGTGCTCTGTGCGGGAACCCTAGAGCTGGCTGCGACTGCATTAACTTCTGTACTGGAATCCTCCGTGGGTTCGAAAGTGATGAAGACCGTACTGGAATCCTCCATGGGTTTGACGGCAACGACTACCGTACTGGAATCCTCCATGGGTTCGACAACGATGAGTACTATTCTTGTATCTTATGTGGGTCTGGTAGTATAGACCTCTGTACTTGTATCCTATGTGGCTCCGGCAGAGTAGTTGGTCTTGTATCCTGTGTGGGTCTGACAACATAGCTGGTCTTGTATCCTATGTGGGTCCGATAGCTTTGAGGAATCAGTGGCTACATATGATCATCTCAATCGCCTTATGAAGTGTATACCTATGTGAGATAAGTCCTGATTCTCAATCATTATCATTTATGTGGTTGACTTGCTTTCCTGTGTGGATTAGGTTGTGCTTTCCTATGTGGACTGGGTTGCGCTTGGGCTCGGGAGCTGGAGCCGAACTGTAACAGATGACTTAGGTATATGTATGGGAATATACCTAAGTAGCATTGTTGATACTTCGTGTTTGTATATTTTCTTTGTGGTTTATCCTTCATAGATTTTGAGAGACCTTCGGGGGTCTCGGGGTCCCTACTGAGTATCATATACTCACCCATACACGGGCTATGCCCACACTACGTTGTGTTGGATGTAGACGACAGACAACATTGATCGAGGTGGAAGCTTGTGGAGTAGGACGGTACCTGGAGGTGGACCACTTGGCGGGACATACACAGAGTGGACGGCCGGACCGAGGAGCTGTGGAGACTATCTGTACCCACCATTCAGGTGGGAGTTCCGGAGGACGACTCGGTGCTGCTGTTTTACTTTACTGCTGCTGTTCTTTCTTTTCAGTTGTAATTTTCTTTCAGTTTGGTTTGTATTCTGGCCCATTTACATTCCAGCACTTACTCTTGTGCTCAGTTTACTTAGTGTTTACTTCAGCTTGTGTACTCTGTGGTGTTTGTTTTCTTATTTAAGGGAAATGCCTTTCCTTTTATCAGGATTTACGCCTTTGGTGCTAGTCGCCAGGCCCTGGCCTGTGGGAGGCGAGCATGGGGTAGTCACGACATAGGCCCCGAGGATGGGTCGTGACATTATATTACTCAATAAGCCTCTGTATGAGGTAACATGTGTTGAGACATTAAATTATATCTATATGGTTTCCATGACATGTTCCTAGACTCTAACCTTGGACTTTAGGCTACTTCACCAAATTCTACCAAGAAATAGGTCTAGACGGTCACATACTAAATATATCCATAATCTCATGTAAATAATATTTTTTATTTAATAATTTGAATAAATATTATTCCTAGTCATGGTTTAATAATTATTTATATATGCTTGATCAAATATATTCCAACACCTGTTATTCAAGAGAATATAATGTGAGTGAAATATTAAATAAATATTTGTTTTCTATTTAGTAATTATAATATTTATTTATTTATTGATGAATAATGAAGTGATATTTATTAAATAAGTAAATAGAAAATATTTAAGCCCTGATAAATTTTGTGGAGGAATGGTGGACTGAGTTTAATGGTCAGGTGAGAAATAAAAGATATTTAATATTATTTAATTAAATGATATTTAATTTTAATTCACAAGTTAAGAGCATGTAGAGAAATTATAATATTATTATCATTATTTTAAATGGGGTTTTCTTGGATTAAATAAATAATTAAGGGCACAATTGAAATTATTTTATTTTAAACATTATAATATAAATACCCTATTATGTTATTTTTTCAAGAGAGATAATTCATTTTTTTTATTGAACACAATAGATTTCGATAATCCTATAAGGACAATAGAGATACCTTCTCCAAGAATGCTCTTAATAATGGATAGAAATCCTCCTCTAACAGATCAAGAAGAATGCTTTAGAAGCGGTTCTCGAAGTAATTAAAGGTAGATGATGCATGTGAAAGGATCTATCGTGCTAGAAACCAGAGATTCTTTCGGTGAAATTTAGAGATTTGTAGAACACATGTGGATCACTACTAGAGGAAATATACAATTGGATTCTACAATTAAATAATGATGGACCAATGATCTATCACCGAATTAATCAATGAAGAAAGAATTCCTAGATGGTAATTCTTTATTAAATTAAATTAATTATAAATAATATGTGGTGATCCTTTCTCTGGTTCTGGCATAATTATCCATTGTCGAATTATTTTGTTCAATTCCATGGATCATAATGTTTATCATTGTGTAGATCTCAGATTGAACATAGATTATGGGGAAATGAAAATTTGGGTACTACCCATCATACGTTTCTACTATGCTCTGAACCTATAGTATCTACCACAATTGATGAACTTAGGGAGAAAAGTTTGGTTATGAAAGAATATCCACTACCTACCTTGATTAGTGCAACCATGACTTCTGAAGATCATGAGGTATACACCTCCTTCCTATGGTACTGTTGATATGTTTTATCCTAGAACTACATAGAAATTCTAGGTCTCAATTATGAGGTATATACTCACCACCTAGGCCTACCAGAAGATCATCGGGGCTATAAAAAAGCATCAAAAAAGATGCACCCAACACATGCTTCAAAAATATAGGCGGAAGGTGACAAGATCATAAAATAAATCATTATTTGGGAGGTCCAATATACCATGTGTGTGGCCAATATAGTCCACATAAAAAATAATAATGAAAAAATAAGAGTTTTCATCAATTTTAGAGAACTCAACCAACATTATCTGAAGGATGATTTCCCAATTATGATAACAGAATTGATGATCAATGTATCCACCAGATATCAGACTCTATATTTCACGGATAGATATTCAAGATACAACTGAATCTGAATGGCCTAAGAATATGAATAATCCACCACCCTAAGGTCCCTAGGGTGTGTTTATCTATTGGTTAATTCCCTTTGTCTTGATGAATGTCAGTGCCACATATCAACATGCCATGCATCGCATCTTCAAACCATTCTTGAGAAATATTTTTGAATTCTATATTGATGACCTGGTAGTTATGTCACAATAATTCTCATATGACATTCCAGATCTTGAAACTGTATTAAATAAATTGTGACAACACATCTTGAAAATGAACCCCTTAAAATGTGATTTCAACGTTACCTCATATAAGTTTATAATCTTTGTTATATGCCATCATGGCATAAAATTCGACCAAGAGAAGAAAAATTATATCCTTAGAATATCACCTCCTTGTAACCTCACCGAGTTGAGAGGACTTCATGGTCACTTGTCCTACATCCGATGTTTCATATCCAACCTTACAGGAAGACTTTTTCCCTTAACCAAGTTGATGAAAAATGGGGTTTCATATTAGTGGAATATGATTTTCAAGAATCATTCTATTGTCTCATGAAATATATCTTAAACCCACTAGTGATAATGCTTCCTATCGAAGTAAGAGCACATATTTTTTATGTGAATACCCTTGAATTATCACTAGTTTTCTTCCTCTTAAAGAAGAAAAATGCCAGTAGAAAAAAACCTTTATTATCTCAACCGAACCATGATTGATTTAGAGAATCATTACTCAGATATCGAGAAAATCTATATGGAACTAATATTTTTAGTCCAACATTTATGGCACTACATACAACATCGTAGAGTCCATTTGGTCTCTTGTAGCAACCCACTCAAAAATATTATTATCTGTACAATGTTGAATGGATATCTATCACAGTGGTAAGTCATCCTACAGTAGTTTAACATTAATTTCATGCCTCAAAAAGAAGTAAAATGCTAGACATTAACATTTTTTATAGTAGAGAACCTTTTAGAAGAAATTACTTCATTGGATACTGAACTTCCCGATGAAGAGGTCTTCTATGATCAAGAGGAACCCCCATATCCGAGTGATGTATTTCAACAGAACATCTAGAAGCTCGATAGGGAAAAGGATGGAAAACCACAAGCTCAATAAAGTGGGTCTGGGAGTCATACTCATATCTCCAACCAAGGTAGTCCTACCACACTCTTTCTTGATGTTGAAGGGGTGCACAAACAATGAGGTAGAATATCAGTTTCTCATTTCAGGGCTAGAGTTGGCACTTTATGTACATGTAAAATACATGAAGATAAAATACAATTCAGAATTGGTTACCAAGTAGGTTTATGGCGATTATGATATCAAAAAGGAATATCTAATAACCCAGATAGACCACATCATTGGAATAATGGTGTAATTACCTTTAGATATAACATTAACTAATATCTCCTGATCACAAATTGCCTAGGATGGTGTATTGGAAAATGTACCCACAACTTTGGATGATTCATTCTAGGATAAAACAATTATCAGCATCGCACACTACCAGATGGTCTCACCATTCATTCATTCCAATATGAAAGAAATCAATGAAATTAGCATCATCCCTTAGTCATATGGTTATACAACTGATTAGATAACACCTATCATGGACTACCTTCAAACGTGAGAACTCCCACCAGATAAGGCTATATGGGAGAAAATATATATATGAGAAATTAAATTTGTTATGTATGATGAGACAAATCAATAAAAGGTCCTCTATAAGTGGATCCTTGATGGGATCCTTCTCGGGTTTATTGATGGATAAGAGACTACCGCTGTCATAAAAGAAGTACACACTGGGGCATGTGGTTCTCACCTATCATGATCCAATATTTTCCAAAAAAATTGATGTTCTGGATACTACAAGCCCACTATAATATAATATTGCACTAAATTCACCAATAAGTGTCATTCCTAACAAGTTAATTTTAATTTCATCCACCAACCCCCATAGTTACTTCACACATCCAAGTAACCCTATCCAAATTCCATATGGGGAGTGGATGTTATGGGAACATATCCTACCACTTTGGCTAAAAAGTTCAAGTATATTCTCACAACAACCAATTTTTTTCAAAATGGGAAGAAGTTGTACCCCTTAAATAGGCCAGGGAAAGAAACATTTATAGATTTTTGAAAGCTATTATCATCACCATATTTGGTTTCCATCATACAATACCAACAAACAACGACACTGATTTTGTTCTGCTAAATTGAAGAAACTATATTAGGAGTATGGTATCAAGACCAACCATTCATCGCACTATCATGTAGTGGATATTAGACAGATATAGGAATTTAATAAGACCTTATCCAATATACTCCAAAAGATGGTATATAAGGATAAGAATTAAAGGTTTTTCAAGCTCCACCATGCTCCGTGGGCCTATCAAACCATGACCTGCAGTTCTACCCAGATGACCCCTAACTCATTAGTATATGGGATAAAGGTGGTCTTACCCCTCAAAGCTAAATTTCCTTTACTCCGTGTCTCCATCTATGATATACTATCCATGGATGATCAATCCCATAAATGTCAGGATGAATTGGTGCAACTCAATGAAAAGATATTGAATACCTTACACAATTAAGAGGTTCAACAAAACCATATCACACATGCCTTCAAAAAAAAATTCAACTGCAGTATTTCATCGAAGGAGAGAAGGTGTTAGTCCTCCAGACTCTAATGATACTCTGAAATGAACCTCCAAAGTTGGATCCAAAATGGGAGGGAATGTATCCATACACAAATTCTACTCCAATAGAGCTTATTCTTTGATCTCAATGAATGGAAAACTCATTACAGCTCTAACCAATGCAAGATTCCTGAATAAATATTTCATGTATTCAAAATATCTATGTACTTACCGTACAATGTTAAAATATAGGGAACCTATAATTTTAACTAGTTGAAATTAAAGTATATGGGGTTTTTCCCACAACATGATGTTAAATTGTGATTCCATCATCCTAACCACATGATGATAAACTGGTCACATGTTTCAAACTCTACGAACTTAAACAGGGAACCCAGGTCCCAATATCATTACTTAAAACTATATTAAATCCTCCTAAAGAATGTGTATGTGTATTATGGATGTATTCGGTCCTTAGTCTTGTCGGGTGTGTTATGCCACCACATAACGCACATCCCTTATTGAAAGGCTCACTCCCCTGGTCCAAAATTTGTGACCTTAAAATAGGACTTATCTTCCTTACCACATGATGAAAATCTAAACGGAACATCATCCTTACCACATGACATAAAACTATATTGATATCATCATTTTAATCAAAAATTCATCACACATGAGCAAGATCTATATGGGAGAATTATGAAATTCCCTTGTTCTTATGTAAGAGCCATATCCCCATAGGAAATCTCTTTCTCTAGAACTACATGTGCCTTGATTCTTATCATCACCTAGTATGTAGTGATGCCTAGAACCTATGTCCTAGGCCCATCCACAAACAACCAAAAAAATTCCCTCCTCTGGGTATGGGTCAGACCTACATGGATAATTCCCATCTAGAACTATGTGTGGATTGATTCCTATTCATGTAGGATAGATAGAGATGTATGGATGTCCTCTCTCAGGCCCATTCACTAAATAAAAAATAAAAAAATTCCACCTCCCTGCATATGGACCAAACCAATACGGGGATTTGTCTTTCAATAACTACTAATACTATCCACATGGGATATATAGCGACGTTCAAACATTCCATATTTGGTCCCAGGCATAAATTCAATCAACCATATGATCCCATGGTCTATGTTTCCTTCAAGAGTTTTTGGTATGGCATGGGGCCTCTTAGGTCCTTATTCATATCAATTCATATCAGTTTCACTATGCACCTACCAATGGAACACTCCTTCTCCCCCCATCCTTGCAACATGACATTAAACTATGATACTGAAGTCTTTACGATAGGATGTTAAACTGCATAGAACCTATCGACCCAAACACATGAAATTAAACTATAGGAAAACCTTCGTCACCACATGACATTAAACTATTCTACCAAAATCCTATCCATATGATGATAAACTGCATAACACCATCACAAGGCCCTCACCTAAGAGGACATCACCTCTGAAATTTTTCATCCACCATAACATGATAAAAATATTTATAAGGATTGACTAAAATCCTATTGGATACATAGTGATGCATAGATCTCGTGTCCTAGGCCTAGCTGCAAGATATGGGTAAAATGACCCTGCATACGGATCAGACCTATACTGAAAATTTCTATAGAGAACTAAGTAAAAATTTATTCCTATATATGTAAGATACATATAAATTCCCATGTTTCTATTCCTGGGCCTAGCCACCAAAAATTTAAAATGCCCATATCTTTTGTTCTATCACCACTATGTGGTTGAATAAACCCTTTCCACCACTTGTTTCCTATAAAATCAAAGATTTTTTTTGGATTAGGAGGTTTGGAATGGGATTACCCACATGAACAAGGTATTTCAATCCATATCAAAGTCAACATGGTACTAGTAGAAAGACATTAAAAGGAACACTGAAGTCCTTACAACATGAAATTAAACCATATGGTGCCTCAAGAACTACATTTGGCTTGATTGTTGTTTTGATGGGATACATAGTGACACCTAAGACTTATTACTGAGTCCCAGACATAGAGAAAAGAAATGGAAAATTTCCTTATCACCTATATAAAAATTCATGCATGAGATATCATATTTGGGTTCCTCATTTAGGGATCTGTCAAAGAAAAAAAATTTAATCCCATTATATATGAGTCAGATCTATGTAGTGAATTTAACATTCCATGGAAAATCATGGTCTGAATACTTTTTATGTACCAGGAAACGTCCCTTCCATTCATCAAACTCTATTCTAGAGAAATTTTGGATCTTTATAAGCCTCCCTGACCATTATAAGTTGAGGGAAAATGTAATAAGGACACATTTGTCTGAATATGAATAATATTCACAAGATGGTCCTTCATATGTTTCCCCCCAAATCAGCCTTACAATCAATGAAAAAGAATTCCCCAATAGAGGATTTTCTTAAAAATTTACGCCTCAATAAATTATATTCCCTATACCATTTTTCAAGTTCTATGAAGCCATGGAACCACACTTTACACTTTTATTCCACCTCACATTCAAGGAATGTTAGGAATATCTTAACCAGATTAGCCTCCAATTACTCATGGTTTCTATGAAATGTTTTCCTCAGTGCATGGAATTAAATTTCATGGATATGACCACACCACATGACATTAAACTGAATGACCAATATCCTCACTGCATGACATTAAATTTCATAGACAATGTCCTAATTTCATGATACTAAAACATCATGATATTAAGAACTATGTGTGGCTTGATTCCAATATTATGGGATACAAAGTGACACCTGATGTTCAATCCTGGTTCCTGTAACATGAAAGAATATAAATTCCCCTTATGATTGTACAGGTTGGACCTACATGGGAAAAATTCAAAGAACTATGTCTTACTTGATTCCTATTATCGCATGATACATAGTGACGCCTGAACCTCATGTCTCGGGTCCATCCATGAGATAAAAAGGTCACCTCTTTCCCTTTGTATGGGTTATACATTCATGAGAAATTTAAAACATAACAAATAATTTTTTCCCCATGTTCCTATGCATGAAATATATTTTCACAGGAGAATCCAATATGAGCCCCACTGCATTGGTGAGCTCACATTCCAAAAAATCCCCACTTTTATGTGTGAGATAGATCTACATGGGAGAATTTAATATGAGACTCACCCTATTCATGGGATACTATTCAAAGGTAAATCCCACCTTTCTTATAATATAGTTTTATTAGCATGTGGGGGAACCTTCCAATAACAAAATATGGATTGATTCCTACCATTGTAGGATACATAGTAATGCCTGAATCCCTAGTATTGGGCCCATCCACAAATTATTATTTTTTCTTCAAGTTAGGTGATCAATGTCCTTATCAAAAGACATTAAAAAGTATGGGTTTACTAGAACTATATACGGATTGATTACTTCCCTTGAGATATATTTAGTGACACCTATATCTCCAATCTTGGGTTAAGCTACAACTAAAAAGAAACATCCCTTCCCTGTGCATGGTTCGGGCCTCCATCAGGGAGCTTCTGACACATTACTACGTAGGGGGGACGTCTTTTATTATTCCTAGGAAATTACGACATGAAATTACCCTTTCATGTTCAGGAACCCACCCTTCAAAAACCAAAATCTATTTATGGAAAGGTATGAATCCACATTACCTTTCCCAACCATCAAAGTTGGAGGGAATCTGTCTTGGGGACACCATTGATTGAATATGAACAATATGCCCTAGTTGACTCTGAACAGGTTTCCCACAAAAAATACCTATCAAACAAAGACAATTTCATCCTCAAGAGAAGATATTACTACTCTTGTATGCCCTAAATGACGTTTACATAACACATCACTCCCTAGATTTAGAAACCCCCTAGGATTATATTTTAAAACCTTTTACTCCTTCATGATTGAAGATGATAGAACATTCCTGGTCAAACTAATGTGAAAAGGGAGAATCATTTATCCCTTTGGTCATATTAGAGTAATTTTAAAATTTTAAATCCTTATATTCCTGATAGTAATACATTAAACTAAACCACCCATGTCCTAATGGCATGATGATAAATTGCACTATGATTCAACCCTACTTTACACAAGCCAAATATATGTAGGATAGGTTTCTCATTCATGATTAAAAATGATATATATGCCCTTATAGTTTTCAAACATCAATACCTTGACTACCCACCATTCATGTTCATGAAAATATTAACTCCCATAAAATTACTAGGCCATCAAAAATGGAGGGCTAGTGTCTTAAGGAAATATTTATTTGACAATGGAAAATATTCCCTAGTTGAATCTGTATAAGTTTCCCACAAAAGGTTAAGTCAATCAAAGGAAAATTAATCTCCAGGATAGGCTTTTCCTACCTCTATATTCCCCCATCATTGTCATGTTGGAAACCATTCTTATGGTTACTCATCACATACATTCCTCATATCATGTTTCAAATTCCTAAATAATAAAATTAGGGTCAAGAAAAATCCCTCATTCATGTTTGAAAAATATTAGAAAATTATCATCCAATAAAACCTATTGGGGACCCTTCCCCACATTTTATGTTCAAATATTTTTTACCTTAAACATCCATAATTTTAGACATGTTTTCAATACTCTAAACAACCCACGAAAAATACAAACAACTCACCATGATGAAATCCCGTAAAGGAAACCCTAGATAAAAGATGAGTATGATCTCACTAAAATTATTCTTTTCATGGTTTATGCAATAATATATTAATAAAAAAATAAAGATGCACAATATTATTAGGTAAAAACACACAAAGGGAAGCCTAAGAAAAAATCAATTTGTACTCGATAATCCCACATCACTATGGGATTTGGAAAAAAATTGGGTTATAACAGAAAAAACACAAAGTTCATAGGGTTTTTCAAATAACCCTAGTGATAGATAGAATTATGCTCTCTAAGTCCCTCAGCTCATGAAAAAAGTTAGAGCGTTGCATGATCATTATAAATTGGTTATCCCATAATGTGATTATAATTGGTATCAGTGGAAATTATCATTAAAAAATGAAATCCACTATAATTGATTTGTATTACAGGAAAAGATAAAGGAAAAGAAATGGTGAGTAAAAAAGTTTTCATTACATTGAATATAAATGGAGGATCATCTGAATCCTGGAGTCTATCCCAAATTATAAGAAACAAAAAAATAGAGAGAAAGAACATGGGACAACCTAAATGGTTACAGTGAAGCTGGACTTACTTTCATCGAAAAATTGATAACTATCTGATGTAGGCCATCAAGGGTCTATTCCAAAGTGACCCTTTTCTCAACTTCGACCTCATCTGTTGTATTTATTTTTATATCAATGGACATGAGTTCTTTAACTTTTTGTTTAATAGATTCAAAATTGGAACTCATTGATGAAAGATTCAACTTTATCCTGGCTACATGAGCCTCGCACTCCCATAGATCTTCATCATGGGAATCCATTTCGTTATAAGAATCAGATTCTTCATCCATGAAGTTGTGAAACTCAAAAGTAATATTCCGTAAGGATTCCGTTTGATGATGAGAGGTGTTAAATTGAATAAGGTTTCCTTCATAAGCATCTAATTATACTCAAAATATTACAATTTAGTGAACTTGAATGTGTAGGTTTTGATAGTCAAAGTCACATGATACAAAATCATCAAAAATCATAGAAGGATTTCTTTCTTATCAGGAAATTACACTAAGGGAGTATCTATAATTATAGTGTAGATTTGATTCCATGCCTGTCTCCACAAAAATTGGTGTTCTCTAGTACACTGGGACATTGATTTTCCCCCTTGTAGGAATGGGTATATAACCTAGGATTATGGTTACAATAGATACGGTATCCCTAAATTATGACACCCAAGTAGGAAAATATTCCATCTCTATTGGCTGTTCAATCTCAAGGGCTTAGCGTATTAGGTTGGATTCAATTTCATGAATTAATGGTGATGTTTAACTTAGACTGGACTCAATGGGATTAAAAATAACATCAACCAGGGATATAGGGTTTGTGTCATTCTCCTTGGGAAAAGGATGTGTGGATGGAGATCCCTATGAACACATGTTACGGTGAAAGGAACATCTTCTTCTAGAAATAGTGGAACGAGATGGTACAACCAGTACAAGACTGGATGCAACCAACAGTTTGCGCACTCGTGGGACTGACCTCACCATCACTTAGTCAGGGTAGCAAGCCACCCAAATCTGAGCATAATCCTAACATAAGTAAGTTGAATCTAGTATAAGGGGAAGAATAATTTACATTCCGAAATTCTTTCACATCATCAACAACCA
Source organism: Viscum album (assembly GCA_963277665.1). Taxonomy (NCBI): domain Eukaryota; kingdom Viridiplantae; phylum Streptophyta; class Magnoliopsida; order Santalales; family Viscaceae; genus Viscum; species Viscum album. The sequence continues at coordinate 1,835,523,717 of OY728138.1, forward strand.
TAATTGGTGAAGAATTGCTGGTTGAAAATCCCTATTGATATGGGTAAAAGACAATGTGTAACCTGATGTAGACATCAAAATTTATTAGAAAACTTATAAGGGGTATAAGATTCATAGATGGTTATCATATCTACCCAGGCATTTAATATTCTATATCATAGTGGAATAATTCAAAACATTCTTATGGATAAATCCTTTCATCATCCACTAATGCTACATGGGGTGCTGGGTATGGCGCAAAATAAAACTGAGAAAAATAACTGAATAGATCGACCACATCATCAATATTTAAGGAATTGAGGAAAACAATGAAAATTTTGTGAAAGACAGGATGAAATCAGAATTAGGAACTGTTGCAGTATGCTAATATTTGTAGTAATGATAATGCTCCGTCATCTATCCACATCAAAATTGAAATATCCCAATAACATGATGTGTGTATATCCCCTCCTGTATCTGATCTAGCTATTCATAAATGGAATTAAAGATGGGAATGACCAAGTTTATGGGATATCCCTCTTCCAGTTAGGGTACCATCATTAGGGTTCAAACTCTAACAACTGTATAAACATCATGGGATGGAAAAAACCATCCCATTTGGAACATGGAAAAGAAACCCACCATTCTAATTTTAGGTGATATGTCTAGTCAGATCCTATAAACCCATGTGGTGTACTAACTCGCCTCGAGGGCATCATAATATGAACCCAGAATGCATCATGATTTTTGGGATGGATGAGTCTGGTTGCAATAGACTTTTAGCCTTGGACCTTCAACGTGTAAGAATAAATCTACCAAACAATCAAATGGAATGAGTGAGAAAGTGTGGATGGTTTGACCAAGAAATCCATCTGTTGTGACTAGAAAATCTCTCACCAATGGAGATACTTTCTCAGCATTTTCCTAGTATTGGATACTACAAAAAAATAATCATACATATCTCTAATGATAGGTATTACCCCTATTTGATATATATTCCATGAAATAATCCCTATTTCATCATGTGGTAAGTGGAAATTATAGGTGTTGAACACTAGCAACTGAGCAGTTTGAATAGTATCGCAATCGGTTAATAAATTTCAAATTGTGAAACCCACACTTTCTGGTATAAATTAATAGAATCCAATTGATTAGGAAATTCGAAAATATTTTGTTACACCCAGAACACCCAACCCCATTCATCTGCAAAGCTCCCTCCAGATCGTAAATCCCATTTGGAGATCCACCACCATTGGGATTACCTCATAAGAGTTTAAAAATGGATGAATAATCCTGAATGAATGATTCTAAAGATGTGTCATGGCTGTGTCAATTTCTTTTCACCCACATGGAGGAATTTAGAACAAATAAGTATTTTTGAATTGAACCAGACATGATTTCTTCCATAGTAGAAATGTTTTCTAAGATGCACTCCTGACACATATTGGAAAAAGTAGTGGGGAGATTTTGGTTGACTGATAAAAGAGGAACATCATATTGGAGTTCAAAATTATAAATTAGTAATCAGATAAAAATTGGGTAGGTTATATGTTCTGGTGAAAGAAGTTTCTTTAGAGTACCCTCTAGAGGAATTACGTAATACTGAATATCTTCTCCAACATTCTTGGCCATATCTGTTCTTCTCCTAGTAAAATTCCTAAAAGTGAAAGCCATATACACTTTTTTAAATACAATTAATCATCCAATGTATGAGAAATTTATTTGAGGGGATGCTTGGGAATGCATTGTAAAATGTAAAATACTGTGTTTTGAACGTGAACCAATAGTTCATGGAGGCACCCACCAATAAACCCAAAATTCAGGATGCTCGGGAAGGTTTTGGCCCACGAAGCATTGTCCAATAGAGTGATGGTTCAGGTAATTCAGGAATCCGTGATATATTCAACCAATATGTGTAATCCCATAATTACCATTTGATTATATGGTTTTTAGTTTGTGGGTGATAGAACATAGTTTGTTGACAAAGGAATCCAAAAAGAAGGTTGTTCGTCGAATAAAAGGTGACTGAGATAGTTCTTGAGAGTGCTGAGTTCTTTGAGAAACCTGGTAAATGGAAAATGAGCTCTCCCCCAATATATTGGAATGGCCCCCTCTTTTGAGTCCACTCGCATACCAAAAACCATTTCAAAACAGGACTTCTTTCTACATTGAAATAGAATCCTCTTTGTTCTGAACAACACTAATTCCAATGGAGCGTATTTTTTGGGTCCAAAAAACTCCACAAACAAGACCAAAATAATTCTATCTATTTGGAAAAGAAAGAAAATAAAATTGGAGGGATAGTTCAAAGAAAAACATTCAAAGGGACGAAATCATGAAGGACAAATAAATCAGGAAGGCAAAATCCATTTATAGACTACCGATCTATATGGTAGTCCATGAATTCAAAAATAACCCATGAACTAAGTAGTTCATGGTATGGAGATAGTTTCACCAACCCCCGCAAATGAAACCGAAGTTGTTTTCTCGAAGGAGGTGGTGATATCTGCCCCAAAAACAAATACCCCCACGAGATAAATAGTTTGTCGGATGAGGCTGTACCATCGACTCCCCATAGATGAAACAATATCATTTGTGGGACTAAGGTAGTGATCGTTTCCCCCCACAAATGATGAACCACTTCTGTGAATGTTGTCACCACTTACTTAGTTGTAGTGGGCCGAGCATACTCCACGGGATTTAAAAAAGAAGGCTCAGGGACCACCATGAATGACTAGTCATTCCAATATCATATCCCTCAAATATTATATATATAGACATTGAGGGGGGACTAAATAGAGAATAGATAAATGTAGCCATAGCTAGACATATGAACTAAAGAGATTTGAAGGCGCCATGAAAACTGGATTCCTTCGACAATTCATTCCAGGTAAAACCCACCACGAAGCATTAATGAGGAAATAATAATTCATCTGGTGGTCCACAGAACAAAAAACATTTGTGGACATAATTCCTACAAGGTAGAAACAGATGTACCCTTTATGAATAGGTATCCCACATAGAAAAACTCTATGCGGTTGGAACCATACCCCGCGTAGTAAAATGCTGTGAGGGTGTAATTCATCCCCGAATTGAAAAACGCTATGCGGGCCAAACCTAGTCTCACAAAGCGAAATGCTCCATGGGCCAAAACTAGGTATTCATATCAAAATTATACGCAGATAGTACCCTTACCTTCATAGTAACACACTACAAAAAGGAATACCAACTTATGTAAGAACATGCTACTCGAAATGAGCCATCCAAGGGTGTTCTACTCTCCATCTCCAACCACTCTATTTTTGTCATACCATTAGTCTCCATATCATCCACTCCATAAACCAGTCTAATGGAATTAGGCTGAGGCCTCTTTAAAAGCTACCCAACATGTGTGATGAAATCATCAGGCACATCAGTGTATCTTTTCGAGTTTACATACCTGTGGTAAGTAGAGTCTCATGCATAATCTCTATAGAAATGTGGACCCTCAAAGTATCCTCGAGTTTATATTCCCATGGTAATACTGGTTCTGATCTTGGGATGCTCACATAAAACTCCCCATTATAGGAATTGAGAGGAACCACTGGTCTTTCCCTTCAATGAGGGTCAGTGTTGGATATTTATTTCTTTCTCAGAACCAATTTTATGTCACTCATCCTAAGGAAAACCCCTAGCTTTTCTTGTAGGAGGTGTAACATTTTCTCCTTTTCACCTATGATCAGGATGTATCTAGATATATCACTAAATGTGAAAATCCATGATATGAAAACAAGAGATGAAAACTATACACTCAAATCCCATTTCCCTCTCCCTTTAGGGCTCCAAAACCATCCATATACAGATAGGGTGAGATATTGTGATAATCATATCTACAACTTCCTCTTGTTTCTCACACTATGTATGAATCACATGGTCTTAGAGTTGAGTGGTGATTATGACATCCACATAATCCTAATCAAAATGGGATTCTTCTTTGTGTAAGCCCCAATCAGGTTGTCCTCCCACATAGTATAAGTTACAAAACCACAATTCAATCATTAAAGGGTCATATTCCCAATGAATCAACACCAAATGATAAGATCTCATGCTTAATACCCAATCAAATTCCCTTAAATGGATAACTCCTATTTGTAATCCATAATCATGCCCTTTTAAATGGGAATCTTCTAAGGTGTAATATCTAGTCATACAGAACTAAATGGGATTTTATTCAAAACTAAATGGGATACCTAGGAAGCCTCCCTGAGGTCCAAAACCAACACCCAAATCACACTAATGTTCTCCGAGACACATTCTCTATAGGTTCATATCTACACAAGAGACTACATCTCTTTCAGGTACCTCAGGCCGCCTATGCATAAGTACCACACCATTCGTGACTAGGAACCCTTCATCTAGATGTACTTACTATATGATGTCAAACTCCATGGTTGGGCCCTTATCACATGAACTTAAAAGTGATTTTTTTCCAGTTAATTGAAACTAAACTATGTTGATTTTGATTCCTCTCATGAGGGTACATTTTATGCCCATATTATGGGTTCAATCCCAATATCAAAATAAATCTTGTTCCCCTAGATGATGTTAAACTCTAGAGCACCCCATCACATGGCTTAAAACCATCATCATCTCAGTAAATAACCAATGGAATCCCTAATTTATCCATAAAGGGTGACATTTATGGATAACCACAGATACACATAGATATCTCCATTAACAGGGAACCTCAGATACATACAAACGATTCCAAACTAATGCATGGTTATGTTTGATCATTATACAAGGATTGTCCATGGATATATACTTGGGAATGAACCAAGGATTCATAAACATATCTTAAATCTATAAGAGAGCCCCAAAACAAGAAACAGTGTCCACCAAAAGTGTGTGATGAACCTAAATTCCCTTACTCTTGACCAATGTGAGTTCTTAAGTTTCATTGGCCATGCTACCCAATAAACACCTACATTCGGAAAGTAGGTCCATGAATCATGGATATGGGGGCCATTGGGATTTTCTAACTCCATAAACAAAAACCATTGGAGAGTATTTGAGGAGATTTTACCCAAAATAAGTGATTTCACACTATTGAACCCCCTTGAAATCAACTATTTGGTATACAAACAGGTATACAAGGGAAATTAAATGGTAAATCTAACGCAAATGACTTAATTATGACACATACTTCACAATATAAAAAGGATACACTTCCATTCACCATCAATCCCTTTATTTCATTACGCAATCAAAATATTGAGTGGAGAAAGAGATACATACTTCAAAATATCCATTCTCATATTGTCCTATCGGATATAATATTTTAGTTCTCTATACATCATTTTACTTCTATGATAAATAGATAACGTTGCACTATAAACATCATCCAATAACTCATAATATAATTATAGAATAGATGAGTCACATACTTGGTTCCTAAATTATATCATTTGATCATAGTCATGATTGAACTTAAGAATATTTCTAACATTTTTACAGTTTTATATCTTTTTTATGCACTAATTTAATCCTCACATGGATGAATGATTGATCATTAATATAATAAAGATATGATATTTACCCTTTACTCTTGATTTCAAGATCCATATTCTATAAATACATATTTATTTAATCTCTTTAAATCATCATCATGGAGAAACTAGAAAGGTCCTTGAACCTCATACCATCAACCACTTTGTTTTCTTTTAAAGGGTTATAGTGTGTTGCACAGTCATAATCTTTATTCAACTCCAACCATCTACTTTATTACATATTCAACTATTTTTGTGTGAATATAAACTTCAATATTTTATGAAAAATATGTATATCAAACCTTTTACCATATAGATAAGTCATTCATATCTTCAATGTTGGGTCTCTCCCTAACCATTAGAGATACATTTGCATCATGAGTAGGTAGTAAGACCGATATAATGGATGTAATTTATAGTGGAAGTTCATGTTCATCCTCACACATATAGATGATTATAGGATGATTTAGAATATCAAATGTGTCCCCTTCGTTAGTAGTTGATGAGATATTTATATAAAGAGAGATAATAAATGCTCAAAATCACATAAAATTTCACTACAGTAAGAATAGTAATATTATCATGGAATACATTCTTATAAATATCAACATGAAATTCCCATATCTAGAGTGAATGATAAGTGTGACTCCACTTTAGCAATTGACATAGTACATGTTGTTCCTTATTCCCCTGGTCTAGGTGTTAACCCTTGTATTAGGGCATTAACGCCAATAATTAAAAAGTTACCCACATTCAAAAAATAGAACTACTAGTGGTTCCTTAGGATGAAATTGATTTTTCTCTATCAAAATATTAATTTTTAATTGGCACTTAGTTACTATATTACCTTATTTCAACACATAAAACGTCTTTCTGTTCCTTTGAAACATTTTCTTGGGGGCTTCTTTCCACATTATTGGCATGTAAGAAATTAAATCTTATTTTTTCCATGGTCTTCATAAACTCAAGTCCCATGAAACTCCATTTTTATATTAATATGTGTTTTACGAAACTCACCAATTTTTAGGGTTTTTTCATTAATTGATATTTCTAGTTAGGAATAACCATAATATTTTTACTCCAACTTCTATCTTGATTGGTTCCTCATCTGGATAACCACCCCATTGACCTTTAAAACCATTTTAACTTTGTTACTTATGATTTTATTAATTTAATAAAACCTAAAATCACATTTTTAGCATAAAAATTTGTTAATTAAATGAGAAATCATACAATCTTAAAAATAATTCTGAATATGTCCTAAATTTTTAAACTTTCTTTATTAACAAATTTCAAATTATGTTCATCTTATATCCATTAGGTTTATCATACGTTTTCATAGGTTTTATCCTCTCATTCCTCATAATAGTTTATAAAAAGAATTTGAATTAAAGATAGTATATTTTTTATGAGTGTCAAACCAAGTGTGATTTTAGACCTCTATTTCTTGGACTAGGTGGAGATCAAGTTGATACCCAACTATCATTTTCAAGGATATTAAATCTAGGTTCATCCATGTTATATCTTTTATCTACTTGTTTGTACCCAAATAAGGATTTCATTTCTTGGAATCCATACAATCTATACTTTATAAAAACATCAGGATGATATCTTTTACATAGACTTATCCTCAGGATTTCACTAATGTTTTTTAATCTCAATCACAAAAACTAACTAAACAATGATTTGATACCAAATAAGTTGACACAATAATTACATACATAATATTACATTATTTATATTAATTTTAAATAAATATCATAATAACTTACACCTAGAAACCATAATGTTTTAGTTTTTTCAGATACTAGATACATAATCAACTTATTTCATAAAATCACTTCAATATCATCCATAAATTTCTTCTTATATATAACCCTTTCTAGATATACCATATTAAGAATATTTCTTTATAATCTAGGAAAAGGAAACATAGGAAAGGGTGAGATCAGATTCTTAGTATGGGTAAATATAGCAGAGATCAATCAATGACCATAATTGAGTATAATATAAGCATAAGTGCATGATAACATGATCATACCTCTTGAAAGTAATACTTCATCAGTCAAATATCACTAATCACGAGTCATTGAATAAGACATCATTATAATACAATACATAATTCATAAGAGTATGGAATCACCAATAATAAATCATAAGAATAAGACATAAATTTATGATATAAACATAATCATAGAAAATCATTTCTTTAATCAAGAATCACTTTCAAGACTATGATAGTGGAAAAATCCCCATAGGGGATTTATTTCACTCCTTATTCCACCATTTCCTTAGTCAAGGTTCACTTACAAGACTATTATAGTGAAGAAAGAATAAAAATACTTACTTTCCATATATTAATACTATATATTATTGACAAAAATATCCATTACATATCAATACGACCCACTCCATAACTATAAATGTTTAGAGTCTTTGGAAACATAGATATGTAAAAAATGGTATATAAACAATATACATAATTTCTAATTAAGTTCTTCACAACTAGAACCCTTCTTATACATAACATAATTAAAACATTTTTCCATAACCTGGGTGAAGGGAAACATAAGACATGATTAGATCAGATAAGTATAAGGGTATGAGAACATGATCTTAAAATTAGAAATCGTACCCATGAATTCTTAGATCATAATCATGAAACAAGACATAATGTTTTATCAATAAAAATACATAATACATAATAGTGAAAAATAATAAATAATCAATAATGATACATGAGAACTTATTATAGGAATAATACATAAGTTTTTGGCATAAATATAAGAATATAAAATCATTTCCTTTATGATGGATCACTTCCAATACTATCACAGTGTATTGAGTTCAATATTCGTTACATCATTTCTTTAGCCAAGGTTCACTCCCAAGACCATCTTATTAGAAAAATTACCTTACAAAATTGGGATCACTCCCAATTATAGTCTATATTATATAATAGGATATCCTTATTTACTCAATGCATCAGAGGTCTATATAATTCTATCCCATCCATCACATAATGAATACCATACATATGGGTGCCACAAGATCTTAAAACAATCATTATATCATCAAATCAAAACCCATGGAAATGATATGAGCTTCCTAAACATTTTAACATCATAATCATAAACCATACTGGGAAATAATAAAGTTTTTAACATTGGATCATATCCATAGTAAATCATAAGAAACATAAATGGATGTTTTTATAAAAAAAATACCTTTAAAATATCACTATAACATTTTTTTGAGGAAAATACCCCTTTTTATTTGAAATCACAAATTTGGGATCTAAAAATTTTAAAAATATCATGGAAAAACTTTTCTTTGTAAATAAAAAAATGAGGCTTATAAAGTATGTTTCCTAGAAAAGTTTATTCATGATAGATGGGAAATCTATTCAATCAATGCATGCTTAAATAAAAATTCATTTCACATTTTCCATAAAAAGTCAAAGGTTTCATGTTTAAATAATTATAATAATGTTCCTTTTAAAACATGGTAAAGAAATTAAAATAAATTTAAAAGTTAATTTAAATAATATTTGGATAATAAGAAAACATTTTTTGTAAACATTTAAAATAAATTATAGACATAAAAGAAAATACTCTCGACCAAAATGGAAAAACAAGGTCAGTTTTCCTAAAAAAACCTTACTTCTGTATCTTGAGTAATTAAAGAGAGAAAATAAAGGAAAAAATGAAATATCAATAAATAAAATGAGGAGAAAAAAACATGTTTTTTTGGAGAGATATATTATGGAATTTCATTATTAGAAAATTTAAACTTAATGAATCCCGGTAAAATTTAGATTGTACCACAAAACCCTTACCTTAAGTCCATCTTGCTTCATAATCTCCCTAACACCCTGTATAATAAATTTAAATCTTATTATAATTCTAAAAAATAACTATAATAAAACCTATAACAAACATACATGTTTTACTTATAATATATTATTACCTATTCATTAACAATATTTCATTATCACCATCATTTTGGGTGTTGACTATTTCATTTTTCAAATATGTTTTGGTTCAAAAGTTATGGTCCTTGCACATTGATAATGGTATCTCTATCTCCAGAATGTAAATTAGGATATAAATATAATATATATTAATTATATAAATATTTATAAAAATTCATATAAATCATTGTTGAAAAATGTATTACATTACTATGTGGAGATGATAGTCCGTATATATGCATGAGTGATGTTTCCATTTTTGGATAGATGGAATAAAATAAACGTAAATAATAATTAAAATTTTAGGAATAATTATTGTATGATAAATATTATATATATATACCTTAAATATTACATAATAACAACCTAATAAATAAGAGGATGGAAAATTAATTATACCGCTACATGGTGGCGGTAGTCCACATGTACGTAGGATCAATACATTAATCTCCCATTTGATAGAGAATTGGTGGTAAAAGGTTGTTCCAACACTATAAAATCATATAATTATATTAATTATACAATATTAATCAGTTTTATGTGGATGCAAAAAAAGTTTAGTGGAAGTAGAAGATGAAATAGGATTAGAAGATCTTTGTTAAGATCTCTACCTCTTCTTTGAGAGACCCCCTTCGGTTTACTCCTTTATGCTTGAATGATTTTTATTAGAAGAATAAAATAATCTCCAGGATGAGTGAAAGGATTATAATATGGTTTTAAGTAGTAATTTTCTAATATATGAGGTTCAAATGGTGTGAATATGAGAGGGTAATAGGTTCCCTTTTATAAGTGAGGGGAGGGACACACATAAAATCTTTTAAAATATCTCATTGATATAAGGTAAATCTCATTTGAAAGTGGATAAAAATAAAAATATATTACAATTTATGATATTATAAGGTTGATATATATTTAATAAATAAGAATTTTACAAGTTAAGGTGGAACTAAAGTCCTCATATCTTAGATTAACCATCCCGGTAAACCAGTTTTAACCTTAACCGCGACAATTTTTTTTACTATTTTTACATTTCAATAGGATAAAAAATTAGGTTTATATTATTAAATTATATTAATTATGATAACTAAAATTATGTAATCCATTTTAATGGATTCTATTTCTATAAGTGGGAGTATTTAATTTTAAATAAGCGTGCAACATATAATGAAAACCCGTTTAAAAAAATGAATCTTTAAGCATAACACATAACCTTCTTACATTACATTCCTTGTAATAACCATAAAATAGATTTTAAAATAGATTATTTAATATATAATTTATATATTTAATTAAAATAATTTACTAATTGAAATTAATTTAATCTATTAAGATTAAATCACATTGTGCACAAAAAAATAATTTTCAGAAAAATGTGTTTTAAGCCCAAAAAATGAAACTATATTAAAATTAATTATAATGATTATTATTAGATAATTAATTAAATTATATATAATTAAATAAAACCTATTTAAATTTAAGATAAAATTCAACAAATAATGAGACTTTTACCTCAAATAAATGATGGGTTTTACAAATATCATTATTTACACTATTCATTGAAAAATAAATATTTTTAAAAAAAATCCTAAAAACTCAACCTAAGATAAAATCAACATAAAAAATTAAAAAATGATATTAATTTCCTAAAATAAAATTTCTAAAAAATTATAAATTATTTTTAAGTATCACAAATATTTTCTGATAAAAATTATTTTGGAAGAAAACATATTTTTAAAGCATAAAATGACTTTATTGAAAATTTAATAGTTATTATTATGAATTAATCAAAAAATTAGTAAAAGAACTAATAAATATTTTTCATAAAGTGGTTATTAATATTCATACCTATCAACTTAATTTCTATCTTATAATGTTTTACTATATTGTAGTTCATATAGACTTGAGGATTCATGTAAGGTAAGTTATCAAATACTTCATGTTTTATTTAAAAAGAAAAATATAAAAATCTTTCGGTGTTACATTATACCCCTTTAAAATGAATTTTCCCTCAAAATTACATCATTTTAGTACAAAAAAATGATATCACATATTCATCATATCCTTGGGTTCCCATATAGTTTCCTTAAATTTCATATTCCTCTAATGAACTTTAACAAGTCAAGTAGTATTGTTTTGTATAAAATTATCTATATGATCAAAGATTTATACTAATAATTCTTACTTGTAAAGATCAATATCCAATGGTATAACCTCTATGTTCAGCAGGTGTGAAGGATTAGCTTATACTTCCTCAGTAGAGATACATTAAGTTCATTTTTAACATGAGATACGTTTGGTGGAAGTGTTAAGTGATAAGCTACATCCCTTAATCAATAAATAATATTGAAGGGACAATATACATAGGGTAAAATTTCCTTTCTTTTAAAATCTCATAACCTTCTTCCATGAAGAAATATTTAGGAAAAACTTCTCACAAACATTAAATTCAAAATCTCATCAATGATTATCAACATAAATATTCCATTGAATTTGATCTACCTAATGTGATGTTGGATGGGTCTAACCTTCATTGAAATTTCCTTATCTAGATAAGGTCCCAGTAGATTTTTTTCTCAAAATTCGTCCCAGAAAATTATAGTTATGCACTTTTTCCACAGAAAGCTTCATGAGAAGCCATGTGGAAGCTTGAGTGAAAGATAGTGTTATGAGAAAACTCAACTAGAGGGATATGTTGATCCCAACAACCTTTGAAATATATATAATCAAATATCAATATATCCTTCATGGTTTGAATGGTCCTCTTCAACTAAACATCTATACTAGGATAATAAGAAGTACTGAAACACAAATATTAATCTAAATATTACTGAATACTTCTCTAGCACTTAAAGGTAAACCTTGGATCACAATCACATTTAATAGAATATGGTACCCCATGTAACCTTATAAATTCTTTAATGTATATAATGTAAAACCAATTAATAGAGAAATATTATCAATATAAATAAATCATCCTAACTTTGTAAGTTGACCAACTAAAACCAAAAAAACATTACATCCTTTAGATATTTTGAGTTGTTTGAGAAAACAATTCATGGTGTTGCTTTCCCAATTCCATTCTGGTATATGAAATGGTTGTAATATCCTATTAGACTTCTATTTCCCATCCTCAACTTACTGAAATTCCAATAACTGAGATACAAACTTCTAAAAACTGATCTTCATTTTTTCCCACCATAAATACTCATTCTGGTCTCTTTACATCTTCATACTTATGGGATGAACAAATAATGATGAGCTATGATATTATTTCAATAGTTCCATCTAAAATTTTGGTATTTACATGATACATAGTTAGTTCCTAAACCTTATCAGTACACCAGAATCAATATTGAACTTTGTAACATTTCTCACCTTTATTTATAGCTCAATACCCACCTTCTTCACCTCTTTAATGGTTATATGTATTTATTGTTGAACACTCATTTTATAAATATAATATTTCTACAATTGCTTCAATATTTTGAGGCCTTTACTTTTAAAATCCATAAATAATGAATCTTTTTTTAGCCTCATCATAGATAAGATATCATCACCCTTCTGAATCAAATAATCACCTACCCTATTTTCTTTTGTAGAGTGGAAATATATTAGGAAATCATAATATTTCATAAAACCCAACCATATTAGTTGGTTCATATTAAACTATTTTGGTTGAATATATACGCTAAAAATTTATGACCAATATATTCGTCACAAATCTCTTTCTAAAGATAATTCCTCCATATATTTAATGAAAATGTTAACAAGCTAACTCAAAATCATGATTCAGGTTATTTTTCACTGGATCCTCCAATTAGTGCGATACATAAACAATCACTATTTCATTCTTAATATGAACACTCCCTAGTAACTTTTTTATAAATAAATATAAATCACAAACCCTTATCCACTATAGGGTAGTATGACCATATATACACTAACTAACCCCATCTTCCGTTCCTTGAAATTTTCTTCGCATTCATTAGTCCAAAGGAACTTAACTCCATTTTGAGTTAACATAGTGAGTGGATTATATATCCCTGAAAAATCATTCAAAAAGAATTGATAATATCTATCCAATTCTAGAAAACTATGGATGTATTTCTCTATTGTTGGTTTTAGTCAATGTTAAATATATTTGGTCTTTGATGGATCTACAGATATACCATTTCTTGTGATTATATGACCCAAAAATGAATATTTATGTAGCCAAAATTTTCACTTGGAAAATTTATCATTCTTCTTCTTCTTCATTAGGGTTGTATATAAAATCCTCAATTGATATTCATGCTATTAATTTCCCATGGAATATAGAAGAATATCATCTATAAATACAACCACAAATTGATCAAGGTAATCTTTAAAGACCCTGTTCATTAAATCCATGAAGATAGTGGGGGGGATTAGTATGAAAAAATAACATGAATATAAATTCATAGTTTCCATACCATGATTATAAGGGTATATTGGGTATTTATTCACTTTTTCCCCTTAATTGATTGTATCTAAATAAAATACCAATCTTAGAAAAATAGTGAGTTCCTTGTAATTGATCAAAAAAATCATCAATATAGGGAAAAGAATAATATTTGTCGATCATGATCTTGTTATGTTCTTTATAATCAATTTAGAGTCACATTGATCCATCTTTCCTTTTAACAAAAATAACAGGTTCATCCTATAGTTTTTCACTTGGAAGAATGAATCCATCATAAATATTCTCCTGGAGTTTCTTCTTCAATTCATACAACTCAATCAGGGATATTCTATATAGAGTCTTTAAAATTGGTGTATCACTGAGTATGAGTTATATTGAAAACATAACATCATTATTTAAAATAATAGTTGGTAACTATTTAGAAAATACATTAACAAACTCCCATACATTAGGAATATTTTTGATTTTGAGTTTCACCCTAACCATCTGAGATAAAAAAACTACTTTGAATAGGAATTAAGACCCATTAAATGGATGTAATTTCCATTGTAGGTTAAAATTTATCCTTGTACTAATAAAAGATCATTGGTTAGTTTAGAATATCAACGTTAACTTCTATTCCCAGGAAATTAACATGGGATTTATATAAATAAATCCATTCTATTCCAAAAATCACATCAAATTCAACTAGTGGAAGAATAATAATATTTATAGGGATCAAATTATCATAAAATTAATTCAGGGAAGATTCATAGATGTGAGATGTTATTATCGTACCATTAATAATTTGTAATATAATTTCATGATCTAGTAATTTAGGAGGAAATGTGTTACCGTTATAAAAGTTTTTTGATATAAAAGAGTGGGTAGAACCAGAATCAAATAAGATATTAATAATTCTAGCATGGATGGATAGTGTACCTTTCACCACTTCATTATTTCACCCCACATTGGTAATAATAACCGCATGCTATTTCCCTTTGTCTATGGGATTAAGAGGTTACTGAAGTTGATCATTATCATTAACCCTAGTATTTGAGAACTATTTATCATAATGTACATACTCATTAAAATTAAATAAATGGAGTGTGGGGAGTGTATTTTGTAGATATTTATCTCTATTGACATCATTAGCTAACCTTTTCCCATTACATCAACATTGGATTTCCTGATGTAATTTTTTTACACACATAAAAAACATTTAACAGTCCCCTTAAGACAATTTCCTCTGATTCGTTCCATACTTATGAAATATACCAAAACTCATATTCTTCTATACATGGGTTTTTAATATAATTTTCATTGAAATGTAATTTTCTTTTCTTATAAAATCTATTATATTTATGGGTTAATCTAATCTCTATTTACACATTGATAACAAATTGAACTGTTTCTTTATAGCAAGTAAAGTATCTTATGACCAACTACCTTAAAAAAATTGGTTTTAAGCCAATGAATAATAAAAAAATATTAAATTATGGTTTAATAATAATACTAGAATCATACCTCACAATCCCTTTAAAACTTTCCTCATAGGTACGAATAGATTCCTTATCCTTTGTCCAAATCTCAAGGAATTCTTTCTCCCTATTTATATGAAGAATATGGTGAAATTACTTATTGATAAATAATATCCTAAACTCATTCCACTCTATAGAGACAATTTTTTCTATTTTCTTCATATTATTGATAAGATTATACCATTGTTCCCATTGAACTTCCAAATGATAAAAAACAAGATAAACCTTCCATATTTATATCACTATAGAATGGAAAATATATTTTTAGTGGTACTGGTGCAATGCTCAATAATTATAAGATAATCAAAACCCACTAAAAAAGGTAGGCATTGCCTCATGAAGGACTCGATAGTAAAATGTTACTTACTTTGATCACTTTGGAGCTCAGAATGATTCATAGATTGAGAAAAATGGGCAAGAATAGGAGAAATATTTTATATTCCATATCCTATAATATTTGGATTCTCAGGGGGGAAATCATTTAATTTTCCATAATATTCAGTATTAACATGCTTCCTTCTAGTTCCATCCATTGACTAAAACTAAAACGAATAGTATGAGAAACAATGATCATAGTAATAAATCATGTAATAATTAAAATCATTTATAAGATATATAGATCATGACACCTTCTTTTCAATATATGAAAGCTTATGTTTAACTTAATTCATACATGGTAATTACATATTCAAATACTTTATAATATCCCTTAAAGAAATCATGTCCTCATGAGCATCAATCTTGGTGCGCAGTATGAGCCCATTTAAACATGAACCAAAATAATGGTTGAGATATAATTGACCAAATCATTTTGGGGTTATCATTCATAAATGCATCTATTCCAAAACCATTTCAAATTTTATTATCAAGATAGGGATCTATTTTCTTAGGGAAAACACACTCCATTATTTTTCATTACATAAGATCTTATTATATAATTAGGACTATCCTAAGGTTTCTCCCTGAAGTTTCCCCATCCTATTTTCCAAAAGTTACTAAACCTTACTATGAAACCAACTAAGGTGAACCATACTTTTCATACATAAATTACGAATCTTATTAGTGAAAATATCCATTTCATATCAATAAAATACATGATGAAACTTCAATGGTTTAGTGTTTTTGGAATAAAGGATAGATAAAAAATAAGAACCTAAATGATCTACATCATTTTCCATTAATTTCTTCACAATAAGCACCCTTCTTAGACATAACATACTTCAAAAGTTTTTCCATATCCAGGGGAAAGGAAACATAGTAAAGGATATTCTTAGATTCTTAGTAATGGTAAAAATAAGAGATATTAATCAATTATCATAAGTTAGCATAAGATAAACATAAGGGTACGAGAACACGAGCTTAACATTAGAAAATTATACCCCTCAATTCATAAATCAAAATAATAAAATATGGAATAACTGTTTATCATTAAAAATAAATAAGATATAAGAGTGTGGAGTCATAAAAAATCAACCATGATCCATGAAAACTTATCATAAGAATAAGACATAAGTTTGTGTCATATACATAAGTATAAGAAATAATTTCACTAGTCAAGGATATATTCAATGACTATTATAGTGAATTGGGTTCACTCCCCATTCCATCATTTCCTTAGTCAAGGTTCACTCCCAAGACTATATTATTAGACATAATGCATTACTTAATTGGGTTATATTTCCATTCCAATCATTATTATCTCATGTATATAGTTATTTATCCAATGCATTGGGGTAATATATAATTTTAGTCCCACCCACCATATAATAAAAATAATATATATGTGTAACAGAAGATCATTAAATCTTCATCATATGATAAAATCATAACTTGCAGAAAGGGTATAGGTTTCATAATTGTTTTCATTATTTTCATAACCCATTTAAATAAATAATAAATATATGAACATCATATCATATCTCTAATATATCATAAGAAACATCGAAGGATTTCTTATTGGTAAAACCACCTATAAAGTATCACTAGAACATTTATTGAAGAAAATGTCCATTTTTGTTTGACTTATATTATTTAGAATATTTATTATTTCAAAATTTCATGGATTTGTTTTTCAATTAAAAAAGGAAACTTATAAATAAATATTTAAATAAAAGTGTATTCATGTAGATGGGGAAATATATTCATGTAGTGTATCTTAAAACAAAACTTTCTTGTGCATTTTTGGTAAGTAGTCAAAGGTAACATGTTTGGAAAGTGATAAGAAGGCTCCTTTTAAGCCTTGTTAAGGGAAAAAAAGTAGATTAAAAAATCACATTAAATAATCTTTGTAGAATAGTGAAACCATTAATGATTTTTTTAAACAAAATATATATATGAAAGAAAATATTAATAACCTAATGGAGAAATAAGGTTAGTTTTATGTATAATTGTTTTGGTATAAATCATATAGTGACAAAATTGGGGAAGTTAAGCATAAAAATACAAGAAAAAATGATATTGTAACATAAAACTCTTACCTCAAGTTCATCTTGATTCAAAAGTGCCCTAACCTCTTATATAATAAATTTATATTTTATTGTAATTATATATTAGAACAATAATCATACTTATAGTACCATAAATGGATTACTTATAACATATTATCACTTATTAATTAATAATATTTCATTATCCCCATTATTTTGGGTGTTAACTGCTTCATTTTTTCATGTATGTTTTGGTTTAGAAGTTATGGTTCTTAAAATTTGATCATGTTTATTTAACCTACCTAATGTAAATCAAAATATAAATATCTTATCACTAGTAAATCATAAGAAACATCAAAGTATATTTACTGAAAATAATTTTTTTAACATAAACCCCCTTTTAATGGGTGAGGGGGAACCCAACATGACATCAAGGAATTAAAGACAAAAACTATACCCCAACGGTCTAAAATCAATCGAAAAGAAAATAAAGAAAAAAAGAAAAGATACTATAAAATCCCAAGTATGTAATGAATTATGGATTTTCTTATATATGGCTATTTATGAATTATATAGTGTTTTAGAGGTTTAAAATGAGAATAAATCCAATCTTGATCATGGAATACTCTAATATTTTTTTAAAAGATTGTTTTACCGCCTTTTGATGGCAAACCATTTTTAAATAAAACTTTTGAAAATTTTATAAGCTCTATTTGTCAAAATAAACTTATTCATTAGAATTGGGACATTGAAATTTACTTTGGATAAATTTTTGGTATTTTTCTGACAATGTTCATTTTTCTATGAATAGTGAAAAATACTGCATTTTACTTCAAAAATGCTTTTTCATATAATTTAATTATTTAGATAGAGTGTCATTTTAATTGGTTTTAAAGTTTAATTAGAATATATTTTTACCATTTAATCCCATGGTGGTCATTATAATTAATTTCACTTTGGAATTTGGCATAAACAAGTGCCAAACGTTTCATAGATATTGTTTAAAAAAACGCGCTATTTATTTTTACAACGGGAATTATTTTTAAATTAATTATTGAAATTTTTGTGTTTGGAATTTGGTAAAATGGATTAAATATTTGGAATCATAAGGTCCAAATTATGTAATTAAGACTCTTTTGTTTTTGGACATTATAAATAGTAACGACGGTAATTATCTTTAATTATTGTGATTAATTAGTAATCCGGTTGTTAAGGATATTAAAATAATACCATAATAATAAAAAATGACCCCAAAATGTGTCCTAATGCTACTGTTTGTGTCATGGACGACCATGGGATGTATTGTGCGAAACATAGGTACCCCATGGAATCACTTTTGGGTGATAGTGACACTTTATCATTTTATTTTTAGAGAACGGAGAATATCACAATAGTATGTAACACCTAAGAAAAACAATTTTAATTTTGTCTACATAAATGATCTCTTGAACTATAAATCATCATTGGAAATCTAAAAATATTTCCTACATCATAGTAATTTTTTTATAATTTTTATATACTAAATAAATTAAATATTTTATGACACCATGATGATGTAGCGATTACCTCATTAATGAATGATTTAAATAAAATGAAAAGATGATGTAATATCTAAGTCATACACTTGTCAAAAACCTATTAGATTATTATATTTAGAACCCTTATCTCCTTATACTCTAAATATATCAATGTGGGACCTTTAAAATCCGAAAGTCATTTTAATATAAAGTAACATTTCTTGACATTCCAAGATTGCCCCTCCTCCCTCTTATAAAAGGCCCCCACCTCTACCTCTTTACCCACACATCTCCAGCCATTGGCTCAGCCAATATTTGCTCATTTTATCTCTCCAAATACCTCTCTTCATTATATAATCCTTACCTTAGGCATAAAGCTCATCAAGAAACCCTTTTGGTTCAAACCAAGAGGAGTTACCCGATATAAAGGTAATGTCTTCACTTGTGTTCTTTTGTTTTATTTTTCTAGTCCAACCCCCTAAAATCTTTTTATTAATTTATTTTGTAACAAAACCAGTATCTTCAATATAATAGGATGTTTTTATGAGATTTATTATATCTACACTTACACACACCTCCATCTAATTGTTAAATAACATACTGTTTCTGTGGATGGAAAATTTCTGCCTCACGAAACGATGATTGTTCAATCTTATTTTAACACCTTTATAGGTGGCCATTAAGATGTAACTATATTTATATATGATATATATTATGTTTTTGTTTTCCTTATGCTTCTGTATTTTTTATTTATGGCATACCTTTATGGTTTCCATTATGGGTAAACGTGATATCTTTATTTTAGTAAGTGCGGACTACCACCCCCTCAAAGTGATTTGATTTGTTAATGCCATATGTGGGACATATAAAAGATGGAGTTAATTATATTATATATTATCTTATACTTTAATTATAATATACCTTTATATAATTATTAATTCATTCCATTAAATATGAAATAGAAATGAAAGTAGCGTTCATACGTACGTATGGCTTACCGTCACCATGAATGGTGCATTTCATTTCTTATCTCTAAATGTTATGTAATATTATAAATGAATGTATATACTGGATATATTTGATATATATGATATCTACATCATGAATATAATTCTGGATATAATGGATATTTTACCACATGAACAACTTGTAATTATAAGGAGTTTATTTTTGACTCACGTACCAATGATTGAAAAAACGACCGTTATTAACTTAAATAATTACATAGTGTTCATAACATTGAAATAAGTGATATAAAAGGAATAATTAACTTGAAAAAGGTTCTTAATCAAGTAGAAATTAACTCATGTTTATTATTCAAGAGATTAAAGAATGATCAAGTCAAGTCGGACATGAGGTATGGGACTTCGTCTCAATCTCCTTTCATTGCGGAATATTTTGTTTTATACACGACTTTATTTTATACGGTGTATAAACCCCTTTGAATTTTATGTCTATTAAAAAGTAATCATTTTTATACGAAGCATTTTACTAAATGAAAAAAGGGAATTTTTTGTCGTACGTATGCGGCGACAACAGCTTCTCCGCCACCGTGACCATTATTTGAGTTTCGTCTTCCTCTAAAAGTCATAACTTTTTTTTAAATGAAAAATAAATACCATGTTTTGATTTTCTTTTATTTTGGTATTAAAAATGGTTTTGATAATGTTTTTATTATATAAATGTGTTATGGATATCTTGTGATTGAAATGTGGAAATGTTATGTTTCCTTTATGCATGTTTTATGTGATACGATTATGTTATGGTTCTTTGGAATTATTTATGAAGATGGGTGGTTCTGTGATAAACTAAGGGTGGGTGAGCCTGTGATAGCTCTCCAATGCATTGGGTAATGCAAAGGGGTTAAACGCTAAGGTTTCTCCAAAGAGAATTAGGCAATATACTGTGATGGGTATTCCAAATGTAACCATGAGGGTTACTCCCTACGTAAGAATGTAATGAATGACTCAAGTTACCTTTATGTCTTATGATTTCAATGATTTATTCATGATTTGATGAGGTATTTTAAAGTGATTATGTTTTTTGAGTAAAGTATGTTTTCATTAATTCTTATGTATACATGGACTAATGTTTCCTTTCCGTATTTTTATATCCCTTAATGAGATTTTTATGCTCATCCCAAGTTTTTGAAATGTTTTTCACAGGTCAAGGGAAAGGTACATGATGTGATGATAGTGTCAAGGAAGTGTCAAGAAAGAATCCTTGTTTTATTTTAAATATGGTTCCTTTAATAAGAAGAGTGAACATTTTCTTTGTTGTAACCACCTTGTTTATAAGTGGAATGTAATGCATGTTTTATGATCTAATTATCTAAAACTCTAAACCTAAAAATATCCTCAATTTGTATTCATGTAATAACTCAAGATTAAGTAATGTTTACGGCTAGGGCCTTATAGTTGGCATCAGAGGTTGGTTTAGATAACTTTAGGAGTTAGAATTCTATTAAATTATTATCCAAATTTTTTTTATTGTCAAATTGAAATGATATAGCATTTTAAGATTACCATGTTGCTTAATCTATGACATGTTTGTTCAGAATGGTTTTCCGTAGAGGAAATAGGGAAGTAGTTCTAGGAAGGCATACAAAAGGAAATGAATTTCCGAATCAGCATCTTGAGATGGTATTAATTAGAACTAAACAGTTTGTTGCAGTAATGGAACATTTGACTCAAGCGATAAATGGTGGTGGTACCCATGCACGAGATCAGCTAGATCAACTGCAGATGAACATGTCAGTGGTGGAACATTTCATGAGGTAACATCCACCATCATTCAGAGGATCATATGACCCTATGCTAGCTGAAGGGTGGATTAAAGCACTGGAGAAGATTTTAGATGTCATGGGGTGTTCAGACAATCAAAAGGTTAGTCTTGCTGTTTACTGTTTGGAGGGTGAACCAGATCAGTGGTGGTCGATGGTTAAAAATATCAGGGATGCAGATGAGATTGATGCTCTCTACTGGGATGAATTCAAAGGTATGTTTCTTGAGAAGTATTTTCCTAAGGATGTTCGACTTAGGATGGAAAAAAATTCTTGAAATTGAGGTAAGAAGACGACTCAGTGGTTGCTTATGAAGAGAGGTTCACTCGATTGGAAAGGTATGCTCCACATTTTATCTGAGACCTTGATAGTAAAATCAATCGTTTTTACTCAGTATTAAAGCCAAAATATCGAAGGGGTTTAGCTTCTCATGATATCAAGAGTAATCAAAAGCTTGTTTAATGTGCTGAGAAGTTGGAAATGGAGTTTGTCGATGATCAAGTGTTCTATAACAACCAACAGAAGAAGAGACCGAGGTGGTAGGGGAAAAGGAAGAATTCTTCAAAAAGGTCAGATGGTAAGAAAACTAAGTTTCTAGTTTTTGATAAATGTGGTAAAAGGCATTCTGGGGAATATCTTATGAATTTTGGAAAGTGCTACGATGTGTTAATATGGGACATAAGGCTCGTGATTGCACTGAAAAAGATCAGGGTGATGGTAAGACCAAATTTGATTTACAGTGAGTGAAATGTTTCATGTGCAATGAGATAGGTCATTATGCAAACGAGTATTTGACAAAGAGCTCAAATGATGGGAAGCAGTCAGAATACAAGAAATAAGGAGTGGTGAAAACATTTGCAACTACTTCAGCAGATGTTGGGCCAGAAAATGATGTTGTATTAGGTACTTTGTTTTTTTTCTTAGATTATGCTAATGTGTTGTTTGATTCAGGGTCTACACATTCTTTCATCTTTGAAAATGTTTCTAGTAAATTGGGAATTCCATCTCATGAAATGACTCCTGAACTTGTGGTAAAAAAACCTGGGGGAAATGCTGTGGCAAAAATAATTTATAAGAGTCTTTTTATCCTTATCCGTGGAAAGAACCTACTTTCAAACCTTATTGTTTTACCTCTAGTAGAGTTTGATGTTATCCTAGGTATGGATTGGCTCTCTATTTACCATGCTAAGATTGATTTTAGAGCTAAAGAAGTTTCTTTTCAGAAAGGATTTCAGTTTGTGTAAAAGAATGAACCCTTACTGTTGAAAAAATATCAAGAGGTTGAGAAACTTGTAAAAGATGGAAATGAATGTTACCTTGCACATATTGTTGAAAACAAAAGATCCGTTCAGATTAATGATTTTCCAGGGGTAAATGAGTATCCTGATGTTTTTCCTGATGAGTTTCCTGGAATAATACCAGATCAATAAGTTGAATTTACTATTGACTTAGTTCCTGATGTTAAACCAATTTCAAAACCCCCTTATCGAATGGCTCAAATTGAACTTTTAGAGTTGAAAGAGAAATTGCACGATTTATTAGAGAAAGGTTTCATTCGACCTAGCACATCACCATGGGGTGCTCTTGTCTTATTTTTTAAAAATAAAGATGGTTCACTGAGAATTTCCATTGATTATAGAGACTTGAATAACATCACTATTGAGAACAAATATCCTTTTCCTCATATCGATGATTTGTTTGATCAGCTCCAGGGAGCTCAGTATTTTTCAAAGATTGACCTGAGATCGGGGTACCATCAGTTGAAGGTAAAGGAATTTGATGTTATGAAGACCACCTTTCGTACAAGATATGGCCATTATGAATTTGTAGTAATGGCTTTTGGGCTAACCAATGCACCTGCTATATTCATGGACCTTCTGAATAGAATTTTTCATTAGTTCTTGGATAAGTTTGTGGTTGTTTCCATTGATGATATTTTGGTGTTTTCTAAAAGTAAATAGGAGCATGAAAGTAATTTAAGCGTTATTTTGCAAACCCTAAAAGAAAATAAATTGTATGGGAAATTCAGAAAGTGTGAGTTTAAGTTGCAACATATTTCTTTCCATGGTCATATTGTTTCTAAAGATGGAATAACTGTTGATCCTGCAAAAACAAAGGTTGTTGAAGAATGGAAAAGACCCACAAATGTAACTGAGATTCGTAGTTTTTTTTGGTTTGGTAGGCTATTAACAAAGGTTTTTTAGAAATTTTTCATGGTTATCTAGTCCAATGACTAAGCTAACTCTTAAGGGTGTTAAGTTTATCTGGACAAAAAAATGTGATGATTGTTTTCAGGAATTGAAAAGAAGATTGGTGAATGCTCCAGTTTTGGCACTACCTTCCTGGAATGGTGAGTTTTCTATCTACAGTGATGCTTCATTAAAAGGACTTGGTTAAATCCTAATACAGAATGATCAGGTAATTGCTTATGCTTCACGTCAGTTGAAAACTCATGAGGTAAATTACCCTACACATGATTTGGAATTAGCTACTATTGTTTTTGCTTTAAAAATTTAGAGGAATCATTTGTATGGTGTAAAGTGTGAAATATATACTGATCACAAAAGTTTAAAGTATATATTCACTCAGAAATAATTTAACATTAGACAGAGGATATGGCTGTAATTAATCAAGGATTATGATTGTACAATTCATTACCATCCGGGTAAAGAAAATAAAGTGGTTGATGCTCTGAGTCAAAAAATTAATGCTTCATTAACCATGTTACATTTGGAACGTGATACTTTGGTTAAGTATTTGATGAAATTTGGCATAGAAGTAGTTGGTGCATGATTTTATTCTATTTTGTTTCAGGTATTAGTGAAATCATCTCTATCAGACAGACTTAAGCAAGCATAGAAGCAAGATAGTGAGTTGCAGAAAAAGGTAGATCTGGTTCAGAAGGGTAAGTTGCCCGAATTCAACATTGATAATGATTGTGTTTTGAGATTTTAGAAGAGTTTGTGTGTGCCGTGTGATTAACAGTTGAAGAGAGAGTTGTTATGTGAAGCTCATAGTTCTCCGTTTTCAGTTCATCCAGGTAGTACTAAGAGGTATAGAGATCTTTGGAAGTACTACTGGTGGGATGGAATAAAAGAGATATTTCTGATTTTACTATAAAGTGTTTGACTTGTCAACAGTTTAAAGCAGAGTGGCAGTTACAGAAGGGGATGCTTCGGCCATTACTAGTACCAGAGTGGAAATGGGAGAATATATCCATGGAATTCATTGTGGGATTGCCAAAGACACCTCAAGGTAATAATGTAATCTGGGTTATTGTTGATCGCTTGACTAAATCTTCTCATTTCCTTTCTATACAAGATACTTTTTCCCTAGATCAAATTTCTTGTTTGTATCTTAAAGAGATAGTCAGGTTACATGGAGTTCTCCTCTCCATTGTATCTGATCGTGATCTTAGGATTACTTATAACTTTTGGAAAGACCTTCAGAAGTCATTGAGTACTGAATTAAATTTAAGTACAACTTTTAATCCTCAATCAGATGGGCAATCAGAACGAACAATTCAGACATTGGAAGATATTCTACGTGCTTGTTTGATGGATTATCAGGGAAGTTTGGACCAACATCTTTCTTTGTTTGAGTTTTCTTATAATAATAGTTTTCATTCCAGTATACATATGGCACCATTTGAGGAATTATATGGAAAGCAGTGTCAAACTCCAGTTTTTTGGGATGAAGTTGGTGAAAGGAAGTTAATGGGACAATAATTTGTAGTATATTTGGCAGAAAAAGTTCAGATGATACAAAAACACATGAGAACAGCTCAGACTAGGAAGAAAAGTTATGCGGACAACAGGAATAAGGATCTCTCTTTTGAGGTAGGTGATCATGTCTTCCTCAAAGTTTCACCATGGAAAAGTGTGATTAGATTTGGTAAGAAAGGAAAGCTGAGTCCAAGGTTCATTGGACCATATGAAATTCTGGAGGGAGTTGGATCAGTTTTATACCGAGTGGCTTTACCTCTGAGTTTATCTCAGGTACACAATGTTTTTCATGTTTCAATGTTAAGGAAGTACATGCCAGATCCATCTCATGTTTTGAGTGCAGAGGTGGTTCAGTTGGAAGAGAACCTATATTATGAGGAACAACCTATCCAGATTCTTGACAACAGGGAGAAAGTGTTACAAAATAAGGTTATTCATCAAGTAAAGGTTTTGTGAAAAAACCACATGATTGAAGAGGCAACAAGGGAATCTGAAAATGCAATGAGGGATAAATACCCCCACTCATTCGATAAGTAAATAAATTGCGGGGATGAAATTTTATAAAGGAGGGAAGGATATAAAATCCCAAGTAAGTAAAGAATTATGGATTTTATTATCTATGTCATTTTATGAATTAGATAGTGTTTTAGTGGTTTAAAATGATAATAAATCCAATCTTGAGAATGGAATACTCTAATATTTTTTAAAAGATTGTTTTACCGCCTTTTGATGGAAAACCATTTTTAAATAATACTTTTGACAATTTTATAAGCTCTATTTTTTAGAATAAACTTATTCATCAGAATTGGGACATTGAAATTTACATTGGATAAATATTTGGTATTTTTCTGACAATGTTAATTTTTTATAAATATTGAAAAATACTGCATTTTAATTCAGAACAGCTTTTTCATCTAATTTAATTATATAGATATATTTTCCTTTTAATTTGTTTTAAAGTTTAATTAGAATATATTTTTAATATTTAATCCAATGGTTTTCATTATAATTGATTTCACTTTGGAATTGGGCATAAACAAGTGCCAAACGTTTCATATATATTGTTTCAAAAGAACCCCGCTATTTGTTTTGACAATGGGAATTATTTTTAAATTAATTATTGAAATTTATGTGTTTGGAATTTGGAAAAATGGATTCCATATTTGGAATCATAAGGTCCAAATTATGTAATTAAGACTCTTTTGTTCATGGACATTATGAATAATAACGACGGTAATTATCTTTAATTATCGTGATTAATTAGTAATTGGGTAGTTAAGGATAATAAAATAATATCATAATAATAACAAATAACCCCAAAATGTGTCTTAATGCTGCTGGTTGTGTCATGACTGACCATGGTATTCCTTGTTCCAAACTTAGGGACCCCATGGAATCACTTTTGGGTGATAGTGACGCTTTATCATTTTATTTTTAAAGAAAGGAGAATATCACAAAAGTATTTAACTCCTATGTAATTTTTTTTTAATTTTTTATAAATAAATGATATATTGGACTAAAAATAGTCATTGGAAATCTAAAAAGGCTTCCTACATCATAGTATTTTTTTATAATTTTTAGACACTAAATAAATTAAATTTTTTATGACACAATGATGATGCAGCGATCACCTCATTAATGAATGATTTAAATAAAATGGAAAGATAATGTAATATCTAAGACTTATACTTGTCAAAAAACTATTGGATGAGTATATTTAGAAC